>CM070076.1:8084020-8714010 GCA_036250285.1 Pyrocoelia pectoralis | reverse complement strand
AGGGACACTTTTCAAGCAAGTACATCATAATAAACGTTCGGCTTTCAGTTCAGGTGAAAACGGGTTCGTGCAAGAATTAAGTTAAATATAATTAAAAGTACAGTTGCACGTAAAATGTAGTTTTTCCATTTTTTGTATGGAACTGCTTAAATAATTTTTTACATTAATAATAATTACATTATGCTCGAGTAGCTGCCATTTTGGTCATCGCAACGCTTTTACAACTAATATTTTTTATGTAAATATTACATAAAATATACATAAAACGTATATAAATTCATGTAGAAGATTTTACATCTAATAGACATTTATATTATTTTGAAAATTGCTGACATCCGGACATTAAATATCTCTTATTTTTCTTCCAGTTTTATATAAGTCTAAAAAGCTCTTACATAATTTATATTTTATATTATTTTATACATAAATGTGTTTGCTGGGACTCAATACATATATTATAAAAGGATTTGAAGGTACACAAGCCAGAGCTATAGGGATTGTAAATTTATACTATAGATATAGAAATAGAGATGCGTATGAAGATTTTGTGATTATAGAAGGGGCAACGCGAGTATATTTTTGAGTGGTACATTGTGTGTAAATTTAGGTTTGATTAAAAGAATTGAGAGAGTTGAGGTACTATTAAAAATTTGAGCCAGTGAGCTATCCCCCTAATAGAATTCCGTTAGGTATAAAAAATGCATTGAAAAATGAGTTAGATAGATTAGTTAAACGAAATGCAATATTATTAAAGTATCACGCCTGAAATTTTTTTGATATTGGATGTGCGGTTGCCAAGTTATTAATTATTTTGTCAAAATTTTGTACAAATCAAGGTCGGACTATAATATTCATAACTAAGTTATTCTTCAGAAAAGGAAAAATTTATTTGACGAATAATATGAGAGAGATAGTTCATGCAGTATACCTACACAGATTTTAGAAAAGCCTTTGACAGAGTAGACCATACTCTCTTAATCTCTAAGCTAAAGTGTTACGGGATTGGTGGCCGACTCCTGGACTGGCTGTCGGACTATTTTAGTGAGCGGTGGCTTGAAGTGAAAGTGTCCTCTTCCCTTTCCGATCAATTTCAGTCATCATCCGGTGTCCCGCAAGGATCTCATCTGGGCCCCCTCTTGTTCAATATCTTTATTAACGATATGAGATTTGTTTTATGTCACTGTATGTTTCTGTTGTTCGCCGATCTATAAAGTAATAAAAAATAATATTGATATATTCTTGCTTCAACAAGATTTAAATGGACTGGAGGAATGGTGTAAGGTTAATAAGATGGAACTTAACTTGAGTAAATGTTTTGCAATTTCTTTTACCAAATCTCATAACTTAAAGTTTCTTCCTAACTATACCTACATTGATTGGCCAAAATCTAAAAATAGTTGATAAAGTTAGTGACCTTGGTGTCACGTTTAGTAAGGACATGTCTTACAAACCTCATATCTGTGATAGGTATAGTTGCTAGGGCTAATAGAACATTAGGTTTTATATTTAGAAATACTAGCCATTTTAAAAATGTTAATACTGTAAAGTCTTTGTATTGTTCGTTAGTCCGTTCCCTGCTTGAATATTGTTGTGTAATTTGGTGTCCCTATACTATTAGTTTAATTGAACTTGTTGAGCGTGTTCAGAACAAATTGTTAAGACGCTTAGAATTCAGGTTAGGCCATAAGCACATATAGTAGGTGACTATATTATGTATTATGACATGTTGTATATCAAGGATCTTTGCAATAAAACATATATTATTATTATTATTATAGTTTTATAAGGAACTATGTTAACTTAAGCCCTTTAGAAAGTAGGCGAAACTCTAGTGATGTTCTGTTCCTGTATAAAATCCTCAATTCTATAATTGACTGCCCTATTTTATTGAAACAAATTGGCCTTAATGTTCCCTCTTATGCGACTCGTAGTTTTAAGTTATTTGCCGTGGATTATAAGAAACGCAACTATAGTTACCATTCAGTCATACTACGCATCCAAAGAAAGTAAAATGTAGAGAATTAGATGTTTTTTGTTGTTCGATGGATAGGTTTGTTAGCCATACTAGATAGGCCTAATATTTTAACCTATATTATTATTATTATTATTATTATTTTTTCTTTATTATTATTATTTTTTCTTTTTTGTCACAATCAATAATTCTGTTCGGCTAGGAAAAATAAAGTCTATTATTATTATTATTATTATTATTATATATGTAATTTTTTTTGTTTAGTGTACTTGTAATTGTGTATCTATTGTTTTATTTGGGAAATGCCCGTTTATTTAATAATAAATAAATAATATTACCCTAATGACGTGTTACTCTACAAAAAAAACTAAGTGATTAATTTTATACCGAGTGTTTAAAATGAGAATTCAAAATTTGTGAACTGTAAATAAAATTTATACGAATATTTTAAATGGAACACCCTGTATTTTTATTTATCATCAAATTCTCGACAAAAAACCCTATTCAACGGTGTATTATTTCCTGGTATTATTTTTTGTACTTTATTAATATTTATGATTTTTAACATTTCACGTAAAAAAATTTGTTAAAAGTAATTTTTGTTTAATTATTATTATAAAATACCGTTTAAATAGTTGGTATCAACGTAAACGAACAAAACTCAACCCCTGTGACTATCTTAAGTTCTAAATAATACGTTCTCTAAAACTTTAAATTAAAATATCTCAGAACGATTTTAAAATTTTAAACGCAGTAATGCAAGATAAAAAATGACCTTTCAAATGACGTATCACATTACCCATGTTGCCATTTAAAAAAATTGAGGGTATGTTTGTGGGACCCAGGGGGTTAAAGGTATGAAATCTCAAGCTTATGTCAAAAAGTGTCCCCCTCGATATTATTATAGACGGGTATCGCCGATTTTTCAAATTTTGATTTTGTTAGAAGTTATAAAGGGTGGCTACTCTTAGTTGAAAAACCCTGTATAAATCCTGGTACATTGGACGTACACATCCTTAGATTGCTTTGTATTAATGGTTTCTTAAGCCGTGTACATAATATATATAATGTATTTTGTAAAAATTAAACGTCTAAATGTGTACCAGCTACACTTCCCACTTTCTATGTAATTGGCACTCACTACAATACGTAGCAAAGCAAAAGCACGTCACCAGTATGATATACATGTCAACAGTGTTGTCACATGGATTAAAACGAAATAAAATAAAACACGAAATGGAAGACAATAAATGACAGATGTCTTGGTTGCAACATTGTAATTTTATTTATGATGCTGCCAACTTGTAGAATTATTTTACCCTAGAATATTACCTTTAATGACAATCCTAAAAATTAGTATTACATTGGTACTGTTTTTACGTCATATGTCACGTGCAACGCTTTTAGGATTGCCATGACTATAGCGTGCTTATGTAAATAAAAATCATCTTCCCATGTAGCATTTAATATTAGTATAATATTAGCATTTCATTGGAAATATATTGGTTGAATATTAATGTACAATATTGTCACAACATTGAAATGTGAACAATTTTACATATTGGCTAAATATTACTAGGTAACCGAGATATTTTTTCCATATTGAGGAAAATATTTATACAATATTCGCCCATTATTGTTTTGTAATGTGTTTCAAAATAGTAGGAAAGAGGGGTGCTCTGTGCCATCCCAAAGCCCTAACTGTTCCGAGGGACTATTTCCCAGTGCGCAACGCCTGCAGGGCTCCATGTGCTCCGGCGGTTCCTTACAATAATAACAATAATACAAGGGTCATCATACCATAATCACCGCTCCTCGTGGTTTATCAGCGCACGGCGTTCCCAGTTCGCCATAAAAATGTAATTTCAACATCAAATCGCCTGTACTGTGTCCATTAAGTCGCAGAAAAATCTTTCGGGTTACATTTACCTGCAATGAATGAGGGAACGTGCGCGAATGTTTTGACCATTTCCATCACAAAGTGGTCATGTGACTTATATTTGAATACGGATGAAAGGTCTTATTCAAAAAAACGACTCAAGGCAAAAGGGAAAATTCAGAAAAAAGGGAGGGAAAGCTTATACAAAAAGGTACTTGTTTGTTCAGAAAAAGCAAGTGGCAGTATAGTTTGTCAAATACTTTCGAAGAGAACTTCATGAATCACAGGATGAGCAATAAAGGTGAGGTAAACAGGACAGGAGAAGATAATGATTTCATCCTTTTTAAATTTCGTACGACAAGAACAGTGAGGCTTCTTATAACTTCTTAAGGAAGAACAATGCAACGGGATGTTACATCTCCTCTATTTTATTGCTATGTACTCTACTTTAATAATTTACTTGACACTTCTCTCTCTCTCAGGGTTACTTTGGGCTATTCAAATTATAGTGTAAAATTTTGGTTACCTTGACACAAAGAGCAGTAACGACAGTAAAATTGTCTTCTCATACCCGCCCTCAATCGTCTAACTCGCACCAGGTTCCAACCACTGAATTCGGTGGTTCCAAAACGCACACCACCCCTAATAATTGTTTTTTTTTTTATTATCGCACGCCCATCTACAAACGTCACCTCCCGCGATTAAGTTCATACTGTCCGTTCTTTTTTTTACGACACTCTCGCTACCCTCCCACGTTACCCATCATCTCTCCTTGTAATTATATACTCTTTGGTGCTGCTCTACATCTACTCTAACCCTATCCTTTGACGTCAAAATTTAGTCAAAATTGGGAGGAGTACCTTTACTCACCTTTTGCTTGTTTTTTTTCAAAATTAATTATTGGTAGATGGCAAGGAGAAACAATGACGCAAGAAGAAATCCTTATGTTTGGATTATGTAATTAAATGAATAATGATTTCGTGCAAATTTGGTCATTAATATACGGCTTAAAACATGCATAGGTATTTACCACCTTTAAAACTAAGAAAGTAAAAATATAAAGAATTTTATTCAATAGCTATGCAAATCATATTAAAATAACAAACATAAACGTGCAAAAAAAAAGTTGGAAACAAAACTTCTGTAGATAGTTATTTGATGAAATATGATAAATTAGTCCCAAGCGAAATGTGAGCAGATGCATCCTCCTGGACTTGGACCGCAACTTTGCAAATTGCCAGATTTGACAGCTTTCACCCTACACAGATTCCATATGCCACAGGACATAGTGCAACCCCAACTTATATCTGCAGAGTTTACACCACCTAATGTGGCGAAAATCACTATTATCAAGACAAAAACGATAATCTAAAAATGTAAAATTACAATGTTTCAAATTTAAAAAAAAGGATATAAGTTAGCTTTACCTTCATGATTAGAAATATGGCAGCTTTCGTTTAAGAGTCACAAGAAACTGATACCTCACTAAAAGCAACTTTCAGTTTTATACCAAACGGAAAAGAAAAGTCTATTTATCTTATTGCAAAATAATAATACAAATCGAATTTTTATCGAAAAATTTCACGAAATCGTGGAAATCCCAGTCAGCAATTCTTCGTAATAATTGATAAGTAAGTAGGTATAGGTGTGAGTACTATCCAGTATCTATTGTTTTTATTGAAATGATAACTTTAAGGAAAAAATTACGGAAGTTATTCATTTTACTGTCGGTAATTAAATAAACAATAATGTCACGATAAACATACAATTGAATTTTATGGAGTGAATAGGTAGGTCGTAACAATGATAGTACATGCAGGGCTGGGCAAAATACATGCACTAACGTATTTCAAATACAAAATACAAAATATTTTTAGAAAGGTATTTGAAATACAAAATACAAGATACTTTTATATATTTTTTAAAAATACAAAATACAAATACAATATTTGAAATACAAAAATACATAAACAGGATCCTTCAATCCGTCGGGTTTCTATAGTACCGAGACTAAAAAAGTTAGAAGTTTCAATCAAACACAGTTGTTAATTATTGTTAAGGACGCATTTCGGGAAAATATGTTGATATATACAGGGTGCTTCAATAACCTCCCACAGTGCAAAAAAACGTTTCTGAAATGTTTTAGAAACGTATCTCTGAAACATGAAACATCTCCGAAACAGCGACAGAAACGTATCATACACATAACATAGATGTTTAATGTCCGCCTTCAGAAACCTAGATTTGAAACAACACAGAAACGTTACATCGAAACATTTTATATATGTTTCAAGAAACATATCGGAGAGTAATTTATTGATATGTAGGAGAAATGTGTCCTTATAAATGTTTCATACGTGAATATTTGAAATGTCTCATATATGTTTCATTTGAAACATATCTGAGTACTTATAAAAAAATTGAGATGTGGTAGAAACTATGGTACCGAGAGCCCCAACTGCTCTGAGGGGCTCTTTTCCCAGTGCGCAGGCCCTGCAGGACCCCATGTACTCCGGTGGCTTGTTCTCCAGGGCCCCCAAAATTCTCTTAGTGTAGACTCGAAGGAGATCGGTGATGCTGAAAAATCGTTTTGCTTCAAGTGGGATTCGAACATCGGTCGCTTCTTTAGGAATTCAGAAAACAGCTACGCAACTATCTGAGCTACCGACTCGCTGGCAAATAAGACATTTAGATGTGCAATATTACCCATCTACTTATGATGAATAAATCTATTTTTGGAAACGGAAATTTTTCCTTCCAATTAAACACTAAATTGTAATTTTGGATAAATATGTAAAACACTCACATTGAAACGTGTATTTTTAGTTTCTTACGATATGTTTCAAGTGATTAGGTTTCTAGTAGGTACGACGCTACTAAATACAAGTAACATTAACTTTGAAAGATGACTTCAAACGAAACATCACATTTTTAATGAAGTTTCTAAAATGTTATACGTTATCACTAAAGCTGGGATAGTTAGACAAAATGAAAGTTTAAAAAAGGCAGGCAAAAGGCATAAAAAATAATTTAAAAAAAGGATCTAAAAAGACAAAAAAGGAGAAAAATGGCACGGAAAAGCGAAAACTGTCGAGATAAAATCAACACATACATAATCAATTTAAGTATAGATAAACAAATATTTATTTGAAAAAGTAATTACAGTTGATAGATGTTATCTGCTGGTATTCTTTTTCAACAAAGTTTTCTGGCTAATTAAAATACGCTTAACTCGGCATAATGACTAAGGGTGCAATTTCAACAAAGACTGTATGTAGGTGCAGCTTGCAGGTAGAAATAATACAATGGGAAATATTTCAAAGTAAGGAAAATGACACATCCGAGTTATTATTGTAAGAGGCTTAAATATTATAGACAAAGTTTGTATTCAGTTTGTATACCAAATTCCTTTTCCTTTCAAACAATTTGCTTTCTTAGAAATTACCCAGAAAAATATACCTATATAAAATCTAAAAATTAAAAAATACTTACTTACATTTCAAAAAACTAAAAAAAATTTACAGAAAAGGTACTAAATACTTACGCGAAAATATCAAAAAAAAAAGGTAAAAAACGCAATAAAACTAACAGAAACCAAAAAAGGCAGAATAAAGTTTGCGTTTTTGGAAAGTGCGTACTCTAAAACGGATTTTAAATAGGGTCTGCCTTATGTTTGTCCATTTATAAAAAAAGGCATCCTAGCTTTAGTTATCGCATTCCAAAAAATATATCACAGAGATATATTTTTGGATACATATCTAAAACGTTCACACCGAAACGTGTATGATGTGTTTCTTACGATATGTTTCAACTGATAAGGTTTCTGGTACAACACTACTAAACACAACTCCGTAACGTTAACTTTGAGATATGACTATTTTGTTTCAAACGAAACATCACATTTGTAACGTTTCTAAAATGTTATACGTTATCACATTCCAAAAAATGCATCACAGAGATGTATTTTTGGATACATATCTAAAACGTTCACACCGAAACGTGTATGATGTGTTTCTTACGATATGTTTCAACTGATAGGTTTCTGGTACAACACTACTAAACACAACTCCGTAACGTTAACTTTGAGATATGACTATTTTGTTTCAAACGAAACATCACATTTGTAACGTTCCTAAAATGTTATACGTTATCACATTCCAAAAAATACATCACAAAGATGCATTTTTGGATACATATCTAAAACGTTCGTGTTGTAATGTGTATGTTTTGTATTTTATGTAACATATCAATTGAAACGTTTATTAGACATTACCATTTATTCGCTTTCGACAGGAATGTACCAGTAATGTGTCTTAGATGTTTCTTAGGAATGTTTCATTTGTAACCCTTATGCAACATTTAGAAACGTTTCATGGATGTACTGTGTTCAGTGGGCTGCGGCAAACACACAAAAATGTTTTTAATGGAACCCTCTAAAATTTTACATGTTGAGAACCTCCTTGAACCCCTTTATTTATTCCTAAAATATTACGGCTTTTAAACGAATTACGTTCGTTGAACGAAGTTAAAAGTAAAAAAAATTAAGTTTTTATTCAAACTAACTATTCGATTACAAATATTACAATGCGCTCAAATCACTGCCTCATTTCTATATATGCAGCTGGATATATGTGTAACACATCATAAAAATTACAATTTATTATATAGACTAACAAAATGTATAGAAAACTAACGGGCTAGGAGAACTATTATAAACACCACGATTTATTACATTGTACATAAATTATTAACTAAAGTGACGTTTCTAGAATTTAATGAGTTTCTGCGATTATTATGCTTTTTGTATTTGGGTTAACGACGCATGTCGTAGTTTTTGATATTTCCCAGTAAATAAATATTGTTCTTCAATACGCTGAAGGTGATTTCCGTAATTTCTCCCCCATCAGATGAAGGCTTCAGGTTTAAAGAAACTGAAGACGAGAAGGTTGAGGTCTTCTACTGGCACTGCTCAAGGGTGGCTTTCATATACATGTAGAAGAAGAAATACTTAGAACGTAACACTGTAACATAGAATTGTCAAAAATCATTTCTCGTTGTAACAACTACGCAGAATCCCATCTTTTGCATTTTCTTGTGTTGTTGTTTTCCAGAGCCAATATGGGAATACGTTAGGATAAACAAGTGGGAGGTACAGGGTACAGGATACTATGTAACACGCATATTTAATTATTGAATTCCATGAATCGGATTTAGGTTTAGGAGTACATCTGTGTCATACAAGTTAGACAATGATAATTGATAATACTGGTGGATTGGTGGAATTCATTATTGATAGTCCTGAAGAAAGTGTAAAATTGGTCTAAATACTCAAATAGTGATTCGATCAGGAGCAATAGTATTTGCAGTATGTGAATACTTATTTACTAAAATACTAAAATTTATTCTACTGTCACTCTCTTTTTAACATGATCGGATTTAGATTTTTGTAGTTAGTCTTTAGACTTCCAGTAATAACATATTTTCAGAGATGTTAAAATCAGTCGTTCTATAAAATTTTGATATTTCATTGTTCACAGTTTCTAAATTAATGTCATATAAGAATATAATATGCCCAGTAGTATGTCTAGAGCTAGTTTATTATTACTATTATTTTTTTTTATATTAGTGATATTACTATTACTACTACTATTACTACATATTATTGTTATTACTTATTACTGCACTCAGGGTTCGTAATAATTTCATCATTCTGTACCAAGCAAGGGTTTTTTAGTTCTTTTGTGTGTACTATTTCAAACTTGTTCTTGCTGTTTTTTATCTTAACTTTACTATTTTCCAATACCTCAACAATCTTATACGGCCCTATAAATTTATTATTCTTTTTATTTCTGTTTACCGGATTCTTTTTATACACTATCTGATTGGCTTTAAATTTAATATTTACGTCACCCAGATCATTAACTTTATCTACGACTTGTTGTTTAACAACTTGAAGTTTTTCTTTTACTTGGTTGTACACAATATCTAATTTCCTCTTATGATTCTCGATATAGTCCGAAAAGAATGCACTTGAATCAAATATACTCAAATCTCTAAGGCTAGTATGTCCATAAACGAGTTCAAACGGGGTAAAGTTTGTAGCACTGTGAATTGAACTGTTATATCCTAAAAGTGCATAATATATATTAGTTTTTTCTTGTGAATAGACTTCATTTAAAATTCTCAAATGTTCTATAAGAGTTGAATGAAATCTTTCTACTATAGAATTTGATTCGTGGTGTCCAGGAGTGGTAAAATGTATATTAATTTTATGCATTCCCAGAAGCTCTTTTACTATTCCATTATTAAATTCCTTCCCGCAATCTAGAATGATCTTATTAGGTACTCCAAATTTTGAAAAATATTCAACTAACGCATCACATACATTTACGGCCGTTTTACTTGATATATTTATTGCTTGAGCAAATTTTGAAAAAGCGTCTACTATGGTTAGGTAGCTTTTTGAGTCGTAGAAAAATACATCGACATGACAAATTTCAAAAGGTTTTGAGGGTGTTAGAAAATTTAACGTTAGAAAACATTAAAATGACGCAATCAAGCAGTGTGAATATTGGTATGTTAAAATTATTTATTGATACGATTCCACATTTTGATGGAGATTCTAAAACATTAGAAATCTTCATTGAACACTGTGAACAATTAATAAAAACCTACAAAAATGAGACGGAAACTGATCCGATAAATAGTTTTTTAATAAGGGCCGTAATTAGTAAACTTACTGGACACGCGTTAGTAGTTGTGGGTAGTCGTCCAGAAATTAGAAATTGGATAGAACTGAAATCATTGTTAAGATTAAGTTTTGGTGATCAAAGGGATTTAGATTGTCTAGTACAAGACTTGTTAGTAATAAAACCACAGAGAAATGAATCATACTTAACTTTTGGTCAAAAGATACAAAATTGTCGTAGTTCGATAGCTTCTAAATTAATGTGCGGAAATTTAACCAGTGCAGAAAGACAGTTTCACATGAAAAACTATGATCAACTAGCACTAAAAACATTTATTAGGGGTCTACAAGGTCGTATACAAGATATGATACGATTAAGAAACCCAGATTCATTAGAACAAGCAATTTCATATGTGTTAGAAGAAGAGAATTTTATGCATTATCAAAGGCAAAACAACCATAGTTATAACAGCTCTAATTTATTACATTCAAAACCAAACTTCCCAAAACCTCAAAATAATTATTTTAAACCCAATAATTTCCACAATTCTTCATTTTCAAATCCAAGGTATGGTAACTTTAACTCATCTTTTCCATCACAACCAATAAACATACAGCCAAACCAAAATGTTGCACCAAAGCAATATTTCACAAATCAGCAGGTATTTGAAAAACCTAGAAATGTTTTTCAACCTTCAAACAGAACTTTCTCACGACCTGAACATATGACAACTTCGTCACGAAATGCAAATTTCCCCACACCAATGTCAATTTCCACGAGAAATACAAATTTTTCTAAACCTCAGCATCCAAATCAATTGTATAATTTCGAAGAAAATAAATTTACTTGTCAGCACGATGAACAGGTTGCAGGACCTAGTAGAATCGAAAGCCAACAAGAGTTAAACTCAAATGAAAATTTTCGCGAGGTAGATTTAAACAACCCCATAACATAATCAACCTAAATAATTTATCTAATGATTTACCTTATATATACGTACCCCAGTTAAATGCAGTATTTTTAATAGATACTGGTAGTTCTAGGAGCATAATTAATCCAGAAGTATGTAAAAAATGCTATCCGAATAACATTTTTTATGAACATTTTAATATTCAAACTTCGCATGGTGTCACATTTCATAATGAAGTGGCCATTATACCTGTATTTGATATATTTAAAGTGAATGAAAATCACAAATTTTATCTTTTCAAATTTAGTAATAAATATGATGGTTTAATAGGAATAGACCTATTGTTTCAATTGAAAGCTAAAATAGATGTAAGTAATAAATTATTAACCACACCTCAGACTAACATCCCCTTACATTTTGTTAATGATATAACAAAATCAGTTGGGAAAATTAATCATACAATTATTATACCACCAAAGATGGAAAAAATTGTCAAAATTCCAGTCAATCATAAAGAAGGAACAGGGATAGTTGATCATCATAAATTCAACGATTTTTTGGAAATGCCTTGTGCGGTACTAAACATACAAAACCATTTTGCCTTAACAACAATTACTAATTCAGGAGAAGAGGAAATGAAAATAGATTTTTTCAAACCTCTCAAAATCGATATAATCGATGTGAATTATTTGAACGAATTTAAGATTACTAATAATTTGGACAATAATCAAGAACATCTCCTCAAAGCAAACTTAAATAAAATCCGATTGGAACATTGCAATGAAGAGGAGAGTAAAGAATTAAAAAAATTATGTTACGATTATAGGGACATATTTTACCATGAAAATATCCCGCTTAGTTTTACCAATCAAATAAGTCATAAGATCACTCTTACTGACGAAAAACCAATCTTTACTAAATCTTACAGATTTCCAGAGGTACATAAACAAGAAGTCAGATCGCAAATTAATAAAATGTTAAACCAAAAAATAATTCAACCATCAACTTCTCCATGGAGTAGCCCCATATGGGTTGTACCAAAAAAACTTGATAAATCCGGTAACCAAAAATGGCGGATAGTAATAGACTATAGAAAATTAAATGAAAAAACAATAGACGACAAATATCCTCTTCCTAACATCACAGAAGTTTTAGACAAATTAGGTAGGGCAAATTATTTTTCAACGTTAGATTTAGCTTCGGGATTTCACCAAATCGAAATAGATAAAATGGATATACCTAAAACCGCGTTTTCCACCTTGAACGGGCATTATGAATTTGCACGTATGCCATTTGGTTTAAAAAATGCCCCTAGCACATTCCAAAGAGTTATGGATAATGTGTTACGAGGTCTTAACAATGAAATTTGCCTTGTATATCTTGATGATATTATTATATTTAGCACATCCCTACAAGAACATATAACAAGATTAAAACTTGTGTTTAATAGATTAAGAGAAGCTAATTTCAAAGTTCAACTAGATAAATCAGAATTTTTACAAAAAACTGTGGCTTATTTAGGTCATATTATTACTCCAGACGGTGTAAAACCCAATCCCGATAAGATTGCAGCAATAAAGAAATTTCCTATTCCTAGGACCCAAAAGGAAATTAAATCATTCCTTGGACTGTTAGGTTATTATAGAAAATTTATTAAAGACTTTGCAAAGCTTACAAAACCAATGACCAGTTGTTTGAAAAAGAATGCAAAAATTATTCACAATCAAGATTTTATAGATTGCTTCAATTTATGCAAAAACATCCTCTGTAATGACCCAATCCTACCGACTGCGCCAATTACGTTCGTTGAACGAAGTTAAAAGTAAAAAAAATTAAGTTTTTATTCAAACTAACTATTCGATTACAAATATTACAATGCGCTCAAATCACTGCCTCATTTCTATATATGCAGCTGGATATATGTGTAACACATCATAAAAATTACAATTTATTATATAGACTAACAAAATGTATAGAAAACTAACGGGCTAGGAGAACTATTATAAACACCACGATTTATTACATTGTACATAAATTATTAACTAAAGTGACGTTTCTAGAATTTAATGAGTTTCTGCGATTATTATGCTTTTTGTATTTGGGTTAACGACGCATGTCGTAGTTTTTGATATTTCCCAGTAAATAAATATTGTTCTTCAATACGCTGAAGGTGATTTCCGTAATTAACGAATAGTTTAGCAGCCAATAATTAGTTCTTAAAAGAAATGTAATTTTCATTACCTAGTTTCTCTAAAGGCGCAGCATAACCATAAACTCAACTTTCATGTCAAATTTGGAATCAATTCTTGTTGTAGACGGTTGTCAGATGTTCTGATTTAATTTATGATGTTTCTTCTTATACAGGATGTTCAAATTTATCTTACAATTTTTAGAAAATTCAATACAACTTTACTCAACTTTTTTAAATGAAACACCATGTATATCATCTGCTTGATCGATAAGGAATAAAATACAAATATTTTTGTAATCACGTTCAAATATCTATTCCTAATGAATTTATAAAATTGTTTTATACATAGGAAATTGAAAAACCGTAATATTTTAGGAGGTTCTCAACATGTAAAATTATAGAAAGGGTTCCATTAAAAAATTGTTTGTTTGTCACAACTTATTGAAGCACCCTGTATTGTATACGACAAAATATGTTCCTGAAATTCGCCCTTAACAATAATTAACAACTGCGTTTGAATGAAGCTTCTGTAGATACGTATATCTACACAAAATCTGTATTATGCTGATGTATGCATAAACTTCCGAACGAAATTTTAAAACTTGTCGGAACGTTGCGGTGGGCAAAATACATACATTAATGTATTTCAAATACAAAATACTCATAAGAGAGTATTTGAAATACAAAATGCAAAATACTTTAGGGAAAAATCATCAAATACAAAATACAAATGTATTTCAAATACTGTATTTTCAATACAAGTATTTTGTGACTGCCCACCCCTGAGTACATCTACCTACAGAGTGGCTGTACCTAAAGCAAAGAGTATTTACAAATTATACTCTTTGTCTAGAGTGCTCAAAGATAAAATATACAGGGTGTCTATTACAAACTAAACAGTAATATATGTAATACTATTCGTAAATACTGTTATTTGCAAACTTTTTTAAACTTTAAACTTTAAACTTTTTTAAAAGAAAAATTAGCTTTTAATATGATTAATTACATAAATCTAGCACATTGAACGTACCTCAGATTGCTTTGTATTTATGTTTTCTTAAACCGTGTACATAATATACATAATGTATTTTGTAAAAATTAAACGTCTTAATGTGTACCAGTTACATAAATTTCTTTTCCCACTTTCCATGTAATTGGCACTCACTACAGTACGTACCTATAGTGTGCCTATGTAAATAAAAATCAACTTTGTAGTGTACCTACGCCAGCAATACGTATAGAATATAATAAAATAATCATGAAAGGAGGAAGGTGTCGTTTGGAAAACTAAATAGATTTGAAAAACAGAATCCAATTGAAGGTAAAGAAATAACACACAAGAAAGGTAAGAATAGTCTGCGAAAGGTCTCTCGAGCGAATTGGGAAAGAAAGAAAAAGGTTACTGAAAACGAAGGGGGATATAACCAACCAGAATTGGTGCAAAAACCTAGCAAATGTAGAAAATGTAATGACTATAAGTAACTGCCAAGAAATAAAGCAAAGCGAAAGAGCATGAGGGACGGAAAACCTGGAGTGAGGAAAAGAAAAACACATTTTGTTTGCAACAGGTAATTGCCAAAAAAGAGTGCAGCAACTGATGAAACATACCTAATCTTCTTGAACCTTCTCGCTTAACAGTTTCGATACCAATTATTTTAGCAAGTTTTTCTACACATAAAACAAGCAAATTGGTGTTACGCTTTATTGATCGTAATAGTTAATCAACCACGTAACATTAGTATAGATTAGGCTAGCGCTAGGCAAACGAGCCCGGTATTACGAGGTTCTCGTTTCCTCTTCACCTCACCGCTGTCATTCAATATTTCGTTAGTTGAACCTGTTGACAGTTTAATGTGATGCGTTGGCTGACCGGATGTAAAACCATCTCTGCAGAGCGAAGCGATTCAAATGTATGACGTAGAGCAGATGAGGATTTCTAGCAACAAATAAAACCATGGATTTGTGTGAAACTAGTAGGAAGAACCATACATCGGTTGCAAGGATTCATCTAATACCAGATGCCTTAGCTTTGAATAACGTCATCCTTACAAAATGGCAGAAATAAAGCCAAAGATTTGAAAATATTTGACGCAAGTTATCTTGTCGAAGAACAGATGGAGGCAACAATTAAATAAAAAAGGGGATAGCAAGTGTATAGTATTTAAGTTAAGTTTAAGAATTGTTGTCTTTTGTGATAAGCGAGCAGAGGAGTGTGATTCCATCCTTTTAAGGTTTCTATCTAAAAAACAGTGAGAAGTTTTTGGCTTTAAAAATAAAAAGTTCCAATTTCAAAATAAACTTCATAAGAAAGGAGGCGAATGTAAAAGATGTGTGAAAATTGAAGGAGTTCTTCCGTCCCCCACAGATTTTGACGCAAAAGGCAGAGCGAAATGTTATTTAAGCTTTGAAGGTTATAAATAATGGAAGCCTAAAATGTTCATCTTCTTCTACTAAAAATACACAAATGCTACTTAGCAGTTTGTTTGTTGATGTACAGGTACTGTTATAAGTTTGATAAACATGATAAAAAGTATCCAACACAGCCTCCTAACCAATTTACAATGTTTTTGCCATTAATAAAAATAAGAAAGTAAAAATAAAAAGAACTTTATTCAGAATTCAATGCAAATCGTATTAAAATTTAAAAAAACACAAGCGTGCAAACATGAAATATATAGACAAGAAACAAAACTTTTGTAGTTATTTATTGAAATGATAAATTAGACTTCCCAAGCGAATTGGGTGCAGATGCATCCTTTTGGTTGTGCACCGCAATTTTTCAAATTGCCCGATGCAACACCCACCACCCTACACGCATTCCATATGCCACAGGACAGGGTGCAACCCAAACTTATATCTGCAGAGTCTACACAACCAAAATTGGCCCAAAACACGATTGCCAAAACAGAAAGAAGTAAGATATTCTAAAAATATAAAATTAAAATGTTTCAAATTTCAAAATAGGTTAGCGTTACCTTCATTATTAGATATACATACACGGCAGCTTTCGTTAGGAGAAACTAATACCCTACTAAGAGCAATTTCCATTTTTATACCAAACGGAAAACAAAAATCTGTTTATTTTAGATTTGGTAGTCGCTTTCAAATAAACAAGTGGCGAGTCCGTTTTTCTGTGATACGAAGAATAAACAGTTATCATTGCGCGCGAGTGATATTTGGCGACCTTAATAAAGTCGTAAATTATCGCGTTAAATAAATAACCGGGTTAAATATGTCTTCTCAACAAACCGTAAGTACCACAATCAAAAAAGGAAGTAATACTAATACAACAAAACAATGCGTTATTCCAAGAAAATTCAAAGAAAAATGAACAACAAATTTATAACAATTGGAAAATATCGGAGAACGACTCGACCAAGGTCTCAGACAACAGACCAATCTCATTACTTCAAGTAATTTCGAAAATACTACTTAAAAGGTTATGAAACCTATTATAGAAGAAAAGAATATACTTCCACTACATCAGTTTGAATTCAGGGATAGCCATTCAACCATTGACCAAGTCCACAGGACCAAAGAAAACGTTTGCCCAGACTGTATACAGAAATACTAGAATAATACATCGCAGACAGAGCTTTCAGGATCAAGCAAGAAAATGTTTATTCCGAATTAAAAGAGATTAAAGCGGGAGTGCCACAGGGCAGTGTATTGGGACCGGTTTTATACCTAATGTACACCAGTGACATACCTGAAGCAATGTATGACGCGGATACGGTTATCCTGTCTGTAGGCAAAAACTTCGAAGAAGTAGTTAGAAATCTGCTACCTAATCAAATTAACGACTGGACTAAACGCTGGGCGAATTAAATTGAACGAAACCAAATCTGTCCACGTCGAGTTTACAAACAAAAACGATCATCATACCCCATAAATATCACACAAATACCATACGCTAATACAGCAAAATACTTGGGTATTACTCTGGATGCTAGGCTGCGATGGAAGGCCCACATCAAAAAGAAACGAGTAGGTCTCAAGTATAAGAAAATGTATTGGCTCCTGGGCTGACAGTCCACATTGTCAACCTATAACAAAATACTACTGTATAAACAAATCCTTAAGCTCGTATGGACATACGGCGCCCCAGTTGTGGAGTTGTGTCTGAAAGAGCAACATAGATATTATCCAGCGTTATCAGAATAAGGTACTGAGGAATATTGTTGACGCACCTTTGGTACTTCAGAAACAGTGACCTTCATAGAGATTTGCAAATGGAAATTATTAGACCAGCTACTGAAAAAATTGCCAGGAGCCACTCCATGACGTTAATGTTGAGGCTACTCAGCTCTTCGACAATACGATGCTAGCCCAAAGACTCAAGAGGACTAAACCCTTTGAGTTGGTATAAGCGTTGATTGAAATATTAATATTTCAATCAACGGTATAAGTGTTTATGAAAAAGCAGAATAAAGTGCTATTAGTGTAACTAATTAATTAGAATCTAAGAACTGCTAATGAGTAAGAGTGAGACTTTACCCTAAATTTGTAGTACCGTATAAATACATAGTTTGACAGTTGCCAATAATTGATTGTATGACGATTGTGTTATTTAAAGAATAAGTCCATTTGGTAAAGTTACGAACGGATTTCTAAATTTCTTGTTCGTTAAATTGTCCTGCCGAATTACACTCGAGGTTTATATTTATACCGAGTAAATTTGTGTTGTTTAAATTCTAATCTGTTTCCTTTAGCAATTTGACTCGAAAAACTGTCAACCTAAAATAAGAATCTGTTGTCTAGCAATTAGACGAGAAAAACTATCCACCAATAAAAATGCTCCACCTTCGGTGTCGCATTTTTTTATTGGTGGATAGTTTTTCTCGTCTAATTGCTAGACAACAGATTCTTATTAAACAACCCAAATTTACTCGGTAAAATACAAACCTCTTGTGCAATTATAAGTGAACAAAATTTCTCATTGATCAATATATGATCAGATTGAAATTCATAGAAACACCAGTAATGGTACTTCACCAAATCTAAATTATTATCGAGAAAGTTCCCGATATCGCAATATTTCCAACACGCAATGCACTCTACTTTTTATCAAAACGATAACTTCAACGAAAAAGTACCTATACCTATTCTCTATTCCATTTAAGAAGGTAGTGAAGGAAAACATAGGGCAGCTTTGACCTTGGTTCTCATTGGTTAATATGCAAACCGGTTTTAAACACACAAACATATTTTCATGAAATAGTGTTATTTGAGGTAAAATTCAAGTTATATTGGTAAACTTGTCCTGCTGTCAGATCATTGAACTGTACGCTATTAGCGTATAGTTCAATGTGTCAGATAGACAAAACTGTCTCTATCTGACAGCACGACAAACAATTTTACCAATATAACTTGAATTTTACTTCAAATATCACTGTTTTATGAAAATACGTTTGTTTACCAATATGGGCAAAATTGTTTGTCCTGCTGTCAGATAGAGACAGTTTTGTCAACTCCATTACTTTGTATTCTTTGTCAGTTCGTGTTTTTCATTTATATTCTCCTATCCGTCATTTTTACTACATATTATATAAATGCTCGCATTCAATATGAACATTTTTTGGTCATTTTGTGTAGAATGTTATGAAATTAACTGAAAACCTTGGAGTATAATGGGCGACATCTCATGGTCATATAAAACATTATTTTTTGCATATAAGTTTTCATGACTTTCATTAAACGAATCCAGCGAATGAATCCGTTGTAAATAACACTATCACATTACTTCCATGTCACGTGTTTGTGTTTTGCCATTCACAAAGTTCTCCATTGCAATAATTCACTTCGTCAGTCGCAATCTACAATCTCATATAGCACATTTTATTTGAAACACACGCCTATTTCAATCAATCATGTAGGTACTGGCTAATAAAGAAATCCACTGATTTATTAAAGAGCTTTCTAAAATATATGACGTTTACAAAATTACACTATTTTTAAATTTTCCCGCATTTTGAAGATAACCAAAAAACATAGCTGTGTAAACTTGCCCTCAGAGGTAGCGCCATCTACTACCTTCTTAAATGGAATAGACAATAGTTTGTTTACCTCACCATTTGTAATTAAATAAACACTATTATCAGGTAATAATAAAAAACCATCAGTGGTGGGTATACCCAGAATGTCAAAGATAAACTATACAAAGTAACCTGAAAAGCCAAATTAAAACAAACAGCACCTAAAAGGAAAACAGTTACCTACGTTAATGTATGTCATTTACAGAAATAACCGAGAGAGATTTAGGCCCGATTTTATAAAGCATAGTTAACTACGTGATCAGCTGACAATGTGGTTAAGTAATGCCAAAGAGTTAGATACTCTTTGGTAATGCGATAGGCTAATACGATCAACGACCACACCTATGTAACCCGTATTAGCAAATCATGTTGCATTATTCAAACTTAATCACGTCGTTAGCTGATCACGTATTTAAGTATGCTTTATAAAACCGGGTCCTAATATACTTTTCAAAAATACCTTCTGTTATTTCCAAGTTTATTAGGTATATTAAAAGACATTTTTGCTTGGTATGCCCTTCCAACGGATTTTGAACGAAGAATAAAAACGAAAAGAGCTGCACCAAAATTCCCACGTGCTCCATGATGCAGCTTCTCCACACCCGCCATACTCACCCAATCTCGCTCCGTCTGACTTCCTCTTATTTCCCCGAACGAAAAAAGTCCTCAACGGAAAACGTTTTGCGGATGTGAAAGAGGTGAAGAAATAAACGACGGAGGCATTAAAAAGCAAAACTTTGCAAGAGTTTAAGGGCTGCTTCGAAAACTGGAAAACACATTTCATTGTAGGTATTATCAAAGACCAATATGGTCTTTGGTATTATGTTACTGTTGTCTCCGTCACTCCATCATATTTCTTTGTGTGTTTTGTTTAATTTGTGTATTTAGTTTCCTGGGAACATAACCGAAGGTTTCTTTACCATGATCTTCCTTCGGCCAGTTCCAGGTGAACATGGGTTTCTCTTTTTGGCGGTAAATATGATTTATCAACATTTTAGGGTTTTTATTTTATCACCAAATATATATTTACGTTCATTTTAACTCATTGAAACGCGCATAGGTAACACTGAAGCCAAACGAATGAGTATCTCTATCTTTTTCGTTTGCACGCAACAAACGATGATACGGGGCATAAAATGCAGGTGTCGAGTAAAAAAAGTACGTTGCGATAGTTATCTCTCTCGTCTGCTCTACTACCGCAACAAGCTAAAAGGCGACAAAAGTACCCATTCCGCATCTGTCTTTGTCAGTTTCAACGTCTACAATGCACTGAAATCGTCCGTATCCCTTCCAGTTGCTTATAGAATACAATTCAATGTTTTAACTGCTTGTTTGTTTTCCTCCATCCTACAACTTCACAGGTCTTGGTAAGCGCCATCTAGGAAACCGCCCTCTTGGTGGGCGCCCTCTTTTAGTTACAAAACGTAGGTACAGATGGAGTTGGGTTAGTTTTTTTGTAGGTAAGCGCACGAAACCTGGTGTCTATTATATCACAACTTAAATAAAGAAATCTATGGGAAAAGAGAATTAATAAAAACAATATCAATATAATGAAGGTATGCAGTGGCGTACGCAGACTACAGCTTTGGGAGGGGATATAAAAAGTGCGGTGTGATCTACCAATTTAAAAAAACATTTGTTTTACAGAAAGTTATAAAATAAATATTATTGTAATACAAAATACAATCCCCTTGGCTATTGTGCAAGTTTCTCTATTATTTCTTCTGAAATAGGTAGTTCCCTATGAATTGACATCATTGCCAGTTCATTTAGTCCGTTCTGGGAGCTTGAATTTCTAAGATAGGTCTTTTTTTAAGGATTAATCAGAATAAGCGTAAAATAGAATGGAAGGGTTTGACGCTTGTGGGGGGATATATCCCCCGCCTGGGGTACGCCACTGAAGGTATGTATACAAATAGAAGTAAAAAGCAAAAAGATAGGCCTCCGTGAGGTGTACCCACCATTATGTTGGTGACTGGAAAACAAAAATGTTCTTTTTTAGAAAGATACAAATGCTACTTATGAGTTTATTTGCTGATGTAATTTATAGTTTTATAACATTGATTAAAATGGTAAAAAATATTCATATTTATAACGTTCTTGCCATTTTTAAAACTAAGAATAAAAATAGAAAGAATTTTATTCAGAAATTTGCAAATCATACTTACTAAAATTTAAAAAAAATCATAAACGTGCAAGAATGAAATATATAGACAAGATACATTTCTAGTTATTTAATGAAATGATAAATTAGAATTCCCAAGCGAATTGTGTACAGATGCATCCTCCTGGTTGTGGACCGCAATTATTTAAATTGCCACCTAAAACACCCCTTACCCTACACGCATTCCATATACCACAGGACAGGGTGCAACCCAAACTTATAGGTGCAGATGCAGAGTCTATACGACCAAAAGTGGCAAAAATCACGATTATCAACACGGTAAGAAGTACGATATTCTAAAAATATAAAATTATGTATGTTCCAAATTTCAAAACAGCAACTTTACCTTCATGATTAGATACACGGCAGCTTTCGTTAGGAACCACAAGAAACTGATACCCTACTGAGAGCACCTTCCATTTTTATACCAAACGGAAAACAAAAATCTATTTATTTTAGATTCGGTTATTGCAAAATAATAACCCAAATCCAAATTTATCGAAAATTTCCGATAATACAAAATTACAAACTCGCTAATTGATAAGTTAGTATCAATGAACTGTATACTACGTACCTACTACAGTATACAGTAAACAGTTCATTGGTTAGTATAAGGACGAGTAACACTTTACTATTTATCAAAACGATAACTTCAAGGAAGAAAGTATAGGAGTTGTTTACCTTACTATTTGTAATTAAATAAACGTTAGGTAATTGTTAATATATTATGTATCATCGTAAACATGCAACGAATAAATATTGTAGGTACATAAGTATCTTTACATTGCCTATTGGTTGTAGCAACATTTATATTTTCTTAAACATTTTAAATATATAGGTACCAACGTGAAGACAACGGCGTATCTAGAAATTTTGTTTTGGGGGGTTAATAAAAAAATGCACTCATTTTTCAATTAGGTACTGTTCAAATTAAAAAAAAAACTTTACCAAGTCTTTTTTTTGTTCGATTAATATTTATTACACTACCGTAACTGGGGGGAGGGGGGCAATTACCCCATTACCCTCCCCTTACATACGCGATTGTGTGAAGACGTTACTATTTTTAGCCTCTGTTTCACATCTTTGTACCTATCACTGTAAATTACAGAGAGTAAAATGTAATAAGATAAATATACACTTACTATAGGGATATTTAGTCTTGAAGTAACTAAGTGTAGGTACTTGAAGAAGAAAAGTGAAGAGGATCTAATTGAAAATTTAAAAAAATGACATCAAAAAACAGTAGAAAAGTCAGCGAAAGATCATTTGTACAGTGTTAAATAAAATACAAATACAATGTGAAACGAATGATTTACTAAAAAGCAACACGTTTGAGAATAGAAAGTGTAAACTAGACACAGACGAAATTGAAACAATAAATAAAGCAAATCGTGGAATGGTGGAAGCCGAAATTAAATTATGGTTGATAACCACGAAAAAACTTAGATTAATTACACAGAATGAATAGTACAAAAACTAGAAATCTAGACTTAAAGGAAAAATGAAACTAAACGAAGTGAATATTGAGTGTGACTTAGAAGAGGTGGGGAAAAATTCAAAGAGACACTTAAATAAAGTTAAGAAACCTATGGCAAAAGAGAATTAATAAAAACAATAACAATACAATGAAGGTAAACAAATAAAATCGTAGAAGAGAGGCTAAAAGGAAAATATAGGAAAATAGTCTTCTGGAGTAAATTGAAAGTAATAGAAGGCAAAGGAAAGAACTAAATAAAGATGATGAACAACCTGAAAGTAAAACAATAGAAAAATTATGCTAAGCGATTCCTAACGAAAGCTGCCGTGTATAATCATGAAGGTAAAGCTAACTTATATGCCGTTTTGATGGAACATTGTAATTTTATATTTTGCCGTGTTGGCAACTGTGATTTTGGCCACTTTTGGTCGTGTGTACTCTGCAGATTTAAGCTTGGGTTACACCCTGTTCTGTGGCATATGGAATGAGTGTAGACAACTAACCACAGACCCGCTACGCTTATGAGTTAAAAATTAAGCAGCTTTGCGCAACTAAAATAGATGTGCACGCAGTTGTTCAATGGAATAACAACTTAGTTTATTTGTTTGGTCAACAGAGTGTTAGGTCAGTTAGGTGCGTGAATGGGTGCCGGAAATGGGTGGGGGGGGGGGGGGTTAAAGAAGGCCACTTGCCCCCTTCAGGATACAAATTGGGAATATAAATTAAACTAAATGAAATTAGTTCAATTTATTTTGATTTTTTACAAGAATTGTGTCACTTTTTGTCCGAGCTTAAGAAGAGGCCGGAGTTCTTGTGTCTTTCATAATAAAGCCTCAAGAATTTTAGCGAGAACGCGAAAAAGCATAAGTATGACTTCAGAATGGAACCGCGAATCCATGCTGAACGCTATGAATTTTCGAAAAATTGTTGAGGCCACAAGAACTTATATCACTGAACAACTGAACAATTTTAAAAAAGAAAACATTGAATCAAATGGAAAAAAACTTATTTCCATAATTTTAAGAATAATTTACTGTGGGACCCAGATTTAGCGCTTCATGGTAAATAATTAGGTAATTTTGATGACCATTTGAATTTCAGAATAGAAAGTGACGATACTGTTTTGAGTGAAAATTTTGAAAAATTGTGCCGGAATGCGAAATATACATCTCACCAAACCCAGAACAATTTAATTAAGATTTGTGGGGATATTGTTCGCGAAGAAATTGTTGCAGAGTGAAGAATTTTCATTGCAATTACTCTTCTGTCTGCTAAAAATCGTGTACAAATTCAGTGCTAATAACCAAAGCAGTTGATGCATTTTATCCGTCCCTAAAGATCACAGAAGTGATACTGCAAAGGTTTTCAAAGATGTTTTCCAAAAATGCAAGACGTTTGGAGACAAATTCGATATTCCAGTACAATTTTCCAGGTTAGCAGGTAAACAAACGTATGCTGAGGACTATTTTCGAATATCCATTTTTTTCAGTCCACCGAGATTCGATTTTCTCAGGAGGCAAAGGAGGCGCATTTACACCTTCACTTCTGCATTCACAGTTATTAATTGAAAATTTCGAATTTCGAATAAAACACACTACGATGCATTTTTTACTTTCCCTTTTCGAGTTCTTTTTGAGAATTCATTATATCAGGGAAAGGAATACTTGAAAACATCCCAAGTATTGTTAACGAATATCACAGTGTAACACCCAAGGTTTCGCTTTGCAAACATTTTAATGATTGATTTATGTATTTGCAACAAAGTTGTGACACAATATGAAATGCAAGGACATCACTTTTTATAAACTGTTTCCACTTACTCAAAAAATATTTACAATGTGAAATTTAAGTAACCTTCCACAGATAGGTAAGTATATTTTTGATATCGCTGTTTTGGCTGAGTAGGTAGGTACTAAGTAAATGGCACAGAGAAATTAATGCTGGTACCTAAATGACAATAACAATTAACAATTAACAAAAATATCACCCTAAGATACATACACTCGCATGAAGTTATTTTTTACAAGAAGCCCATAGATAGAGGTTTCTTTTATAAATAGGTTCCTACTTAAAAATTCGATTTTCAAATTATAAAATTCAAATGTGTTTTATTTAAAAAGGAAATAGGTAATATATTGAATTGCATATGAGCTACATTGAAAAGTCATTCATCATTATGATTGACGATTGTTCTGTTATATTATGATAATTACCTATAATAAGAACGATACAAGCACTTAAGCTTACTCACGATTGTTTATATTATATATAGCTGAATGGGTAATTACCATATACCAAAATATACCACGTAATTTGTGGTTTTTAAGCGCACACAAAACTTATTTCTAAGCTACTAATCTAGATTCTAGAGTCCCTATATATAACAGGGACTTCATACTATAATCATAATAATGTAAAGTGACAAAGTCCCTGAAGATTGAAAATTTTGTCAGAATCTTTTTGCACCGCCACAGGGTTAGGTAAAGTTACAATCATCACGTGATTAAAGTGCCTTGTGTCATGTAGACATTTCTGCCTCAGGTTAATATAAAACTTAAATAAAGCTTTTAAAACGAATAGGGTTATTGAGAACTGAGTCAAATTATTTTTATAAAACGAATGGTGTGTATTGACAGAGGTGATTTAAGTGTACCACAAATTATCATGTTAATTTTCAAAGCTTTTCCTCAGAGATAATCAGTTCCCAGCTCTTGTTGCACTATTACTCTCTCCAACATTCTATTTTTTTCTGGTTTCAATAGCTTGTAAGGTACCTATATTTTCCAGTTTGACTTGTCTTACTTTTATTTATTTTCTGTAACCATTAAAATCACCTCCATTCATTCAATTTCGAAAAGTTGTACAGCTGTTATAGAACTTGATCGTCTCATCATAACAATCTTCTCCAACAAAAAATCTGTAACTTGTTGTTTTAGCCAATGGGAATATTATGTTGTGTATGGCCATTTCTAATTAAAAATTCTTTAACATAAAATAAAATCAAAAGATTGGCTCGATACTAATGATATTGTAATTCAAACATTAGCATACTCCAAAGGATAAGCCAAAGTTCTTTGTTAATTTCGAACTTTAAGCAAGAAAACCATTTCGGGCGGAATATGGAACGGTGATTAGTTCGGTAATTACATTACTCGCTGATTAGAAATTTATTTGTTGTTGGATCAGTAAAATGTCCAAATAGATGGACGATGAACCTACCAGCGAATTCAACAACCAACTGGTTTTTGAACTTTTGTATTTGCTAATATTCCGTTGTTTTATGCTCCTTGTGAAAAATTGATCGCTAACCTATGATTCACATCAAACATCTCATTCTTCGTTATTGCAAAATGTTAACAAACATTTTATCTATAAATCACTTAAATCATAAAATCCCCTTTTACAGTTTTACAGGTAGCAGAGATAACAAATATCTAAGATAAAAAAATGTATAGCAAACAACTGCAAAATATATTTGTTCCCCATTTGTAATAAAGCAAACATCAAACATATAAAACCTCTACAACGTTAATTATGATGAAATGCCAATACATCTATGACGTAGACATAATACCCTCTGCAAATGTATCCCAAATTTCCATTATGGTATCTTAGAAACGGTAAATAATTTTCCCCACAATTTTTTGACTGTAGTTTCAGTGGTACCCATTGCGTGGGAAACAAAATTGATAAAAAGACTGATAAATTAGAAGCAATACGGGAATTGCCTAAATTCTAGGAATCTTGTGCAAAACCTTCGTTCCAAGCCTTAATCTCTTTTGTCATCTTGTCATCTTGTCATCTTTTGTAACTATTTGTAATTTCAACGTCAACATTCGCTGTATTTGGATAGCTTGTTCCTGGGCAGCTGAAACTTTCTTTCCATTATTAACGTATGAGCCATTATTTACAGCTTCTTTTTTAATCTTCCACTAAAGCAAAATGACAGTGAAAAGTTCAATGTGTTAGTAGGTAACCCTTTACCCAAAAATCTAAAGCCCCTTCGTTGAACAGTTAAGTACCTATAGATAATACTTTATGGCTTTAGGAAAGCTGTTCACTGTTTCCTTTTGTAACAACACCGAGAAGATCTTATGGTTAAAAATCAATTGAAATTTACCTACCGGAAGATTTTTCAAAATTTCGACGTCCTAAGATGTAGGTACTTGTTCATGGGCAGCTGGAATTTTCCTTTCATTATTAAAGCATTTTCAAAATTCAATTAAGTTCTGGAAAATTCATTCGCATATTTGGGAATACTTAATGAATTAATTATAGACCTTGTCTTTTCCAAATTAGGTACTTTAAATGCGCGATAAAATCATTAGTTATTCTAATAAAATTAAACTTAATTATTACTTAAAATTCTAAGTAGGTATATACCTATGTATTATTTACGTGTTTACATAGCTGTTGTTCTTAATAGCAACAAACATTTTAGATTCCCTTTCAAATTTGCAGGTGTTGGTTTGAATCTTCAAGATAGAAGTAGTATTAAACCTTTGCAGTCTCCCTCAAACTTTAGGGAGAGGGACAAGACAAGAGGGAGCGATCACTTGAATCCCTATGAGAAAAACCGTAATTCCGATCCCCCAAAAGATGATTATAATAGTATAGTAAGAGCTGTGTAAAAATTATTGTAAACATATAAATCTTCATTTTTGTTACAAAATCTAATCTATGAACAAATAAAAAGTTTACAAAATGTGATAAGAATTATTCGGTTTTTGAACTATTTGAGAATTCGCAACTTTGCACCATTTAATAGAAGATTATGTAAGAATTTAGAAAATTTCTGGCTTATGGTAAGAGGTGCGACAAACTATTTTGAATTTGTGTATCAAGAAGAACGATTCGAACGAAGAATCTAAACGGATTGAAGAAGTTCAAAGTGTAGACAGCATCACTATTAATGTTATTGAGCACATTCCTACGATTTTTTAATACTGAGATTATTATTATTATTGTGCTAGAGGTGATCCCAATTGGTTTCTGCACTGCGACCTTTTGGTCTATTGTGCTCCCCGTTGTTGACTACCCTTCGAGAATACCTGTATCTACGAGTATAACGAAGTCCAGGATTTACTACTTAACGGTGTAAGGGGTCAAGTGAGGTGGAGGAAAAGTCACCAGCAAGAGCTCCATTGACTCAGAACGTCTGGTTTAGACCAGTTTTGACTTCGAAGAAAACCTACTAATATTTATGGAGAGGAGACATCTTTTACTCATGATCCTAGTAATACAAAGAAGAATTCGATGCAAATTATTTGCGCTTAACGACGCGAAAATACCACTTTTTTCGTCATCTGTTCTGCAGCGGAACCTAACGAGTGCCATTAATTTGAAGCTTTATAAACGAAGAAGCCCAAAAGGTAATCAAGAAACTGGTTAGTAGTATTATCTCCTGAAGAAGCAAGCTGCTAGCAAAGAGTATATACAGGGAGAGCCCATTAATGCGAAGAAGTCCATTATTTCATTCAATATCATACGGATTAAAAAATGTTTCAAATAAAAGTTTTTCCTATTCGAAATTTGCAAAACTTTACGAATTATTGCAAAACGCCCTGTATAATTAAATCGGTAAATATTTGTATATTCACGACCTTTACTAATTTGTGTACAAAAAATTAACTCAAAATTTTAAACCTGAACGAGCCTAAGCATTTTTTAATCAGAGCATGTTTTTTCAGAAAAATCATGAAAAAAATTCATAACTTGGGAACGCTGCATTTAAAACAAAAATATAGATTGCGAAATAACTCAAAAAAATAAAAAAATTAATATATAGTGTGTAGCATGTAATCAGAAAACGATTTCTCTTGTTTTCTCCTGAAATAATATACCTACAGGGTATGTCATAAATATTTTTAGTGTTTTGTTAATTTCCGGCTAGGCCGGAGTAAATTGGTATAGGTACTTATTATACTGCATTAAAAGAGTCGTATGTCCTTTACTTCACTGTAAAATTTTATTTTTTCAAGTTATTTAAAAAGGTATGAAGATATAACATTTTCAACTTCAAGCATTCATCCCCCCTCCCCTATGGGAAATAAGAAAATAAATGTAGTGCCAATAGTTTTTCATGAACTATATATATAACATTTCAAAAAATAAAAAAAGCTTGCAGCAGATTTTGAGAAAATCGACTTTAATTTTTGACCAATTTTGGGCACCAAATTTTTGTTCTTTACCAATTATAAGGATTAGTTCTAGCCATCCCTTGGCTATAATTTCCAATTTTCAAATTTTAATTAAGCTAAACGTTTCTTGAGATACACAGTGAAAAGTAAAAACTTGGAGAATTGGCCGCCATTTTGAATTTAGAAACAAACGAAAAACGGCGTTTTACTTGTAACCATGTCTACTAACTTTTCACCAAGGGAAATTAGTTTGGGTTAAAATTTGAATGTTTGCTCCCAAAATAACCCGTCTAGTTTGGGCCCCTTTGAGCCGATTTTGATGAGAAGCTTGTTTTACCGATGAAGTTTTTTTATAGGCCTTAGTTTTAAATTTCATCAAAATCGGTCTAGTAGTTTAGGCTCCACGGCCATAACGTACGCACCCACCCACCCACCCACAGACAAACATTTTTCAAAAATGGTGGTATTGGACTCAGGAGGATCCAAAACGTTGAGATTCATCAAAACCTTGAGATGGATTTTTTTTCGATTACCTACATTACTTTCCCTATGTGTATAATATACACCTGTGTATACAGGGTGTCCAGAAATGAAGGTGCCAAACGAAAATCCCAGTTAGTAGACATTATTTTATGTCGATTTAACCCAAATTACCTTAGTCCAAAAATGCTTCTTAAGCGAGCTGGAGCTCCTTATAGATGGTGCCATGAAGTACTTTTTTGAATCTACAAGGAAATTTTCAAATAAATAGAAACAAATAATATGAAAATAGATAGGTACTTATCGAAAAGTCCAAAACAATGATATTTTCCAGAGAATGTAAAGCATACAATATAAAACTAAAAAGGAAATGAAATTGAACATGTGTTGAAGACTTACAAATATCTAGGGAAAATAATTCAAAATGGAAGAATACACAAGAAGCAAGTGAAAAAGCGCGAAAACTGTAAAGCTCAATGAGAACGACATTTCTAAGAAAAAATGAAGTGCCTAAATATATCAAACCCGGAATAAAAGGGAAAAGTGATAAAACGAACTATAGTACTGTAGTGTTCAGCAGCGATACCTACATGGATAATGAGAGAAAAAGACTGACGAAAAAAGTGTAAGAAACGCGAGTGTTAGAGAAGAATAAGAAAAGATGACTAAGAAGAATATGGATGTAAGGAAATCAGTGGAAATCAGAGGAATGCAATGGAAAGGAATCAGATCCAATATAGAAAGCCATGGAAGGAAAAGTGCAGAAAAGCATAAGCTCAACCAACACTCAAGTCTTACACCACAATATTGAAATGCATAGAGTTAAGAAGAACAAGAAGAGTTCTTCGGCGAATCTTTCACGTAAGTATTAAGTACTGAGTTTCATTGTATTTCGTTTGGCATTTATACTGAACTGAGTTAGATTAGTGAATACTCGTATGTTATTCATGTTGCATTACTGAAAATTCATACGAATTAATACATTCCCGCGTATCACTATCGGATCAAGTCAGTGGCGTAGCGAGGGGGGGGCAAAGGGGGCATCATGCCCCGGGCGCTACTCACAAAGGGGCGCCAAATGGTCCGCAAAACAAAAAAAATTGCTGTGTTTTAAACTATCTACTTAATAAATCTCTAACTCACTGACCGACTGACTGACTGTGACTGACAGACAAGCCACATTTTTGTTCTCAAATTTAAAGCCTACTTTGAGCCTATGATTATTTATTTTACTTTATTTATTTATTAATTTGCGAGTATATTTTACATAATACATATAATATTATATGGTTTTCGAATGAGGAGAGGGGGGGGGGGCGCAAAAAAGGTATTGTGCCCCGGGCGCCAGTTAGGCTCGCTACGCCCCTGGATCAAGTTATTAAACCAATTTATTAAATAAATTAAACCAATGCCCAGTGGCTTCTTGGGTGGCCTGGCAACGTGGCCAGGCCACCTAGTGTAATACGGGCCTAAAAGATGCAGCTTGTGAGCACATGAACTGTGTGAGGCCAAATTTTTATGTTTCCCAGTTTCACATAGCTTTTTGCATAAACAAGCCCCACTCTTTTACAGTAAGTTGCAAAACCGATTCAACCGTTTACACCTAAAGCTCCGATGTTATAATATAAATGTTAAAGTGCATGAAAATATCAATTTTATTTAAGTAAGTAGTAAAGGTCTTATTAGTTTGGTTACAAAAATAGCAATCCTCTTACTCTACATAATATACCTACTATACTAAAAAAAAGTACAGAACAAACATTGTGCTGCACATTATAACATAAACCATAGTGCCCATAATTTAGGAATAATCCTCTTCATCACTCAAATAATCTTCAACTTCGACAGCATATGCATTCAATTCCCACCACTTTCGCGACATTAGCTTTTTAACATAGCGATCAACAATTCTACCAATTATTTTGTGATATTCATGACTGTTGACAACCTCAACGATCTTATGGCTTAGTTTGTCACTCCATTCCTGATCGTTATCAGTTCCCGCCACAGTTACCTAAAAAAAGTTGGTATTAGAAAATCGTCAGCATAACTTTGAAGTGTTACATTAGCACGTTCAATCGTTGTGACTACTTTACTAGGTTGTACTCTTCCAAATATGACTCCAATTCTGGCATTAAATTTGTAATTTCGGATACTGAAACTAAAAAGGACCTACATTAGATTAGGAAGCGAAAAAGTAACTATTACCTTCCATTAATAACCTTCCCTTGGAATAATGGTAGATCACTGCTGAATGATTTCACCCATCCCGAAACTTGAGGTAGAGTTAAATGAAATTCAAAACTGCTGGAGAAGATATTTCCATTCAAGGAAACGCGTTGTATAACATTTGAAAAGCCTTCCAGGTGCACCTGGCTAAAGTTGTAGTAATGTCCATTTATATTTATCGATACATTCTTCGCCACGTCTAAAGGATCACGATTCGCTAGTCTATTTACGACATCATTAACCACTTCCTCGAGAGGACGTAGACCACTCGCAATACGTTGTTCTAGCAGATCATCAACGGAATCGTCAAGATAGGGTTGGGGTGCCGATTTTACAACCACCAAGCATGCGAAAATAACAAAGACTTTCATATCTACTTGTAAAATAGGAACACTCACTGTCGATTATCACAAATGACTGCCATCCAATCGGTGGAGTCCGTCTTATATACCTACAATAAAAGATTTTGGTAAACAATAGGTGACCTTATCAGCTATCAGTATCACACCTTGTTTTGGGCATTGTGAGGATGATTTCCGAAAACGCGAATTCCTCTAAATCTTCCTTATCATTAATGTGGCAAAATTAAATTGTGAAAACTGAAAAAAATGCAAATTGCATATTATTCGTATTAATTGATGATAAATCACTTGAAAAGTTTACTGAAATTTTTTATTTAACCAGACAAATGATAACAAATTTATCACAGTGTCTGTAAATAGAGCTTTCGCAATTAAATTTTCCGCGAGTTGTAGAGTTAACGCACCGTTACACCGTTATTGAGTCATTATTTCAAGTGTTTTCTTAATTTTCCACGAAAGCAAAATGACAGTGGAAAGCTCAATTTCTCAAGTACCCGTTACCCAAAAATCTTTCTACTTGGGCAATATCTACAAACACCGTGGAAGTTCAAAGGATGGAGGAGTGCATTCGGACAAACGTCACAATCAACCGAGAAATATCATAAACGGGTTAGATGCCCTTACTAACGTTTCACTGGCGAAATGGAAAGAGGAAAATAACCACCCCCCTCATCTTACTGAGTCGAATTCGACCGACCACAACAGTAGGTACTGTAAGTGTCGACCACCACCAGCACCTCTTCCTGCCCCATTTTTACTACCTTTACCATCCTCCCCAACGTCAACAATTATAAAGGACACAACGAATCATATCTGTTGAAACCAGGATCCATATAGCACCAATCTTCCTCGCCTTGAAGCAGGAAGCGTTAGTACCTTATCGACCAGACCCAAAACCTCCTTAAGGGACTTTTATGAATCTGTATCCAGATCTTCCCATAGTTACTCATTGGCTAAGGCCCTTCCGCAACTACTTTGTTAAAGCCTTTATTTATCAGTTCCTTAGAATATCAAGGTGTAGCTATTGTTTATTTTTTACAGTTGATAAATAAATTTCGTAAGATTATTGATTTTAATAATCAATGTATCCTTTGCCCCATTTAGAAATATAGTATCGGTACAAAGAAAACAACACGTTACGGAAATTTACCCAAGTGAAGTAATTAGATAAAAAGTAAAATTTGGATAGGTATCTTTTGGATATTTTGCAACTACTAAGCCCAAAGCAAATAGTGCAAGTTTTGTTATACAAAACAGAAATAACTCCTCAACAGTTTGTAGAGCTGTGGAGTACTCGTAATGAAGATCTTCAATTTTGCACTAGAATATTGTAATTTTTTTGCATTGACAATAGCGATTTTGCTCATGCGGCTGCTAGAAATCCAAATGGTTGTGGGACTCCATAAATACATAGTAATCTATATAAGCTAGAGCGTGTATGCAGGGCTGGGCAAAATACATGCACTAACGTATTTCAAATACAAATTACAAAATACTCCTAGAAATGTATTTGAAATACAAAATACGAGATACTTTTATATTATTTTTAAAAATGCAAAATACAAATACAATATTTGAAATACAAAAATACAAAAATACCAATACGCATACGGAGTGTTTTTTTGGAGATTTAGTTAGACGTTTCTAGGAAAGTTTTATAGGTAAGTTCTTGAAAATGTGTGCTTAGAATTCACTCTGAACCTATCGTTAACATTGCGGTGGGCAACATTAATGTATTTCAAATGCAAAATTCAAAATACTCATAAGAGAGTATTTGAAATACAAAATACAAAATACTTTAGGGAAAAATCATCAAATACAAAATACAAATGTATTTCAAATACTGTATTTTCAATACAAGTATTTTGTGACTGCCCACCCCTGCGTGTATGTATGTATGGTGATGCGACAAAGCACAGTCTTATTTTGCCGCGTAACTCCTCACAAAGCATGGGTTCGAATACCACCAAAGTAAACATGTTTTTTTTCATGCTTTAATTTTGTTAATCATTTAACTGAAGAATACGAGCATCAAAAAATTCTAGCTCGTCAAGTTTTTTTATGGCGCCGTTCCCCCTACTGGCCCTACTAATACAATAACGGGTAATTCAGTAGGTATTCATCATACCGCTGAAATGAATGTAAATTTAAAAATGATTTTGCAGAAATAAAATCATGTTTCACTGCCAAGAAGCATCAAATTTTATGGTACAGGAAGAAATCAATAAAATCGTCATCTGTACACCTGTATTCAATTCCAAAACCCGAAGAAAGACGTAAAAATAGCAAATGATTTACAAAAATGTATTTGTCTGATGCATATCCATTTGGGAATTTTTGGATATCAAAGACCACCAGCAAGTAGCCTTGCCACATACCTGAATTTGCTCATTACTCAAAAGATCTACCCATCTTTGAAGCCTTTGGACTGTCGTTACCAGGAGCTGTGTGTTCACGTGGAGTATTGGAATCAGAGGTTGGTGATCTGTGATCATTTCAAACTTTCGTCCATTCATACAGGTACGTACTGGTGAAATTTAATAACTCCATTAATTATGGCTGCATCTGAAATTGAAGTTTTTGCATACGCAATCAGCTTTTCTTTATCTAGCTGAAAGCTTATACTACTCCAATTCTATCTAATGAAGCACCTGTGACCAATGGCACAGTTTGGGTTTAGTGCATTAGTTTTGTATTTGATAACTTAATCCTTGAGTTTCAGGGATGCTGTTACGTTGTGTCTGATCCTTTACAATGTACAGTTGTACACGTTTCTTTCGAAGTTGATGAACTATTTCAAAAAATCCTTTTATAAATTTTTATAGTTTTGTACTTTCAATAAAAGATTTGAGTTTTTGAATCTTCTTTAAACGAAGCAGCATTTGAGGCCATGAGAATATCTAAATTTTCCATATGCCCATCAAGATTTGTGTGCAAACCTTTACCAAGATTACCAGGGCCGGACTGCTTTCTAAAGACCTACCGGGAAAAATGTACGCTAGGGCCCCACCACATATCGTTACTTTCATTCGCACTATACCATTTCTCAGTAAAACAAACGTACATTAATACGAGGGCTGTTTTCTTAACCTCCGATTGGCTATAAAGGAAAGACGGGTGAATATGTTTTATTACCAAACTTACTTTTCTACGTAATCACCTTGATGATTGACGCATTTGTCATATCTGTGAACAAGCTTTGCAATACCTGCCCTCTTCATAAAATGTTGCCTCCAATGATTTGAGGTGAGTTGTTTCTTTGAGCACCTCGTTAGTTTGGAAGCGCAGCCCTCCAAGCCACTTCTTGGTCGCAAAGTTTCACAATAAGAATGTGGGGTCATTGTTCTCCCCAGCTGCGTAGACTCCACAAGCAACACACCTTTTTGGTCCCAAAAAACAGTTGCCATAACCTTATACGGTTGTTGAACGTTTGTTTGGAGAATTTGTGTGCATCCATTGTAGTAATTGGATTTCAAAATTCAGCAGAACTGGTGTGGAACGCAATTTTCTAACAGATTGCACCTTTTTATATGTTCTTTACTCAACGATGTTATCAATAATTTACGAATTTGATACCTGCTGTTTCATTCGATTATTAGATATTTATTACCACACGAAGTACGTGAGCCTGCTGATGAGGGCCCCACGGGGATTTTCCCAGTATCCCGCCTGTCCAGTCCGGCCCTGAAGATTGCCAACCCCCACACTGGAGCGGTTGCGAGCCTGTGAAGGCATACCTTACCCCATAAACATTCCTACAATTATGAAATGAAATACAATAAGCAAGAACATGGCGACGATGATGTATTGTCAAGGCTGTCTGTCGACAGGTTTGAAAAATTCACAGCACGTCAGAATGATGGTGGTGAAAAAGAGTGCCAACAAATGACAACACCAAATTCCGAAAAGGAGATTCAGAATTTATACCAAGCAGCAGAACCTAGAAAAGGAATTTCAAAATTTCTGTGACAAAAATGGGGTAAAATGGAAAAATCGCTATTTGTGCACCAATTCCGTGAAAATAATGTCCAAACATAATGTATCAATGCCTAATAAGCGAATTTCATCCCTTTTAGACTACCGCACATTGTTTTTGACCAAAACATATCGTTGTAAAAGCGGAGCTGGATTATTAATAACAATCACAGCAAAGTAACAAACAGAAAAGGCAATTCGCACAAATGTAAAAAAATGGCACTGCATTCATTCCAATTTCCCCCCAAACGGTTAACATTGTGTGGCTGATACTAAATTAGTGGGAAAGGTGGTAGGTGGGTACCATCTCAGGCTCCAAAATTGGAACAATCACACTAAATCTATTGATTAGTAGGTTGAATAGAAACAAGATAAGCATTAATAAGAACAATGTTATAAATCCAGGAATATTCGAAACAAAACAATTCACTTTTCTTAGTTACTGAGACCATCAATTGATGCTACAATGGAGCATTGGAGCCGTGCGTTTCAGGATCGTTAACAACATCGTTTAAGTCATGGTTAACATCGTTGCTGATTTGTTGACTGTATTGTTCGTTGTTATTGACACCGCAGTGATGGCAAACTGCAAGAGAAATCTATCAAACCAACACATTTGGTTCAACCGTAAACACTTACGCTGGCTTGCTCGATTGATGGCTTAAATATTGTTGGTTGGAATCCACTCTCAAAATTGTAGGAGAAATTGTTGTCGAAGCTAAAAATCGTTAATTATGTATTGTCGTTTGATAAAAATAGTATATTAAAGTGGATAAACAGGTCTTTAAAACACGCGCGAATTTGAAATAGAGCAAGTGTTTTAAAGACCTGTTTATCCACGAATACTTTACGCTATTTTTTTTTATTGGTTCACTTTGAAATCTGGTATTAAAATGGAAATAAGAACTAATAATGTGAAATGATTGAATTCGTAATGTGAAATCAGTACACCTTTCGTTGTCATGGAAATGAGAAAAACGGAAATTAATTTGCAATCTGTCATTTTATTTGACGTAACAAAGTACTCCTGTCAGATCAATAACCAATAAACGGAAATTAATTTGCAATCTGTCATTTTATTGGACATAACAAAGTACACCTGTCAGATCAATAACCAATAGAATTCACGTTTTTCAAATTGGTGATGTTAGCATGGCAACTTTAAAACACGCGCGTTTTTTAAATTGTTCAACTCCATGGTGATGTCGGTGGTGATGATTGAGAAGCGTTCAGCGTGCACATTCTTGAGTTTGAAGTAGATTCTGTAATAGACGGTCCATTAGAGATTTCGGCTCAAACTTGTACAGATGTTGTGGTCTTACCCAATAATGTCGAAGAAAGTTTCTTCTCTAAATGTTGATTGAATCGATGGCCTTGAAGAGGAGTCAACGTATAAGCCGATGATTTGTTCCAAAGGGAGAGGAAGCATATCTATTTCAAAACTTTCAGCTGCTTTTGGTGCAGGAGAAACGAAGATAGCGAACAATTGAATGGTTTTACTTCTCAGTATGCTCGAGAGGATAAAGATAAAGGATGAAGAGAGGATAACGGAGATATTCAAAAATTAGATAATGGGGCACTTGGTTATAATTGTATTTTAAACTTTTCAACTTGGATACATCGTTTTCTAACGATATTAGGGAATAAGGTTCAAGTGGGTTCATTCTTGTACGTTTATTATAATGTTTTTTTAATAAGATATGTATTAGACTGTTTCTGAGGGAAAATGATAGTTTTCCTGTAGTTTGGTACCATTTAAAAGCACGTTTTTCAAAGGGAAAATTATGTTAATTATACCCGAAATATTCTTACATTTATGTTATGTTTGGAGTACCAACAAAATTTGTTGTGTGTAGAAATTCTGTCTTGTTTGGAATGTCAAGCTGACCTTCCGTTGATTTGGAAGCTCCACCTTGCCCCATTAAATCTTCAAAGCTGCAGATGATACTGATTTTCACTCTTGACCACGCGCCATCTGAACTTTGTTACTCCTCTTGAAGGAATCTGTTAACTTTTCAACTTTCTTATTCTTTTTCTCGTTGTTTTTGATCTTAATGCATAATAAAAGTTCACAAAACTTATAACCATTATGACATTTGCTAGGAATGTTCGAAGGATCCATGTAACGAACATTTCAAAAAAGAGGTCCATCACTCTGTGAACACAAGGAAATAATGAATAGTTCAAGCTTGTAAATCTGTGGACTTGCTGGACAGCAGTAATCTCAATGTCAAAGTGCTTCGGCAGCAGCAACTGCTACAAACATTTCATATTAGAAGTAAATACCTACATTATGCCACGAAGAACGCATGTTTATCATCTCATGCAGGAGCCTTCCTCTCGAACCATTTGCAAATATCTCGTATACGAAAATTGGGTAATTTTTTCAACAAAACGTTACTGTTGCAGAGATATATGAAAATGACATCAAAATTGCATGAAGGAACATGTTTGAGTTCATCATTCGAAGAAGTATTTTCATTCGGAAGATTCTCTCTCTAGTCATCAACGGATCCTTTCCGTAAAGTGTTGAGGTAGCTTTTTTAAATTTCACTGTCAAAAAAAAGGAGGGAATCACTAAAGAAAACAAAGAAAAGATTTCTGTCGATTTTTTAGTTGATAGTTGATAGGAGAAAATAAAAATGAAGAAAATTGAATTTAGTATTACTTACACTCATTTTGTCAAACCAGTCATCCATGCCTCTACGTGAAGTGGAAGTTTGTTCATCATAGCCCAGTCAACTATATACCTCCAGCTATTGAGCGAACTCACATCCGTCCTGCCATAGAGAACAGTAAAAATCTGTCTTCGTGCTTTAAGATCTTTAAAAATTTCAATAAAGTCTCCCAATTCAGGGTTCTTCTTGAAAATATTGAAAAATTTAACCTCCCTCTATTTAAATAGAGGTATAGATAGAATCCACTCACGCCGTGTAAAAGTGGTGAACCACACCAATTTCATGGTATGGATTATGCAGAGTTTCATGGTTGCAAGATGTTAGTTCAAGTACACAGGTCAATTAAGATGTCCAAAAGGTCAAGATCTTCACCCAAACCTCTTATATGTAATACCAAATCGGTTTTGGAAAAATGAATTTACCATTCCTATTCAACTAGACCTTACAAACTGTACACAACCATCTTTGAAGACATGCCAATAAAAGTAGTACGAGTACAAAAGTACTCAATTGAAATAAAAAGATGTAGTAGGTAATCCATTTAGTCTAAATGATAAAAAAATTGGTACTTAAATCCTTACTCAAACGACAGTTTCTAAGGCAACTTGATTCTAAACGTTATCGTGATATCTAAGTACTTACTCGTTTACATAGTCCCAAGTACACCACTATCTTATTCCTTTGAGGGTCTTTGCTACTATATAAGGTGAAATAATGTTGGATATGTCACTTTACATTCGTGAATCCACCAAGTAGTGAAACCATGAAATTCCTCACAGTCTTCTTCTGCTTCGTCGCATGCAGCTTCGCTGCACCTTCCACAAGGGTTGGAGGCATCGAAATTGATAGTGTTGTATTAGAAGACATGATCAACATGTATGTTGACCTCTTGAAGACCATCGACCCAATTCACATCAATGAAGAAACATTTTTCGACATTATTGGGTAAGTCATTCAATCTTCAACAAATTTTGGTCCAAACGCTTAATTGAAATCTTATTACAGAATCTACTTCAAAGTGAAGAATGTACACGCCGAAGGTTTCTCTAACATCACTACCGACATTAGCATCGACTTGGACTTACCAGTCACCACCTTCAACTTCTTGATGAAAATGCCAAGAACTTTTGGCTCCGTTGAGATGTGGGACACCACCTTACCCTTAATTTACGGAAGTGGCAGCGTAGAGTAAGCCAAATTACGCTTGGTAAATGTATCACCATTTAATTAATCATCTTTTAGCTTCGATATTAAGAATGTACAATTGATGATGCAAATCGGTGTCAACTTTACATCGGGTCTATTCGAACCAGTTGTATTCAAACCTTCCATCGAACAAGCTAGCGTAAGTGTTTGTAAGTTGAAGTAAATTTCTTAGTTTAATGGATTTATCTTACAGTTTGCCATCACCGGTGTTAACAACAACGAACAATACAGTCAACAAATCAGCAACGATGTTAACCATGCTTTGAACGTTGTTGTAAATGATCCCAACATGCATGCATCCATTGCTGCATCCATCAGTGCCTTTTTGAACGGATATTAATAAAGTACAAATTGTAAATGATCTTGTAAAATTTAGCAGTGAATGCTAGTGACACATGAAATAAAATTACGTTTATTTACTTGCTATTTTTAATTTATGCTACATCTTCCTTTCGCACGTTCTCTCTGGACTTAAAGAAATCGTTAAGCATCACGTCGGAACGACGAAATAAGCGACTGCCATAAAAACAAGGCAAACATACCTCAGAACGGACAATAACGGTAGAAAATGCGTGGCAATAGAAAAACAATGTAAGGAAAAGAAGAAAATGTTAAGTAGAAGCTGAAGGTTGGAAAAAGTCCAATGGCTGCAGTAAAGGTCGTTGTTATTCATTACCAATGTAACACTAAGACTGTACGTGTGTCTAGGTACCTGTAAAAGAAGGTGAAGAAGGCAACATGTGACTACTAAAAACGTAATAATATTACTCATACATAAACTGATTTCAAATGAGATTTAGTTACGATTAAATATGGCGTAAATCAAAGAAACTAGATCGGTACCAGTTCGGTAAAGTTATGGAAAGTTCAAAGTAACTTTGAGATAACTTTTTAATTAGTTTTCCATCGACAATAAAGCAACTGTTATAAACAAATAAGCTTATTTTACGCAATTCCTAGATAATATTTTATTTAAATACTAAATTTTAGTGATTCCAAAATTATATTTTCAAAAGGATAATAATTTTAATTAAAAGGCAAAACAAGAGAATTAAACTCAAAGCGAAATCGGATAAAGTACCTACCTATGAATTAAAAGCATTTAATGCACGATCTAAAATAAGAAAGCCCTTTCGCGTCATCGAAAAGGAAAATTAAAATATTGTGGCCTTATTCAAGTCTTTTTGTCTTAGTTGCACAGCTGCAAATACCTTACTTTTTTCAGACTAAATGTTAGGTTTCCTAATTATTACTCCAATACGAAATTATTCTGTAAATTACATCTTGTTGATAGTAGAAAATGGTATCGATAATACGATGGTTTATTAAAAATCAATAGATTAAATATTCTTCATTAAATGTAGAAAATGGACTTAAGTGTTGCAAATTCTTAGGTAAATGTAAATACGCTATTGTAAAAATCACTTACATTAATTTATTCTTGCTTGCATAAGGATAAAATGTTTCTAGGCGTCAGCAGTTTTCCAAGGGAATGAAAAAACTTGATTTTTAAGCCTACCAGAAACCAGTCTGTGAAAATAGTCCATTGACATAGCGAGAATTACTTAATTATTATACCTAGATATAATTAATACGCCGAAACTATACATTGTGTACCTACACACTATCGAAGAATACAACAAACTGTGTTAACATGTCAGTTATTACCTCGTACTTAAGATGAAAGTAAGATATATGCATTGCGCAAGACACAAAGGAACGAATTAAATAATAGTATAAAGGAACTACTACATATGACGTAACAATAACAATGTGCAATAGAATTTAAACCCTCCCGTTACTATTATTTACAGTAGCTAACTTGTAAGTATTTGCTGTAAAGATAGCAGATAGTCTTTATACTTTTTCACACTTATCTTCCCAGGTTACAAATAACATTTTCTGGGTTTCATCTAAGCAACACTTATAGATTGGCCTCAGAACTCATCATTCGCTGACATTTTTTTTGGGGCATCCATCTTGTGGACGTCTTATAACGCCCTAAGCAATCGTTTAGAATGGTTCTCTCCTTGAAGGTTGTTTAGAAGTTAATCAACGATTCATAAGCAAATTATGTTATTTTTGGGAATATGTATTTTGTCACTTACACACAACACACCCTTTTTGCTATTTTTGCGACGAAACAACTGAAACATTTGTATACGCCTTAATAACTTTCTTCTTACGACAAAAACTTCTTTCTTTTGAAACTATTATTTTAAAATGTCAAAGAAGCAATACCTAAACTCAAGTTTTCCTATGATCGAGACAGTATCGTTCAACTTTCGTTCTAAAAGACACGAATTTAGCTGAATTTAAATATTATTTTTTTTTACAACCACATTTTCTAACAAAATCGTTGAATGGTTTATGACAACTTTTTTTGCACTATAGCAAAGGAAATGGCACTTTCTCCACTCTTTCCATTGGAAAAAATATCACTTTCTGAGGTAGTTTTAGAAAAACTAATTTACCATTCGTATTTAACGGACATCCTCGACCTATACATAAGAATATTCTAAGAGATATCGATGATGATCGTATAAGTCCAAAAATCTAAGCCTAAACGTAAGGAATTAAATTAAAGGTGCCTTTTCAACGGAATTTAATGAAAATTAAGTCCAAATGATAAAAAATGGAAATTTGGAACTTGAACCCTACACAAGCGACGGTTTCTAAGGCATTTTGACTTTATCTTGGTACTCGTTTACACATAATCTCAAGTACCTACGCCATTATCTTACTCCTTTGAGGGCCTTTGCTACTATATAAGGTGAAATAATATTGGATAATGTCACTTTACCACCAAGTAGTGAAATCATGAAATTCCTCGCAGTCTTCTTCTGCTTCGTCGCATGCAGCTCCGCTGCACCTTCCACAAAACTTGCTGAGGTACTCTTCAAAAATGGAGGCATCCAAATTGATGGTGTTGTATTCGAAGACATGATCAACATGTACGTCGACCTCTTGAAGATGATCGACCCAATTCACATCACTGAAGAAACATTTTTCGACATTATTGGGTAAGTCATTCAATCTTCAACAAATTTTGATCCAAACGCTTAATTGAAATGTTATTACAGAATCTACTTCAAAGTGAAGAATGTACACGCCGAAGGTTTCTCCAACATCACTACCGACATTAGCATCGACTTGGACTTACCAGTCACCACCTTCAACTTCTTGATGAATATGCCAAGAACTTTTGGCTCCGTTGAGATGTGGGACACCACCTTACCTTTAATTTACGGAAGTGGCAGCGTAGAGTAAGCCAAATTACGCTTGGTAAATGTATCACCATTTAATTTATAATCTTTTAGCTTCGACATTAAGAATGTACAATTGATGATGCAAGTCGGTGTCAACTTTACATCGGGTCTATTCGAACCAGTTGTATTCAAACCTTCCATCGAACAAGCTAGCGTAAGTGTTTTAAGTTGAAGTAAATTTCTTAGTTTAATGGATTTATCTTACAGTTTGCCATCACTGGTGTCAACAACAATGAACAATACAGTCAACAAATCAGCAACGAAGTTAATCACGCTTTGAACGTTGTTGTAAATGATCCTAACATGCATGACTCCATTGCTGCATCCATCAGTGCCTTTTTGAACGGATACTAAAAAAGTACAAATTGTAAATGATCTTGTAAAATTTAGCAGTGAATGCTAGTGATACACATGAAATAAAATTACGTTTATTTACTTGGTATTTTTAATTTATGCTACATCCTACATCTTCTTTTCGCACGTTCTCTCTGGACTTGAAGAAATCGTTAGGCATCACGTCCGAACGACGAAATAAGCGACTTAAGGAAACATGCCATAAAAACAAGGCAAACCTACTTGAGAACAGACAATAACGGGGGAGAATGCGTGGCAATAGAAAAACAATGTAAGGATAAGAAGAAAATGTTAAGCACAGTAAACCCTTGCTCCCCACTGTAGATGATTCCCCCTGTCGCCGTTGATTAAGCCTAGAGGTAGAAGCTGGTTGTTTTATTGTATCTTGTATCATGTAGAAGCTGTAGGTTGGAAAAAGTCCAATGGCTGCAGTAAGGGTCGTTGTCATTACCAATCTAACACTAAGACTGTTCATGGGTCTAGGTACCTGCAAAAGAAGGTGAAGAAGGCAACATGTGACTACTACAAACGTAATAATATTACTCATACATAAACTAATTTCAAATGAGATTTGATTACGATTAAATATAACATAAATCAAAGAAACTAGATCGGTACCAGTTCGGTAAAGTTATGAGAAGTTCAAAGTAACTTTGAGCTAACTTTTAAATTAGTTTTCAATCGACAATAAAGCAACTGTTATAAACAAATAACCTTACTTTACGCAATTCTTAGATAATAATTTATTTGAATACTAAATGTTAGTGATCCCAAAATTATATTTTCAAAAGGATAATAACTTTAATTAAAAGGCAAAACAAAATAATTAAACTAAAAGCGAAATCGGATAAAGTACCTACCTATGACTTAATAACATTTAATGCACGACTTAAAATAAGAAAGCCCTTTCGCGTCATCGAAAAGGAAAATTAAAACTGTGACCTTATTCAAGTCATTTTGCCTTAGTACAGCTGCAAATACCTTACTTTTTTCAGACTAAATGTTACATTTCTTAATAGTAGGTATTGGGACACTTGACCCAGACAGACACGCCCCCATTAAGCCCCTCCCCTTTGCGTCTATTGGTCTTCCACGCCCCTCCCCTTTGCGTCTATTGGTCTGCCACGCCCCTTTGCGTCTATTGGTCTGCCACGCCCCTTTGCGTCTATTGGTCTTCCACGCCCCTCCCCTTTGCGTCTATTGGTCTTCCACGCCCCTCCCCTTTGAGTCTATTGGTCTGCCACGCCCCTTTGCATCTATTGGTCTGCCACGACCCTTTGTGTATAGTGGGTACACTGAAATATAAGCAACCTGGAACGCTTACGCTTAACTTACAGCCGAGCCGACAGAAAGGGAATTACTGTAGGGTCATTCGGTCTCTGTCTTGCTGATTATGTTATTGTATCGTATAAGTAATTTTCCGACAAACGCGAAACTAAATATGTAGGGAGTCAATGAACAATCAATGAACTGTGAATGAGTACAAGGACAAAATGACCCTTCGTTATTGCTATCGCACGCTCGGTTTATTTCCTACAGGTTAAATGCACCGTGCGCGTTCCAGGTTGCTTATATTTCAGTGAGTGGGTATGATATCCACGCCCCCTTTGCGTCTATCTGATATCCCTCCCCTTTGTGTCTATTGGTTGTGGTAGCTATGACACTCCTCCCACCCTAGTCTCCCTATTGGACGTCCCCACCTTCTATTGGTACGCCTCCCACCACTTACGCACTCTTCCTATTGGCTCACTCTCCTCCCACCAATGTTGGATGGCACGCCTCTGTTGGCCCTTTGTTCCTATTGGCTCCCCCCCACCAATGCTGCTCCTCTCTATTGTCTCTCACTTTGTTGGATGTCAAGTAACCCAATCCTCTTTTCCCTATTGGATGCCTCGCCTCCTTTTCTTGGCCGTCAAGTAACCCACCACTCTTTTCCCCATTGAAAGCCTACCTTTCTTGGCTGTCAAGTAAGCCGTCACTAAATTAATAAGTAACGATGTAAACACCTAAACACAATGTCAGTTACGCCAAGGGGAGGAGTTTAACAGAGAGTTTTCATGGTCATTCCGTGTATGAAAGGACTTTAAAAATTGTCTAACGTATGAAGAAAACATTTTTATAAAAATTGTGTGTGGACTTTGAACACTTTAAACCTATGTACTTTGAACCGTCAGGGTAATAGGTTTCTTGAAAAGACGTATTCAATAAGGTAATAAAAGTAGATTCATGAACTTTAAAACATTTCTTGTCACTGATGCACGTGTTACCCTTATCATTTTTTTTGTGTGGTAAATAAAAGAGTAATTTGGTGTGTCGATTTTTATTTATACAAAAACATGTTACATTTTACACTTATGAAACTATATTACTCTTATCTATCCAAGAGTGCTCATTTAATCCCCACCATTTGACGTACACTTTGTTGTTCTTACGCCGAAGTACCTTTTCCACCAAATATACGTCTGGATACTTCACCTTCTGCAGCTCCTGTTCATAAAATCCTCCCAATATCGGTTTTCCCTTCATGTCTTCTAACAGATATGTTACAGGATTGGTTATTTGTACTTTTATAATTTTAAACAACTCGCTGGACCAGTTCGATGTATATCCTTTTGCAAAAATGCTCTTAAATTTGCTAATTCGCACCACATCACCGACATTAAAGCGACACTTTCTGTTGAACAGTTTTATATGCGTATATGCGTTGATCGGTGTCTTGACGTTCACTTCACAAGGTTTCATTCCAGTAGTTCGATGTTTACGGTTATTGTAGTCCGTTGTTATGCTCTCGAGCATATCGATCCATACATATTTACCGCGAAGACTAAAGTTTTTGTACAAGTCACTTTTAACGGTCCTAATGACTCTCTCGGCAATAGCCGCCTTTTTCGTACTATACGTTGAATAGTGATTGATATGGTTCTGTTGCATCAGCGTTTCGAAATGTTTATTGTAAAATTCCTTTCCCGCATCGGTTTGTAAATGTTTAGGTGTACGTTCTCGAAAAATAGCTTGCATTGCTTTTGTCACCTCTTCACCCTTCTTTGTCTTCAACTCTTTCGTCCATAGATACTTGGAGAAACAGTCGATAACGACCAGTATGTACTTGTAGCCTTTATTCTGTTTAGCGTAAGATGTAAATTCCGCTAAATCTGCTTGCCAAAGGTCATCGTATCCTTTAATAATAGTACGTCTGCGGGAAAAATTTTTGCGTGCGGTTTTATGGAGCTCGTTCACTACTTGCTGCTTGGACATTCCTTAATTCTTGTAAAGCCTCTTTGGTTGCTTTCAAGTCTTCCTCTAGCACCTGGATGTAGTTGCGAAGGCCATCTAAAGGTACTTGTGTCATCTGAAGATAATACATTAGGAAGCCTTTATTTATGGCGTCGCCGTCGTCTTCTGGATCGGCCAATTGAGTCAGACGATTTCCGTTCAGATTTAACCTTGTGGCAAGGTAGTATTGCAAAGTTAGAGCATCTTGAGATTCAACGGGATCGGCGACATTACTCAACCTCTTATTTTCAATATTTAAGTTGTTATCGTCAATAGAGAATTGAGGTAATTGAGTCCTAATGACTTTATTCAATTGAACGCGCGTATGAGAACGTCCAAATTTATCCATAGCCATTGTAGATATAAACACGGAATTTTATAGTTTACGTAAAAATTGTTGAGTAGGTCTCTCTATGTATCCGTCCTCGTACAGTTCCTCCACGATTGATATTATATCGTTTATTAGTACGGTATTACCGGCTAGTCTCTCCGCCCATAAGACCTCTAATTCGCGAATAAGTTCGTGAACGTTATTCCAATACTTATATTCTGTCGATCGACCGAACTCTTTGAATAAGCCGCGTCCAGTTGTTGGCTGAGGACCGAATGCAGTCAATAGGCGCTTAATTATCTGTGTATATTTTTTGCTTTTACTCCCCCTTAACTGTTCGCCCGCTTCATAGGAACGTCGCGCCACATTGGTGGCATTTAAAATTTGTCTGTAATTCTCTTCGTCTTCTTCACTTATTAGGCGGCGGTCGGGGTCGTTCATGATGATGAGATCATAGAGACCTGCAGTACCCTTATAACGCACCCCATTAATTATCATATCTTCCCCTTCTATGCCTACGGGCGTATTACCCATCATCCATTTATCCGTGTCAATGTTATAATGAATGCCGTAAGTAGTGTCAATCGCATTTTCGGTGTCTCGTATCATCCGTTCAACGTATATACGAGGCAGGGCTGCGTATTGTTCTAAGAACTTTTCCGAAACTGAGCGATCGAGTAAGACAGATGAAGAATCGATGCGTGAGGACGTTGAAGGACGCTCTTCTTCTTCCGGTTCAATTTCACCAATTACCGTAGTCTCCAAGAAAGAGGGAGTTGCTTGTATTAGAGGAGGATTTCTTTGAAAAAATGGAAGTCTAGATAATGGACTAATGTCGCTAATGGAGTGTCTTCGTTTTAAGCGTTGGATAAAAGGTCGCGCAGATGGAGTACTACTTCTCGGAATGAGAAGCCTTTTGGGCGATGGTCGTCGGAATACATTTCCTTCATCCTCGTCCTCCTCCTCCTTCTCCATTTTCTCAGATTTAATTTCGTGTTTCTGTTCGAAATTTTTTTGAATGTTAGACAGTGGCTCGATTAGTGGTTTATACGTTTGTACAAAATCCAGTTCTTTGGTGAACCGATCCGCCTTAAGACGGTTGTACTTTTGTTGTATAGCTTTACGAGCTTGCACTATACGTCGTTTCAATTTCATTTCCTTGCTATCCATTGTACGGTACAAACAGGTATGAACAGCTAATGAAAGGGGTAATGAACAGATATATCAGTTTGTGCAAAAAGCCTTTTGAAGCTGATGATGCGCTGATCAGTTTACTTCCTACTGTACCGTGCTACTAAATTTCTCGTACGCGTTTACGGTATTATATAGTTATCGAACCCTTTCCTAAAACGCCCATTATGTACTTCGGCATCCTTATTTATCACCAAAAATCCGTACTGATTCCGCCAACATTCGGAACACATGTCACGAAACGATTGAAGGCTTATAATGGGACTGACGTGATCCTCGTAAATGTGCTTCAAGTTCAGATCGTCCTGTTCGAATAGGATAATCAAATTGGCATTATCTCTAATCAGTTGTTTAGGTATTTTAGTGTACGTCTGGCCCAAGTAGAAACAATCGATGTCGTTATGTCGTCCCATTGAAAAATACGATCGAATGTTATCTTGCTTTTCGCAAGCGATATCGTCAAAAATAAAAACCGAATTTGGTTTTGCGAGACTCGGTTCCATAATGTCAGCATTATCGGTGAAGGTAAAGTAACCTATATTCTTCATAGGTTTCAAAATTTCCTCCAACAGTTTATACTTTTCCTGATTTAGTGATTTTGAGTAGACGTACACGTGTTTAAATCTGAGACCGTTAGGTTCTGTTAGTAAACTGAGCATAGCGTTCGTTTTTCCACAGTTGGATGGACCACATAGTAGAGCGCGTACAGTATTGGGAAGCAACTTTCCATGTTTACCCCCACTACTAAAACCTCTTCCATTCGTAAGATCGTGATTTTGAATGGGTAATTTCTCCTGCTGAACAACTACCTTCATACTCTACTTATGTGTTTGTCGTCGTCTGGCTTAAGTAAAACTACGTATATTTTAACAACGTATCTTTATTTATAGAAAATTTTACTAATAACAAATTATAGTTTCTTTACTTCTCCGGTAAGCGGATTATATTGAACTAAGGCGTCGTGAAGAATGAGACAGTAAGCGACGATTCCAGCCTCGAACGCTTCTACCGACTCCATTTCCAGCTTGACATCCACCGTTGAATATTTGAGCGTTTCGTTTTGCTTGGAACAGTCCATTACGAATATTGGACAAGTTTTGAAATGCGAATAATCGAATAAGGCATCTCGTTCCTCTTTAGCGTAATAGTCTCGTCGAAAGTGAATGTAATTCTGATAGGCCGCTATATACTTGTTGGCATTAAAATCTAAATGCATCGCTTCGTAAGGGTAACTTTCCGAATTGAGATGCAACTTTAGATTGCGAATTTTAACGTTATCGAAGTCTGCCGCTTTTGCCGCCTTTGAAAATTTCTTTCCGCGCTGAAACGCTACGATCGCCCATCGAGGTTTCTCCAGTTGAGTAGATGTTTTGATTGGCCATATGTCGGACTGTGCTTGTTTCAAAGCTGGCAATTCGTACAGTTCCCATCGACGGAACGGTACTGTAATTGCCGCATTTGTGTTTATTTGTTCGAATAGGCTAAGTTTAGCGCTATCACTGAGCGTCACGTGAGGTACTTTCCATTGAATTTTGTTCAAACTTATTGTTGCATCCGCTTCTCCTTGATAACAATCTGCATCACTTCTAGACCGAATCAGAATTAATTCCTGTCTCATGTTTACGATAACTTGGCGATAATCCTCCATACTACCGAATATATGCTTTAGTGGTATACACACCGCAAAATGCTTTTCCAAATCGTTTTTAGTGTATTCCACTTGCAGCGGTTCTTCGTTTTTCGGTGACCATCCTAGATGATGTAACCCTTTGCTTTCGTTAGACGTATACGATACGTATCCTTTTAGTGCAGATGTAATTCCGGGATTTCTACAAACATCCACCTTTTGTCCGCCCAATTCGTAGCGGATTTCTTCAAAGAGAAAAGAGGGAAAATTGTTTGTTAGACTGCATGATTTTTTCGCGTCCTCATTTTTGCGCTCGATTTTTCCTTCGATGTACAGAAAACTGTCGTATGTGGCCGTTATTAAATCTTGACTCTGTATTAGTATACGAATTTCATCGGACAGTCCGTAATTGGAAGATCCGTACGGGAGATAGGTGTGAATGTCTGATTTAATTATAGTTTCGTCAAAATGTACGTCTTGAAAGACGTTCAGTGAGTCGCTGACTGCCATTGCACGCTACTAAACCGATAGATTTCAAGAAGTATTTTTCGGTAGATGTTAATTCTCCTGCTGCAACCGTTCTCGAGCGTGGTTGGCGTTTGATAGTACACAATTTACCATCACCTTTCTTATTTATAAGAAATGATGGTAGCGGACCCCGATTAATTCTTAATCCCATGCTCTTTCAACTCTAGACGTACCGTAAATGGCTCGTTTTCCCCAAAATCGATGAGTTCGCCCTTCTGATCGGCCAACTTAATCGTTATGTTACTAATAGTGTTTGTGTTTAGTTGCAAGTATTGGGGGTGGCTGGGAGTTTTGTCTAGGCGGTATCCTGGCGGGACCGAAACGTCTACTTCGTACAGAACTTTGGCAGGTTTTCCGTTACGATACGATCCTTTCACGAGATTACACTCGATGTGTATATTTGTATGTTTAACTATTTGTATTAGCGATGGGCATAACCGAATAATTTCAATAACCGACTATTCAGTACCTGAATGTTTTTAAAAACCGAATGGCCATTCGAATTATCACTCATATAATTTGCAGTTATTTTGAAGCGAGTGGTTTTTCGTACGCGTAGAACTTTCAGTTCAGTATTCAGTTGAATGAAATGTGAATCCTTCAAGGGCGATCCTCATTTCCTCAATTGCAGAATTGCACATTCCTTTCCTATGTGTCATACAGTATACACCCGTAGTCAATTAATTGAAAATAAAACTACTTCTACTTATAATAATTTATAGTCTAGTTTCGATTTGACGATTTCGATAAAACTTACAAAATGTACTTATACCATAGAGCATGTAATAATATTACATTCTCTATGCTTATACTGAGTTAGGAGTTACTACTTAGTACCTACTTACATTTTCGTTAGATCCAAAATGTAAATAATAAATAATTCTTTGAAATTGTACAAAGATATAAAACAAATAAACAGATTTTGTAATCGTGAAAGATGGTGGTGAAAAAAAATAAAACAACATCTGGCAAAACCTCGATAGGGCAATTTACTTTAGATTTAAGATTTTAAAAGAACATCGTCATCGGAAAGGTCGCGAAGCATCAAAAGATTTTTTTGGAGTTCTTTTTCTTTTGTTATTTTACCCATTTCCGGTGTTTGATAATATCATTATCAATTAACAACATGTACCTAGCAATAACCAAATGATTTCAATTTGTAAAAGCGCAATAAGAAAAAGACAATGGAAATGGAATATTAATAATATAGGTATTAAGTATACAACGGTGCGGGTGAACGCCCTGAACTGAAACTGAAAAGCTGAAATAAGAATAACTGACTAAATAAGAATAAGATACTGATACTGAATAGAATACTGTCGGTTTTCGGTTTTACTTATACTGAATAGAAAGAAAGAATATAGAATAGACTCAATAGAGAATACTGTCGGTTTTCGTGGTACTGAATACTGAATTGAATGCTGGCGCAGGCGCAGTTTTCGGTTATTTTCCATTCGAATACTCTAATTAAAAACCGAATGGCAACGGTTTTTTTCATAACCGAATGATCGGTTATTTTCCATTCGAATTGTCCCATCACTAATTTGTATATCTAGGGGGGACCTATGTAAAACGTTAGCTTCCAATATTTCCGATTCGAAGCCGAGCATACGTCCAATGGAATCTTTTTGTGTGAAATCTATAACAAATTCGCAACTAAGCTCGCACTTGAGCGTATTGTTGTTTGCCCTCAAACTAAATTTACGTGTAGGAATGTGAGCTTTTATATACGCGCTCAGTTCTTCCAACTCGTATGCACCATGCGGAATTGTAATTGTTTTTGTGTTTACGCTATTTGACTCCTTATAGTGAAATTTATCGTTCCCTTCGTGAATGTTTCTTATACTGTTACAGCCGTAAAAGCCCACCACTCCGATTACGTACTGCTTCTCTGAGGGAAGTTCAATGGGCGGATAGAAATCGTGACTGGCAGTGTTACCCACACCCTCTATACTGAATGTCGTCGACATGATGACTAAACACGATTACCTCCCTTACGTTTTATTTATGCAAAAACTTTAGACACAAGTGTCCACAGATAATACTGCCAAATTGTTGTTCCTGCCCATAATTGTAATATATTTTACATCCGCGAAAGTAATCTACGACCTCTCTCGGTGGTGGAATATTTCCGAAGCTATCGTAATACCAGGCTTTGGTATTACGTTTCTTGTAACAGACCCAATGAGTACCGGGCCCCATTTGACTATCTAAGTTAATTATGCCTGCTTCATTTTTCCACGGTGATTTGGGCATATTATCGCGCATGAATACGTCCCTGAAATAGGGTACCGTCTTGGCGTATTTTCGCAAATCCACATCCGTCAGTGGTCTATTTGGTAATTTTCCAAGTTTTTTTTTTCAAGTGTAATGCAATACCACCACCAGTTTTGTAAGGTTTCAGGTATAGCACACCACCGTTTTTCTTTCCTATAGCAATCGATTCCATTGTGTGATTGTGACGCGATGTTTCTTCTAACATCTTTCTCCCGTCTCGCGAAGCATTAACTGCCTTAGCAATTCCAGATGCACCGCCGGCCAAAGCACCGACTGCCGATAAACCGGCGAATAGTGGTATTAGAAATGGTAAAAAGCCACCTTCTTTCGGTATCGGTATTACTCTCGGAACGTTGACATTTCCCTTTCCACCTAAACTTTTCACGGCTAATTTTGCGACTGTAATAGCTGACTTTATCGATTCTTGAGCGTTTTTGCTTTTTTTCATTTTTTTAGCAATTACTCTACGCAAATTTGCTAGACTGCTTTTCTTGCTTCTGACCCCCATGCCCAATTTTCTTTTCGCCCTCATTATACTGCCTACAGTTAAAGCGGCCGCTCGCTCTCCCATCGTTGAATCAGACGCTTTCAAACGATCCCAAGCTTTTCGTTCTAAAATGCTATCCGCCCTATGTCTACTTTCTAAATCTTTACTATCTCTATAGCTAATATCGTGTTCTTTGCAACTAGCGTCTAAGGGGTTTATTCCGCGATCACCACGTTCAAGTCTTTTAGTTAATTTAGTACCAGGACCGCAATACTGATAACCCGGAAGATGTAGTTCGAATGGAAGCTTATTGATAAGAGTATTTATCAGACCACTACCCCCACGTACTGTACTCTTCCGCTTCTGAATTAACATTGCTGGTAATCAATGCAGAATCGGGATATTTATAGGTTTTTTGGGGGATGAAAGAAAACATTTGTGTTATCATTTATTGTCATAACTTATGGTTCGTAGATGTGATACATTATATAAGTAGGTCGATAATGCAAGAGTTCCATCATACAAACTGTATTATGTGAATTTCTGTCATATTTATAATTTAACCAATTTTCAAAGTCACAATAGCTGTCATCGTCGTAGTCGTCATCGCCAAACTGTATCTTGCGAAAGCGTCGGTAGTGAGTTATCTGCTCGATGAGATTCTGATAGAAACTGGGAAGATTGTACGAATCCAGTAATTCAAATCGATAATTAATTATATCTTTTAGATTAAACAATTCTTCAATCTCATTTTTATTCATCCTACAAGAGCGGCTGTTGTCACTTGTTTGCATTGTTACACCTTTTAACATTTTCTCTTCCCCTTTAACGGATTCCCAGTTATAGTAAATTATAATTTTGACACTAAGCGATTCAGCAGTCTGAGAATATTCGATATCTTCATCTTCGTTAACGTGTGACCAGTCAATCCAACGTTCCATCTCTTGACATTGCAAAAATTTCATTTCTACATACGTTTGACATTTGAGAAGCGTCTCCCAATCTTCTCTCTCCATCACTATTGCACTGCCACATACAATTCGTACAACTGGTGCAAGGTCATGGTGTGTACTGTATCCGATTTCCATGTATTTTGAATAATTATGGGAGAGGTCATAAGCGGTACAATCGATTAAACGTCCATCGAACGTAGGTTCGGATACGGGAGCACACGCAGTTGTGGAAGCATCTCCGTCGTCTTCTTTATTACAGCACCAGCACGAACATTTAAAATAATTATTATTACAACTCTTTTTCATATCCATATTATCAACGATCTGTGACGATCACTATGCAACTGATTTACTTGAATTCATTGAGGTAGCTTTTATAAGGAAATGAGAGAGAAAATTATTATATCTTTATTTATCAACAATGTTTACATAAATGTTAAATTAGTAGTTTTTCCAACCGTCCCAGCGCTTATAATGAATACGTCTCTATGCATCAAAGAGTTCTTGAAAATTTGAAGTCGGCCGTCTTCGTTGAAATATTCGTAGAAGCGGAACGGTAGCACACATTTAAAATTTTCAGTCTCCAACACTATCCGCTCTCCATATTTCGTATTAATTGTGTCCATACCAATTACTTTATATTTTTCTCCCACCTCCATGTCTTTAACGTTTTTGAAGAGTTTGCAGAATGTGCTGTTGTTTACATTTGTAAGATCCATGTTAACTGATTCGCAAACACTCACTGACTGACTTCTCCGACCATTCTTCAGCTCTCTTTATATTGCGTCTCTGACCTTCTGATAAATTTTTACACGATGATTTTCTTGTAATACGGGAGATAGAATTCTACCAACTTCCTCTATTTTACGCCTAAAACGATGTCTATCCAGCGCTACAGTTTCCCACGGTCCTTTTCTCGCTTTCGCATATGCAAAAGACCACACTAACATTATATACACTTTATTCTGAACCTCGTTAAATGTGACTTTCTTCTTCATCATTTACGCTCTCGTCAGAAGACGACGACGACGATTCACTACACACCCATTGATTTAATTCTTCTGCAAATTCCTCCAATCCAGCTTCATTTAGCCTTTTCATAAGGCACTCGACACAATATTTAAAATTTAAAAACTTCTCGCATATTGTCACACCCAACGTAAATTTATCGGCAAGCGCATTACACTGCTCCTCACTATAATCACCTCTCCCGTACACAACCTCGTGTTGGGCATCAAAAACGAGGGAGGAAAACTCTTGTTTCAGGCGTTCCACTGCCGTTCTAAGATCGGTGGCTTTCACCCACGATTCTGCAGCGTACATCATCCACATGTTTATGATTGAAAATATTAAACGATGCTTTATATAGCACCTCCCCGTTCGAGCACAGATAAGAACCAACCTTGATATTCAGCTAATCCCTCCAGCTCGAGGTCACGGTAGGAGAGGTTTCAACACAATGCCACGACTATCCATTTGACCTTAATTATCTCAATAGGAACGGTTTCAACTCAAAAAGTTACTAGATATCTTTATTTTATCTCGATAAAATATAAGACAACATGATATGCAGGTGTTCATGAGTCAGCAACTTTTTATCAACACAATGAATACGGTGCAGGTGTCTGTAACGCGTTATCTGCACGTGCACGCTAAAACTATGAATAAGTAAATTTTTATCAACATTTGAACACAAGGAATACTTTATTATTATACAGATTGAGTATATTAAAGGTGTTATTTCTGCATCTCTTTCCTAGAAATGCAGGTGTTCATGAGTCAGCAACTTTTTATCAGCATAAAGAATACGGAGTAGTGTCTGTAACGCGTTATCTGCACGCTTGTTGGCATTATCAACATTTTAACACACAAAGAATATGTGTTTTCTTTTTACGTTTCAATTATTTACGACTAAACATATTTTTCGTTTTTCTAAGAAATCTACCACTCAATTAATTTTAGTGCTTTCAATGCATGTCCTTGAATCTACACCGATTTCACCTTGGAGTTATTGAAATGACCTTGAGCGGTTTTCCTTTTCTTACACGGAATGACCATGAAAACTCTCTGTTAAGAGTATCGCCTTGGCGTAACTAACATGTGTACATCGTTACTTATTAATTTAGTGACTTTGGAGACAGCCAATAGTGGTGGGGGAGCCAATAGGAACAAAGGGTCAACAGAGGCCATCCAACAGGGAGCCAATAGGAAGAGAGTGGTGGGAGGCGTACCAATAGAAGGCGTCCAATAGCTAGGGTGGGAGGAGTGTCATAGCTACCAATAGACAAAGGATCCAAGTGAGAGACAATGGAGACAGCCAGCGGGAGCCAATAGGAACAAAGGGTCAACAGAGGCCATCCAACAGGGAGCCAATAGGAAGAGAGTGGTGGGAGGCGTACCAATAGAAGGCGTCCAATAGCTAGGGTGGGAGGAGTGTCATAGCTACCAATAGACAAAGGATCCAAGTGAGAGACAATGGAGACAGCCAGCGGGAGCCAATAGGAACAAAGGGCCAACAGAGGCCATCCAACAGGGAGCCAATAGGAAGAGAGTGGTGGGAGGCGTACCAATAGAAGGCGTCCAATAGCTAGGGTGGGAGGAGTGTCATAGCTACCACACAAAGGGGAATATCCAATAGACGGGGCGTGGAAGACCAAGGGGCGTGGAAGACCAATAGAAGGGGCGTGGCAATAGACGCAAAGGGGAGGGGCCTGGGGGGCGTGTCTGTCTGGGTCAAGTGTCCCAATACCTACTCTTAATTATTACTCCAATACGAAATTATTCTGTAAATTACATCTTGTTGATAGCAGAAAATGGTGTCGATAATACGATGGTTTATTAAAAATCAATAGATTAAAATATATTCTTCATTAAATGTAGAAAATCGACTTAAGTGTTGCAAGTTCTTAGGTAAATGTAGATACGCTATTGTAAAAATCACTTACATGAATTTATTCTTGCTTGCATAAGGATAAAATTTTTCTAGGCGTCGGCAGTTTTCCAAGGGAATGAAAAAACTTGATTTTTAAGCCTAACAGAAACCGGTCTCTAAAAATAATGCATTGACATAGCGAGAATTAGTTAATTATTATACCTAATTAATACGCCGAAACTATACATTGTGTATGCACTATCGAAGACTACAATGTCAGTTAGAAAGTAAGATATATGCATTGTGCAAGACACAAAGGAACGAATTAAATAGTATAAAGGAACTACTACAGATGACGTAAGAAGGTGCAATAGAATTTAAATCACAAACTCAAATTCTTATCTCTCCCGTTACTATTATTTACAGTAGCTAACTTGTAAGTACACTTAACCGCAAAATTAACGCACCACTTATACCGTGTGACAAGTTTCAAAGCGGGACATAGCCGAATAGCATGGGAAATCACATATTTGCAGTTTGTTGCTCACCAGTTTCATCTACAAGAATGGTAATGATGTCTATCGAAAGAGGATTATTTTCTGAGCCTCTTTATACCAAATTGTTTGGTATACTTACTAATTCACTGCTTTTTTAATTAATAAATAGTTTTCAAAAGTTATAAAAAGTATGAGCAGCCATGACATGTCAAATTCAAATAATGTTTAATATTAATTTTTAGACCTGTTGCCTATTTAAACACTCGTTCCTTGTTATAATAACTATTATTATCTATCATTATTCATGGTTAAATTTTCCAGGAAAATGCCGTATTACATAATTGAAAATGTTTGATTTGATAATATTCAAAATTATTCGAATTTGACATGTCATGGCTACTCATATTTTTAACTTTTGAAAATTATATTTTCCTAAAAAGCAGTGAATTAGAAAATAGGTATACCAAATATTTGGTATAAACAGGTTCATAAAATAATGCTCTTTCGATAGACATCATTACCATTCTTGTAGATATAATTGGTGAGCAGCAAACTGCAAATATGTGATTTCCCATGCTATTCGGCTATGTCCCGCTTTGAAACTTGTCACACGGTATATTTCGATTTATTATAATTAAAGTCAAAATTATCATACATTTTGAAAAACATATTAAGAATAGAATACACAAACAGAATTATTTCGATAATAACAGTAAGTTTGACTTAAATGAATTGTAGGAAATAAACGAAAACTGAAAATATGACTTCTTTAACAAAATCATATAAAATGATCATTATTGTTACGAACACAAAGATAACTTCTTTTGAACCGTATTTAGATTATCAGTAACTAGTGTTACCACCTCTGGCTGTTATTGTAGCCTGACATCGTCGTGGCATACTTTCAATTAGAGATCTGATGGTTTCTTGTGGGATATCTTCCCATACGCGAATAAGACTTTGTCGCAGCTCGTCTAAGCTGTTAGGTGGTGGATGCTGACTTCTAATCCTCCGTCCCATTATGTCCCAAAGATGCTCGATTGGGTTCAGGTCTGGACTACAGGCTGGCCACTCGAGGACTTCAATATTAACATAATTTAAATATTCAGTAACAATATGTGCCGCATGTGGCCTCGCATTATCCTGCATAAGAATGAACCCATCGCCAATGTAAGGTGCAAAAGGTATCACTAAAGGTTCTAAAATGTCTGTTATGTATCGTTCAGAATTCAGGCGTCCACCATCAACGATAAAAAGTTCCGTGCGAGCTGTTAAAGATATTCCACCCCATACCATCACTGAACCGCCTCCGTATAATGTTACATGCGGAATATTTTTCATTTGGCCTTCTGTACACTCTTGGATGACGATCAGAACTTACAAGGCAAAACCGTGACTCATCCGTAAATAACACCTGCTCCCAATGATGGATTTCCCAATCCACATGCCTTCTTGCAAAAGCCAATCTGTTTCTTCGGTGGTTTGCAGATAATCTGGGACCAGTAGCTGCTGCCCTAGGTCGTAAATTTTGAGTACGAAGTCTTCTTCTTATGGTATCTTGACTAACAGCAGTGCCATGAACCTCGCTTAGTTGTATTTGGGGGCTTCGTGCAGTAGTGAACCGTTCCCTAAGTGCCCTAAGCATCAAAAATCGATCCTCCACCCGATTTGTAGCTCGTGGCCTGCCTTGGCCACGTCGTCTAGCGTAATCGTTGGTCTCTACAAATCTCTGCAGAACCCTACCGACCGTTGTATGAGCCACGCCAAACCTTCTACCAAGTTCGCGATTTGTTAGTCCTTCATTGGACAAAGTTACAATTTGAACACATTCATCACGATTTAAATTTCGTCTAGCACGTTCCATCGCAAACATAGGTATTGCACGAATGACAGTTATCTTATCAATTGGCAAAACAATTAAAAAACAATCCCTACTTTTATTTTAAAAGTGAGGTTTGTTTACTTGAAAAACAAGCCCCTCATGAAAAACTGCTATGATTTCAAAATTAAATAAAGAAGACAGACAAAAACCTACAAAAGGCGTAATAATGAACAAATTATTATAATTCATATTAATGAATCGGAAAATATATAATATTTCTCGAAATAAAACCAAAAGTCAGAGTGGTGCGTTAAGTATTTGCCTTAAAGATAGCAGATAATCTTCCCAGGTTTCTCCTAGAGTTACAAATAACATTTTCTGGGTTTCATCTACTAAACAACACTAGATTGGCCTCAGAACCCATTCATTCGCTGACATTTTTTTGGGGCATCCATCTTGTGGACGTCTTAAACAATCGTTTAGAATGGTTCTGTCCTTGAAGATTATTTAGTAGTTAATCAACGATTCATAACCAAATTATGTTTCTTTTCGGAATATTTTGTTATCACACACAACACACCCTTTTCGCTATTTTTGCAACGAAACAAATGAAGTATTTGTACACGCTTTAATAACTTTCTTCTTACAACAAAAACTTCTTTCTTTTGAAACTATAATTTTAAAATGTCAAAGAAGCAATACCTATAAACTCAAGTTCACCGATGATCGAGACAGTATACCGTTCAAATTTCGTTCTAAAAGACACGAATTTAGCTGAGTTTGAATATAATTTTTTTACAACCTCATTTTCTAACAAAATCGTTGAATGATTTATGACAACTCTTATGACAAGGAAAATGGCATTTTCTCCACTCTTTCCATTGAAAAAAATATCACTTTCTGAGGTAGTTTTAGAAAAACTAATCTACTATTCGTATTAAACAGACATCCTCAACCTATACATAGGAATATTGTAAGAGAGATCGACGAAGATAGTATGAGTCCAAAAATCTAAGCCTAAACGTAAGGAATTAAATTAAAGGTCCCTTTCCGACGGCATTTAATGAAAATTAAGTCCAAATGATAAAAAATGGAAATTTTGAACTTGAACCCTACAAGCGATGGTTTCTAAGGCATTTTGCCTTTATCTTGGTACTCGTTTACATATAATCTCAAATAGGTACTTACGCTATTATCTTACTCCTTTGAGGACCTTTGCTACTATATAAGGGGAAATAATGTTGGATATGTCACTTTTACCTTCGTGAATCTACCAAAGTAGTTAAATCATGAAATTCCTCGCCGTCTTCTTCTGCTTCGTCGCATGCAGCTCCGCTGCACCTTCCACAAGGATTGCTGAGGTACTCTTCAAAAATCGAGGCATCGAAATTGATGGTGTTGTATTCGAAGACATGATCAACATGTACGTCGACCTCTTGAAGACCATCGACCCAATTCACATCACTGAAGAAACATTTTTCGACATTATTGGGTAAGTCATTCAATCTTCAACAAATTTTGGTCCAAACGCTTAATTGAAATGTTATTACAGAATCTACTTCAAAGTGAAGAATGTACACGCCGAAGGTTTCTCCAACATCACTACCGACATTAGCATCGACTTGGACTTACCAGTCACCACCTTCAACTTCTTGATGAATATGCCAAGAACTTTTGGCTCCGTTGAGATGTGGGACACCACCTTACCTTTAATTTACGGAAGTGGCAGCGTAGAGTAAGCCAAATTACGCTTGGTAAATGTATCACCATTTAATTTATAATCTTTTAGCTTCGACATTAAGAATGTACAATTGATGATGCAAATCGGTGTCAACTTTACATCGGGTCTATTCGAACCAGTTGTATTCAAACCTTCCATCGAACAAGCTAGCGTAAGTGTTTGTAAGTTGAAGTAAATGTTTTAGTTTAATGGATTTACCTTACAGTTTGCCATTACCGGTGTCAACAACAATGAACAATACAGTCAATTTATCAGCAACGAAATTAATCATGCTTTGAACGTTGATGTAAATGATCCTAACATGCATGCCTGCATTGCTGCATCCATCAGTGCCTTTTTGAACGGACACTAAAAAAGTACAAATTGTAAATGATCTTGTAAAATTTAGCAGTGAATGCTAGTGATATATGAAATAAAATTACGTTTATTTACTTGCTATTTTTAATTTATGCTACATCTTCCTTTCGTACGTTCCCTCTGGACTTAAAGAAATCGTCAAGCATCATACAACCGACTTAAGGAAACATGCCATAAAAACAAGGCAAACATACTTGAGAACGGACAATAACGGTGGAGAATGCGTGGCAATAGAAAAACAATATAAGGAAAAGAAGAAAATGTTAAGCACGGTGTGATGTAACCGCTTTTGGCAGTTCGATTTTAAAGGATTCCCGCTAAAACTTTAGTCCGTTTGGTGGATGGTATTGAAAAGTTACGCCACTGATTTTTGTTAATTAAAAAAAATCATGTACGTGATGGAATGTATCAATATTGGTCGGCGCATTTCAATAGCTGAAAAGGGGGGTGGAGAAGGAACTAACGCGAGAAGTAAAAAATTAGGGGGGCAGTTAAGAGACAGTTCTAATGGTATCGGCATGAAGAGTTAAGTTACAGTTCTCGACTTCTAAGGGTATCGGAAGAAACAGTCAAACAGTTAAGTTCTCGAGTTCGAAGGGTATCGACATGAAGAGTGGTTGGTTTTTTAGGTGTTGCGAAGTTCCCGATAATTAGGTATAATTTCTTTATTTTACTTAATTGTTCGATTTAATATTTAGGGGTTGTTTTAATTTGTCTATGTGATCTGTTTTAGTCAGTAGTTTGATGTTTGTGAAGCTCCGAAGTCAGGTATATTTTCGTTTATTGTTTTATATGAATTATTCTATTAATAAGACGGGTGTATTTTAAAATTAGTAGACTGTATGATTTTCAGCTTTATTTAAAATGTAACTACCATCATAAACTTTAGAATTTGGAACGTTAAATATCATTGCGCAAGTGAAATTTACTTATGCAATGAAAAGTTGTTAGGGGATGCTTTAGTAGAATTTGAAGTACGCTTTTGGACATTACGTGATATTTAATGCGATGCGATGTCATGTGCGGTTTCATATTTAATTGATGTATAATTATGACCATATAGTTACGTTTTTAAGTACGCGATGATCGTCAGGTGGTATTTTATGTGGGGGCGTAATATGATCTTTTACGTGAGTTAGTAGCACCCTGCCAACATCTTATTTTGACGCGTCGTATGTGATTAAATTTTACATCCTTTGATTTGATGCATTTAAATACTGTTTATGGGGTGGATCCTAAAACAATGCTACAGCTCTCTCTAACCTTATGTACAGGCAGGGTGATCGCTCAGCCACAGGCTAGCGCCCTAAGCCAAATACAAATACAAAAGCTTCGCCCGTGAGCCCTTGGCCCTGTGGCGAGTTGTAGGATCTGTTGCCTAACAGCGTTTCTTCATTTTCCACCTTAAAAGGTGATGGCAGAAGCTATTTAAAACATTCTAATATAAAATATCAAATCAAACGAAGGGAAATGAAATGCCTGACGAGAATTGCACAAGCTGAAAGCAACCAATAGTAAAATTGAATGTAATTTGTTAGATTTGAAGGGTGAAGGAGTAGGTATCCTGGAGGGTTTTTCTGTAGCTCTTTTCCCTCCTTGTAATCAGCGAAGACCCAGAGCTAATCTCAACTAGTTTGAGAGGGCAACCCTTGCGTTTATTACAGTTAATTCGTTCTCCCTATTTCTTGTGTTTTATTTGTGTTTACCGATTCGATCCTTATAAGACTAGCACACACACATCACGAGCAATTCGTTACACAACGTAGAGTCCTACCATTTGACAGTTTTGTTATTGACGATCACGTGCCTAGGGGTTTCAGTTAGTTGGCGGGAGATTTAGTTTTTATTTGGTTTTCGAATTGCGCGACAGTCTTTTGACGTTGCATCTGGGGGTGGTACACTACAACGGTAAGCCAAAATAACGAGAACGGGAAGAACTTTATGACAACCTGAGAGCAGATCAACTAAAGATTCCATACCTATATGTACCTTAAAATAAACCTTACCGATGCTGACAAAGAATAATATTCAAGGAAATATTTATACACACGCGCTTGGATTTCTTAAGGAAGATTTTTAAATGGAATTGTCCTGTAACGATTTTTTTTGCAAAGTTCCCTTTTAATATATGAGAAGGATCGCATATTCCTTGACTTGACACACGCCACAGATATTCTGTGGACTCATCCCTTGCTCCCCACTGTAGACGATTCCCCCCGTCGCCGTTGATTAAGCCTAGGGGTAGAAGCTGTAGGTTGGAAAAAGTCCAATGGCTGCAGTAAGGGTCGTTCTCATTACCAATGTAACACCAAAGATTTGGATACTCTTTGGTAGTAGCACTTGAGACTGTTCATGCGTCTAGGTAGGTACCTGTAAAAGAAGGTGAGGAAGGCAACATGTGACTACTAAAAACGTAATAATATTACTCACACATAAACTAATTTCAAATGAGATTTGTTTACGATTAAATATGATATAAAATTAATGAAACTAGATCGGTACCAGTTCGGTAAAGTTATTGGAAGTTCAAAGTAACTTTGAGATAACTTTTTAATTAGTTTTCAATCGACAATAAAGCAACTGTTATAAACAAATAACCTTACTTTACGCAATTCCTAGATAATAAATTTATTTGAATAGGTACCTACCTACTAAATTTCAGTGATTCCAAAATTATATTTTCAAAAGAATAATACCTAACTTTAATTAAAAAGCAAAACAAGAAAATTAAACTAAAAGCGAAATAAGAAAGCCATTTTGCGTGATCGAAAAGGAAAATTAAAATTATGACCTTATTTTGTCTTCAAGTCTTTTTGTTTTAGTTGTACAGCTGCAAATACCTTACTTTTTTCAGACTAAATGTCACGTTTCTTATTTATTGCTTGAATACGTAATTATTCTATAAATTACATCTTGTTGATAGCAGAAAATGGTGTCGATAATACGATGGTTTATTAAAAATCAATAGATTAAATATTCTTCATTAAATGTAGAAAACCTACTTAAGTGTTGCAAATTCTTAGATAAATGTAAATGCGCTATTGTAAAAATCAGTTATATCAATTTATTCTTGCTTGCATAAGGATAAAATTTTTGTAGGCGTCAGCAGTTTCCAAATAGAATGAAAAACTGGATTTTTAAGCCTACCAGAAACCGGTCTGTGATATGACATAGCGAGAATTAGTTAATTTTTAAATAATTAATCCGCCGAAACCATACACTGTGTAGGTACCTACATACACACTATCGAAGACTACAACTGTTAACATGTCGGTCACTTCCTATTTACGATGAAAGTAAGATATATGCACTGCGCAAGACGCAAAGGAACGAATTAAATAGAATAAAGGAAATGAAAGAGTTACAAACAACATTTTCTGGATTTCATCTAAACAACACTAGATTGGTCTCAGAACTCATTATTCGATGACATTTTCCCATGAATTCTTTTTGCACCTATAGGAAGTAAAATGACACCTTCTCCATTCTTTCTATCGAAAAAAATAGCACTTTCTGAGGTAGTTTTAGAAAAACTAATTTATTATTCGTATTACACCGATATCTTCAATTTTAAGAGATATCGACAAAGATAGATAGATAGTATGAGTCCAAAAACCTAAGTCTAAACGTTAGACATTAAATTAAAGGCCCCTTTCCAACGGTATTTAATAAAAATTAAGTTTAAATGATCAATAATGGAAAGTTTGAACTTGAATCCTAATCAAGCGACAGTTTCTAAGGCATTCTGACAATCTTGATACTGGTTTACATATAGTTTCAAGTACGCCACTATCTTACTCCTTTGAGGGTCTTTGCTATTATATAAAGTGAAATAATGTTGGATATGTCACTTTACCTTCGGGAGTCTACCAAGTAGTGAAACCATGAAATTCCTCACCGTCTTCTTCTGCTTCGTTACTTGCAGCTTCGCTGCACCTTCCTCAAGGGTAGCTGAGGTACTCTTCAAAAATGGACGCACCGAAATTGATGGTGTTCTATTAGAGGAAATGATCAACATGTACGTCGACCTCTTAAAGAGCGTCGACCCATTTCACATCAATGAACAAACATTCTTCGACATTATTGGGTAAGTCATTCAATCGTCAACAACAAATTTGTACCAAACGCTTAATTGAATTGTTATTACAGAATCTACTTCAAAGTTAAGAATGTACACGCCGAAGGTTTTTCCAACATCACCACAGACATTAGCGTTGATTTGAACTTCCCATTCGCCACTTTCAACTTGTTGATGAATATGCCAAGAACTTTTGGCTCCGTAGAAATGTGGGAGACCACCTTACCTTTAATTTACGGAAGTGGGAGCGTAGAGTAAGCCAGCAAATTACGCTTGGAAAATGTATCACCATTTAATTAATCATCTTTTAGTTTCGATATTAAGAATGTACAATTGATGATGCAAATCGGTGTCAACTTAACATCGGTTGTATTTGAACCAGTTGTATTCAAGCCTTCCATTGAACAAGCTAAAGTAAGTGTTTAAAATTGAAGTAAATGTTTTAGTTTAATGGGTTTATCTTACAGTTTGCCATCACTGGTGTCAATAACAACGAACAATTCAGTCAACAAATCAGCAACGCAGTTAATCATGTTTTGAACGTCGTGGTAAATGATCCTGGTATGCATGCGTCCATTGCTGCAGCCATCAGTGCCTTTTTGAACGGATACTAAAAAAGTACAAATTGTAAATGATCTATATCTACTACTAATACATCAAATAAACGTATGATTATTTACTTGCTATTTTTAATTTATGCCAACATCGACAGAAGAACAATTTAAACCATGGTATGCCATAATGTCCTTCCTAAAACATAATATATAATACACCTAATCAAAATAATCCAAAATCCATCCTCTTTGGTATGGGATACTACATCCCGGGCAAATATGACCGATCTGTACTACAGATCTTCAATAAAACCTGGGTTAAAACCATGATTACCTTTATAATACAACAGAGAAGGTTGTTTAGATCCACCTCGATCCAGGTGTAGGTTACAAAAAAGATAAAGTAAGCTTCAAATTGAGTGACGATCTTGCTACTTACGGCCATATAGTTCCCAAAATTTGTTGCATGCAGTCGAACTAGGCAGAGGCCTTTCTATGGTCTACCTGCAATTTGAGAAAAATAAAATAAAGCGAGGAGATAGTGACACACACTCACTGAAAGATGCTTTCGTACACTCCGATACCAAAGTATTCGTAGCGAAGGAGCCTTTTTGAAGATCATGGTAGTCATGAAGCTTAGAATTTCTTAGAGGGTTAATTGAGCCATCACTGTCACTACTACAATCACTAACCACTTCTCCACAATTTTTTCCCTATTTACCTTTACATATAATACTTTTGACCAAAAGACAAAATGGCTTACAAGGATGATATAAGGACACTGGAATATCATTTGTTATTTGATGTTATTATCAATTAAAATGGAATGCTAATATTGGTTTCAAAGAAACAACCAACCACATTTGATCCCCCCTGATATCATGTGACTGAATGTTTAAATCACGTTTGAAACTTTGCAAAAACTGTTAACTTACGTGTAAGTACATTTTTTCAGTGCAAGGTGTACCTACCAGTTTTTTTTTAAATCTGTGTTTTTTAAAATATTCCATACTCCATCACAACTTTTGCTTTTCTGGGCGCAAGAAAGGTACCTAACGGAGGTAATTATAACATTAAAAATAATATTATTAAACATTTTTTATTGCAAACGAGTAGGTATTGGGCCACTTGACAGCTACCCCCCCTCTTTTTTTTTAAGCCACGCCCCTCCCACCACTACCACCGTTTAAGCTCCTCCCCTTTGTTCCTATTGGTTGGCACGCCTCCTACCACAAAGTTCCTTTGCTCCTATTGGCTGTCGCCCCTCTCACCACTAAACGACCCTCTGTTCCTATTGGCTGCCTCCCTTTGTTGGTTGCCAAGTGCCCCCTCCACTCTTTTTCCTATTTGATCTCTTTGTTGACTGTCAAGTAACCCACCACTCTTTTCCCTATTGGATGTCTTTGTTGGCTGCCAAGTAACCCACCACTCCTATTGGATGCCACGCCTCCACTTGTTGGTTGCCAAGTATCCCTCCACTCTCTTTCCTATTTGATCTCTTTGTTGACTGTCAAGTAACCCACCACTCTTTTCCCTATTGGATGCCTCCCTTTGTTGGCTGTCGTGTGTCCCACCACTCTTTTCCCTATTGGATGCCACGCCTACACTTGTTGGTTGCCAAGTATCCCTCCACTCCTATTGGATCTCTTTGTTTGCTGCCAAGTAACCCACCACTCCTATTGGATGCCTCCATTTGTTGGTTGCCAAGTAACCCACCACTCGTTTTCCTATTGGATGTCTCCATTTGTTGGTTTCCAAGTAACCCACCACTCTTTTTCCTATTGGATGCCTCCATTTGTTGGTTGCCAAGTAACCCACCACTCCTATTGGATGCCACGCCTCCATTTGTTTGCTGCCAAGTAACCCACCACCCTTTTCCCTATTGCCATGCCTCCATTTGTTGGTTGCCAAGTAACCCACCACTCTTCCCTATTGGATCTCTTTGTTTGGTGCCAAGTAACCCACCACTCTTATTGGATGCCACGCCTCCATTTGTTGGTTGCCAAGTAACCCACCACTCTTTTCCCTATTGCCACGCCTCCATTTGTTTGCTGCCAAGTAACCCACCACTCTTTTCCCTATCGGATGCCACGCCTCCACTTGTTGGTTGCCAAGTATCCCTCCACTCCTATTGAATCTCTTTGTTGACTGTCAAGTAACCCACCACTCCTATTGGATGCCACGCCTCCATTTGTTTGCTGCCAAGTAACCCACCACTCTTTTCCCTATTGGATGCCATGCCTCCATTTGTTGGTTGCCAAGTATCCCTCCACTCCTATTGGATCTCTTTGTTTGTTGCCAAGTAACCCACCACTCCTATTGGATGCCACGCCTCCATTTGTTTGCTGCCAAGTAACCCACCACTCTTTTCCCTATTGCCATGCCTCCATTTGTTGGTTGCCAAGTAACCCACCACTCTTTTCCCTATTGGATCTCTTTGTTTGCTGCCAAGCAACCCACCACTCTTATTGGATGCCACGCCTCCATTTGTTGGTTGCCAAGTAACCCACCACTCTTTTCCCTATTGGATGCCACGCCTCTATTTGTTTGCTGCCAAGTAACCCACCACTCTTTTCCCTATCGGATGCCACGCCTCCACTTGTTGGTTGCCAAGTATCCCTCCACTCCTATTGAATCTCTTTGTTGACTGTCAAGTAACCCACCACTCCTATTGGATGCCACGCCTCCATTTGTTTGCTGCCAAGTAACCCACCACTCTTTTCCCTATTGCCATGCCTCCATTTGTTGGTTGCCAAGTATCCCTCCACTCCTATTGGATCTCTTTGTTTGTTGCCAAGTAACCCACCACTCTTATTGGATGCCACGCCTCCATTTGTTGGTTGCCAAGTAACCCACCACTCTTTTACCTATTGGATCTCTTTGTTTGCTGCCAAGCAACCCACCACTCTTATTGGATGCCACGCCTCCATTTGCTGGTTGCCAAGTAACCCACCACTCTTTTCCCTATTGGATGCCACGCCTCTATTTGTTTGCTGCCAAGTAACCCACCACTCTTTTCCCTATCGGATGCCACGCCTCCACTTGTTGGTTGCCAAGTATCCCTCCACTCCTATTGAATCTCTTTGTTGACTGTCAAGTAACCCACCACTCCTATTGGATGCCACGCCTCCATTTGTTTGCTGCCAAGTAACCCACCACTCTTTTCCCTATTGCCATGCCTCCATTTGTTGGTTGCCAAGTATCCCTCCACTCCTATTGGATCTCTTTGTTTGTTGCCAAGTAACCCACCACTCTTATTGGATGCCACGCCTCCATTTGTTGGTTGCCAAGTAACCCACCACTCTTTTACCTATTGGATGCCACGTTTCCATTTGTTGATTGCCAAGTAACCCACCACTCTTTTCCCTATTGTCACGCCTCCATTTGTTGGCTGTCAAGTATCCCACCATTCTTTTCCTATTGCCACGCCTCCTTTTCTTGGCTGTCAAGTAACCCACCACTCTATCCCCTATTGAAAGCCTACCTTTCTTGGATTTCAAGTAACCCAACACTCTTTTACCTATTGGATGCCACGGCTCCCTTTGTTGGCTGTCAAGTGTCCCACCACTCTTCTCCCTATTCGATGCCTTCCACCACACTCCTGTTTGCTCCCTCACCACCGCTTGTTACTATTGACTCCCCACTACCTTTGTTGTCTTTTACACCTCTCTTTTCTTATTTCAAGGTGGGATAGTGGGTAAAAACTAATTTGTATACTATAAGAAATTGTAAACAATGTAAATAATTATCATTTTTTGAAATTCAATTATAACTAGTACCACCAGATGAAGTCACTAAATTAATAAGTAACGATGTACACACTCGTTCAAACACCTAAACACAATGTCAGTTACGCCAAGGGGAGGAGCTAACAGAGAGTTTTCATGGTCATTCCGTGTATGAAAGGTATATTCAAGGACTTTAAAAATTGTCTAACGTATGAAGAAAACATTTTTATAAAAATTGTGTGTGGACTTTGAACACTTTGAAACTATGTACTTTGAACCCTCAGGGTAATAGGCTTCTTGAAAAGACGTATTCAATAAGGTCACTCCGTGTAATAAAAGTAGATTCATGAACTTTAAAACATTTCTTGTCGCTGATGCACGTGTTACCCTTATCATTTTTGCATCGTACACTTCTACGAAAAAGATTGAAACATTGCATAAAGAACACCTGCATGGTTTCTTAGAATATGAATCGTAAATCTGGGAGACGCTTCTGAAATGTCAAACGTATCTAGACATTTTTCCGATCACAAGAGATGTAACGTAGGATTGACTGGACAGTGATGTCAACGAAGAGAAAGATATCGAATGCTCCCAGACTACTGAATCACTTAGTAGCAAATTTATAATCTACTATAACTGGAAATCTTTTGAAGGGGAAGAGAAAATGCTAAAAAGTGTAACAATGCAAAGATCACGTGACAGCCTTTCTTGTATGATGAATAACAATGAGATTGAAGAATTGTTTAATCTAAAAGATATAATTAATTATCGATTGGAATTACTGGAATCGTATAATCTCCCCAATTTCTAATCGGAACCTCATCGAAAAGATAACTACCGATGCTTTCGCAAGATACAGTGTGATGATGACGACTACTACGAGGACAGCTGTCATGACATTGAAAATTGGTTAAATTACAATAATATGATAGAAATTCTCACAATATATGATGGAACTGTTGTATTATCGACCTGGCTATGGTATAATGTATCACATCTATCAAGCATAAACAATAACAACAAATTGTTGGGTTTTCTTTCCTCCACCAAAAACCCCATATATCGATTCTGAATTCAGTTAGTATTGCAATCTATATTAGTTGTATCACCCTGGTATATGTAGAAATTGCATAGCAAGGACAGTTCAATTGTGGTTCAATGGTATAAAAATTGAATTTTCAAAGTCTGAACAATTAATAAGATGTAAAAACTGTTCTATTTTTAATGTTGGTACTGCGACACTGCACATAGGTCTAGGAAATGTATCTAGAAGCGGGAAGAGTACTTACAAATTAAAAATATTTGTTGTATCACCCCAGGTATATGTAGAAATTGTAACGCAAGGACAGTTCAATCGTGAAGGCCATATAAAAATTGAATTTTCAAGGTCTGTACAATTAATAAGATGTAAGAACTGTTCTATTTTTAATGTACTGTAGCTGTATTAGATGACATCAATATACATAGTTCTAGGAAATGTATCTAGAAGCGGAACAACGATTACTTGCAAATTAAAAATAATTGTTTTATCACCCAGGTAGATGTAGAAATTGTATCGCAAGGACAGTTCAATCGTGAAGGTCATAAAAAAATGGAATTTTCAAGGTCTGGGCAATGAATAAGATGTTTTCATTAAAAAGCGCAAGTGTTAAAAGAACGTAAAAAAATATCTGCAATAGTTGTATCAGCCCGTATATGCTGCAATTATACAGCAAGGAATGCATCTAGTTCAATTGTGAAGGTTATAAAAATTGCAATTACTAAGAACCGCGTTAAAACTATATGCGTTCTAAGGACAGTAGTTACGTATGAATATACATAAAGTGGAGTAATCTCCAAATGAAGTGAAAATAAGTAGTAGCTGTTAATCGCTAGACAATCAGATCCTGTAGCGAAATGGATAATCTAACAAGGTGCTCTCTTTCATAGATCTAATATCATCATTAGCAATTGTTGAAAACTGCGTAATTAGCACTTGGGGCGTTTGATCGCTACAAAAAAGTATCCTATTGCAAAGTAAAATGGTTTTTACTGCAGCTGTATTAGATAGTATCACTCATACCCTGTACTAGGAAACGTATCTAGAAGCGGGGCAACGATTCCCAGCAAATTCAAAATAATTGCCGTAAAGTTTTAAGAATAGTTAAATCACCCCTGTGTATGTAGAAATGGTATTGCAAGGACGTTCAATTGTGAAGGCCATATAAAAAATTGCATTGTCAAGGTCTGCGCATGGGTAATTGTGTCTTCAGACAAAACTAGATGGAAAGTTAAAAATTGAAGAGAGTGAAATGCAAAAACTTTGGTAACCTTCTCCCCCCACTACACCTCTGAGAAAAAGGATAACCGTGTCTTCTTCTACTAGACTACTACTACTTCAAATGTACGTTAATATTCTTCTCCTCTCTTAAATATAGACACAACTGTTATACCATTTCTTGCACAGGCTGTCCTCTAACCCTAATCAAGGTTACAATAATTTAGATTTTCAGCACGATATGTATGAAAATTTCGATGCGCTGTGTATTTTTCGAGATATTCGCAAAATCAGGTTTCTCGCGATTATATCACGAATCGAAAAAAGTTTTCAGATAAAACTTGCATATTACTACTAGATAAACAAGGACAGGTAGACGTAATTTATACCGACTTCCAGAAAGCGTTTGATCAAATTGATCATTACATCATTATTAATAAACTCAACGCTTATGGACTTAGTTCACCCCTGCTCCAAGTCATAAAATCCTATCTAATAGACAGAACCCACGTAGTAGCACACAATGGCACAATATCGAAATCATTCAGTCCCACATCCGGAGTGCCACAAGGATCCAACCTGGGTCCCCTGCTATTCTTAATCTTTATAAACGACCTACCTTCCCGTTTCCTATGTAGTAGCCTACTGTTTGCCGACGACCTAAAAATATTCCGTGAAGTGTCTAACACATCGGATAGCCTTCAGCTGCAATACGACCTATACACATTATACGATTGGTGCGAAGTTAACAGACTAAACTTAAATATTTCCAAATGTAGTGTTGTGTCTTACTCTCGCAAAGCTCAAACTATCACGCACGATTACTCGATAGCTGGACTATCGTTAAATAGAAAGACTTTGGTCAAAGATTTGGGAATATTCTTTGATAGTGCGCTGACCTTCTCCCATCACATACATGTAACAACGAAACACTGCTATCAAATACTGGGTTTCATTATACGTACCAGTAAGAGTTTCTCAGATCTGTCCACCATAATGACTTTGTATATATCATTAGTAAGAAGTAAGCTCGAGTATGGCTCCCTAATATGGTATCCGCGATTTCAAAAATATGAAGTTGAACTTGAGAACGTCCAACGTCGTTTACTTAAATACCTGTACTTCCGAAGTAACGGCCACTATCCAGAAAGAGGTTATCCACAGGAGTCATTATTGATAGCTTTCGATATTCCTGCACTTAACATACGTCGAAAGCAAATTAGTATCAAGTTCTTACACAATATAATAAATAACAAAATCGACGCCATAACACTATTCAACTGCTTAAAAATAACAGTACCACGAAGAGGATCAAGACATGCTACAACCTTCTACCTACGGAAGTGCAACACCACCTGCCTACAATACTCACCTATACATGTCATGTGTAGTAACGCCAACAAGATTTCTGCAACTGTCGACATATTTGGTGATTCACTCCTGTGGGTACTACAACACGTATCCTAATCCTAGTTAGTATTGCACGATAGAGACAATTCTTAAGTTTTAAATCTTCTTAAGTATTCAAGTTTAAGTTAAGTCTATTACCAGTAACCTTATATTTCTCCTATTTGATTTGATTAGAATTCACTTGTTTTGTTTTATTTTTATATATATTTGCGTCTCCCGCAACCAAATGTAAATGCTTGTAGTTTTGTCCTATGGTTGGATTATATCTGTCTGGGCAATAAAGAAATATTATTATTATTATTATTATTATATTTTTGTGTGAGAATCCGAATGTACAATGAAAAAAATGGGCGTTCATCCGTTTAAGTTAATTTTCATCAATTATTATAGAGTATCACCTCATCATTTAGATAGTAAGCGATTGTTTGTTGGTTGAATTTGATCGAATCGATTTTATAGGATTATCGTCTTAACGAATTACCATGTTTAATTTTGTATAGTTCGAACGAAATTTCAAATATATACATCCTTAATGATGCAAAGGTAAAAAAAAATAATTACGTAGTGAATACAAATTGATACGATTATAATTTTCATTAACATTTTAATAAGACGTTTAGTTTCTTTTAAGAACCTTATCAATTCGTGTACTGAGGAGGGAACGTTGATATTTGCAGGTGTTTAGCGATTCCTGGAGATCGCATACGTTATATATTATGTACGTAGTTAGTTTCAAATATCGTGAACGGGATTATGTTTGTGACATCAAAATAAGGATTATCTAATAAATTTGAGGATTAAAATGGGGTAGGAAAAGTACGTCAGTTAAACAGATATTTACATATATGTTGATTACTTTTTATGACCAACAATAACATCAACGAATGACTTCGGTACAAGATGATGAATTCGAATTTGTGATAAAATGGATATCAGGTAAGTAAATATTTGTTTCATCTTAAACTTCAACAATGTTAAATGTTTAATTAGGATTAAAATGTCACCAACTTAACATACATTCCTCCTCTTCCAATATGATGTACAGTAACTTAATTTCTGATAGTAAAAGGAGGATATTTTACCTTTATGACATTGTTTCTCTTAGTAGAAAACGAGGAATAGACAAACAAATAATCCACTCTAAAGCAGTGATTCCTACAGAATCAGGAGGTAATGCCTTTTATAAACTTTTGACAAGGTATAGGTAATCTTAGGGCTTATATAGGAAGTATCGATCATTTGCACAGGTTAAATACACTTCTGTGTGTTGTTAAATGAATCACTGTCAAGTACTATCCTAAAATATGAATTTGAGTGATTAACCTGAAAGTGTTAATTTTGGTAAATTAATCGAATTGACCAATTAATTCAAGAAACTAACGGTCAGTTATTCATAGCAAATTAACGTCTTAAATCTTATTTTTAATGTTCTAAAGTACGCTTCATCTGTTTAGAACACTTGACCCAGACGATAGGTATGAGAATGATACAGGCACAGGGATCAGCCCAGTTTGACCTTGATGTACCTATCTATGCCGATACGAGAAACCAGTTTATCAGCTTCTCCTCGTCAGAACAGTAATCTGATAAATGGATCTGTTCGTCGATTCATCAGCTAAACAGATAATCCAATGATCAGATCAGAGCCGATAATCTGATAAACGGACCTGTCGGAAACAGATGAATCGATGAACAGATCAGCTAAACAGATAATCAGATGATCAGATCCGTTTATCAGATGAACAGATCCGTTTATCAGATTATCGGCTCTGATCTGATCATTTGATTATCTGTTTAGCTGATGAATCGACGAACAGATCCATTTATCAGATTACTGTTCTGACGAGGAGAAGCTGATAAACTGGTTTCTCGTATCGGCATAGATAGGTACATCAAGGTCAAACTGGGCTGATCCCTGTGCCTGTATCATTCTCATACCTATCGTCTGGGTCAAGTGTTCTAAACAGATGAAGCGTACTTTAGAACATTAAAAATAAGATTTAAGACGTTAATTTGCTATGAATAACTGACCGTTAGTTTCTTGAATTAATTGGTCAATTCGATTAATTTACCAAAATTAACACTTTCAGGTTAATCACTCAAATTCATATTTTAGGATAGTACTTGACAGTGATTCATTTAACAACACACAGAAGTGTATTTAACCTGTGCAAATGATCGATACTTCCTATATAAGCCCTAAGATTACCTATACCTTGTCAAAAGTTTATAAAAGGCATTACCTCCTGATTCTGTAGGAATCACTGCTTTAGAGTGGATTATTTGTTTGTCTATTCCTCGTTTTCTACTAAGAGAAACAATGTCATAAAGGTAAAATATCCTCCTTTTACTATCAGAAATTAAGTTACTGTACATCATATTGGAAGAGGAGGAATGTATGTTAAGTTGGTGACATTTTAATCCTAATTAAACATTTAACATTGTTGAAGTTTAAGATGAAACAAATATTTACTTACCTGATATCCATTTTATCACAAATTCGAATTCATCATCTTGTACCGAAGTCATTCGTTGATGTTATTGTTGGTCATAAAAAGTAATCAACATATATGTAAATATCTGTTTAACTGACGTACTTTTCCTACCCCATTTTAATCCTCAAATTTATTAGATAATCCTTATTTTGATGTCACAAACATAATCCCGTTCACGATATTTGAAACTAACTACGTACATAATATATAACGTATGCGATCTCCAGGAATCGCTAAACACCTGCAAATATCAACGTTCCCTCCTCAGTACACGAATTGATAAGGTTCTTAAAAGAAACTAAACGTCTTATTAAAATGTTAATGAAAATTATAATCGTATCAATTTGTATTCACTACGTAATTATTTTTTTTTACCTTTGCATCATTAAGGATGTATATATTTGAAATTTCGTTCGAACTATACAAAATTAAACATGGTAATTCGTTAAGACGATAATCCTATAAAATCGATTCGATCAAATTCAACCAACAAACAATCGCTTACTATCTAAATGATGAGGTGATACTCTATAATAATTGATGAAAATTAACTTAAACGGATGAACGCCCATTTTTTTCATTGTACATTCGGATTCTCACACAAAAATATGCAAGTTTTATCTGAAAACTTTTTTCGATTCGTGATATAATCGCGAGAAACCTGATTTTGCGAATATCTCGAAAAATACACAGCGCATCGAAATTTTCATACATATCGTGCTGAAAATCTAAATTATTGTAACCTTGATTAGGGTTAGAGGACAGCCTGTGCAAGAAATGGTATAACAGTTGTGTCTATATTTAAGAGAGGAGAAGAATATTAACGTACATTTGAAGTAGTAGTAGTCTAGTAGAAGAAGACACGGTTATCCTTTTTCTCAGAGGTGTAGTGGGGGGAGAAGGTTACCAAAGTTTTTGCATTTCACTCTCTTCAATTTTTAACTTTCCATCTAGTTTTGTCTGAAGACACAATTACCCATGCGCAGACCTTGACAATGCAATTTTTTATATGGCCTTCACAATTGAACGTCCTTGCAATACCATTTCTACATACACAGGGGTGATTTAACTATTCTTAAAACTTTACGGCAATTATTTTGAATTTGCTGGGAATCGTTGCCCCGCTTCTAGATACGTTTCCTAGTACAGGGTATGAGTGATACTATCTAATACAGCTGCAGTAAAAACCATTTTACTTTGCAATAGGATACTTTTTTGTAGCGATCAAACGCCCCAAGTGCTAATTACGCAGTTTTCAACAATTGCTAATGATGATATTAGATCTATGAAAGAGAGCACCTTGTTAGATTATCCATTTCGCTACAGGATCTGATTGTCTAGCGATTAACAGCTACTACTTATTTTCACTTCATTTGGAGATTACTCCACTTTATGTATATTCATACGTAACTACTGTCCTTAGAACGCATATAGTTTTAACGCGGTTCTTAGTAATTGCAATTTTTATAACCTTCACAATTGAACTAGATGCATTCCTTGCTGTATAATTGCAGCATATACGGGCTGATACAACTATTGCAGATATTTTTTTACGTTCTTTTAACACTTGCGCTTTTTAATGAAAACATCTTATTCATTGCCCAGACCTTGAAAATTCCATTTTTTTATGACCTTCACGATTGAACTGTCCTTGCGATACAATTTCTACATCTACCTGGGTGATAAAACAATTATTTTTAATTTGCAAGTAATCGTTGTTCCGCTTCTAGATACATTTCCTAGAACTATGTATATTGATGTCATCTAATACAGCTACAGTACATTAAAAATAGAACAGTTCTTACATCTTATTAATTGTACAGACCTTGAAAATTCAATTTTTATATGGCCTTCACGATTGAACTGTCCTTGCGTTACAATTTCTACATATACCTGGGGTGATACAACAAATATTTTTAATTTGTAAGTACTCTTCCCGCTTCTAGATACATTTCCTAGACCTATGTGCAGTGTCGCAGTACCAACATTAAAAATAGAACAGTTTTTACATCTTATTAATTGTTCAGACTTTGAAAATTCAATTTTTATACCATTGAACCACAATTGAACTGTCCTTGCTATGCAATTTCTACATATACCAGGGTGATACAACTAATATAGATTGCAATACTAACTGAATTCAGAATCGATATATGGGGTTTTTGGTGGAGGAAAGAAAACCCAACAATTTGTTGTTATTGTTTATGCTTGATAGATGTGATACATTATACCATAGCCAGGTCGATAATACAACAGTTCCATCATATATTGTGAGAATTTCTATCATATTATTGTAATTTAACCAATTTTCAATGTCATGACAGCTGTCCTCGTAGTAGTCGTCATCATCACACTGTATCTTGCGAAAGCATCGGTAGTTATCTTTTCGATGAGGTTCCGATTAGAAATTGGGGAGATTATACGATTCCAGTAATTCCAATCGATAATTAATTATATCTTTTAGATTAAACAATTCTTCAATCTCATTGTTATTCATCATACAAGAAAGGCTGTCACGTGATCTTTGCATTGTTACACTTTTTAGCATTTTCTCTTCCCCTTCAAAAGATTTCCAGTTATAGTAGATTATAAATTTGCTACTAAGTGATTCAGTAGTCTGGGAGCATTCGATATCTTTCTCTTCGTTGACATCACTGTCCAGTCAATCCTACGTTACATCTCTTGTGATCGGAAAAATGTCTAGATACGTTTGACATTTCAGAAGCGTCTCCCAGATTTACGATTCATATTCTAAGAAACCATGCAGGTGTTCTTTATGCAATGTTTCAATCTTTTTCGTAGAAGTGTACGATGCAAAAATGATAAGGGTAACACGTGCATCAGCGACAAGAAATGTTTTAAAGTTCATGAATCTACTTTTATTACACGGAGTGACCTTATTGAATACGTCTTTTCAAGAAGCCTATTACCCTGAGGGTTCAAAGTACATAGTTTCAAAGTGTTCAAAGTCCACACACAATTTTTATAAAAATGTTTTCTTCATACGTTAGACAATTTTTAAAGTCCTTGAATATACCTTTCATACACGGAATGACCATGAAAACTCTCTGTTAGCTCCTCCCCTTGGCGTAACTGACATTGTGTTTAGGTGTTTGAACGAGTGTGTACATCGTTACTTATTAATTTAGTGACTTCATCTGGTGGTACTAGTTATAATTGAATTTCAAAAAATGATAATTATTTACATTGTTTACAATTTCTTATAGTATACAAATTAGTTTTTACCCACTATCCCACCTTGAAATAAGAAAAGAGAGGTGTAAAAGACAACAAAGGTAGTGGGGAGTCAATAGTAACAAGCGGTGGTGAGGGAGCAAACAGGAGTGTGGTGGAAGGCATCGAATAGGGAGAAGAGTGGTGGGACACTTGACAGCCAACAAAGGGAGCCGTGGCATCCAATAGGTAAAAGAGTGTTGGGTTACTTGAAATCCAAGAAAGGTAGGCTTTCAATAGGGGATAGAGTGGTGGGTTACTTGACAGCCAAGAAAAGGAGGCGTGGCAATAGGAAAAGAATGGTGGGATACTTGACAGCCAACAAATGGAGGCGTGACAATAGGGAAAAGAGTGGTGGGTTACTTGGCAATCAACAAATGGAAACGTGGCATCCAATAGGTAAAAGAGTGGTGGGTTACTTGGCAACCAACAAATGGAGGCGTGGCATCCAATAAGAGTGGTGGGTTACTTGGCAACAAACAAAGAGATCCAATAGGAGTGGAGGGATACTTGGCAACCAACAAATGGAGGCATGGCAATAGGGAAAAGAGTGGTGGGTTACTTGGCAGCAAACAAATGGAGGCGTGGCATCCAATAGGAGTGGTGGGTTACTTGACAGTCAACAAAGAGATTCAATAGGAGTGGAGGGATACTTGGCAACCAACAAGTGGAGGCGTGGCATCCGATAGGGAAAAGAGTGGTGGGTTACTTGGCAGCAAACAAATAGAGGCGTGGCATCCAATAGGGAAAAGAGTGGTGGGTTACTTGGCAACCAGCAAATGGAGGCGTGGCATCCAATAAGAGTGGTGGGTTGCTTGGCAGCAAACAAAGAGATCCAATAGGTAAAAGAGTGGTGGGTTACTTGGCAACCAACAAATGGAGGCGTGGCATCCAATAAGAGTGGTGGGTTACTTGGCAACAAACAAAGAGATCCAATAGGAGTGGAGGGATACTTGGCAACCAACAAATGGAGGCATGGCAATAGGGAAAAGAGTGGTGGGTTACTTGGCAGCAAACAAATGGAGGCGTGGCATCCAATAGGAGTGGTGGGTTACTTGACAGTCAACAAAGAGATTCAATAGGAGTGGAGGGATACTTGGCAACCAACAAGTGGAGGCGTGGCATCCGATAGGGAAAAGAGTGGTGGGTTACTTGGCAGCAAACAAATAGAGGCGTGGCATCCAATAGGGAAAAGAGTGGTGGGTTACTTGGCAACCAACAAATGGAGGCGTGGCATCCAATAAGAGTGGTGGGTTGCTTGGCAGCAAACAAAGAGATCCAATAGGGAAAAGAGTGGTGGGTTACTTGGCAACCAACAAATGGAGGCATGGCAATAGGGAAAAGAGTGGTGGGTTACTTGGCAGCAAACAAATGGAGGCGTGGCATCCAATAGGAGTGGTGGGTTACTTGGCAACAAACAAAGAGATCCAATAGGAGTGGAGGGATACTTGGCAACCAACAAATGGAGGCATGGCATCCAATAGGGAAAAGAGTGGTGGGTTACTTGGCAGCAAACAAATGGAGGCGTGGCATCCAATAGGAGTGGTGGGTTACTTGACAGTCAACAAAGAGATTCAATAGGAGTGGAGGGATACTTGGCAACCAACAAGTGGAGGCGTGGCATCCGATAGGGAAAAGAGTGGTGGGTTACTTGGCAGCAAACAAATGGAGGCGTGGCAATAGGGAAAAGAGTGGTGGGTTACTTGGCAACCAACAAATGGAGGCGTGGCATCCAATAAGAGTGGTGGGTTACTTGGCACCAAACAAAGAGATCCAATAGGGAAGAGTGGTGGGTTACTTGGCAACCAACAAATGGAGGCATGGCAATAGGGAAAAGGGTGGTGGGTTACTTGGCAGCAAACAAATGGAGGCGTGGCATCCAATAGGAGTGGTGGGTTACTTGGCAACCAACAAATGGAGGCATCCAATAGGAAAAAGAGTGGTGGGTTACTTGGAAACCAACAAATGGAGACATCCAATAGGAAAACGAGTGGTGGGTTACTTGGCAACCAACAAATGGAGGCATCCAATAGGAGTGGTGGGTTACTTGGCAGCAAACAAAGAGATCCAATAGGAGTGGAGGGATACTTGGCAACCAACAAGTGTAGGCGTGGCATCCAATAGGGAAAAGAGTGGTGGGACACACGACAGCCAACAAAGGGAGGCATCCAATAGGGAAAAGAGTGGTGGGTTACTTGACAGTCAACAAAGAGATCAAATAGGAAAGAGAGTGGAGGGATACTTGGCAACCAACAAGTGGAGGCGTGGCATCCAATAGGAGTGGTGGGTTACTTGGCAGCCAACAAAGACATCCAATAGGGAAAAGAGTGGTGGGTTACTTGACAGTCAACAAAGAGATCAAATAGGAAAAAGAGTGGAGGGGGCACTTGGCAACCAACAAAGGGAGGCAGCCAATAGGAACAGAGGGTCGTTTAGTGGTGAGAGGGGCGACAGCCAATAGGAGCAAAGGAACTTTGTGGTAGGAGGCGTGCCAACCAATAGGAACAAAGGGGAGGAGCTTAAACGGTGGTAGTGGTGGGAGGGGCGTGGCTTAAAAAAAAAGAGGGGGGGTAGCTGTCAAGTGGCCCAATACCTACTCAAACGTGCTTGATAAGGATATGTGTCAACCTTGGTTTGTTATAATTATTTTGCAATACTTCTTATCGAAATAATTGAATCCTCTGGCGTACATAGAAACGTGCAAAATGAAACAATTTATCTTATATTCGAAGGAAGTAAATAATATACGTGTACTTGCAAGATTACGCCTATTACCTAGGTATAAATTGCCAATAGGAGTTTAAGGAACTGTGCAAAAAAGGGAAAAAAGGTGAAGAAGAAATTGAAAGAAAATCAATTGGAAATAATCATGTGAATATCTCGTTTTAGACGATTATGAATTAAATTTAAATTCTTTGGTTTTCTCCATTATAGAGTGCCAACTAACTTTGGAGAAGAGTCGATCCACTTTTAAAATTGTTTTTTTTTATTGGTGTCCTATTTTAGCCTTTTAAACCACGCCCCAGCGTGTTTAAATCGCGCGTGTTTTAAAGTTGCCATGGCATTATCATCAATTTGAAAAACGTGAATTCTTATTGGTTATTGATCTGACAGGAGTACTTTGTTACGTCAAATAAAATGACAGATTGCAAATTAATTTCCGTTTTTCTCATTACCCTGACAACGAAAGGTATACTGATTTCACATTAGGAATTCAACCATTTCACATTATTAGTTCTTATTTCCATTTTAATACCAAATTTCAAAGTGAACCAATAAAAAAAATAGAGTAAAGTATAAGTGGATAAACAGGTCTTTAAAACACTTGCTCTATTTCAAGCACTCCGGCTGCGCCGTCGTGCTTGAAAACTCGCGCGTGTTTTAAAGACCTGTTTATTCACTTATACTTTAATATAGGTACTATTAATAATGAATTTGCACAAAATCACTGTAACAAAATAATGTAGCGGAGAAAACACACCGATACTCTCTTTCTTATTCAAAAAATGATCTTCATATTCCTTTTATATCATAGAATACGTCATACAAAGAATGTGAACCCAACGAAGGTAACAGATACAGGATACACCCAATGATCTGGGGGTGGAACATCGCGCCTATACTATTCATTAAAAAATAATTTTAATAACATATTTTTGTATCGAGGGGTTGGAAGAATTCTTCCAACCCCTCGATTACATACTCTCGGCTAAAGAATAATTCTCAAGATATTTTTGTATATACAGGATGGCTCATTTTCGAGCACTATACCAAAGTTGTGTGTTTTTAAATGGAACACTGTATATATTTTAATTCTTTGTTAAATGCTCAGCAAAATGATATATGATATTATGGGTTACCAAGTTATTGACATTGAAAAAGAAAGATCCTATTACTTCAGCATTGAAAATACTACTCCACACATTCACACATTGATTCTGGTAATCTAGAAATTAGGAAAATAACTTCATAAAACCTTCCATGTGGACGAGAGCGAAGCGAGCATCTGGTGAAGCAAAAGTGCTGATTGGGACACGCGTGTACTTATTTACCTTGGCTCGCTGACCCAACACATTCCTTTTCATATTTGGCCAGAAGTCCCTTTCTGCTACTAATTTAGTTGATCCTTTGACCATCGGACGTGACAAGTTGTGTGTAGTGTCGAACATGGTCCGACGATAACATTGTGGTAGGTATGTAGGTGTAGAGTGGGGCTTGTGTAATGAGTGCACTAGGAAGCCATGGTCGGTAATAATTTACCTTGCCTAAAAATTGCTGTAATTTCTTACTCGTTTTAGGTAACGGCTAATCGTTATGATTGCTTGCACCTTGTCGGAAAGTCGATGGATTCTATTTTCAGTGATTTCTACTCCCAGGAATTTCGAGTCATCAATTTCAAAAAACGCATTTATCTAGGTTCACCACTATAACGAATTTTTGAAATCTCTGTTAGATGCGATAAACACATCATCGATGTAGGCTTATACAAAATCGAGATCTCGCAACACTTCATCGAGCAATCTTTGAAATGTATCTGCTGCGGCCGAATGTCATTTTCACAAACTCGTATAAACCAAAGGGTGTAGTTCTTGCTGTTTTTGGAATGTTTTCTGAATTGACTGGAATTTGATGGAACGCCTCTTGACCAGGTCGATGGATGAAAAATGGATTTCCCACATGTTATGCCTCAAGTCCTGAATATATCCTGAAAATCCCCACAACGTCTCCAGGCTCTATTTGCTCTTAGGACCATACTTAATGGATTTGCCCGCCCATGGCGATGAAGAAGGTTTGATGACCATTTGTTGAAATTCATCCTTCACGATCAGCTTTCATTTATCTGGCGCTATTCTCCGAGGTTTGCAGTATACAGGTGCACCATGGGTCTCAATGTGGTGTTTTTTCCAATGTTTCTAATTGAAACTTTGTTTCGACCATTGAGAACCACAATTCCACTTTGGTCGGCAAAAATGGGGGTATGTTGCGAAAATGGTTGGTGGCGTAGCGGGCTGGTTGTGAGTATGATACTTGGTGGTTACCGTTTCCCATTTAAATGGATTGGTTTCCATTATTTTACACGTGTCGTTAAGAACAGTAACTCGGCGAGGGCGTATGTTCTTATCATTGAGCATCGAGGTCACCATTATGGGTTAATTTCTATATGTTTTATTAAGATCGTGACACTGACTAGATACACACATATTGGTTATTTGCCAAACAAATAGTACCACAAACCCTTAGGTATAACTAGTTAGTACAAAGTGAGTACTTACCTACCTATTGAACGCTCGTAGATGTTATTCAAATCTGTAATAAAATAAAGGGTAGGTATGTGCTTTAAGAGAAATGAGAAAATGACATTGGGCAAAATAAACCACTATATGTCGAAAAAAGAGTGATTTTCTGACAATTGTATAAACGAAATATATTCTTTATTATTTTTATATTCATATTTCTTAAATCGCATGTTTATATAGTAATTAAGGGATCTAGGGCGTTATGAACTAAATAACGCCCGTGGTGCCTTCTTTACTTTATGTCATACTTGCAAGAAGTTGATTAAGATGATTAAAACAGATGATAACAATAAAATCAGTATAGACTCGCATTTAACATCCTTGACCGTATCTATAGTGATGAGGCATAATTTTACATTTGCGGGCGTTATAAGCAGGTGTTATAAAAAATAACGCCCGTTGCTATCTAAAATCCGGTTGTCATGTAAAGAGGCGTTATTTAGTCATTAATGTTTCTTGTTTCAGAGTTGTTATGGTGAAATAATAAGGTAGTTACAGTGGTTTTCTACTAGTGCGCCATGGCGCTTTGGTGCGCCGCGAATGAACGTGATTTATTTTTTTTTGTTCATGAGATTATAAGAATATAAGAAATAAGTAAATAAATAATGACAAATCTGATGTTTCAAGGTGCACTTTGCTTATATTTTTTTTGTGATAGATATATTTTTTTTAAATTATTCTTTTATTATTTAAAATTGTTTTTCTTTTCTTTTTTTTTTCAATTTACAAAAACAACATTTAACAGGGCAAATGAATGAATACTTTTTTTAAGCATTTTTAAGGTTCGACTGCTTGCTTAAAAATTAACAGGGGCGCCGCGACAAGTTTTTAGTTTGTCAAGGGAGCCGTGGATTCAAAAAGGTTGAAAACCACTGAGGTAGTATGACAAAAGATTTTTTGTACACAAAGTTAAGTGCATATTTGTTGCACATTTCATGCATACATTGAAATTGTTTAATGCAAACCCTCAATTATTCATCTGGTATACTTAAAAAACTCAAAAATTGCATACCATCCGAAGGAAACGTGATGTTGACTGTATTTTGAGATGGTTTCATTCATAAATATTTTCGAAATAAGAGTAGGTAGTACACCTATTATACCTAGAGAAATGTAACACCGACGAAACAAAATTTTTGGTCAAAAGGTATTTTTTTCAGCATGATAACGTTCGCCCCCGTAATGTGAACATAACACAACAAACAAACGAAAATTTCAGTTTTTCAGTGATTGAACATCCACCTTACTCTCCAAAACTAGTCCCAAGTGATGACCACTTTTTTTGAGAAGTAAAAAAGGATTTGGGTGGATTGCATTTGTAGAGTTAAAACAATTTTTATGTCATACTACCTTATTATTTCACCGTAACAACTGTTGAAACAAGAAACATTAACAACTAAATAACTCCTCTTTACATGACAACCGGATTTTAGATAGCAACTGGCGTTATTTTTTATAACGCCCGCTTATAACGCCCGCAAATGTAAAATTATGTAAAATTATCTTAATCAACTTCTTGCAAGTATGACATAAAGTAAAGAGGGCACCACGGGCGTTATGAACTAAATAACGCCTTAGGTCGAGGGATGTACACTGTCGACCTAAGGCGTTATTTAGTTCATAACGCCCTAGATACCTTAATTACTATAAAAATTAACTCCGGATTTAATTTGAAACAACGACACTAGAATTTTTGAGTTAATTTAGGGACAATCTTGAAAAATTATCTGCCTTCAAAAGGTACTTCAATTAACTGGAGAGCAATTTTATCAATACTTATAAACCATTGAGTCGCTTATGACTACATTAACTTAATTTTTATTAGGTACTCGAAAAATAATGTGAATGATTATATCGATTAAGGCAAGTACCTACTTCATCTGCGTTTTTTGAATAAGGTACATATTTCTACTAAATCCACAATAAAAGGCAGTCGCTTATCTGTACCTAAGCTTATTTTTCTAGAAATCATGAAGCTGCTCACCGTTTTCCTTGGTCTACTTACCTGCGGTTCCACGACCTCAGTAACCACGCAACGTTTCAAACTGGATTTAACTATACTAGAAGGTTTAATCAACTCACTGGTCAATCCTCTCAAAGAAATTGATCCAATTAGCGTACAAGAACAAGCCCTTCTGGACATTTTTGGGTAAAAATTTCTCTCGGGCATTCTAAAATTGTAACGTATAAAACTTTCAGATTACACTTCAATGTTAAGAACCTATACGCTGAGGGTTTTTCTAATGTTCTATCTGACATTTCCTTGAATGTGGATTTTCCAACTATCAGTTTCAACGTTTTAATCCAGCTACCTGAAAGTTTTGGATCGGTTGAATTATGGGAAAGTAATATGCCCGTTGTTTACGGGAAAGGTAGCTTGAGGTAAGTTGTGGCGAGTGTCTCCAATGAGGAATCTAACAAGTGTGTGTTGCAGCTATACGATCAAAAATGCTCAATTGTCGGTGAGAATCGCTTATAACCTTGCTGCAGGGTTTGAACCGACCGTGTTTAAACCTTCAGTTGAATTTGCTAATGTAAGTAATCCATTTTGTATAGGTAAATTTTCCCGTTTATAGCCTAGGTTTACAGTTTAATATAACGGGCGTGAATCACAACGAAGTTGTCAGTCAACAAATCAGCCTTGTACTCAACTCGTTATTCAACGATGTTTTTAATGACAGTCGAATCCATGCCATCATTTCTGGAACTATAGATATGATTCTTAACGATATTGGAAGGAAGGGATTAAACAATTTCATCGCTCAGTTGACTGTGATTAATTAATCTATTTTTGTTCTAAAGTTTAAGCTGGTTTAAAATTTATATGATTTCACTTTTAAATTTTTCTGCACTGTAATGCTCACTATTAGGAAACTCTTCCATATTATACTTTCATACTCAGCTCTCTGGCCGAATGAACGGAACTAAACTGAAAAAGATCTATCGTCAAGATTGAGTAATGTAAGCGAATGAAATTGTAAATCGTTCAATCTGCCTCTTGTCTGTCTGTTGTATTTCTGCAAATAAAAATTTTCAAAATTAGAAAAATATTTTTATATTTTTTTCCATGTGTTGAAATACACAAAAAACATTCACTTTATAAAACCAGTTCCTAGGTTACTGAATAACTTTTTTAATAAATTTATTTGATTAAAAATTTTAAACAATTTGCAAACAAATGCAGGATTGTTAAAAATGATAGGAGTTCGGACATAATTATTTTATATTTGATTTTGGTTTGATCGATTGTCGATACATGAACATTTCGCCGAATGCCCAAAATACTGCAACTATTTCAAAGATTTAGGGTAGGAAATAAAGCACCGTAACCTACCAAATTTTTGTAGTAAGACGGATTGAGATGGGGTTTTTTGGATTTGCTTCCAAAATTTAATAGGAAATTTTGTACCTACTTTGAATCATGTTTTTTTTTCGAAATTTCATTTGTGCGGTGGAAAGAAAATGCATCCTGAAAAATGCATTATAATAGAAAAAATTCACAACTTGGTTATAAAAAAACTTCTAGAATCGACACAATTCGGGTTCACGGGGGTTTTCGAGATCGCTGATCTCGAATATGACCGCCAACCTGGAGCTCAGCAATGTCATCTCCGAAGCCTTTTCTTAAACTCACTCTCAAATGATTCTAGACATCTCATCCGGTTTTTTTTTGGATTGCTGATTCAAAATCAGGCTTCCCCCGCGTACCTGGTGCCCCACATCCGGGCATCAACGTCATCCTCTGGAGTTTCACTGAAGAGTGAAAATTCAAGCGAAACTCCAGAGGATGATGTTGATGCCACAGTTTGGTGCATTAGGTATCCTTTAGAAAGTATCCGGTGCCAGATTCAATCTGGGCGACCCGACCCAAAAAATCCCGGAAACAATTTTGGGTTCACTAGGTTTGAAATTTCAGTGAAAGTGCAGAGGATGACGTTTATGCCGCGGTGTGGTGCACCAAGTATCCGTTAGAAAGTATCCGGTGCCAGATTCGATCTGAGTAACCCAAAAAAACCCAGAAACAATTGTCGGTTCCCTATAGCCTTGAAACTTCAGTGAAACTCCAGAGGATGACGTTGATGCCCGGATGTGGGGCACCAGGTACGTGGGGGATGCCTGATTTGGAATCAGCAATCCAACAAAAACCGGATGAGATGTCTAGAATCATTTGAGATAAATCTTCGGAGATGACGTTACTCGGCCATCCTGAGCTCCGGGTGGGCGGTGAGCCCATTTGGAGGTCATACTCGAGATCAGCGACATCAAAAACCACCGTGAACCCAAAAAAATATGATCAAAAGTGTAGGTACAAAGTTTCCTATTAAATTTAGGAAGCCAATGCAAAAAAAAACCATCTCAATGTGTCTTACTACAACAATTTGGTAGGTTTGGCTCATTTTAGTGCTTTATTTCCTCGCCTAATTAGTTACTTAGGCTAATTTCAGTCGTGGGTCAACTTGTACGAATAACCATTTTAATTGTACACCATTGGTTAAACCAGTCATCAATTTAATCGAAAGTTAAAGCAATAAGAAATAATGACGCGTAATTTATAAATGGAACTGAAAAGTTTTCGAACTTTAACTTAAAAACTAAGACTTAAATTCAAAATCTGAACCTTGAACCATTGAACTTAAAAGTTGGAACTTTACTTTTGAAACTCAAAAAATAACATTTAATACTTGAAATTTCTAGATAGATAGATATTTATTTGTCTTTAATTACATAAACAAAAAGATTCTTATTTACAAAAAACAAAACAAACTTTTTACATTTCAAAAAAAAAATTAAACACCTCCTACACTTGTCCCCTTCTCTCTACCCTTTCCCTACTCTCCAGCACCCCCTTCATCCACTCCACCCCTTCCCCCTTCACTCCCAAAATCACCTTTCTTTCTCTCTTCTCTTCCTTTAGTTCCTCACACTCCCTCATCATATGCCATATAGTTTCCCTCCCTTCCCCACACATTCTACATATCCTTTTCTCGTCCTCCCACCAGTATCTGCTTTCATTTTCCTCGTTCCCGCACCTGAACCTTGCCACCATTCTTTTTTCCTTTAACTCCATACCACTCACTATATAATCGGCCTTGCCTTCCACCATTATCTCCATATATCCCTCATTATATCTTCCCTCCGCTATCCTCTCTCTCCTTTCCTGACCTTGTACATCTTTGTCTCTTGCTACTAATTCCTCTACCATATCCCTTCCTTCCTCTCTTCTCCTTTCTATCTCCTCCCTCGCATATCCCACTCTCTCATAAAACAACCTCCTCTCTTCTTGCCCATACCTTATCCGTTCTTTTCTTATCTCTCTCATACACTCATTTACCATTACAATTTCATTTCTCTTCTTGACCTCTTCCTCATACTTCACCGCTCGCTTTCCTGTCTGCACTCTTATTTTTTCAAATTTTGTTTCTTCCTCTACTATATACCCTGGCGTCTCTCTATTCAACCCCAACGTCCATCTCCAGTACTTTTCCTGTATTTTTTCCATTTTCTCCCACACCTTCCATCCCCATATCTCCGCTCCGTAAACCATCACGCTCTTTACCAACTTGTCAAAAATCCATCTTCTCTTCTCCATATCCTTCCCAAAAACTCTTTCCCCCACTCCCCACACTTTCCCCACTAGTCTATTTCCCTTCTTTGCCAATTCCCTCATCCTTATTATCGTACCGTTAAACATACCCTAGATACTTCCATTCATCCACACTTTCTATCTCCTCTTCTCCCCACCACCACTTTTTCTTCACACTCCTCCCTCTTCTCTTTTGAAATACCATCAACTTTGTCTTTTTTACATTCGCGCTCAAACCCTTTCTCCGCCCTCACCAAATCTTCTTCTACCCCACATTTCCTCATGATCTCCCACATTTTCTTCCTATTAACATTATCGAAGGCTGCCTTTATGTCCAAAAACAACGCATACACTTTCCCCCCTTTCTTTTCCATCACCTTGTTCACCACTTGCTTCAACACATAAATGTTATCCACCATACGCCTTCCCTCCCTGAACCCCGCCTGCCAGTCCTTCACTAAACACCTTTCCTCCATTTCCTTCTTTAACCTCCCTCGCAACACCTCAGCATACACCTTGTATCCCGCATTCGTAATACTAACTCCTCTATAGTTTTTCACATCATTTCTTTCCCCTCCCTTTTATATCGGGACTATCCTTGCTTCCTTCCACTCCTCCGGAAATCCCTCTCCTTTCCATACTTTACTCAATATCCCTCTTATCCTTTCCCTCGTTTTCACCCCTGTGTATTTCCACCTTGTATTCCGTCCGGCCCTTGCGCCTTCCTTAACTTCACTTTTTTCAACGCTTGCTCTACCTCTTTACGCTTTATCTCACCTCCGCCCCTACTTCTCTCCCCACTTTCTTTTTCCTTTTCCGGCTTCTCCATCCCTCCTCCCATCACCTCCATACACTGCTTTCTCCATTCCTCCTCACTCAACTCAACCTCCCTTCTTTCATATTTACCTCTTCTCTTGTTCTCTTTTTCATTCTTTAACCCTCTTATTTCCTCCTCCACCTCATATTTAAACTCTTCCTTCCTCCTTTTGCACTCTTCCTTATAATTTGCACCGGCTTTACCCCTCCTATCTCTCCATCCCAATCATACCTCCTATCCCCTATCCATATTTTCTTGTACCCCACCCTTGTCTTCATTCCTTCCTCCCTTTTCTCCTTTGCAATCTTCCTTATCTCTCCCTGTATCCTTCTTTCCTCTACTGTTAAGTCGTCATGATATTGGTATTTCTCAATCTACCCTTCTTCTCCATAACTTCCCTCTTTCCCCCCCAGGTCCTAATTCCCCCACCACCAGCTCCCTTTCCGTCCCCTTACCCATTACCCAAGCATCTTTCACTTCCACATTCACCCCCACCTTCTCCGTTAATAAATTCCTCAAATCCCTCACCGGTTCTTCCGTCTTAAATCCTCTCACCACTATATTTTTTCTCCTCCTATTTTTTTGTTTTTTTTTTTTTGTTTTTTGTAAATAAGAATCTTTTTGTTTATGTAATTAAAGACAAATAAATATCTATCTATCTATCTACTTGAAATTTCTAAAGTCAGAATTATTCTCGGATTTCGATCTTGTAACATTGAATGTAAGACTCTATGACCTCCATGTTGAAATTGAGATTGAACCCTAAATCAAAGGCTTCGATTTAAAGATTTATGTTCGAAGCTTGTTAATAGGTATTAATCAAGAAACTAGCAATTCTTTCCCAATTGATTCTCCTAGAAAATTTATTTGTAGTTTCAATTTGAAACCTAAAGTAAAAAACTTGAACCAAGAGACAGAAATTGAATGCCAATAATTGCAATAAATATAGAGAAAAAGTATAGGTACGAAAACGTTATAGAAGAAAGATTAAAAGAAAAAATAGGCAAAAGACTCACGAGTACGAAAGGTTTTGAATAAAAGGGGCATAAATGAAAAATGTATACAATACAAGGGAAAATGTAGTTAGAATATGTACGGGGGAAAACAACAAAAAAGTTCATAACAAATAAAGGGGTAAAATAAGGTTATTGAAAGCAATTTTGATTTACACACACTGCTTTACCTACTATTAACTAGGGAATTATTAGGGGAGGAATGCATTAATTCTTGTGAATGTGAAGGTATTTTGGAAAACATAGGTACTATACACAAAACTAGCAAGTTTGCTGTTATTTGGCAATTGTACAGATTTTAACTTGTTTATCAACCCTGAAAAATTTTTAACAGAATATTTCGATTTGTACCATAAATTGTTTATAAGGTATTTTAATATTTGTTTAAAAGTGCATTATTTCGTTTAAGAATCTAGCAGTATTGAATTTATCGTACCTATCCACAAAGTAAGTTCAGAAAAAATTAATTTACGTTACAGAATTCTTAATTTCCTTAATTACTATGTCTGGTCATTTTTAAAATATTTAATTTTAATTCCCGATTAACTTTAAATTTGTTTAAAATATCACTCATTACCTACTCATACTGTCATTGACATAAATGGAAATTACTATTCAATACGTAATTTTTAATTATCATCATTCATGGTCACATTTCTAAAAATTTTTGAAATTCAATAGTATGTCATTTGCAACATTCCATGATACTGCAGCGACATGATAAAATAAAATACAATCAATAAACTGATCAACTGTGTAAAGAAGTCTTTGTTTATATTATATATTCTGTAATTTTATAAATTAGATACTATGTATGGTATACAAATCGACATGGTTCTGTGAACAAAGAATCGTCAATACCTACTTGAACAAAATCTTTTACTTAGAATTTTCAATTTTAACGTTCTCATTCTACATACCTAACTCCTTTGCGAGGAATGGACCCCATCAATTTTAAAAACTAACGTTAAACTAATTCACTGGAAAATGTTTATTTAACAGCTAGACTTCTATGTATCAAAAGCGCATAAGATAATAAGGCATTTCGTAAATCCTAATATGTCGAACATAAAAAATTATACAACACTACAAACAGGGCTGGGCAAAATACATGCACTAACGTATTTCAAATACAAATTACAAAATATTCCTAGAAATGTATTTGAAATACAAAATACGAGATACTTTTATATTATTTTTAAAAATACAAAATACAAATACAGTATTTGAAATACAAAAATACAAAAATACCTATACGCATACGGGGTGTTTTTTTGGGAGATTTAGTTAAACGTTTCTAGGAAATTGTTGAAATTTCTAGGAAAGTTTTATAGGTAGGTTCTTGAAAATGTGTACTTAGAATTCACTCTGCACCTATCGTTAACATTGCGGTGGGCAAAATACATACATTAATGTATTTCAAATGCAACATTCAAAATACTCATAAGAGAGTATTTGAAATACAAAATACAAAATACTTTAGGGAAAAATCATCAAATACAAAATACAAATGTATTTCAAATACTGTATTTTCAATACAAGTATTTTGTGACTGCCCACCCCTGACTCAGTGGCGTAGCGAGGGGTGGGCGGAGGTGCGGACCGCCCCGGGCGGCATCGTCGGGAGGGCGGCAAATTTTCAAAAACGAAATATCCCGCTACATACTAAATTAACAATTCTTTATTTGAATGTTAATCAATTATGACAACAGAACCTCTTCCAATAATGGTCGTCAAAGGAGAAAGCAATAAAATATTTTACCATCCTTCAAATCTGTTGGTAACCCGTCACCGGCAACGTAACGCATGTAAAACTGTAAATGGATAGTTTTTATGATTCCTCCTTCACCCGAGCTATATGTGTAAATAATACAAAAACCACATGTGCCTTTGCATCTGAGAAAATCCTAAAAAAAAACAAAGGGTTGACTATTTACTGTCCCCGCCAAAGTAAGATGTAAACAGACGATATTAAAGTAATAAGTAAACTCAACTCAACTGATAATGATGGCAGTGCTCTTTTTGTCATGGAACGCTTGGGAACGGCGTTCCGCAACCTGTTTTCGGCGGATTTTTGTATAAATGTTGGTCTAAATAAAATTGCCCTGTTGAGCAGAGCAGATCGGATTTGATTTTCAAGAGCTCCTTAATTACACCACCATTTAAGCGACCCTGCATTTTGGTTACTTAAACACTGAACGCAGCATAATGCAAAATTCGTCCGAATACCGGGCACTTCCCGCAACACCGTCGAATAATATCTATTATAAGATACATAAAATTACAGCCATTTTGTCAATAGAACAAAGTATCACGGACGAAATTAATTTTGACCAGTCTTTTACAATCACTGACTTATTTTTTAATGTGACAAGGGCGCAAAATTATGATTCCGCCCCGGGAGCCATTGACTCACGCTACGCCGCTGCCCTGACTACCAATACCAAAAGCTACAATAAAAATGTATCAAATCGTACGCATTTAGACAACCAAGTCATCATCAGCGAATAGTGTTCCAGTTTTTCCAAAAAACCTACCCATTTTTGAGCTACAAGTACCAAAAGCTTGCAACGCCGTCGATGTGATCCAGAGTTGCAGTGAGTCTAAAAGGTTTGTCCAGATTTAAAAGCTGACCATTAATATTTTCAAGACACGATATTTCCTAACTTTGCATGAGTTAGTCAACACACATGGAATAAATTTGGTAATTCCAAAACTGTCAAAAATGATTTACTGTGACTCCACAGTGAATTATAACGAAATTACTTCTCAAGTTAATTACTGCAACTCCACACTTAATATCTTTATCAGTTCGATTTTGCATCAACAATTAGCTGTCAGAATGATCTGTTCCCGATGGATTCTACATAATTTGACCATTGAGTATAAAAATTAGACTGAAACTCAAAAACTGGCTCGTGTTAATTGGTGTTGTAAGGGAGTGTTTAAAAAATTCGACCGAGGACCTACCAGATCGATCTATAACATCGCATTACTGGTGATGAAACTTGGAGATAATCGTATGAACCGGAAACTGAGAACAATCCACTGTTTGAGTGTTCCAAGATGAACTGAATCCCACAATAGTTGTTCTTTCACGAAGCACTTCCAAGAAAATTATCGCTTGTTTCTTCGGTTGCAGTGGGCATGTCGCAACCATTCCTTTATATAATCGAAGAACCGTTATAGGTCTTGGATGATCTCGTGAACGACACGTGACCACGTCGCAGGTAACTATAGGTAATTTGTCAAACTTTTATGTAGGAAACTTTCTTAAAAATATCGTCCGTCATTATGAAACAATAAGCACGCGTAATTATGACTGAACAGTAAGTAAATAAAATAAATTACATGATAAATATGAAATTTGTTGATATATGAGAATGAGAACACATTATTTACATTTTGGCGTCTTTTCCAAAGTAAGTCGATGTTTTTATACTTCACTTACTACCAAATTTCATAATTATGGCTCCTCCTACTCGCAGCTACGCGGTGACGTGTCGTTCACGAGATAATCCAAGACCTATAATGCTGAACAGTATACAAGACTTTTTTTGCCAGAACTCATTGATGAAATTAGGAAAAAACCAAAAAATATCGCAACATTGTCCATCATGACAATCACCCTTATTCTGGTGACCATTGAAATTGACTCAATATTGGGTATTGCCATATATTCCAATATTGGAAGCGATTTGTAATTCTGGTGACCACATTAAAATTGAAAATTGACTCAATACTTGATAGCGGAGCAGGAATCATTGAAAATTCATAAGAATCGTGCACTTTGTGCCAAGTCTTTCAAATTTGGTATAGTCTTAGGTATGGTCTTAAGGTTTTAGGAAACCATCGCAAGCAATTTGTGCGCGACCTCCGGTGTCCTGTTTACTATAAATCAGGTATGGCCGCCATCTTTATTGGTATTATTAATGGATGGACTTCTGTTAGACACAAAATCTTGAGTAATACCATTTATTGTAGATTCTGGCAAGCGAGGAATCCATTTGTCAGGTCTAATTTGTGTTTCAAAATCAATTTCAAGGTCATTACGTTTTTTGATATGACAGATTAAACAATAATGTTATTTATTATTAAAATATGAAGAAACATGAATAGTTAACACAAATACGATAGAGTCTGACGTAAATTACAGCTTTGCAACATGATATGATAGTTGTTACTTCATGTATCACGTGAGTTATTTGTGTAACCTTCTTGACACTTGCATAATGGGGTGCAGCGAATCCTTGCTCGATAACATTTACATCTGCCTGTGCGTGAGGCCAAACAACCACAATTAAGTAGCAATGAACATCCATGGCTTGGATCTGAAAGATTAGTTCAATAGGGTACACCCATTCTTTGATTCTGTCATTCCATTCCCGACCCCACTTACTGTAATCAGGGATATCAGGCGATTTAGACAGTGACATCTTCCAAATCAATGCGGCAGTGAGTAGCGCTCTCTTTGTATGCTGAAACAAAGCATGTTGTGATGCTGGTATAGATTACAGAGACTTCAGGCCTTTGGTGAACATCGACTTCCTTACATAATTCTCTGAATCTGCACCACAGTTTTTGCTGTACATCAGAACTGTAAAGCGTTCAAGATGAGACATATGTGCTGTGATTCCACCGTGAAACTATTCTGTGTATTAGTGATGTTAATGAATGTGCCCGTGACCTCAGGATAAGCAGACCATGCCGTCCTTTTACCTATTCCAAACATCGATGACGTTACATCACACCCCGTAAATGCATGGAAAAACAGAAGGGCTTCGGAGCGTTCAATTCAGGTCCAAGGCGTTAACAGATGTGATGGATTAGATTAGAATCTCTTTAAAGGTCTTTCCCGATCCAAAACCTATCCATAGCTCTGACATATTCAACAGTTTGAAGTGATGGATGGCCAGAACAACCACGTCTGTGTCCACTGTGATGAGGTACGCTTTGGCATGTCCTTGCTCAGCCGCGTGTGAAAGTGTAACATCATTCTGGTGTTGGCTTCTTCTTGCTGGCTAGAAGACATAGTTGATATGTCACTCGTTCTGTTGCTTAGCACCTGATTATCCTTTGTGGTGAACAGTTGATCCGAAGCACCGGTGGTAAGTTCAGTCAATTTCTCGCCGAGGAAGTTAAATAAGTCTTGTTTGCCCCGGGTCTGTGATTTAAGACTGCCATCGTGATATGTGTCCCACACTGCATCTACTCTCGTGGTGTTAGGCATCATTTTACTTTCTATAAATGGCAGTAGGTACACATTTGAATATTCCCCGAAAACTGTGGCACGGCTGTGGTTTTATAATATGCATAACTGGCGGCATATCCAGTACAAGCACTGATGCCTCCTTGGATGATTGAGAGCGTCCTGGGCCAGGCATATATTTTTATATGATCCTTATAATTATACATACTTATACCATACTGGTATAATGGTATTTATATTACTCAATCATATATTATGTTTAATAGAAGCCCATCTATTAAAAATACCAATACAAATGGTGGTCATATTTGATTTATAGCAAACAGGCCACCAGAGGTCGCGCACAAGTTGCTTGCGATGGTTTCCTAAAACCTTAAGACCGTACCTAAAACTATACCAAATTTCAAAGACTTGGCACAAAGGTAAAGGTTGAACAATTTGAAGGGTATCTAAGTAGTAGGTACCTACCTGTTTTCGTTTTCCAAAAACTGAAGTAAACTAATCAAAATTTAATATGTAATATGAAAATAACATTGAAATAAATCCAATGTTGGACATTTTTCCAATGGTCACCAGAATAGGGCTGAATACCAGGAACCACGTTTTTCATTACCTCAACAAACTGTTCATCTGATATGTACCAACTTTAGAGTGGAAAAAAGTTTTTAGAACCAAACCTAATCATATAAGATGATTTAAAAAACGAATTATAAAAGAAATGCAAGAAATTTAACAATTAAACAATGTTAGGAATAAATTCTGTACGTATAGGCTGTGTAGGAAGTTATAAAATTTATTTTCCAATTTTTACAATTTGTGTTAAAGTTATCTTTGCTTTCCAAAAGATCGGCGGGTAAAAAAGATGAGGGAACTGAGCCAGAATGTGATAAAGAAGCAAACATTATGGTGATAGCCTAGATGGTGTGTGGTACATAACTTAAGTTAAAATTTTGTACTGACACACGTAAAAAAGTTGTTTTGCAATAAAGACATTAAGAAGTCACATTTTTCTCATCATCCCATTATTCCACAAAGGAAAAGTTCCGTTTTGCTTACAAACTTAATACAAAATACAAAAAAGTGCAATTCTTTCATCTCTCTAGCCTCAATAATTTACAAAAGAACTTAGCTCAATTTATATTCGAACGATGAGTAAAAATCTAAAAAATTTCACGAATTTCGGTTTCACTATCTCAAAAAATGTACCCCCTCATCAAGGTGAATTTAACGATCTCCAGCACGATCAGAATGTTTTTTTTTCCTTTTTATAAAAACAACATTATCATCAAGTGTCTTTAGTGTTAGAAAGAGATATGATATTATATTATTATATTGGTGGATATTATCGTGCAAAAGCAGAGTTTCCTGAGGTCTAGGACACAACGTTCATTTCTTCGTTTTCCGGTCACAAAGTCTACTTTAAAATTCATGTAATGAATTCCTAAATTACCAGTCTGCATTCGCCATTTTTTTTGAATAAGTGAAAATAACTTAAAAACCATAACTTGTAGATATTGACATGTGGGTATTAAAAGAACTGAAATTTCACGTAGAATCCAAAAATGCAATAGTTCCCATTTAAAATAACGAAGTTTCCAGCTACTTCCCGCATTTCCGGACGCGCTACCATTTTGAAAATATTTTACATCGATTCGGTTTTCAGAGTAACCCCTAAGTTCAAATTTTCAAAAACCTATTACAGAACTTTCCCAGAAATGTCTAACTAAAGCTCCCAAAAAAACACCCAGTATACTATTACTAAATATTTTATATTATAAAATTATTTTGTCGAAATCATAATTGTTCATTGGACGATTTTTTGTTTATCCCTAAGTACTGCTATGATAGTTGTATTAGTGATATCATAAGACTTTGAGAAAGAGAATGTTTTCTGCCAAGGCATTAGCACAAGATTTAACGAGGCAGAAATGATTTTTCTTATAGAGTTATGTTACTCGATAGGTACCGCAACGTGCAAAAAAAAAATTTAAAAAAGTTTTCTGTCTAGGTATTAGCACAAGATTTAACAAGGCAGAAATATTTTTTTCTTTTTTAACTATATAAAAGCTATATTTTAAGAGTAGTTTGAAGCTGTTACTCGATGGGTACAGTTCGTATCCAAAAAATATTCAGGAGAGAGGACATGGCGAATTTCTGCACCAGTTCCACCCAGGCAGCAAAAAATTTTATGGATGGTCTGTACCTATAAGTACTAGCTTTTAAAAATCATTCCATGCTGTTACTCGATAGACCAGCTTATTTGCAGCCAGCTCTTGGACCACTAGGTAGCGCTCACATCGTCTACCGACGTTGGCCGTATCGTCCACTTTTTCGTTTTTCAAATTCCAGTTACGATGTCCATGTTTTAATATTGGTCACAAAATCCACCAATGTGGTCAAAAACACAACGCTTATTGTGAATCGTAAAGCCTTGAGATTTGGAACAGTTACTCGTCGATAAATGTATAAGGTGCTTCGAAATTCTTTATACTTTTTCGATCAATATTTCAGAAATTAATGACTTTGTAAAATACGATAAGTTAAATTCCTCAATTCCTACGATTTACGTTATTTCTTAGAGTACATATTCTGAACCGAATTCAAGTAAATAAAGGAATCATTGACATTGACAAAAAGTTTAATTCAAATCAAGTCATTCAAATGAATATCTGAATAGTTTCAAAACTCATTAATGTAGTTCCAAAAATACCACTTCATAAGATTTTACATGACGAATCTGTGATTTCTGAACAATCTTTATGTCGAAATGGGCCGCCTATAAATTGTTCAAATTCCGATTTCTTTTGCAGCGAAAATAAATCCAGCATTTTTAGGAAAAATCCCATAAGTCTCTGATCCTGTCTAAATGTTTTAAAATATTACAATTAAATTTTTCCCACCAAAATTTGACAACGTAACTACAAACTGCTTAAGTTTAATTTGTCTCACCCTGTAGACAATTCACCATTCGACTTTTCCCAACAAAAATAAAGCGTATAAAGATATAACAACGTTGACATCTTGTTGCTAAAATCATCTTCAACTTTTTGAGTATCGAGTCAATAAATTTACATAAAGTTCAATTTTCGGCAATCTAGGTGTGAATCTAGGTAATGGGTTTGGTCGCTTCCCTTTTGAAGTTGGCGCATAAAAACGACTTCAAGCTAATTTTACACATACGATTTTCGAAACAGCCTGTATAGAGTAATTACGCCAAATCTAGAAGCTGTTATAATTTACTCTTTTTGGGCGTTGTGTTCCGAGCATATTGGTGGAGTTTGTAATTCCAATATTAAAAGTAGACGTTGTAACCGAAAAATGAAAAAGCGGACGTTACAACCAACGTTGGTGGAGGTCGTTGAAAACGTCCAACGTCGGTAGTCAATATGACGAGTAGGCGTCGGTGGACGTTGTGATTACAGGTGGTGGTTATGACCACACTTAGTACTGGACGTTGTAACCAAATTAAGGTGGTGGACGTTGTGACCAGTGGACGTTGTGTCCAGGTCGCGTTTCCTGAACATAATTGTGCCGGGGTAGTTTTTCGCTTACAGCGAATTGTAAACTTTTCTCGTTATTTTCCTCCTACAAAATGACAATTATTGCCTTCTTTGGTGGTGGAGAGCACCTTGTCTATTGCATGGGGATTTTGTTTAGTAGGAAGGTCGCCGTGGTGTATCCAGATCCCAATGCTATTGACGTTTTTATTTTGGGATGGAGCAAATTCTCTTGTCTACACGACACACACAGGGAATGCTTGGGAGTCAATCGTCCAAAATTTGTTAATGATATTCCTGTTGCTCTACTAATAACCGTAACTTTCACTCGCCGTTCGGTTAACGCCATATCTAAAAATTTCAGTTTGTGTTTCCAGAGGTTTTCCACACTGAGGATTACCACTGATGGATTCCGTAATCCATTTGAACGTCTTACATCACAATGTGTTATTTTGTCATTACAGTTTTACCATTCTCTGGTCGAGCTAGAGTGTTAAAGCTTCAAATCACTTGTTTTCACTTCTATAAAGCGATTTAAAAAAGGGGGTCGGCAGGGGGGGGGGCAAATCTAATAAACTCGGGGCTCGTTCTGTTTTATGACTACAAATGTGTTCATTTTCTTTTTATACCTACACCTATATCGAAATAAATGTAATTAAAAAATAACTTACAATAATTTTTTAACCCTCCCCTGGAAAATTTTCTGGCGGCGCCTTTGTCAGGCAAATTATATTATAAGCGATTGGGCTATAAATTGTCATAGAAACTTAACAATGGCATATTGTAGGTAACATAAAAACACTCGCTTTAGAATGATGCATAAAGATCTAAAAAATTCCCCGACACACCCTACGTCGCGTCGGTTACCTACTTAGGATATTCTCACTACTACTCTACTACTTTAGGAAATTTACTCCCCAGAAAGATTCAGATCACAAACCACTAATTGTGATTCAGATTATTTCCTATCCGAAAAGGGAGCGTACCTATTTCAGTTCTTTGCTATATAAAAACGACTACACCTTTCTATTATTCTTTGTTGTCATAAAAAATTGAAGCAAATGAATTATGATACATAGTAGGTAAGTAATTAACGGTGGAGAACGAAAACAGATTTGATTAAATGACAAATAAGTACTTATAGAATATTGGCTGGTGGGTTTATACTCACAAAGGGGTGTGAATGAAATCAATGAAACAAAACACTACACCTCCCCTTAATATTAAGGGGAGGTAGCGTTTTGTTTCATTGATTTAAGTACTTATGTGAATATTATTTTTGGTCTGTACATCCAAAATGGAACAAGGCACCATTTAAATTGTTACGGCCCACGTTTGTAAAATGAAGCTACTATTTAACACCTTTCAATGTTATGAAACCTCACGGTAAACACACAATGAAACCTTTTGTTAGTTATTTAGGTATACATTTGATTAGAAATCAATTATCGTAAATAAATTTGTTTTTTGTGATCTTGTAACAATTATAAATAATTTATCTAATGAACATATTACAATTTCTACCGTGTCATCGAAACATTACGAAAAATGTCACGTTATGGCACAATTTCTCAACATAGGTACTCAAAGTTCTAAGAACACTTCCAAAGTAAACCAATGAAGAACAATTACCTACGTCAAAATTATCCCCCACAGTATTTCTTTTTTCTCTCTTAATAAAAGAAAATTTGATTTTGTTCTTTAGGGAAAACGTTAAATTTTGTTATATGTATTTGCAAATAGAAATCGCACATATCCTGCTTGCAAAAGAAAGTACAGTGACATCACATTTAGGTATATGACTAAATAAATAAGACTACATTCTTTAAAAAGTGTAATTAGAATTCCTCTTTTTTATGATAAATGCTCCATATGGGAGGCTTTAAGACCGCAGAAAAGAAAATTAAAACGTCTAAGCGAGTTAGGGTCAAAGAAAGTGATTTGTTCACATATATGATCATGATCGTGCTGAAGATGTGATAAGGTTTTAAATCTAAGTTTAAGGACAAGCAAGCAGTGAAAGTTGACATAGAAAAATGCCTGAATATATAAACACATACACCTACCACAGCCCCTTGAGCTAAGTATCGACATTAATTAACCATAACACACTTAATTGGTAACATTGTTATTGTCAACTTGCGCTTTCACTATTAAAATTCTTTGGAATCCTTTAACATTAATAGAGTTCAAGGTAAGAACGATTCACCTGTAATTACTGTATTTGTCTTTTTCTTTCGTTTACTCAACTTTTCTATATATACATCGAACTCTTCAAATTAATTTCATAGCGAGTCGTGATACCAACCAGTTGAGTAGGTAAATCGCTCACTTCTACTTCCTTAAATTCGTAAATTAATTTACGACCGCACATAGTAAAATGAAGATAATTGCCATTACTTTGATTGCAATTATTTGCGCCGTTTCCGGTCAATTCCCAAATGGAAGAATTTTGGAAGGACCTGTACCAAACCTCTGCGCCCAACGAACGATTCACGAACGTACCCCCGATGGTAAGTCCCATTTTAAAATTTTTGTGTACCTTAAACCAAATTTTGTATACTTACAGGTAAGGCATATTTCATGAGCTGGAGAGATCCAAACCTACGCGGAACCGAGGAAGATTGGTTAGGCGCACGTAATTATTGCAGACAACGTTGTATGGATTCAATTTCTCTCGAAACTAGCGTCGAAAATGAATGGATCAAACAAAAACTCGTCAACGAAAACGTAGGTTATTTTTTTCTTCGCCCAAATCCAAATTAACGACAACTCAATTTACAGGTGAAATACATTTGGACATCTGGACGTCTATGCGACTTCAAGGGATGCGAGCGTCCCGATTTACAACCGGTTGCGATCAACGGATGGTTCTGGACGGCCGTCTTTCAAAAGTTGGCACCTACGACCAGAAGGGATCAAAACGATTGGTCCGAAACTGGTGGTATTGGTCGCCCTCAACCTGACAATCGTGAAGCTCAACAAGGTGGTGCCAGTGAAAATTGTCTAGCTGTACTAAATAACTTCTACAAGGATGGGGTTAATTGGCACGATGTTGCGTGTCATCATCGCAAACCGTTCGTTTGTGAAGAAAATGAAGAATTATTAAAATACGTACGTTATCATAATCCGCAGTTACGAATTTAATTTATTTAAGTTTACTTTACTAAGTAGGTAATTTACCTGAAGATTTGTACAATTTAAGAATAAAGTTTTAATTTATTGATATTGTTGTTTTAATTAAGTGGATCAAATTGCAAACCTTTGAACAAAAAATATTTCATTAATACGTACTTTTCATCTAAAACCCTCTCTTGGTAACATCTGTAAGTGCTAAAGTATTAGAAAGGATAATTAAACAAACCTTTAATTACTTATAGCAATGGTGCTCGCATTAATATAGCACCTTGCTAGACCCAGTTTGCTGAATGAAGACACATATGTATGCGTATTGGTAATTTGTTATACGTTTATGAAGCTAAAAATAATATACTATTATCTTTCTAAATCATAAGCTAAAAAGTGTAGAAAATAAATTTCACACATTGGTGTACTTATTGAATATTCAAGATTTGACTTTACGATATTCTTCTCCTTGAATTGGAGGCCTTCTCGTGGAGTTGTTGGTAGATTTTAATGAAACGACATGTAATTCAATTTAATGCCAACGTTTCGACCATTCAGGGTTGGTCTTTATCAAGGCTATTTATTAGAACATGTAAAATTTGCAATTAGTATATGACAGGAATCTATATTCTAATGCGTTTGAATGACACAAATTTTCATTAATGGTTGAAGGAGCACTCACCTGAAGAGTCTAGGTATCAAACAAAAAAAATTCAAGATTAGGTCATTGCTGTTACAGTAAAATAATTCAATTATAGGTATCTCTTCTCCTTCCTTCTACTTAGGTCTAAACCATGTTCTTCACCAGCTTAATCGAACATTGCTGCACTATATCATTTTTTTCGGTTTTTCATGTGGTTTTGTTATTTCATTGCTATCCTCAACACTATGCTCTCATCCATTCTGTCCATGTTCTCCCTATACCTGTTTTTCCTTTCCTCAATTCACTCATATCGATGCGATTACACATTTTTCAAATATTTTGCATTAGTTATTCTATATCTGATCTTGTTTATATTTGTCATATTACACCCTTGAGATTGTAAATTTAAAACTGAAAGGTAGGTAACATGCACCTAATATATATTACTCCCCACGGACAGTGCTGCGAGACCCAACAGAACTAAAATTTGCTTAAAGATACAGACATTCTGAGTCCTGAGAGTGCAAATTTAAAACTGGTAGGTAAAGAGGCCCTAGGGAAAGGATATAAGGACCTAAATTTTTTGCAAGAATACAGCTATTATATGAGAAGCTAAATTTTAAACGACAGGATAGTACCTACAAAGGTACTTACTAAGTACAGGCAGTCATAGGGCATAAATCTTTCGTAAGGATATACAGGGTGACATTGAAAAAACTACAATGCATATTCCACGCGATAGAGGGCCATAAAATAATAAAAAAAAATCCTATACACTAATGTCCGATCGCCTTTTGTTTTTAAGATATAGGATCTTAAAGGTTTTTGTTTTTTTTTGTCGCTTTGAAAATTATTTTAACATTTTTTATTCGAAAATTTATTGCTCTTCAACATCTTATAACAAAAAAAATCGCTACTTAGTCGGCAGGAGCTTTAAAAACAGCAACATAACATGACATAAGAACAACAATAATTAAATTTAACACATAATCATGTCTCTGTAATCTGCAAACGTGTAGAGAACCATTTTTAAAAGCAATTTTAAAAAACGAGAAGAAAATAATCAAACAAAAACGTAATCAGGAACACGAGAAACTTGAATAAATTATTACAATATTAATTTGACAGGTGCCATAATGTCGTAGTCAAGAAACAAAAGGTGATCGGACATTAGTGTATAGGAATTTTTTTATTATTTCTTAGCCCTCTATCGCATGGTAATATGCATTGTAGTTTTTTCAATGTCACCCTGTATACAATCATCCTGAGAAACTGACTTTAAAACAGGATGATACAATAGACATCACTGGCAGTACAGGGGGATTCACAGAATCTACAAAGATACGGACATCCTCAAGTCCCGAGAGTGCAAATTTAAAACTGGAAGGTACCGTACATGGAAAATACAGGGACCAACAGGACAAACTTTTTGTAAAAATACAGTCAACCTGAGAATTTAGAACACTGTAAGTAGTACTTAAAAACCTCGTACGGGCAGTACAGGAATCCACAGATTCTAAACTTTTTTAAGGATACAGACATCTTGACATTGTGAACTGAAAGGAACAATATTCCTCACAGGAGCAGTACGTACAGGGAGCCACAGAACCTACATTTATTTAAACAGACGTCCTGAGAGTACAAATTTACAACTAGGTAGAAGATCCCATGGGAAGGATCTAAATTGTTGTAAGGATACATATATAGTCATCCTGAGAAGCTAAATTTAAAACAGGATGGTACAAAAGACCCAGTTAATGCAGGGAGGTACAATGGAAAGTAGGTACAGGGAGTTGGTGACAAACGGTTTGCCGAGGTATTTAACCGGGGAGACCAACATACGGAGGAAGAGGATAGTGGCACGGTTTAGAGTTGGGGAAAGAAGAAAGGGACAATAAGTACTGGCGGGAGGAGGAGGAGGAGGAGGAGGAGGAGGAGGAGGAGGAGGAGGAGGAGGAGGAGGAGGAGGAGGAGGAGGAGGAGGAGGAGGAGGAGGAGGAGGAGGAGGAGGAGGAGGAGAGGGAATGCACACTGTGTGGAGAGGGAAGGGAAACGATGGTGCATATGGTGGAGGAATGTTGTGAGCTAAGAGAACAGGAGGAAGGGTGGAAATGGGTGTTAAGCGAAGGAGGTGTAGGGATAAAGTGGATGGAGGTGATAGAATTTAGGAAAAGGAGAGGGCGGTAATCTGTAGGGGATGGGAAGTGGATTATTAGACTGTAATTTTAGTGGGTATTATTATTTTGTTGTGTTATGTTAAGTTATGGGAATAGGAATCTTGTACATGTAGTAAGTACAATAAATTAAATTGAATTGAATTGGTTCAAAAGACCCAACGAGCAGTACAGGAATTGACAGGACCTAACGTTTTTTAAGGATACAGACATCTTGAGATTGTGAATATAAAACTGAAAGGTAGATGTTCCCCATGGTCAGTACAAGAACCTACAGAACTTAAATTTAGAGGGTCTTTAGAGGGCAAATTTAAAACTGGAAGGTAGGTTCAGCAATGTCCGATATGGAAAGGACATGACACCCAGGATCTAAACTTTTGTAAGGATAGTCAAGGATTGTTTAAAACCTCACGAACAGTAGGTACAGAAATCCACAAGGAAGGACCTAAACTATTTAATAGGATAGAGACATCTCGAGATTGTGAATTTAAAACAGATTTACAGAACTTAAATTTGCTTAGGAGATATAGACATTCTCAATCCTTTGAGGGGAAATTTAAAACTGCAAGGTACCTACTAAGGTTCCATGGGTAATAGGGCGCCACACGACCTACACTTCCTTTAACGACACAAATATATTATGCGAGTCGAAATTTAAAGTTAGAGAGCACAATAAACAGTGTGCAGAGATCTACTATTCAGACCTAAGAGATTATGAGGAAGGAACTGTACTTTTCTTGAAATTTAACTAAGGGTCACAAAGAATGTGAGACTTTCATGAAGAAAGTAGTCGCAGCGAGACAAATGGAGATGGAAACACATATCGTGGAAGGTGAAATAGATGAAGCAACTGGTATCCTGGATACAAGGGTGGTATGGGTAAGAAAAATGGTGTAAAAAAGAGAGAGCACAAGAAAAATAGGCTGCACTGATAAAATGGAGATATAGCGATTCGAGAAGAATTACTATGACCAGTCAGCAGCAGCACATAAAGGAATTTCTTTCATAGCTCAACCTGAACTACAACCCATTGTAGGTAATTGAGGAATGGATAAGTAAGCATAACTCTTGTACCTAGAACCCTGAACAGTTAACAGTACTTAAAATATCTATATTATTATATCCACAATAACTCGATCAATAAGTGATAATAAAGTAGGTATGATAGGTATGTGTGAACCCTTAAAAATAATAGCTCAATATCTTGTTTGGTTAACAAAAAATGTATAAAATATTCCCAAATTAGCATTGACCCACTTCACAGTAGGTACACAAACTTGACTCAACCTTCAACATTTCTTTCCCTATTATTTATTATTAAAAAAACATTAAACAAATATTACTTAATTCTATTGTAAACAAAAATATCATCATTTCTTTCCTTCGACCATTATAATATGGTAACCAAATTTCGTTTTAATTGGTGGATCAGTATAGATAGGATTATTAACATTAGAGATAGATAGGGCGAATGCTGCATCTTGAAAGGGACCGACCATTGTACCTCTCGTCATCCAACCTAAATCGCCACCTTGTCTCGCCTTATCTTCACTATAAGCCGTAGCGACTTCGGGAAACTTTTGTCCCGCTTTTAATTTTTCCAAAGCTTCGAGACATTTGCTTTGTTTTTCGCAGAGTATGTGTCGAACTTTAACTGACGTTCCGCCCTTTTTCTCTTTTCCGGCAGCACCTTTTATATTGGGAAATAGTTAAAAATCATCGAAGGTAAGGTGCAACTTACCCTTTTCCGTATCATCGGACTTTGCAGATGATTTTCCCGATTTTGAAGACGAACCTTTTTTAGGTGACATTTTTGTTTGTAATCAGAGAAAATTGAGGTTATGTGTAAATCACAAACCACTAGTGATTTGTGGTGTAAATCTTGCATAACCTCTAATGAAGTTAAGAGGGAATATAATACAAGTGCATTAACATGACTGATAAATATAGATTTAAAATGTTGAGCGTTGAACGGATGCGATAATTAGAGTACGTTTTCATCTTGTGATACCAAGTGGATGTCAAGGCGTTATTAATTTAATTTAGTGCCGATAATCGAGATAGAAGGCAAGCATGAAGGAGTGGTATAAAATTTCGATACTTCTTTGCGTTTTTGGTTTTCTAAAAGAAATACGACCCTCGGAACCGTTCATCTACGAGTATTTAATCGGACCATGGTGGAACAATACGAAGGAAGAAATAACGCAACAAGTTTATCCCGTTGGAACTTATGCACAATTAGCGCAACTATTGATCGTGTTTTTGATTACCGATTTATGCAGATACAAACCATTAATTGTACTTATGGGATTAGCGGGAATTACAACCTGGGGTATGTTGTTATGGAGTCAAAATTTGTTCCATCTTCAAGTTCTTGAGGTAAGTACATAGTGTATACCTTACCTGCGTGTAGGTAATTATAATTATGTAGTCATTGGCAAGGACAGAAGGAGGTACCTTTTAAATTATTTTGTTAAATAATAATGACAATAGAGAATATTAATTGTTAAATTAGCATATTAAATTAATTGTGAGTAAGTAATTGGTATTTTGTTATATTATAGTTAACTTAAAATAAATTTGAATAATTTGAAGTTGACATCGCATTAACCATTCAATTTTAATTAGTGCAAAACTAGGAGTGGCATTCTATTAATAACTCGTCAAATACAATGAATTTTGATTTAAGTATTCATGGTTAAGGTTGTTAAAGCCTACGTAATCACATCAGGATATGTCGATATCATTCAGTACTTACAAAAAAAAGGATGTCAATTAATACAGGCAATTTGAAAGTTTTTGTTTATGTTCTTGTGGTATTAATATTTCCATTATTACTTATCTACATTTTTGGGATTGCCCATAGCATCACTTTGGTAATTCCAACATTTGCTCATAATTCCAGTCTGCAAAATGTTTAACATACTTACCTATAAATTGAAACAAAAGTTTAAGTAAACTATAAAACTTCTACCGGGTGGCCAAATAAGCGAGGTAAGCGGCTGTATCTCAGGACTTGCTCATCTGACAACAATGAAATTTTTTTTATTATTATAAATATGGCCATAAAAAAACTCTGGAAATTATTTTCGAGTTCCTAGGATGGCCGCTAGGGGGCGTATTTGGTATAATAGTTCTATAGCCCCTAGAAACACAAATAGTTCATAAAAGTTCATGGCAATCTACGATCATTTTTGAATAAAAAACCTTACATCAATTTTTTTGACAGCTGTCAAATAAAGTGGGAGGGGAAGGTTTTACACCGAAAAAGAAAAATGCTTGTAGTGTCAGTTTCGCTGGGCCGATTTTACTGAAACAACTTTTGATTAAAAGAGCATTTTTGGAAGTATTTTTCTATAAAAATAAAACAACAATATATTTTTCCATTGTTCTGCGAGAGGGCGTTGATTTATAACTTACCCTATTTCTTTAAATATCTCTAAAAAGTTAAATGAAATCATATATTTTTTCTTACGATAATAAGTAGAGCACTAAAAACTAAAAAAAATAGTGAAAACCGCAAAACGATATCTCTATTTATAACGAAGGTATTAACAAAAATGTTTAAATATCGTTTTGCGGTTTTCACTATTTTTTTTAGTTTTTAGTGCTCTACTTATTATCGTAAGAAAAAATATATGATTTCATTTAACTTTTTAGAGATATTTAAAGAAATAGGGTAAGTTATAAATCAACGCTCTCTCGCAGAACAATGGAAAAATATATTGTTGTTTTATTTTTATAGAAAAATACTTCCAAAAATGCTCTTTTAATCAAAAGTTGTTTCAGTAAAATCGGCCCAGCGAAACTGACACTACAAGCATTTTTCTTTTTCGGTGTAAAACCTTCCCCTACCACTTTATTTGACAGCTGTCAAAAAAATTGATGTAAGGTTTTTTATTCAAAAATGATCGTAGATTGCCATGATAATATTTTCAGACCCACTTCATTGGGACTTTAAGCGAGAAAATTAAGCTTTTATGAACTATTATACCAAATACGCCCCCTAGCGGCCATCCTAGGAACTCGAAAATAATTTCCAGAGTTTTTTTATGGCCACAATTAATAATAATAAAAAAAATTCCATTGTTGTCAGACGAGCAGGTCCTGAGATACAACCGCTTACCTCGCTTATTTGGCCACCCGGTACATTGGAACTATCTATTATACAGTCGAACTTCCCTAAGTCGAATCTCCATTGTACACCAAAAAAAAGTCGAGATATAGAAAATTCGAGATATAGAAACATCAAAAAATAAGAAAAATTTTGCTAAGACTTTATTAAAAAATTCCAGATATGGAAAAATTCGGCTTACAGAAGTTAGACTTATGGAAGTTCGACTGTATTAGGAACTTTACCAATGTAATCATTAAAAATCTGAAAAGGACATATTTTCAACTCCACCATTGTGGAGGGTACCTAATTTAGTCTTTAGGGCTGTGTAACAATAATAAATTTGAATTTGAATTCACCCACATCTGAGGAATTCCATTCAAACATTAAATCCATTAGTATTGACATCGATGCTCGCATTAATGTTATGAATAAGTTTGAAACTAAATTGATGTCACAAAATCGTGTCTCCGCAATGAAAATGAAATAAACAATTATCTAATTTTTGTGGACAGCGTTCGATAAGATTGTTGATTTATAAACGTGATTAATTTGGGTTTCTCGTGGTCCCTTACTGAACCTTTTTAAGTCGTACTTCGAACATAGAATTCAACATGTAGTTTATAATGGTTTCACATCTAATCCCTATATGAAGTCATCTGGTGTACCACAGGGTTCTAACCTGAGGCCTTTACTGTGTGCTTGTATGTCGATGATTTAAGTATGTGAAAGTATCGCAACACAATCTCTTCTTTACGCTGATGACTTGAAGATCTTCTCCACCATTGAATCCAATAATGATTGTGTTAAACTTCAAAACTCTGTTCGCTGAGTGGAACAATCCCAATGGAATGTAGTTGATTATTCTCTAGTTTTAGATCAATTATGTCGTATATAAATAAAGTTGCAGTTGGGGGTGAAATTTACAATTTGAGAATAGTTTTTTATGGAGAAGATCCAAAAGTCCAATAAAAATAGGTGTTCCCATTTAAGTTTTCAAAACTCACTCCCGCTCAACCCCATAGGTGATGTTTACGTATGATGACTCAATAGGTTTCAAAAAATAAAGGAAAGGAATTTTTTCCTTTTTGTAATTGCATGTGTCGTTTTCGAAACTTTAATGGTGAACGGGTGATACGATCAAAAAATTTACCAGAGATTTGGAATCAGTAAAGAATTTCCTATAAGATGACCTTTCTAAACCCTGTAACATCAACCAACGCACAGACATCCGGACGAATTTAGTAACCAACTTTTTGAAGTTGGTTGAAAAGTAACAAAACATCACTTGACCTATAAGCAATTCCAATCTAAGTAATGATAACTGAATCTCTTTGAACCAACAACTAAACATAGATTAATCATATATAATAATTGCGAATGAACGGGTGTCCTGTCCATCCATAACAAATTCGTATTAAAGTAGATATACTTTAATCTCATGCATTAAAGTAGACATGAGATTAAAGTAGATATACATGTACTACATGTATAGTACATGTATATCTACTTTAATGCATGCGCTTCGAAATTGTGTACGGCAAAGACAGCTCAGTCGCTACAGTAGCAGATGATTACTGATACCAAGGCGCGAAACGGAGAAGAACAGCCGACGCGCGAAGCCTTCTGGTCGTTTTATAAAGGATAATAGCATAACACACTTACCTTATAAATGAGAGTATTACATTAAATGAGCAAAAAAAGCGAAAATCTTGAATAGCACTCTTCCCTCCAATTCAGTTTCTGCACAAACAACATAGAGGTCAGTGCATGTCACTACAATTATATTCCTTATATTGGCAGCATTGCTGGAAAAAAACTGTGGGAAATATGAAGGTGTCCAAAAGTCTCCCTGGTCTCCGCTAGTTGTGGTGATGATGCGCTTGAATAAACTACCATGCTGTTGATAACCAAATAAATATACCGTTTACACTATATACATCCGATTAACATTTATTTAATATCCTTGAACTGTAGTTGCCTTCACTTATTTCAAAGCAATTCAAGAGGATTTTTAATATGTGGTTATGCAGTCACTTCAAGCATGAAGGATCCACAGCCAGTTAATTATCTTAAATATTGTGTCACAAATAATGTTCAACAGAGTTGGTCCAATTACTGATTCCTGTGGGACTTACAGGTCGCTTCCATGCAGTCTTTTAACAATAATTGCTTCCCAGCATTTATCGTTCCTGTAATGTGCAAAATTGCTTTTCTGGAGCTTCCTTCACTTTGTCTATAGCGCCCCAATTATTTTTTCCAAATAATTTTCCAATTTAACAAACTGAATGTTAATGTTAATTTGATCATTTGCTTGCACCAAAGCCAGCTTCCATTCTGTTTATATATTTCAATTGAACAAGCCTTGTATTTTTTTTCTCACCTCGATGGCTTACAATTTTACATTCATCAACATTATCATTACAAATCAGCAATGAAACTGTCTTAGTTTTATAATACTGTTTTATTAACTTTTACTTTATTAAAGGGCTCATTACTAACATTAGCATTGTCGGTCATGTTGACCAAACAGTTTCTACATTATTTATAATTAATATAACTGTTCTTCTTAAATGAAACATTGAAAGTACGAAAGATTGATTCAACCCCTTTGATAATGTTGCATGTAAAAAGTTATATAAATCTTTTGTTTGAAAACGTTTTTATTTTTTAGGTCATTTATGGCACATTCATGGCCACTGAAGTAGCTTACTATACCTACATATATGCTAAAGTACCAAAAGAGTATTATTCACAAGTAACTGGTCATACACGAGCAGCGATTTTGGCTGGACGATGTTTGTCGGGCGTATTAGCTCAACTTTTAATAACCCTAAGTTGGATGGATTACATGGAATTAAATTATATTACATTCTCTGGTAAGTATTTTCTGATAAAAATATTGTCATTGTTTAGTTGTAAATAAATATTGTTGTTTTCGCGATTAATTCTTGCAACATTTATATTTACGTCTGTCGATTTGGTATCATCTTAGGTCCAAAGTTAACAAAATTCCCTTTTTTATACATGCATATGCCCTTTAACATCGTAATCTGTTTTAGCGCACTGTAGGTATAAAAATCTTGAAATAATTTCATAACGATTTGCTATCAGTTACATACTATCTAAAAAAGATATGTGTAAGTACGTGAGATTATCGTGTTACTAAAATCCTTATGGTATGTATGTATGAAAAATTAAAAACGCCTAAATGAAATGTGAAATAGGTCCTTTGTATGCCGCTGTGGTTGAAACTTACATCAGGAAAAAGGAGCTGCATATTGTATTGACAAGTTTAGATTTCAGTTTTAAAATCTTACTGTTAGTGACATAATGTCATTATTAATCTGTTGATGTTTTAATAAGTGAGATTCATTCATTGGGCTGGTTATCTTGCAATTTAAGTGATAAGTGATAAAAATGACCTAATTGTCTGTAATAGCAATCTACTTACACTTCAGTAATAGTGTTTTAAATAATTTCGTATATGCGTAATTAATAAGTAGCAATTCTTCAGGCGCAGCAGAGTTAGTAAGATTGAAATAAAGGAGAGGAGAGGAAATATGTATATTAATTAAGAACGTCAAAGGTCACAAATGTTATTTTTGCCACAATTTGGCACATGTATACGAAACTACATGTAAGAAGCAAAGCTGCAGTACATAAAATAAAGGTACTGAGGCAGTTCTTTCCATAAAAGACAAAGTGGGACTCATTTGGTTCCAACATCTTCATGTTTGGAATAAAAAAGTAATTGTATTACTTAATTACCTGCTGTAAAACTTTGCAACCATGCACACAGCAGTATTTCAAATCACATAATAAGAAGTAATGTTAAAAAAACCTTTAATATGGACTGCGACTCAACTGTTGAGTCTCATTTCTGTAAATAACTTTATGGATGTTTTAAAAAACATGAAGTATTAAATGTATAAACAATTTTGCATTTACATTAATTTCGTAATTGGTAGCTGTGGTGGGTTAATTAACGTAAGTGGAAGAAAAAATGCAGCTAATATGGTATTAGCTGTATTTTTTCTTCCACTTGCGTTAATTTGCATTTACTATCGGAGTAAAAATGCAAGGCCTCTGACTTTAAGTGATCATAACAAAAAAACTGAGGGGTGAAATTTCTTCATTTTTGGGCAGTACATTAGTCATTTATACATGTTTAACATGTGTAAAAACCAAAATGCTAGAATCAGTTGTTTAACTTTTATTTTAATTAACAGCAATAAAAACGCTGTATGTAGTATTTTCCTGGCTGACGGTCAGTTTTAACTTATCATAAAATTGTTATTGTTTCATAAATTGTTACCAAATATACAAATGTTGTAGCACACATACTTCTGAAAAGTCGACAGCCAATAAATATTGATTATTCATATGATTAACTGGTTTTATAAGCCCTAACCGAAAATGTGCTATTTCGCAATTTACGGAAGTTAAAGAAAAAATTCTTGTTTTAAATGCTAAATTTGATATTACTTAAATCTAACTGCATTATTCTCTTATTGAAAATAAAATTTGTTTTCTTGTAATTCCAAGTAAAACGTTATGTTTATCGCGAAAGAAAGACGCACATATTCCCGCGAGAGGTAATCTACCACATCGTAAGCAGCGAGCGGCAACCCACAACAACGTGATTATTCTTTTGCATTGTACAAAACCATGCGCTTTATAGCAATAGTGTACGACAACAGCTGCCCCGCGCGGCCGCGCTTCTCCCCTCCAACTGGTGAATGCATCCTTTTTTCAAAATTTCTTTAAAAAAAAACGATGTATAATGACATTATTTTTGTGCATCGTGTTAGACCACAGCATAATTGCTTTAACCTTGTTATGTTACTGTCAAATTGTTAATATCGAACGTTCAGGTACTGAGTTACATAAGATGTCGTTTTTTCATTATAGCTTTAAGACTAATAAACCAATTGGCCTCAAAAGCATCTCACATTGACAAAAAAGTATACATTTTTCAAATATATAAGTATCTACCACTCAGTTTCAATAATATAGCCGTAATTAATTTTTAAAGTGGAGCGCTTGTGCGATTTGAGTCATAATTAGCGCTTTTTCTCACATACATTGATACAGAAAATTAACGATGTATTGTAAAAATCTAAAACTCTACATCTTTTTGTAGAAATAAATGGTCTTTTAAGTGCACTTTATTTTATTAAATTATGATTGCTAATTACTGAGATACAAGCTTCTAAAGTCAGAGGCCTTGCATTTTTACTCCGATAGTAGTCATTTATATTAAAATAATTACTTAACTCATTAATTAATTCCGGATTACAATTTGTTTTGCTAATGACATAATTACCTATTTTCCATCATTAAGATGGATTTACATACAAAGTTACAAACACATAAATGAGAAATTTATTTTTTATATTATTCGTGTACGTTAGTGGGTTTAACGTACTTCATATCTGTTTCAGTAGTATTTCGCTGTAACATTTCAATTAATATCTTTTATCCAGCGTGACCTCATACGCTTCAAGGGTCAGTTATTTTTCACATCTCTCTCAACACTATAATAATTATTTATATCATGAGTAATTGATTAATTTCTTAACCAAAAACCATTTGAATGTTAATAATGTAAAATTTGTTACACAGGAACCGCTCAAAAAAATGTTTCATCAAACTTGTGTGTTTAATAACAAAAAAAATCAATTTAGTTAAATTGTCCCCCTACTGATTTTAAATTTATCTTTTAAATTTTTGAATTCCCTGTAGGAAGTGTCAAAAATATTGCGCTTTAATTTTTATTAAGTGCCCCTTTACCCAAATACACTGTTTTCTCAGATGTTCTTGGATTCTTGATCAGAGTGTATGGAAAATTACATTTCCTCTTAAAACATTGGATTCTTGACTGGTACTACGAAGAAAGGATCACCTTTTGTCAATGGTGGGAGCAAGAGATATGAAGCTACATTGCCCAAAAAAGGCATTTATAAATGACCCAATTTCTGTTATTATTCCTAAAATAATCCTAATACAATAAGGACTAAAAATCAAACTAGGATCCATAAAGATGCGGGAAGGAATAATTGTTGCAGACTATGTTGTAGACTGTAGAGGAACAATATTCAATTGACTGAAGAGTGAATGGTTTACAAAGGGATCTCAATCACACATATTATGGCCAGGTTATGGTTTCTACACGATGGGAGTGCATTACACAACTCCTAATACTTAATCATTCAACTGGCGAATATTCTGGAGATTAGATTGGTATAGGCAAACCGTGTATAAATGGTCAGTCACTTGGGTTAACAAAGGTTAAAGAGCAACTATGCAGCAATTCACTAACAACCTTCCTCCATTAGGAAAAGAGAAAAAATTAATTTGTTTGAGCGTATATTGTTATGCAGAGAATGAATTAATGTAAAGCATTGCACCAGCTTCTTGATGCTGGCGGTTTCTTGGCAGGTTATAGAAAGAGGAGTTGGTATCAGTGGGGTCGAGTAAAAAGAGCTAACTAGATATGCACGTTGAAATTTTATATTTGATTACTGTGCCATCTGGCTTTAGTACTGTTAGATTCATGGAACATTTCTACATTGAAGAGGCAGGTTACGAATTATAGTGATCTGGATTCAGATTGGAAAGCGGGGTTGACGTAAAAACAATCGTTACTTTATTTATTTAGTATTATTAATTCAACGATTTTAGTTGCATTGTGCAAAAGTTTATTTTTTTATGAAATTAATACCCGTCAACAATTTCAAGGCATCGCCGATTTTGGAGAAAGTGGAAATTTTTATTTGCCTAAATGAAAAATTCAAAGTAAAAATAAGTAAATCAGTCGATTCAGAATTCTTGTCTCTACCAAAAAGTTAAATAGACTTTTTGTCTAAAATAATTAGGAAATCAAATATTAAGATTTTTACATTGAAATCCCTATGGCCAATTCTACACCCTGTATAGTGTATATACCTAAGGAAGTGGTTCTGATCCATGTCTGCTCAAGCTTCGCTCAGCATAGATCTTCTCAGTTGGCCCAAAAAATAGGTGAGGGTTTGTAAGATAGAATGCTGAAAATCCTAACAGGACTAACTAAGGATATAAAGAAAATACAGGATTAGAAACGAGAACGCCAGATTTAAATGAAATGTCAACAGAAGTGGTAAAAGCAGACAGACAGCAATTGGATTTGAACTTACCAAAAGACTATGGAAAAAGGTGTGAATGATTGAACCAATATGAACATTGCAGAGGAGTAGCACTAATGGAAATTAATAATTAATTAAATTAAAACAATATATGATCAATCCAGAACTCAAAACTATTTGAAAATGTAGTCAAATTTTTAGATAATATGTTTATATTGTCAGATATCAGTTGTCACATTCCTGATGGTTGTGATGCAACCGTTCTGATTCGGTAAATAACATGCATCAATAGCCCCGAAAACAAATACAAAAGTATAGGTCTTGGATTATCTCGTGAACCGCGTCGCAGTTAACCAAAACTCGTCCAACTTTTCTAAAAATGTCGTCCGTCATTATGAAACAATAAGCATATGTAATTATGACTGAACAGTAACTAAATAAAATAAATTACACGATAAATATTAAGTTTGTTGATATATGGGAACGAGAACAAATTATTTACATTTTGGGACTTTTTCCAAAGTAAGTCGATGTTTTTATACATCATTTACTACCAAATATCATAGTTATAGCTCCTCCCACACACAGCTACGCGGTCACGTGTCGTTCACGAGATAATCCAAGACCTACCACTAAAATGATTTTTAATATACCGTTGTCTATGTCCTTTGTGTCATCTGATTCCCTTTTGACATTTGTTTTTTGACCCAAAGCAAAATCACGGACACAAAAAACTGTACAATAAAAGTCAATGTAGTGGATCAATTGGTGTCATATGTGAACGAGCTTAAGGTGATGTGATAATGTAAAGAAAGGTTTTGGACAATTGAATATTGACATGGAAACAATAAACAATAAGTTACATAATGATAAGTATGTTAAGATGTATTATAAAATGTTAAATGTTATTAAAAATATAATAGTGTTTGTTTACTAATACAAGTTAATTATAAATAAACAAGACATGGCGCAGCATATAAATATGGGATTACCAGCTCCTCTGAAATTTGATGGAGATATAACTTCAAACTTTAAGAAGTGGAAAAAACAGTTTGAGTACTATATGGTAGCTACCGAAAGTAACAAAAAAGATGAAAGTGTTCGTCTAGCTCTTCTAATGCATATAATTGGTGTGGAAGCCCAAGAGAAATTTGACACATTTGAACTGTCAGAAGCAGATTCTAAAAAGTATGACTCTGTATTGAATGCCTTCGAGGAATATTGTGTACCGAAAAAGAAAAATGAAATTATCAATCGTCATAAATTCTTTAAAAGAAGTCAACAAGAAAGTGAACCAATTGATTCGTTTGTTACAGAACTTAAAAAACTGAGTTTAGAGTGTAATTTTGGTGAGATTCGAAAAAGCCTTATTCGTGACAGAATTATTGGTGGCGTTAGTAATGGTGCATTACGGGAACGATTACTACGGGAAGATGATTTGGATTTAGGCAAATGTATTAAATTGTGTAAAGCATCGGAACTCGCTGAACAACAAATGAAATCATTACAAGAAGAGGAGAACATTAATGCGGTTCGTACGACTTCAACTGGTCGAGCATTTAACAATAAAAATCAACAGAGATCATATAGTAAATTACCATCAAATAAAGAATCAAATTATCAGTCAAACTGCGGTAACTGCGGAAGAATTCATGCTAGACGTGAATGCCCAGCGTATGGTAGAAAATGTTTGGCTTGTGGTAAGTCAAATCATTTTGCTAATGTTTGTAAATCAAAATCTAAAGATAAGAAGATACATAATATTGAAGAAGATAATAGTGAAGAATTATTTTTGGGTAGCATTTTAGTAAATAGTATTGATATAAATAATGAATGGACTCAATCTGTAAATTTTGTAGATTTTGACAAATCAATTGATTTTAAATTAGATAGTGGCGCTGGTTGTAATGTTCTTTCTGAATTTGATTGTAAAAGTATTGATAAGAATCTCAATTTGTTAAAGTGTAACACAAAATTGTCAAACTATAATGGATCAAAGATTGAAACAGTAGGTAAAACACTACTTAATTGTATTGTAAACTCAAAAAATGATCAACTTGAATTCATTATTGTAAAAGGCAAAACAATCCCAATAATAGGGTTGCCAACTATTAAGAAACTTAATTTGTTACAAAAGATTGATAAAATTAATGTACATAATGAGCAATATATATTAACAAAATATCCTAACATTTTCAATGGCATTGGAAAAATTAAAAATTTTGAATATGATTTAAAATTGATTGAAAATTATATGCCAAAAGTAATGCTGTGCAGAAGAGTTCCTTTTAAAGTAACTGAAGCATTCAAGCTAGAATTAGATAAAATGGTAGAAAAAAATATTATTGTTAGGGAGACAGGACCGACAGACTTTGTCAGTGCGTTCGTTTTGGTAAGAAAACCTAATGGAAACATAAGAATTTGTTTGGATCCAACAAATTTAAATAAATGTATACTTAGAGAACACTATAAGCTACCAACTTTCGATGAGATAGTATCAAGAATGTCAGGAGCTAAATACTTTTCATCATTAGACTGCAGCAGTGCTTTTTATCAAATTACTTTAACAGAGAGAAGCTCAAAACTAACAACATTCGCTACTCCGTTCGGAAGATACAGATACTTAAGAATGCCATATGGCATTATAAGTGCTCCTGAAGTATATCAAAGAAAATTCAAAGAAATTTTCGAGGATATAGAAAATGTTGACATTTACATTGACGATATCATTATATGGGCTGATACAAGAGAGAATCATGATAAAATCTTGGAAAAAGTGTTTAAAAGAGCAACAGAATTTAATGTTAAATTTAACAAAGATAAGTGCCACATTTTAAAAAAACAACTCAAATTCTTAGGTCACGTATTAACAGAGCATGGTATAATGATTGATCGAGATAAAGTAAAAGCTATTTTAGAAATGAAACGCCCAGAAAACAAAAAAGAGATTGAACGGCTAATAGGAATGTTAACTTACGTTACAAAGTTTATACCAAATCTCACATATAAAAGTGAAAAACTGAGAAAACTTATGAATGATGATGTTATATTTCAATGGGAATCCGATCACGAGAATGAGTTTAATGAATTGAAAGAAATATTAACAAAAAACTCCAGTATTGCCATTTTATAATCGAAATGTACCTTGCACACTTAGTGTTGATGCAAGTAGTACAGGTGTCGGAGCTGTATTATTCCAAAACAACTTACCAATATCATATGCATCTAAAGCCTTTACATTGTCTCAAAGAGCTTGGGCTCAAATAGAAAAAGAATTGCATGCGATAGTGTTTGGTTGTGAACGTTTTCGGCAATATATTTTAGGGAAACCTGTAACTGTTGAAAGTGACCATAAACCTTTAGAGCAAATATTTAAAAAACCATTAAATGAAATTCCATTGAGATTACAAAAAATGAGAATGAAATTACAATCGTTTGATGTTAAAATTGTTTATAAACCAGGTAAAGATTTGGTTATAGCTGACGCACTATCAAGGGCGCATTTACAAGATACTGAAAAAGATGGAGATCAATATGAATGTGTTCTGTCAGTTGATGTTCATGATCACATGAGTCAAAATAAATTGGACGAATTAGTTAAGGAAACTCAAAAAGATGATGAAATACAAGCTGTTTTAGAACTAGTACGTAATGGATGGCCAAGCGAGAAGCAAGAAATACCTTTAAAAGCTAGAGCATACACAACATTTCATACAGACTTATATGAAAATGAGGGTTTATTAATGAAAAACTCTGCAATAGTAGTGCCATCTAAGTTAAGAAAAGAAATGCTTAAAAAATTACACTACAATCACATGGGTATAGAAAAAACTAAATTAAAAGCTCGAGAGCTAGTGTTTTGGCCAGGAATGTGTAAACAAATTGAAGATTTAATCTCAAATTGTGAAGCGTGTTTAAATTTCAAAAGAAATAATTCACACGAAGAGCTTATAAGCATAGAAGTACCAAATGGCCCATGGAATACTGTTGGCACCGATATATTCTATTTCAAAGGCAATAACTATCTAATTTTGATTGATTATTTTTCGAAATACATTGAACTGGCAATTTTACAAGATATGTCAAGCTCAAGCACCATAAACGTAATAAAATCTATATTTTCTCGACATGGTATACCCGAAGTGTTGCGGTCAGACAATGGCACACAATTTAGTAGTTTCGAATTCAAAAAATTTGCTAAAGAATGGGATTTTAAACATATTACATCTAGTCCAATACATCCGCAAAGCAATGGAATGGTAGAACGCCATATACAGACAATTAAGTCAATGTTGAAGAAAACAGAATATGACTTGAAAGATCCATACATTTCTATACTTGAATATCGAAATACACCGATAAGCAATACTATTCCTTCACCAAATGAGCTTATGTTTGGACGTAAAGTTCGAGGACTGATTCCAATCATTGTTAAAAAAGATGATGAAAACATGGACAATGTTAAAAGAGATTTAACAGAGCGACAAATTAATTATAAAAGATACCACGACAAGACAACAAAAATATTAAAACCATTGAAACCTGGTGATTATATCCGTTATAAATTATTGGCAAATGATAAAATCTGGAGACCTGGTGTAATAGTAAAAAAAACAAATAAGCCAAGGTCATTTCAAATCAAAACACGCAATGGTAACTTTTTAGAACGTAACAGATATCACTTAATTAAAGATAGAAGAAGACCAATCACCGATAACATTGACTACGATGCAATTTGGGATCAAGTTAATCAAGAGACGAGGAGAGAAATTAGGGCAAATACAAGCAATACTTCATGTGAAAATTTATTAACGGAAACTGATAGTCAGGGATTAGGGCTAAACCAGGGATCACAGATAGATCAGAGAGAAGTGGAAGCTAGTAGAACACGTAGTGGACGGCAAACCCGACGACCCACTTACTTAAATGATTATATATAACAATAAAATATTGCTAAATGTATTTAATTTAAAAAAAATTACTTTATTAATTATTAAGAAGGAGATGTCATATGTGAACGAGCTTAAGGTGATGTGATAATGTAAAGAAAGGTTTTGGACAATTGAATATTGACATGGAAACAATAAACAATAAGTTACATAATGATAAGTATGTTAAGATGTATTATAAAATGTTAAATGTTATTAAAAATATAATAGTGTTTGTTTACTAATACAAGTTAATTATAAATAAACAAGACAATTGGTAAATGTCACAGACACCTTTATGTAGGCAAGAACAATATTATCACTGATCCTTGTGCAAGTTGTGTAATAATTCACCTCTATTTTGTTTTCAGCCATGATAGCTGCCACGATATGGAGTATATCACTGCCATCCGTTCAAAAGAGCATCTACTTTCATCGTACACCCGAAAAGGAATTGCTTACAGCTAGAGAAAAATATCAAAGCGCCTTCTCGTTAATGAAAGCCCATTTTTTGGAGTCATTCAGTAACCGCTACGTAGCGAAATGGTCAATATGGTGGGCCTTGGCGACATGCGGATACGCATTGGTACAATCGTACATGCAACCATTATGGACGGTTATTCATACAGATCCTAACATCGTTCTTCATAATGGTTCAGTTGAAGCTGTGCTGACATTAATCGGTTGCTTTGGCGCTTTATCGATAAGTTTTATTAAAACAGATTGGAGTCAAAGGGGTGAACTAGTTTTATCACTTTGCTCAATTTTAGCGGGCGCTCTACTTATTATAAGTTCGCAAACGAATTATATTTTAGTAAGTTACATTTGTTATGTAGTTTTCGGCGGTCTTTACCACTTTATTATTACAATAGCATCTTCTGAAGTCGCCAAACACATTTTAGAAGACAGTTACGGTTTAGTATTTGGTTTAAATACCCTCATAGCTTTAGTGTTACAAACTATTATTACTTTGTGTTTAATCTCCGGAGATATCGGAGTAGCGTTACCGCCTAGACCTTTGCATTTGTCATTTGGTGTTTATCATATGGGGATTGCGGTCATTTTCATTATAATCGGTGTTATCGATTGGCTAAAGAGTCACGCCGATCTTAATAAAACGTATTAATTGGAGTAATCCGGTGATAATTACTAATAGATTGTGATTTTATTACTACTAATGGTTCCGGGTTAGTGGGGGCATAAATCCAACTTATTTGTCCTACGCTTCAATTAATTTAAAGACAGAACTAACCAGATGAGTTACCAATTGCATTTAATCTAAAAATTTTAATATTTGGTGGATGTTTCATTCGATTTTTTGAAGTTAGTGACACACTTCCCTTTAATATCACTTGTTACTTGTACACAATAGAAAACAGTTTATATATATGTTAGCTTATAATGTTTATGGGACAAATCAGTGTATTTTTAAAATAATAGGTTTAACACAATTTTTCTTCTACTCGAACTTAGCTGTATGTTTTTTAATGCTTCGCTGTGATCTACAACGAACTTAGAAGTCAATGTTTGGTAACTCTGATTGTTTTTAACACTTCCCACGAAAACATACATACAATGCACTGAGTGTAGAGAAAAAATGTTACGAGAAAGACATTTATTTACATAGAAAATAAAATTTATTTTTATAAATGTTTTTAATTACTTCTTACCATATTGTTTGTGATAAATATTGAAAGTTATGTGTGTAAATGAAATACGAATATAAATATATTCGATCGTTGAATGATAAATTCTAATAGCTCTCTCACTGCTACAGTATTTAAATTGCAGCTCGAGACATACTTCATGTTGAAAGGAAAAATTGCTTGTGAAATAATGTAGTATTTTTAAGTACTTATATTAATCGGTTAAGTTTTATTATTTTTCTAGTTCACAATTTGTAGTTTATTGTTGCAGTTATTATTACTGTTGTTTGTTACGCTTTTATTTTTTATTAAATACACCACAACAGACTACAGTTTATTTATTATGATTGTGTTCTCGACTATTAAGACTAGAAATATCTTCTTGTAGTGCACGTTTAAAAAGAGTTCGTGAAATCATCGGATTATGACATAGCTATAATGAGTTAAGTCGTTGATTGAAATATTATTTCAATCAACGGTTAAGTTTAAATTATATTAACTTACTCAAGAGTGTGGAGGACAGAGGAAATTAAGGAGGTAATAAGAAGAAAAAAACAAGAGCAAAACCGCAGAATTGAGAAAGAAGGATAGTAGAACCTGAGTAAAAGAAACTAACCAAAAGACTTTTAGGAAATGTATACAAAGAACAAAAAAATCATTGCATGGCATATTTAAAACAAACTATGTATATTAAAAACATAAAGGACAAACAAGAAACATACTAACTCCAGAATATTTTAAGGGCTTCTTCAATGAAGATGTAACTGAAAACAAAAATGAATAAATGTAAACGAGTTTCACAGTAAGCAACACTTTAAATTACCTCCGCTAAGATCGCATTTGTGGAGAGCTGAAGAGGAACCAGTGCGTGGGAATAGTGATAGGTGGGAAAAAAGCAGTGGCGGCTGGTGTATAAGCGCTGCGGTGCTGCAGAGCTCCCAAAAAAATAAAGAGCTTCCAAAAAATAATAATTAAACTTAAATTATGTCATCTAACTAAAATAAGCAAATTAATACTTCGCAATTCTCGAAAGGCGTTGTAAAGTCGACCAGTGGAATAACTTACCGACTCACGCTATAGTTAAGTTATTATTTATCTGGGCTACACGATGGTGCTCTGTGAGCTCCATAAACAAACGTAAGGTGATCGTCTTCCTCCGTGACCGCACTAAATGGTATCACATTTTATGCTGAGAGATGCGCTGCATTAAGTTCAGCGATATCGTATTATTTTAGCGCGGAACACGTGTAGGATCGAATTTTTACGCGGCTTTTTTGTTTACGGCGAGTTCAAAAACATTACATACGTACTGTGTATTGCTGAAAATTATTAATTGTGTAAGTACCTACTATGGACGTGGTTTAATTTAATTGTAATGTTAAGAAATTTTTTAAATATTCTTATGAAGAAAAGGTAGAATTAAAAGGAAAAGGTAGACCATTACCAGAAATTATTATTGAAAAATCTGGTGTAAGTGTAAGTAATAAATTAGAGGCATTTATTTAAAAAATGAATGGATTTGTGGATGTAGCAAAAAATGCTTTATACTGCTTTCCTTGCTTACTTTTTGGTGGCGATAAAGCTTGGACGGAAATAGGGGTCACCGATCTAGAGCACTTGAGTTTGAAGATAAAAAGACACGAAAACTCTAAAACCATCTTCATAATTGTATGGAATTTTCGTTACTAGGGCAACTAATATTATGGCTCAATTAAATTCTGCTTCTTGGATAAATGTACAGAGACATAATGAAAAGTGTCAAAGAATGGTTTATCAAAAATTGCATTAGATTTTGTGGAGCTTTTGAATTGGCTCTTCGGGGTCATGATGAGAGCGATAGGTACTTCCGAGAATCCGGGTAATATTTCGTGTACTTTCGTAAACCTCATTTATAAAAAATAAGTACATAATTTTTTTTGCAAAAATTGCAGAACACCTAAAAATTTTGACCAGGAGCCGCCACTGGAAAAAAGTATAGGTATTGGCATACGCAGACGATGTGGTTTCGGTATCTAATGAGGAAAAAGAGATAAGGGGTAATAAGAAGGTATATGGAGAAAGGTGGGATGGAGGTGAACCCGAATACGACAAAATTAATGGAATTCCAATAGAAAAGAGGGAAAGGATGGAATGGAAGGGGAAGGATAAGGTACAATAATAAGGGCAAAGCGCAAATAAGGAAATTGACAAGGAAAAGAAATGGAATTGTGGGTGAGGGGCGTGGGGATCTGGAAAGAGAAACTGCTGGGTATGTGCTGGAGAGAGAGGTTAAGTTAGAGAAGATTAGAACCATGGCAGGGAGGAGAGGAATGACATTCGAGGAAAGGATAGAAAGAAGGGGAGAAGGGGGTACTTTAAAAACCTGCTGTAATAAGGTAAAGAAAAAAAAGATTAAGACATGGGCAGTAGGGAAGGAGGCTATATTATGAAAGAGGGCGATATGCGAGGGAGAAAAGAATAGGGGTGCGGGTGGTGTAGGAAATCATTAGAAGGGATGAGGATGTGCAAACGCAGAAGAGAAGAGAGAAGATTATGGAGGGGAAATACAAGATATACAGGGAGTTGCCCCGAGTTGGTGACAAATAACAGAACAGAACAAAGAATAGAACAGTGGCGCAATTCAAGGTGGGCAATGAAGAAAATGAAAGCAAGTATTTGTGGAAGGGGGATAAGAGATTATGCAGGTTATGTATATGGAGGGAAGAAAAAACATGAGGATATCGCGGAATGTGGAGAGCTGAAAGTGTACGAGGGAGGTTGGACAAAGCTATTTAGTGAAGGTGGGGAGGGGATAAAATGGATGGAATAAGTTTTGGCGGGCAGAAAAAGGAAAGCATCAGGGGTAGGTGTAGAATTATAGTACCACTTCTGAAATGTATTACAATGTTATCTGGGAGTATAACTGTGTTAAATCACTTAAATTTCTTCAAGAGTCTGTGCAATCAACAGGGAGGCAGTGTACATATCACTGTGCTCCTCAGCAGTCTATTATAAACCCATACACTCAATTCTATAGAAAGGTCCCAGAATGTTTGTACAAAAACTAAATCACGGACCTTCTCTAAAAACTTGCATCTACCTAACAGTCAACACATTGTAGACCGCCCTCCGTTCTTGGAGGATGCAAGATTGGAGATGGATATTAGATCTGGAGAGGGAGACACCAGGGTATATACTGCAAGAAAAAGTAAAAGGGGAGTAGATTAGAGTACAGACGGGGAAGTTGGCGATGAAGTATGAGAAAGGGATGAATAGGGAAAGAGGGTATTGCAGAGTTGTTGCAAAGAGGTGGAGGAAAGATAGAATACGGACAAGAAGAAAGAAAGCGATATAATGAGAGGAGGTAAGGAGACCATTAGAGAGGAGATAGCAATGGAGAGACGCGAAATCAGGAAAGAATAGGGGAGTGAAAGTACAATAGAAAATAGTAGGAGGAAAAGAGAATAGTAGCAAGATTTAAGTGTGGGAATGAGGAAAATATAAATATTGGTGGAACGATGAAAGAAAAAACTGCATGTGTGTGGAATTGAGAAAAGAGGAAAGAAGCTACAGGGAGATTTTAGCTGCTGAGGGGAAGGAATACACTGAATGGGGGAAAGGAGGGTGAATTATAAATAGGATATGGGGGAATGTTATATTTCAATTAAGTAATTATTTATAAATGGCGAATAAAAGACACGTACATACTTTTGCAGTGGATTATACTTTTAGGGAGCATATTGTGTCCACTCAGACGCCAAGCTACAATCTGTTGGTTGTACTATATGTCATAAGTTTGCATGCCAACTACACAAATTAAGAACTGTTTAAACGAAAAGATCTCCCAAAGCTCCGTAACTTAAAATTTTAAAAGTATCAACAAAGTTTACACAATTTTAATGAAAGGAATTTAATTTAAATCTCAAAGTAGCAACAAAACGTTTTATTTTAGAGTATTGAAAGAACAATATTGCACAATAAAGAGAACAAGTAGGTACGTAAACACATCAGAGCTAAACTCCTTAAATCTGCAAGAGATGTATCTTTTGAGTATGTATGTGGTTCAGGAAGAACACTGTACACTGTGCTTATTACCATTGGCATCTTGGAAACGGTAAGAGATACGAAGTCAGTTAATGGAAGAATATGTACCTATGCCATTATTTTTAGACACACCGTATATTAACATAAACAAGAATATTCATATCATTTCTGAATATTCGAAGAACACTTTGCATAGACCGATGTAAAAAAGAACATTATGCACTTGTAAAAGTAAAAAAAGTAAAAAAGCTTCTGGGATTATACAAACTTACCTGTTGTAGGTATGAATATTTACATAGGATCCTTTTTGCGGAATATTTAATGAAATGTAGTAAGATGGCATATGGACTATCAACAGCAATTTTATGGAAACTTGCATATGGACATGGCAAAAAAAAACATATAAAAGTACCGCTAACATGGTACAACAAAAAAATGTGCTGGAAAGGAATGGATGAGAGGTTTTTTGTATAGAAACCGGAATCTGGTTATTAGAAAACCCCAACCCTGTAGTTTATCCAGACTTACAAAAGACATAAGATATTTTGAAAAAATAACCACAGTTAGCAAATGGAAGCAGGGTTTTTAATCATTTGACAACTGTACAAACACTGAAAAAAAGTATTGCTCAAAAGGGTCTTAAAAACAATTAAACCAAGTCAATAGCGCTGAACGAGGAGAGCTAGTAACCTGGCATGAACTAATCTGTCTCACATAGTTAAATATGACATAACCACTGATGGTATAAGGTTCTAGAGGAAATCATAAATTATCTCCTTTTAAGTTAAATGTACGAATAATAAACGAGAATGTTATGCGATTAATAATAATCGAGGACACTGTTAGGCAAGTCGCTTAGCAATATATGAGATGGTATAAATCGCAAATATTCGAGTTATATTCAGAGCTTTATCGTATCATTGAAGCAAGTAATTTTAAAACAAAACACTGATTTAGTTTACATTGAATTAAGGAACTTTGCCACGTTTTGCCACGTTTAGTCATTCTTGATAAAACTAATGAAAGATTTTGGTGTGCTTGATTATTATAAATCGCATAATATTCTCGTTATATTAATAGCTATATCAGTTCTAATAAATAATTACAGTAAATCATATCTGGCTATAACTAATGTATTATGTGTAACTGACGTGTTATTGTACAGAAATATTTGCAATTATAGAGAGATAATAAACGATGATACGATAAATACTATAATCTGCCCATTTAGTGCCCATCTCCAAAAGCTGGACTATGTCTCCAAAAAACTTATTTCAACTTTTAATATTGGATTGGTCAACTATAAGTATGTATGAACAGACCGGATTAAAAAGCATCATCCATTTCACCGAATGAGGAATATAAATTAAGTAAAAGTCAAAAATTTACTAAAAAAATGCAAATAATAAACATTCTTGTATAAATATTACCCCGGTATGTATAAAAATAGTTTTACCTAATATTGTTTAAAATCTTCAGAACTTAAAATAGAAACATCCCACCCCATACAAAAATAATAACTCTAAATTAATTAGATTTAGGCATTTTCACCTTTAAAAAACCAATACGGCGTAAATATCTAACAATAAATGGAGTAGCGCCAAGCGTAATACTTATACGTACAGGCGCAAACACTTTGTGAATGGCATAAGCGGTAACAAAAGTTCCCGCATTAGTAGCAACAGTTCCACTTAAACCTAAAGGTGATAAAATCTTGTTCATATCTAGTCCACTAAAAATAAAGATTAAACGTTTATTCGATAAGAATCGTTACACACCTTGATACCAGAAGATAACAAACACCTAAAGACGCTAGAGAAATTGTGACGTGAAATATAATTACTGTACTGCCATATTGTTTAACGGCACGTTTTAATTTTTCTTTTCTCGTGAGTTCGACAACTTTATTATCGGACTCTGAGCTGGTCGAGAAATATTTCTAAAAAATTATTTAAAGTATATTTCAAATTTGAAACTGAAGAATTAAAATTACATTTTGAAATGATTTCGAAATATTCATATACTGAGGTTTATTAAATAGTGCGTTTACGGAAAGTATGTGAATATTCGGATTGTGATCTGGAATATAAAACATTCAGACGAATGTTGTAGTTTATAGAATACTTGCTTAATTTTTGTGATAAAAGTATTGGTAGCTGGGACGCTCTATATATGGTCCTAAACATTTTTAAAATAAATTAATTTAAAATAAAATATATTTGAGGTTATGTTCGATTGATACTTATTATTGTAAAAATTGCAAAGTGTTACGGTAGATGGCACTGATTTACCTGCTCACCAATGGCGTAACTAGGAATTTTTAAGTTTATAATAGTTATTATTTTTTAATTAATACCTATGTGCCCTATAATAAGTGCTACAAATGTTTTGAGCATTTTTCTTTTAAAATAAACCATACATTATATTATATTGTTTATATTATGGGCAGAGATCTAGGAATAGCGAATTTTCAAGCACCTCTTCTACGCGCATCCACAGCTTTGGTTAGTGGCACTATCCCTACTAGAATTTTGTCTGACTAGAGGAATTTCATCCTCAACCAGGGATCTTTATCGTGCCGAACATCGTATCGACACGAGACCTACGATTTTACTTCCTATTCAAGAACAATAGGTGACGTGTCAATAATTAATTATCTCGAAGTAAAACAACAAGGTTCAGTTATATAAACAAGAAAATTCATCGAACACTAAACAAAGTAAGAAAAGATGCGCTAACAAAGAAGAGTCACAGAAATAGGAAGAGAATTAAATGTGCGAAAATGTTCATGAAGTAGGTAATAGTGAAATACAGAGACAATTTGTGAGACCGCGTAGAGGGAATTAAATGAAAGAGCAAAAGCTACCCAAAATAGTATGACAATATGGCTAAAAACGTTGATTGAAGAATCTCTTTAGTCAATGCTAAAAAGTAGGTAGTAGATCCCTACAAAGATTTTGCAAACGATGTGGGGGAAGGGAGGGGGAGGGGACAAATGTAAAATCGTACCAGGCAAAAGCCTAAAAATACATGCAGCAAGAAGAAGACAAGTAGAGTCAATTAATTGATCATATTAGTCTCATGACTTGTTAAATTTTATCTATTTGGTTTAAAATAATGACGGCAATGACGCGTTCTACACTTGATGTGCTTATGACTAAAATCTGAACAAATTTACCAAGCGGTACCACCAAAATGATGTATATTATACACAATTTAAAAAATCTATTAAAATAAACAAAAGCGCATAAATCAGCGACTATTAGTTATTAAAACTATTAAAAATGTGGACATACCTATACAAATGTTCAAAACGTCCTTTTGAAATCGTCGACACAAGACACTAACACACTAAATACATCATTACTGTATCAAAGGTAACGGTGAACTGACTGTTAATTCTCTTATCACCATTATATGAATCAAGTTTTGAATACGACTACTTTTTTTGAGCCACGTACGAAACTTGTATTAACCGATTTCAAGGAAAGCACTTTTAAATTTCTATAAATGATTATTATATTTCGGGCATTTTTTTTTAAATTGGCAATTAATTATACTCATGATTACCTTTTATTATGAATTGGCATGTCAATAAATAATAAGTAGGTAGATTACAAAATATTTTCGTTGGAAAAACTGTTTGCATTATACAGGATGTTCGATTAAACAATTGTTGCAAATTCTTATTGCTGAAATATGAAAAATTTAGAGTAATTAAGCCATTTATTAGTATCCAGAACGTCACATGGTAGTAGGGGAGCCGGGGATGCTAAATCGGTAGTTACTAAAGCGTCATGGAGACCTATTGGATTGTGAAGATTAGGTCAGACATTCATACTGTAGACCGAGAGATATTAATCTGACGATTACTTAGTGGGGGTGGCCGTAAAAAGGGGTAAGTAGAAAAAAAAGTTGTTCCAGCGTGTCAGATATTCAGAGGGAATGTTAAGTGAACTCAAAAAATGTCCTATTCAAATGACTGACGATTTGGACGCGACCAAGTCATGATTGATTTTTGAAAATGTAAAAAAATGTGACCTTGAAATACCCTAGCGCGTCAGATTTTTATACAGACGGTTCAGCGATGTCCTAGTCGTCCTAAATTATAATCTGACAATTATATGAAAAAATGTTGTTAATCTGACAATTTGAAAACAAAATTATTTTGTTGTTTTTTTTCTGTTCAGATTATTGAAATAAACACTGTTCTGCATGTACTTAACTTACCTTGCCTTAATCTGACGCGCTCGAGTTTTTCTGAGAATCGATTTTTTTTACTAATATCAAAGAGTAATACTCTTTGCTAATATGATCAGCTGCCCTCAACGCACCCCCTATATTAAGGATTCATATATGGTAGGGATACATTACAGGGTGGAAGGTTTCTCCGTTCACGAAGGGGATTAGTATTTGGTGGGGTCATCGCCCAGACATCCACAGGAAATGTGCAAATCCCAAACAGATTGCAACGCCGAATCTGAAACGCTTCCTTATCACAGAAGCAGCATTCTGAAAAATTATGAAGCAGTTTGAAACAATCTTCAACAAGGGGAAGATTTTGTCCCGAGTTTTTTTTTGACAGGGAAAAAATGTTTCGCTTATTAAGTTTATAGAATCTGCAATTTAAGATTTCATCCCTTCCTTGAATTGAAGAACTGGTTAAACCAAATAGTAGATACTCTTTGGTTAAACTAACGATTCTAAATAAATGAAAAACTTGGAGAAAAATGAGCCACCAAGTTAACACAGAATCGGAGAATGCTCCCCAATGTAACCATATCCAATTTTAAAAATTCGAATTTCCACAATAGATTTGGAAATGAACTTTTTAATTGATTACAAACTACGGCGACGCGTATATTGTAATTTCAGTAGTCGAATTGGTAAATAATAGTAATAATAGTGGGGGTGTGGGCCAGTGTCGTTCCGAACTTGCGATCCAGGGCGAGCCGTATACCCCCTACCCACCCACCCCACAGGTCGTACTTTTGATCAATCCTGATTATACAGGGTATCCATTTAGTAGCCCGTTCTTCCAAGTACGGCTTTATTATTAAATTTACTAAAAAATAAATGTACGAGATGGCAATTAGGTTGGATAAAGCACATTTGCAAATTAGTAGGACACATACAGAGTGTCTCCAAAAAGTATGGTGCATAAAACCAAGGAGTATATATAATAAGAAAACGTATCTATATTTTGTTAAATGGAATGACCCACTTTTTTAAGCGCAAATGTAATTTGCAAGTGTGCTTCATCCAACCTAATTGCCATCTGGTATATTTATTTTTTAGTAAAGTCGTACTTGAAGAACGGGCTACTAAATGGACACCCTGTATATACACCTCAACCAGGGTTGGCAGGTTTTTTGCCAATTAAAATTAATAAGCAATAGGTACTTGATATTAGATATGACTATATCATTCATTCACACGATCTGGCATTCTGGCAAAAAGGTACTGTGTACGATGATTCGTTCTTTGTTGCGAAGGGCTAAAGATAATTTGGTGTTGCCTTGCCAATCACTTTAACCGCCTTTAAGAAAACTGAAAAAAAAATTCCATTTTTTTTGCATTTTCGTTTCTGTACACGTGCCAATCAATCAAAATTTTTCACGAGGGGGAAAAATACGAGATAGGTACGCTCCCGTCACCAAACCTGGCGACTGCCGACACATTCCGGACTTAAGAGAAATGATGCTAAATTAAATAAAGACGAATCATCGTGAGGGGAGCTTTAATAAATTAAAAAGGTGATGGTATGCATTTATGCAAATACCCCTCAAATTCTAACAGCGTTCCCCTGTGTCCCGCGTCACCAAAAAGGAGGGGTACGCTTGTGTAATTTAAAAAAGGCGAGGGTATGCCATCCCCCGCATCCCCCCTCAATTCGAGCACTGTAAATTTATGCAAATTGTTCGTGGATTAGGGAAAGAGGCGTGGAGGAGAATTTTTAAACCATTGTTCATAGAGGTTCGTGAATATGCTTTCGTCTGGGGAGGTTGAAGATTGAAACCTTAACGAAGTTTGGCGCTAATCAATGGATATCCAAATTACTTTTGAAACATTACAGGAAGTGTGCTTACATTCAACTTTGAATTGATGAAGTCATTAAATCCAGGATTCAATCTAAAGCTCTAAATTCCCTTGGTATATCCTCATCCTCCATAATATATGGTGAAGAAGCGAAGGAGGGATAAATAAGCTCCTGACGTACATACTTAAGATAATAGAAAATAAATGATGATGTAAAATCTTTCAAGTTAAAGGTGAAACAGAAACTCTAAACCTTCCCCATAAAATTATTTATTCATTAAATGTTGAATCGACGTGAAGCGAAGATTAATGTTTAAGAGTTAAAAGGGACGTAACATGTTTCGGCCGTAGCCATCTTCAGACGTTAAATATAGGGTTAATGGCGGTTCTCCACAGTCAGAGGTTACATGGTGAATTATTAAATTATTAAAAACATTAGACCATTAAGGCTGCATGATACATGTGGGATTACAAAAAATTTCTTTTATGGGGAAAACTCTTTAACATTAATTAACACATAACGTAATTACAATTACAATCAAGACAAGGTCTTGTTACATTTAAATTTTTTTTTAGCTAAAGCTAAATTTTTCAAGGCTATGGATGAACCATTAAAAACGGCTCATTATTTCGTGGGTACATCTTCTTCCTTGTAATACCTAAACGTTTCAGAAATATTTAAAAAATGTTATGGGAATACCTACAATCGGTCACGTTGAGTTTGTCACGAAAATTCATCCTAAACTTGTTCTCGTTGATAAATTGCATCGACCACTGAAATCAAAATAAGCATAATAGAAGAAAAATTAAACGAGTGTAGGTATAATTATTTACAAATATTTAATAATAATAATGAGAAATATATAAATATAGTTTATACATTTTATTATACAAGAATACAGATTTATAAAATGTGACAACATTAATGTAATAAATACATAGAAACATCTCTGTTAAATGAGCTAAATGTAACAAGCTGGGTGGACGTCAATATTGCAGCACACGAAGGCAAACTTTTGCACTTAACTTCATTAAAATTGACTGCTAATTAACATTAATCGATCATTATCACACTTTCAATCAGTACTAAAAATACACGTACCCAGTGTGTCTCCACATTGAGTTCAAAACACTCGCAAGTACTAGATACTCAAAGACAGAGATACTCCGCATGAAGACTAAAATTTCTTTTGAGCACACATTTTATTTGTACAAATATATAATTATCAAGGCAATATATGTAAAGTAGTATATACAACTTTCACACTTTATACAAGTAAAAAAAATACAAAAATTAATAATCTAAGGTTTTGGTTGAATCTTATATTTTTACATTATTAATTAATCTTAGGGACTGTTGTGCTTTTGACATTAAACTAGGTTAAAAACTAAAATGAAAAACACAACAGTTTTAATGGGCACTATTTTTTAATTATGGCACCGTTACATTATTATTTTGTGCGCACCAGAAATGTTACATGCTACATTGCACTTTAGTTGGTCTCAGCTAATTGTTGAATTGATACTGATTTCGCTTATTTTTTTAAGTAACTTTAATAATTGAAAAACACTTCGCAAGTTTCATAAGGGTTGTAAAGAGCAGCCCAACTTGCCGTTTAAATTTGAAAAAGTTGGTTTGTGTTGCAGTTGTTGACTGGCGCTTGGTTGGCTCGTAACAACTACAACACAAGGGAATTGTTGTTGAGTACGACAAGTATCTAAGCAAATTGTAGTGCACTTTTTTCAAAATGTTGGTAGCTTATCATTTTTGTCTATCTTTTTAGAAGAATGAGCAACGAAGCTCTACCATAATTTGGAAATCTTTGATCTACAGTGCAAAGTATTCGAATAAGAATACAGAATACATATAGTAGGTATGTATAATGCAATAATCAATGTCAAGGGAGCATTAACAGGAAAACCAAATGCAACGTGGGAGTAGCAGTAGTAAAAGCCCAAATTGAAACTTTGAAATTTCGCTGGAAGAGCAAATAGCGTAATGACACGCTTGTATTTAAACGTTAATTTCGAGGTGTGTTTTGGCCCTCAAAACCTCCCCATGTGTACCAGCCTTGGCGTCGACGAGTACTCACAATGAAGTCAATACTGTCTTTATTCCGCTTGGTGTAGATATACCTACAAACGGTGCTCAAAGACTTGGATCAAAACAATTTTGGAAAAAACAGAAAACAAAGGCCGAAAACAAGTTGTAGCACATCTTGAACACAAGTGACCACGTGTTATTTTTAATAATGCGAGAAAATCTGGTAGGTCAGAAGTGGAAGTTGAGGAATTTATGATTCGGGCAACTTAGTGTAGTGGTTGGCGTTAAGAAATAGTGAAACATGATCTGGAAGATAAAACTCCCTTTTGAGAAACTGTTTAAGTAGGAAATTTTTTACCATTTAACGCAACGTGCGATTGTGTATGCCTCAGTCCAGTGTTCAGTGCGTTTATCATGAGTGAACGTTGTCGTGTCTCCGTGAACATTTTATATTTGAAGAGCAAATTCACGTGCAGGAAACGATGCGATGGTTAAATGGCGCCTACTAAAAACAAAAATTTCAGCAAAGAAAGTAATTAAATTTTTGACACTCCAGTAAGTAAATTTGCGTACAATAACTGGTTATTATGAGATTCGTTTTGATTCGTGCTACGATATTAAAAGTAAAAGTAAAAACATTCTATGTTCGGGTGTGGGTCACGTTGTCCACTCCACTTTGTCCATTCCGTTTCGTCCACCGGTCTTCTCCTCCACTGATTATTAATTCCACCGGTCTTCTCGTCCACTGATTATTACTTTCACCGGCTTTTTCTTTCACTGATTTTAAACTCCACCAATTTTTTGAATAGGTTAAAGGTTAGTTAAGTATATTTTGTTTAAATTGAAACAACAACAATAGGATGACACAAAACGGCGTTTGAAATTTAAAATAAATTCCAAGCTAAGCGTAGATGTTGTAAGAAGACCATTGTAAAAACCTTCGTGTGAGGGCGGACCTCTGTGTACATGGGGGCGAAGCATATTGAATCGTTGTTAGGACCTCTTAAGTTTTTTTTTGAAAACACTGCCACCTAAAAATAATTTTAATATTAAGACCTAATAATAATCAATTAATTAGTGGATTTTAAGGGATGTGGACAAAAGAATTAATGGATTTTGAGGGCGGTGGACTAAAGAACTAGTGGACGTAGCGGCCAGTGGACAAAAGAATTAATAGAATTTGAAGGCGGTGGACGAAAGAATTAGTGGACGTAGCGGCCAGTGGACGAAATGAAATGGATGAAACGTCACACAATCTCTATGTTCAGAATCAGAAATAGTTTCTTACCTCTTAAATCCACTGTAGTACCTTTTGACCACGTAGTCTTCTTTAATTGGACAACTATTGTTGAACTGGAAAGATAAGGAAAAAGCAGACTCGATAATGAGAGTGAACTTTTCTAAAAATCAAACGAAGGCCTCTTCAAATACTTTTGCCATGATGACTTTACTCTATGGTATATCGTATGCAAAGACAATGTTGTGATGCCTATGGTTCAAGGTAAAGTGAGTCATTGGTACCTAAAGAAAAAGTGACTGTGCCACAATTAAATGTTTTGCAAAATTATTAATACATCTATGGGCCGAAAATCAGATTATTAACAGGTAAAAAATGGTAGTGGTGGCGTTTTATTGTAAATGTTTGAAGGCTTCCAATTAGCCAGATCTGACATTACAGACTAGCAAAAGTTTTCCACAAACATCGAATGAACAGCTTTGGTGTATCCACTACCCAGTCTTAGTTGGAGACGTTCAAAATTTAAAAGGAACTTTCTAAATTAATTACTGTTTTTTAAGAGTTTTGGTTCTTTATATACAGGGTGTCCGGGAAAAAGTGGGAAATCTCTCGGATTCAGACAGAGCATGGAAAAATAAGATGACAAGTTCCTATAAAATTTTTCCCTACAGGCCTTCCCTGCGGAGTTATGTACCCATGAAGGACGCCCCTGGTAATCTTTTTTTCTTAAATAACTTTCAGAGAACTCCATATATTTTCATAAAAATTTTATATGATGGACACTAGTAAGAACTTCTTAAAATGGTGTCCATGAAACATATTTAACTTTTCTAGTTTATCAGGGGCGGGCTAAGTTTTACACATCGGTGCTTAAATTTTTAACACCCTCTATGATAAAGACTTTAAAAAAATGAATTTGGGTAGTTTGGACCTTAGATTCAACAAAATGTACTCTTGTTTATTTTCGATAAAATGAACCGTTTTCGAGATAAAGAATAATAAACGAATTCATGTTACTTATGATTCTTATGAATTACTTATGACTTATGAATGAATGTTAACTTTTATTAGAGAAAACATGAATTCGTTTATTATTCTTTATCTCGACAGCGGTTCATTTTATCGACAATAAACAAGAGCACATTTTTTAAGTCTAAGGTTCAAGCTATCCAGATTCGTTTCTTTATAGTCTTTATCATACAGTGTGTTAAACATTTGAGCATCAATGTGTAATACTTAGCCCGTCCCTGATCTCTGCAGGGAAGGCCTGTAGGGAAAATTTTTATAGGAACTTGTCATCTTACTGTTCCATGCTCTGTCTGAATCCGAGAGATTTCCCACTTTTTCCCGGACACTCTGTATATACTTATAGTTATCTGATGCTTATGGATGATTTCGAAGTCGCTCATTGCAAAATGTAGATTCTGTAGATTGGGTTTACGTAACGATATACTAAGATATAAATAAATAGAGTTTCAAATCATACAATGTTGAAGAAAAAGTATCAATAAAGCCAATAGTGCAGATTAATCATTGTTGATTAATCTGCACTATTTCTTGTGTCACAAGCTAACAAGTCAGTGCGAAATATGCAAAATGTAAAGTCAGTAAGTGCCTAAGTGTATAATTTTACTATCAATTAGCAATTACAAAATTACTCATGTTGCAACGGATTATTTGAACTGAATAGTACTTAATAGGTTTGATCTCACCCCTTAATTTGGCGAATTTCATTGTGTTGATTTGCTGATACTCAAAACAGAGTTTAATAATATGTATCGCAGGAAACCCAACCTACTACACTTTATTCAATTTTTCCTGCGATACACATTATTCAACTTTATTTTGAGTATCAGAAAATCAACACAATGGAATTCACCAAATTATTTAAACCAACAAGTGACGAAAACAAACCTATTAATCCTCGCAGGAAAAATGTCATCAAATATAGTGTGGGGGGGGGGGGGGAGTTTTTCTTGCGATATATAATTGGAGATTATTTTAATTTGAAAGTTGATAAACTATTACTATTATTATTTTATCTTAGCCATTCATCTATTCCAAATTTCCCAGTTATTAGGCCCTAAGGTACTGTCAAATGTGGACGTATCCCCAATACATTTTTCCACACATGAGGCTATTAGTATTATTATTAATAATATTATCAGTAGAAAGAGGAACAATTATATAAGTAATGTTTTTAAAATCATAATTGATTACATAACGAGTTCTATACGTGCGACTGTTCATGTAATACCTATAGCAATTTAAAATTTACTCGGATTGTGCAAAACCATTGCAAATTTTTCAAAAAATTATCATTTCATAAAATTCTCAAATACCCGCATGCAATTTACTCAAAGAAACAACTAAAATACCCTACCTCCCTATACGCCAATTTTGATCTATTATTTCAACAGATTTGGCTCGGCCAATTCAAGTGGAATGTAGCACTAACAGCAATAAAAACAAATGAACACATTAAGAACTAGAACAGTCATTATGTACACTTTTATATATACAATATTGAATTAAATAATAATAGTAGGAGTTATGTACGTAAAATTAAAAAAAAACGTCAATAGAAGAATAATGCGCAAATCATGTCATATATAGAGGTAGATTACATAAATATAAATAACTATAGCTACAGTATATGGTAAAAAATATAAAAATCGCGAGTGTGTAAAAATTTTGAAATATACTTTTTTTTGTAATTCCACTATTTAAATCACAGGACTGTGATGACATTTTTAAAAGGAACACATTGCAAAGAAGCACTAACGAGTACATTTTTGTTTCTAGACATAAGCGGCCGAATGTCGCCCTTGTAACCTGTTCATAAAAACCTTCCAACTGTGTACTGTTTTACCTGACCAAATCCAAACGCTCGAAGTAATTCCGACGATCATGTACATTAGATACTTGATCATGAATACTTCAAACTGTGGCCTTCTGTCGACGTCCCTCGTTCTCGGGCACGGTATTGTGTATTGGGGCTTATTTACGCACATATCTTTTCGCCACGTATTTATCCACATATCGAAGAAATAGTGCTCGTAAAAGAGGCACGCGATTACAATTAGTGCCGGTACCGTGTAAAGTACTGAAAAAATACCGATTCGTATCATTAACTTTTCCAATTTATCCGTCTTCGTACCGTCATGTTTCATGACCGTACGAATTCGAAAAAGTGATACAAAGCCTGCCAATAAAAATATAGTGCCCAAGATTAAATATCCACATAGTGGTGAAAGGACAAACGCTCGTAAAGCTTCCACGTTCCATACGCCGACGTAACATACTCCACTTAAGATGTCACCTGAAACAAAAAAGAACATTAATTTATATGGTCGCGCATATAATAACTTCAAATTTCCGTAAAATGTTAAAATTTTGCAATCTGAATTAGTAAAATGTGGCATGTTTAGAAGCAAAGATGAGAAGTTACAGTTATAATAATAAAATTTGTGCCACTAACAGTTGCAGATCGTGTATCCACCACAAAATAAAGATAAGCGCATCTCCATCGTATAGTCAGAAGAGGATAAAGTCAAACTGCTCCATCTCCATACTTCAACCTCACTCCCCTTTACGGTACAACCCAGAGACAGGCTTACGGAAGCAACTCCAGGGAAACAGGTAAGCAGCCGAAGGATAATGGAAAAAGGCAGAGGGTCACACAACTCTATTACAAAGAGGCAGCCGAAAGACAACCTAGACAATCGGCACCAATAATCCATTGCACAAAGTTATGGCAAACCAGGTGGTTCGGTTTTAAGTCCAACATCCCTAACCAACGAACCAAGAATTTGTATTCTTCCAACATGCCAAGAATGATCAATCAGGTGTTACTGATCACTACTCCAATAAATCCATTTGGTATCGGTGATACTCAGAAAAAGTGGGACTATGTCAATGGCCCTTTAACGATATAACTCAGAATGCGATAAATTTATGAAAAATCGGTCAATATTGTTACTAATTTGTTCAATCAAACCTTCGACAGTTTGATTGAATCCATCTTCAGTGTAATTATCCTCCAAATGGGGTTAAAACAAGTATCAAAGAGCACGAATTCTTATAAAATTCTAATTTCAACCCCCCCACCTCAGACACAAGCACCCCGGATTCTGCACAACTGAGTCATTGTTTTTCTTTCCACCCTTAAGGGAGATGAGAGCGGAGAGGGTGACAGAAATTTGTAAATCACGAAAAATGTTAGAGGAAAAAAAGTATAAAAAGATAGTTTCCCTGCGGACATGTGCAATTTTCCCTCTTTCCACCCCCAAAAAAAATGGGTTGCAGTTGAGGGTGAAATTTGCAATTTGAGAATACTTTTTTATGGAGAATCCAAAAGTGCAATAAAAAGTAGGTGTTCCCATTTACCTTTTCAAAACGCACCCCCGCTCCACCCCACAGGGGGAGTGAGGGTGATGTTTACCGTATCATGACTGAATAGGTTTCAGAAACGAAACGTGTTTTCTCTTTTTGTAATTCAATGTGTCATTCTCGAGATATTAAAGGGTGTATTTTTTGACTTTAATGGCGTCCCTACGGCGAACGGATGATCCGATCAAAAAATTTACCAGAGATTTGGAATCAGTAAAAAATTTCCTATAAGATGACACCCCTTCCAGCTTTCTAAACCCTGTAACATCGACCAACGCACAGACACACAGACATCCGGACGAATTTAGTAACCTACTTTTTGAAGTTGGTAATTGATATGAAGTAACAGTGAATAGATAAAAAATCTCTAAACCTCCCCAATATTTTTTAACTAGAATACGCTACTAGTTTCGACTCTTACGATTCATCTTCAGGCGCTCAAGTTACGTAATGGTAAAGTGACGATCATAAAATTAGTAATTAGTAAATTAGTAAAAGAAATTACATACAGGGTAGCCCATTAGTGCGAGGAAGCCCAATATTTTATTTAATATCATACGGATTAAAAAATGTTTCAAATAAAAGTTGTAGGATACGAACCATTGCACATTTTTTGTAAAATTTTCATAAACATACAGGGTGCTTAGAATAATCGTGCCGACCTGTTTTTTTAAATGGAACGCCCTGTATTTAATGGGCTACCCACACTTTTATAAAATTCTTATCGCATTTACCATTAAGTTCCGTAATCCTTACGGATAATGCGAGCCACCATTCGGGATTAAAAGAAAGGATTCCTAATTCTTCCGCTGCAAAGATACAAATTAACGAGTTCTAATTTACAGGGATGTTTCTTTTAACGACTCTTATAGAGTAAAACAAGTATTAGTGGTGAAACCAACACAAAGCGAGAGCGTCATCGAACTTATTAAAAATGAAATACGAAAGTTGGGAAAAATGTGTTCAACATGTAATTGCCATAGAAGATCAATATAATATACTGAACATTATATTGGTTCGTAATCTCAGAAAGGGGTTTAAAGGTAAATAACAGGGAAAAGCTCATAACCTCCCCTTAAAAACAATATATTGAGGTGAAAATGATGGAGATGAAGGATGAAGTTACTACAAATAAAAAAAAAATAACTTCATCCTTCACCTCCATCATTTTCACCTCAATATACTGTTTTTAAGGGGAGATTTTGAGTTTTTCTCTGTTATTTATAATATACTGAGCAAAGTGCCTGCACAAAAGCTGATCATTATTTATAATCAGAAAAAACCTGTAAATGTTGCATGTATTTTATGTCTGATGTCGAGCAGTGCTCGAATTGGGAAATAAATAAATTGTGGGGATATGGGTCAGTGTTGTATTGCGGTTCAGGGCGATGCGTATACCCCTCCCCCTCAAACACAGTTTTCCCAAAAGAGAGGACCAAACATTTCAAATGGTCAATTCTAGCTATATTTAGCTATTTTTCGCAGATTTAGCGCTAGGGTTCGGTTTAGATTGTTATCTTTGCTAATTTTGATCAATCCTGTAAGGGTGTAATAAAACTGTAAACATTAGCCAAATGGCTTAGTTGATCGAATTCCAATAAGAGTACCTTTTCGTTAGCTTAATGCGTGGGGAAGTCATTTTCGATAATTTCATACAGAGTGTGCCATCCCTGCAAAATTTTTGGATCACTAACCATTGCGAATAGTCCGTCCCTGGCTTCAAGGCACTACTGTAAATCTGTTTACCTTTCCAAAATTAACATACATGTACGTTATAGTTATGCGGCAAATTTTATAAAGATCAAATAACCAGTACAAAAATTAAAAATAAAAAACAAATTAAAAATTCAAACTTTGGAAACCTATAACTCGAAAACGAGGGCCTGCATAGAAAAAGTTTATATGAAGTATGTACGTACTAACATTATTCTGGCTCAGGCTACATGCTCCTGACTTTTTTCCCATTAGTCCAGGGACACCCTGTATATTCACTTCAACCAGGGTTGGCAAGTTTTTTGCCAACTAAAATTAATAAGCAATACTTGATATTAGATGACTATAATTCATTAACACGATCTGGCATTCTGGCAATACTGTGTGCAATCTTTTCTTTGTTGCGAAGGGGTAAAAATAGTTCGGTGTTGCCAATCAGTTTACGGCCTTTAACTAAACTGAAAAATAAAAATTCCATTTACATTTTAGTTTCTGTAGGTACACGTGCCAATCAATAAAAATTTTTCATGGGGGGGGGGGGATACGAAATAGGTACACATTTGTAAATTAAAAAAGTGGTGGCATGCAATACCCCCCTCCCCCGCCCCGCAAGTACTCCTCAATCCCAATCATTAACATGCACCTAAGAATTCTAATGCCGACATTGGAACCTCAATGCGCTTCGAGTGTATTATAACAGGGTAAGCCGGACCGCCTGTCAGGTTTGTTTGCAAAATAAAGGATTTTAACTAAATATGTAGTTCATTAAATCCCCAAGTCGAATTCTCCTGACGCCCACTAAACCTAATATCGAAATTTCGAATAGTTTGACCTATGTATACCAAATTGCAAAATGCACCGTTCAATTAATAAATACCACGGCTTTGTCTTTAGGGTTGAAAATGTTGGAATTGTCCTTCATAGTTATTCACATTTTCCTTTTCAGTTTCAATGAGGTATTCCACAATGTAAGTTTACATAAAATTCACTTTACTGATAATTACTTTGATGACATACTACCTTATTATTTCACCATAGCAACTGCTGAAACACAAAACATTAATGACTAAATAACGCCTCTTTACATGACAACCGGATTTTAGATAGCAACGGGCGTTATTTTTTATAACGCCTGGTTATAACGCTCGCAAATGTAAAATTATGCCTCATCACAGTCATCACTATAGGTCAAGGTTGTTAAATGTGGGTCTATACTGCTGTTTTAATCATCTTAATCAACTTCTTGCAAGTATGACATAGAGTTATGAAGGCACCACGGGCGTTATGAACTAAATAACGCCTAAGGTCGACAGTGTATATACCTCGGGCCAGGGGAGGTATATACACTGTCGACCTTAGGCGTTATTTAGTTCATAACGCCCTAGATACCTTAATTACTATAAAACCCTCAATAATAATTAGGTACTTAATCTCCATTAAAATAAGGGATGGCACTTGCATTCTTCCCTAAATAAATAGCGTCTCGTATTTCTTATTAAATAAAATGTAAACAGTCTAGATACAATAAGACGCCCCCTTTATTTACACTACCCTTATGCATTTCACATTACTCTGCACTTGAGGGTGTTTATCATAAACTTCAATATACCAATAAAGTATCTTATACTTTGTATAAGAGTTAAACGAGAAAATCATACCTAATTTGTGTAGAAAACAGGTAATCTTACTACAGGAGGTTCTTTATTGTTTGTTACTCTTTCTCTTTCAATCTACAATATAAACAGCATCCAAATAACTTTATTTATTTTCACAGGAAAAGAAAAAAAAACAATAATTTCACACTGACCGCTCATGCAAAACACGTTTAAATTTCTTTATTAAAAAACACGAACTAAGTATTATAAAATAACTTACTTCCTTTTACGATTTGTAACCGGTTGAAGAGAAAATTATTACGCAGTTAGTTATCTTAATGATATTCGAATTAGTAGTTGCTTTTATCATTTTTTGGACACGTTAGAAGAAAAGGAGTGAGGACTGTTTAAGAATGCGTGTAACAGTAGTTGATTACCGTGTTGCAATTAATCAAAAGTTATAAGGAGGACGGTTGGGGTCGTGGGTATAGCTATTTTAAAACATTAAAGTGGTGTTCGGAAACGCTTTTATAAGATGTCGCAGCAGGATGTTGTAAAAAAACCAAGAGCACGGTGATAATTGTAGGTTTACTAGATAAATCAACAATTAATTCAAATTTATTACTACATCCGAACTGTGTTCGTTGCCATACCTATCCGAAAGATGAAGATTATTATCAAAACACATTTAAATAAGTCGAAATTCAACAGTTTTGAAGGCGGCTGTTTCGTTTATCTGCCCATGTGTATCTCTCCCCCGAATCGAAATACCAGAAAAGGGTGTTTTTCAAATTTCAAATATATGAAGATTAGGTCACTCATCAAATTCGGGATCACGCAAAACGAGACTGATGGGGGAGACCAACTTCTGGACTCCTGAAGGAAAACAGAAAAAATAAAGTTAGACTTAGTACAGCCCTTACAGCGCCCATGAAAACCATCGAAATATAGACATTAGGATATTGACGCTAATACATATTGAAAGTCAATGGCGTAGGCCGTAGACGGTTTTGCCCTTCTTGTACCTGCAGCAAATTTTGCGAAGGAGCAGTTGTGGAGCGCGACTCATAGCGGTGGTGACGGGCGTGAGCGCTTGAACTTCCAGTTTCCTCCTCTAATCTGTGCGATTATAGTCCGTCCCTACACCTCTCATAAGCTGGCAGGACCAAAAGACAAAAATAAATAAAACAAACAAAAAAAGGCAGATACGCAAAGATCTGAATTTGTACTAATTTGTACCATCAAAACAAATTGAACATGTTCAAAAATTTCCCGTAAGACAACGCCCAAATGATATGAAGCCTATTAGGGTCAAGAGTAAACTACCCTTTGCCATAAACAGAATCAGTTGAGACTCGTACAGTCGAAGCAGGATAATTTGTACCTCTAAAATATGAAGTTTCGAATTTCGTACCCTCCTCCTTCATTTGGAATTTACTCCCGATCACTTCGTGCAATACATAATATTGTCACAACATCTTAGGATAGGTTTAATCTTTTAAAAATGATGCAAAGGTGTCGACTCCACTATTTCATTTAAAAAGTATTTTTATTACCTACCTAACGCTTCTTGAATAATTATTATGTTTTTTTTTAAGTCTAAACAGTTTCGTAATTTCTTTTTTGAAATTATTACTAAAATCAGTCAAATTTTTTCCTTTTGATTCTTATTGTTTTTGATTAAAATTTATTCCCCCATTTCTCTTGGTGTACTTATTAAAAATGTTTACAAGTGCGTTTACTACTAATTATTTTGTTATAAAAGTACATACGTGAAATAACCTTCTGAACTACAATACATATTTATACAGGGTAATCTTTCAATAATATTTAAATGGTGCAAGCGGCCCTGGAAATTGAATAAAATGATTATTATATCAATGTAAACATATTTAGTACTTTACTCTTGAGACGAAAAGTGATCGGGGGTAGTTTCCAAAGGGGAAGGACGGGGGTACGAAATTCGTAACTTCATATTTTAGAGGTACAAATTATCCTGCTTCCATTGTTCGAGTATCAACTGATTCTGCTCGTGACAAAAGGCCGAAAAGTGATCGGGGGTAGATTCCAAAGGAAGGAGGAGGGTACGAAATTCGAAACTTCATACTTTAGAGGTACAAATTATCCTGTTTAGATCGTACGAGCATCAACTGATTCTGCTTATGGCAAAGGGTAGTTTACTCTTGACCCTAATAGGCTTCATATCATTTGGGTGTTGTCTTAGGGAAAATTTTTGAACATATTCAATTTATTTTGATGGTACAAATTAGTACAAATTCAGATCTTTGCGTATCTGCCTTTTTTTGTTTGTTTTATTTATTTTTGTCTTTTGGTCCTGCTAGCTTAATATGAGCCTAGCAGCGCGACTGTTTTTTTCAAAACGGCAAGGAGTACAAAATTTTTATTAGTGGTACAAATTAGTACAAAATAAGTACTAAATAATTAAATACGTCCGACTTGATTCTGCCGATTTGGTCCTGCCAGCTTATGAGAGGTCGTACCTACGCTTTTCTGCACTGAATGGCAACACATGGTAGTGACAACAATCAGCTTCACGAGTAGGTCCACATCTTCTCCTACAATGATACCTCGATCGCATGAAGATCTGTTTGATAATGCCTTCAGAATGTCCTGCTGCCCGAAGGTGTAATGCAAAAGTATGATGAGGCATTTCTTCTTATTTTCGTTGACCAAGACTTTATCTTGAGGAAGTTGAAAGACGGTGGATTTCTCAAATGTAATTTCGTAGGCCCAGTAAGCAGCATAGCGCTGGAGTCGTTGCACTGTTGGTGGCATCTCCAGGGTAACCGTCAAAAACAATTGATACCTTGCTACCGAAGTAGTGATTCATATACCTTATGTAACTGGAGATACTGAACTTTTTCGCTACCAAACCAACTTGTCCAAAAGATAGCCACCATCCAAAACTACATAGGTATTCGCGTCTATTGGTGTGTGGCCGGGGAGAGAAGTGTATGCCGGCTACAGTTTGTACCCTTTCGCATTCCCTGTTCATTAAGCAAGGGAACGGGGCCAATTCATATGCGAAATGTTCTTTGTAAATCTTTATCCGACTGTTTGGTTATGCAAACACGCTGAAAAATTGTAAGTGGATCAACGATTTTCACTGTCATCACTAGAGGGCGGATTATATGCAAAATGCATATTGTTGAATATTGATGCTGTAAAAATACCCTTCCGTATCTAGGTGAATCACATTAATGCGAGTTATATGACACCAATTTAATTTTGCATATTTTGCATATCTTTGCAGCAATGTTCATATTTTTGTAAAATGTGTATATTATTGCATAATTTGTGCATTTCTAAATAAATCTGACATTTTACTAAAAAAATTTCTCTCATCTCCTCAAACGAGCACAGTAAATGACACTTTTTAAATAAAAGATTAAAATCTAAGAAAGAAAGCCTTTAGAAATTCCTGTAGAAGGTAAGTTGCTTAAAATGATTGACAAGAAGCGTCACTGCTATAATTTCGCCGTAGCATGCGATTGGAAAAACACCTTATTGCAAATTGTTATAGGCAGAAAAGCGATGATCAGATCAGAATAATATGTTTAATTCTCCAACTGATCGTAAGATTATTTGTAGTTAATATTAAACAAATACATTATTATTATTTTAATTACCTACTTAATTTTTTTAATTTCAAAGAACCTATTTCACATAATAACAGTTTTTGTTTAATACAGGTTGTTTATTATTTCTTGGTACGCATATTTTGCATATAATGTTGCATATTTTAACAAACTGACTGCACATCTTTTATATATTTGGTGCATATATATATTATGTGACTTTTTATGTGCATATTAATCCGCCCTCTAGTCATCACGAATGATCCGAGAAGCCTCATATTCACATTGCTTTCATGAAGGACAGGAAATACGACAGAAACTGTCTACTTCTTCGAATATGATTACCACGAAGACCATTTCCACGGTCCACCTTAATAATGTCTTTGGATCGACCCACCAAAACTCTTCATAGACTCCATTATCATCTGTTTAATAGTCAATCAATGTAGACAATATGATTCTATTCTCCGGAACAAACAACGATACAAGAACTAGAAGCAGCATCCGAAAAAAATGGACTATAGATGATCAAAACCAAGAAAAAAGTAATGCCGAACTCCGAAGAAAGCACTAACATCAGTTTTAGCGATAAAAAATAAAACAAACGAAAGAATGCAGATATATGGGTAAAGAATTAAAACGAATGAGGAAAATCAAGACAAAAAATAAAAAGGGGAATCAATTTGGAATGATGAAAATGAAAAATAAGTTGTACCTTTTACAAATGAAATACGCAAATTATAAACTGGAGACCAAAGGAACGCAGAGGATCAAAACAAAGGAATAGAAGGATCAGGAGACACGATGGCTTAACCTGCAAACGACAAGATTAAAACAGAAACATGTGGAAGAAAAACGGAGAGATTACATCCTATGGAGTATGCTAGCTAGAGGATCGGAATTCCTATGATCGCTTGATGACAGCACTGGATTAACCATGGATTCAGCACGCCAGGGAAGAGATTATTATACAAGGTTTTCATCCATATCTGACTCCCACGTGACCAATTTTAAATTTCGCGCTTTAAATAAGCTTTCTCTAGGTTTGTACCTAGTTGTTGAGCAGGTCGAAGAAAATAAATTACTAAATTGTAATATTTGGTTTAATAACCTCACATTTACTTTATTTCTGTTTGCTGTCCGAATTGTCATTTTAGACATCCTAGTAACCTGTCTATAAAGAGAAAAGTCGACTATTTTAAATAGAATACCCTGTATATTTTTTCATGAATGAACTGCTTTTTAAGTTAGCTTTAATTTTTGTTAAATATGTCCTATATCTAAAGGTAATAGTTTCCGAGATAATAACCTTAGTTTGAATTATTTTGTTTTATCTCCCAATTCTGAAAATAAAATTAAAGGAAGCAACAAACAATATTTACTTATTATTATTTGCTGATGTATAACATTAATTAATAAATAAACTTACATAAAATCGAAAGGTACAAAACACAGAACATTACCTAAACATTAACTTTCAAACAACCCACCAGTATTGTGTAAACACTGCCTTAGACGATTTGAAAAACTTGTGTTAATATCTTCCAGGATATCAGGCATGATTCGTATGATTGATCTGAAAGCTTCACGTATCCTGTAAACATTCGCCGAGAATGAAAACCATATCAACCAGTTCGTTATTTGGAAAATGTGACATTTTCGATTCGATTTAGCCTTTTTAACAAAGTGAGGACGATAATGTGTCAAATACAATCAATTGAATTAAACTGGCGTCTATTGTTATTGCTATTGGCATGGCAATTATGTTAAATGCATTTATGATTAAAGAACAGCATAAGTACTGTCTCAATAACATTTTAATACCTAGTCGCTTTTTTGTTTCACATTCCTGGTTTTTTAAGTAACAACACAATTTAGGTAATAATAAGTAAATATCTGATACAAATATTGTTGTTGTTTGTTGGTTCCTTTAATTTTATTTTCAGAATTGGGCGAAAAAACAAAGTAATTCAAACTAAGGTTATTATCTCGGAAACTATTACCTTTAGATATAGGACATACATATTTAACAAAAATCAAAGCTGACCTAAAAATCAGTTCATTCATGAAAAAATATAGAGCGTGTTCTATTTAAAATAGTCGACTTTTGGCAGTTCTTCTGTGGTCGTTAGAAAAAATTCAGTACGTCCCTTTTGCAACAAATTTCGTTCAAAATCAGCATATCGAGAAATAAAACGCTCTTTTGTTTATGATAATTTCCAATTTCGTTGCTCTGCTACCAATGATTAAATAGTTATGATTCTTTTACTGATTGTTGATTTCGGCGACAATTTTTGAAAAACATTTATTTTCTCCTAAATGAGTTGACTTAAGTAGGTGAAAGGCTAAACAAACTTGGTCTAGAATCGAATATGGATTTCAAAAATATAAAAATCTATAGGGTGTTTCATTTAAAATAATCGAGTACGATCCTGTACAGACGAAACCGAGAGCAGTGCGGACCTGAAAATATTTTTAGGTTGTAAACAAGGAACATCTGAATAAGAAATGTCTCTTGACCTTTTGTCCTAAAATTAATATTAAGTAAAGGTACTATCGAAGAACGAAGGGTAAGTGGGCAACCCTGTATAGCGACCTCTCTCTCTGTGAAATTGTACTATGAAGGTAAGGGAATCAACAAAATTTATGTAATTCAGTTCAAAATAGGTTTTAATAATTTCAGTATTTTTCAAACGATGATGATTGAATAAGAAGAAACATACTAAAGCAATAGTAATACAATGGAAGTTACATAATATTTTAGCACTAACCTTACACCATTAATAAGAAAAACTACATAAATTTCGTTTAATATCTATTTTCGAAGTCTCCAAACCATGTTTGAAGATCTTAAAAATACCATGGATACGAATGACCTCACAAATTTGAATAAAGTTTAAACAAAAAGAAGGGAAGTAATTTATTTTAATATAATCCGTATTAAACATAAATTCCCATAAATTAACGTCAACCTCTGAACACCATAAAGGATCGTTTTTTATATTTTTCCTACCACCCACGTCTTATACTTGAAAGTTTTAATTTTAACACGTCACAATAAACGAATAAATTTCGAAGCTCGTTTATCATCGTTCAGGCACACCGCACCGAAATGGGGTAGCGCAGGGTTTTGAATATACGCCAATGTTATTGACATAAATCGTACTAGATATTTAGTATGGCATTTTCCGCCCGAAGAATTCGATAAATTGCCTTTTTTTTGCATGATGATATTAGTTTTTATAGCTAATAATTACACCCTTTCGTATAGCTACGAATTAAAAAAATAAGTTGACGACGGCCGTAATCGAGTATATTTTAAACTCGCTCCGTTAAATATAAACTTAATTATTATTATACCACGATATATGGCCGCTACTGTTTCTAAATCGTTTATTTGAATTAAGATCCGCGATTAATATTCCACACGGTGTCTTGAACAAGAAAAAAAAAGGACAACAGACAGTAGAGTACCGCTGTTAAGGATGTTAATTTCCACTTTTCTTCGACCATATTACAAAGATTTAATAAGGAACGTAGCCAAAAAATTATTCCATCAACAGCAAAGAATATATAAACTCCAAACGTTATCGTAATTATTATCTCAGTCCGTAGTGTAATTATTTTTCATATTACCTAATAATTATGAACTATTACAATATATGACGATCTGGGTTAGGTCGATTTCTTCTTCATAGTTTAATGGTGCAATTTAAGTAAATTGCGGGAATTAAGTGTAAGTATTACGTACTCAGACGGACGTGATCCGTTGGGGTCTTCGAACCCGATGACAATCACTATCAATTATCTACTTTTGCTATAAATTTAACGGTTTTTTTTTTACAAAAATGGAAAACACAAATTGATTCGTTGCAGATATGAATAACGGGGCAGACGATGTGCGTGGTGTACAGACGTTAGGGGAATTAAATTAGGAAAGGTCATATTTTCGTGATGTGGTAAAACTTGTTTCATAACTTCTTTAGTATATTGAAATTTGTCGAATTTCGGCGGCTTTGGAAGTGATTAATATGTTTCATTTAATTGGTCTTGGTCACGCGAGGGAAAGAATTCGTAAGACTACATTATTTTCCAGTGTTTCGATCGTCGTTCGTTGTCAAAAAATCGTATTGAATTGAGTATGATAGGGTTCTCTATAATGAATTAGATAATTAGTTGACGCGTAAGAATTTCTAACATTTACATATTTATCACAGATACCGTTCATCGTAAAATGACCAATTCATCTTAAGCAGCTTTAGCTTCCATTTGTCCCACCTTACGACGAACTAACGAACCTTAGGGTCTATTTCAATCATTTTTGAAGATCAAGTCCTTCCTTTTGATGGAAAGATTTGTCAATCACTTACAATTATTTATACCTTTTTAAGAATTACCGAATTTTTAAATTACAAAACAAATTGTATTGAAAAGGGATAAACGTACATATAATTATATTTAATAATTAAAGAAAGAACGAAGAAAGTGATCCATGTAAGCTTTAAAAATAGTATTAAGTCAAAAGAACTGCAACCATCACAAAATATTAAAAGATTTCGAAAGTATGGGTTCCTTATACTTACAGTATTATTGACTTGCAGTTAAACTGCCAGTCTTCCGTCACTGTCAGTGTATTAATGTTTGGCAACGTTCGATCCTGAATTTGAGAAATACATGGAAAAACTGGCTAATCTCCAAGGGTGGTATAACCGTTTTTCGGTTGTTGAGAAAGTATAGAAGAATACGAATGGCGATCGAAGAACGGGGCCTTTGTAAAGGTCGCGCAAATTCTAATTTGAGTTGAAATGTTCACACCGCCAGAACGGAAGGCGATGCTTTAAAATCGAACAAATCGTGTTCTCAGGAGCATAATTTACTGCATCGATTGGAAGAAGGAAGTAGGTGGAAGTCGGAAAAATAAACATAGCCCCATTACGACCTATTGATGGGTGTCAAAGGGGAAGGTGGGAGAATCATAAAATAAAAGGTGACAAAAATAAAAGTATCCCCTTTCACATACGCGACTTGGATGGGTTCAAAGCGAAGGCGAAGTAGAAGAGACACTGGGAGAGAAAATGGAGAAGAGAAGAAAAGAAAAAGAGAATATGGGTTGGAATCACTCCGTGAAGATTAGCTAAGAAATCAAAGTTTTGGAATATTCACAAGAGCTGGTAGTGATGCTCCTACCGCGACGTAAAAAGAACAGGCGTCTAAACTGTGACCAATAGCGGCTGTCAAAAGGAAGGAGGAACCTTAAAATGAAAGCAGCAATAGAACCAACAAAATTCAGGTCCCTTCACTTACACTTTTTTTCAACACATACACCGCCTCTGGTTTTATGTCACGACGCGACGGTTCGCGTATTTATACTCAAAGCATCCTCCCAAGGCCCATAACATTTATCCACGGTTCCACGATTACCTTTGATCACTTACAGGCGGTAGAAAACATCAAAGAAACATGATTCTCCCTCGGTCCAAAAAATTTTCCCACTACAAAGTGACCCCCTTACTGCTCCAAGTATTTTTACTTACACCCATGTACTTAAAGACAGTTAAATAGTGGAGACTTCAAGAGTTACTACGAAAGGGTTCCAAATAAACCCAAATAATGGGGGACTGTTCGACCTGCCAAAGAACAGTCGGTTGTGTGTTAATATCGGAGGCAAAGGAAAGTGTGACGACTTATTCATCGACATTATTGTGACAAGGCACCACCAACTATTCAGCTTGGATGGACGACGGTTATGTCTGAGTAAGGGTGACCCCTATACATTTAGAGCGTATATTTTCCCTCTATGGTTTAGAGACACCTTTTAACATCGAAGGAGGGAAATGAGATCACGACGGTATAAATACGGGAATTAACACCCGATCACATGAACAGCGCGAAAAATGACAAAAGTAATTACACAGAATATACTACACCATTCCTACACACGAGTCAATGGGAAGAGGTGAATACTGATGAAGTAGTCGGATAGGAGGTCTACGTAAGGAATACGTAGCGAAAACAGGAAAGGCGCAACGGATCCAACAGGTCGGTAGACGAACCGACATGACACTGAGAAGCAATAAAAAAAGCAGAAAAATAAGAGGGAAATAAGGAACGGTAAAAAATAATAACCTAATGAGGACAGGTAAAGGATGAATGACATAAAGGACTTCAACCATATCCCAAGGGTTACCAATAACTAAGTCAGAAAGCTTCCCTGCCAACGATTCTATCGGGCAATCTTGCCAAGAATATCTTCGAAGAACACGAGTTGAAGAAGAGATAGCACAAAAGATATCATCGAATCAGTTCGAATTCATTGAGGGAATATTGGTAGAAGAAAAGGAAAATCTTCCAAATGGTATTCACTGACGTCAAGAATGGTTTCAATTCGGCAGCACGGAATGAGGTTATAAGAGCACAACGGAAGGTGAATCTAATTAGAATGATTTATGAGCATCTGGAAGACCGTGCGATTACGGCGACTATGTCTCACGGTAAACAATGAGTTCGTGTACAGTTGATCATCTGAAAGGCGCAGGCCCTCACATTACCGAGCTGTAACAGAACAAAACATTGCTGCTGTGAAGAAGATTATGGAAGCAGATAAGTTACGCGGTAATAGAGGATCTACTGCATCCTCATCTGTGAAAACAAAAATACACGACCACCATCATCTGAAAAAATTAGTTTTGTACCTCATCATCTTAGAAATTTTCAAAAAACAGGAGTATCTACCAATTTGCCAAAAAACTCTAATATTGCTTAAGATGGTGGACACATAATTTTTTTGAAAATTGTAACAGGCGATGAAACTTACATTTTTCGACAAGTTAACTCGACAAGAGAGTGAATTCACGAAGACGAGGCGGCACCACCAATAATCAGAAAGCAGCGAGTAATGAAGACAGTAATGTACGCTGCGTTCCGCTCTAGTAAGCGTTATGAAGCTAGAGGAGCAGAAGACTGTCACAGCTAAATGGTACGCCAAACACAGCTTGCCGGAAGTGTTTAATAAAGTGCCAAAATGCTGCTGTTCGGTGTTATTTTAATAGAATAGTATTCCTAAAGCTGCTTAATTTGGAGCATTTAAGCAGTGGAAGGAAATATAGAATAGCTAAGTGCATTATAATAGAAGGCAACTACTTATACTACAATAATAATGGCTTGTCCTTCGTATATAAATGAAATGAAATAATGAATATTTTGATATTTAGCTTACTTATTTCAAATTAGACATCTTGGGTAAGTTCGGAATCTCACAAAGGGGTAGAGATAATAATAATAATAATAATAATAATAACATGGTGACCATATAAGATCCATGGACGAGAATGAAACTTACAAGTATCTTGGTTTTCAGCAAAACACACACATAAAACATACACAAATAAAACGAAATCTAATCACACAATATTTACACAGATTACGCAGTATACTTAAAACACAACTACACGGTAGAAACACTGTCAAAGCTATTAACACATACGCTACACCGGCCCTTACTTATTCCTTTGGAATAATAAAGTGGACCAATACAGATTTAGAACAGGTACAACGAAGCACACGTACATTACTCACTAAACACCGAATACACCATCCACACGCCTCAACAGTAAGACTATACCTTCCTCGTTCACGAGGAGGTAGAGGCTTAACAGACATAGCCCTGTTACACCAAACACAAATACACAAACTACGAGAATACTTTTATAACAAATCACACATTTCAGCGCTACACAAAACAGTCACACTTGCAGACAAATCTTACACACCCTTAAATATGAGTAATAGAAACATCACACCACCAATGAGTAGAGATATGTACATCACACATAACATACAAACTTGGACACAAAAGACTTTACACGGACGATATCCACAGGAGATTAACGAAGACTGTGTTGATATTATAGCAACGCATGCTTGGTTAACCAAATGTGATATTTTCCCAGAGTCAGAGGGTTTCATGTTTGCCATACAAGATCAGGTCATTTACACACGAAATTACAGAAAACACATAATTAAAGATAGGACAATTACACATGATCTTTGTAGACAATGTTCGCAAAGACCAGAAACCATACAACACATTATATCAGCATGTACACGTCTAGCACAAACAGAATACAAACACAGACACGATCAGGTAGCTAAGATAATACACCAAAAACTCGCCACAAAACATAACCTTTCTACTGATAACACACCCTATTACAAATATACACCGCAAGTTGTACTTGAAAACACCACACATAAACTATATTGGGATAGGACACTACTCACAGATAAAACTGTATATAACAATAGGCCAGATATAACACTTATAGATAAAACACAAAAAATCATATACATAATAGATATTGCCGTTCCCAACACAAACAATTTAGCCAATACACACGCAGAGAAACATCGCAAATACACTGATATAGCTCAGGAACTTAAAGCGCAATGGAGAATGGGAACTGCTCTTACAGTACCCATTGTTCTTAGTGCAACCGGAGTTATACCAAAAACAATACATCACAGTTTGCACATTTTAGGGTTAGATAAGAACATATACATACAATTACAAAAGGCAGTCATTATCAATACTTGCCACATAGTTAGAAAATTTCTAAACATAACAGAAGATACCGTACATCACTCAGAACCATATCACACACTTTCAACTAATACCATTCAAACACAAAATGAAACACAGCACTCAATCCTCCCTTCACAAATTGAAACTCTGTTGCATACACAACATAACATTATAGAAAGTCCATTACCAACACACAACACTTCAACAATCACTCATGTAACACCTCTAACTCGTTCTCATGCACTCAAACGTAAACACACAATATACTCACAGTATCAGAATTCGCAATTAACACAAAACATAAACAACACATTACCCACTCGAGTGCAACCTATGCGTCGAGCTAAACAACAAAAAACGCTTACACAATAACCATAACACTTTTTCAAAACATACATATTATGTTCATTTTTTCTTTTCTATAAAAAGTCACTAAGTCACGAATAAGTGACGCCAACGGAGAAGCCTAAGAATATAGGGTCTCTTTTTGTTATTGATGCGCGACGCTGCGTTCATGTTAATGCCTTCGCGGAAAGAGGGTCGACGGGACGTGGCTTTTACAAATTGGGATCAAATACACCGAGGCTTCTCAAACAAATACATTATCTAAAATGTGATCAGCGTTGGTTTTATCAACGTCATTTAATTTAATGAACATAATATGTGTATAGTATTTAGTATGTTCACTTTTTAACAGCAACTTCAAATTTATATTATATAGATATATGTATTAGTAGGATTAATCGTTACTTGATTTCGATCCGTGCGATTAGTTAACCAGGCTTGGCCTGAGCATTGAATATAATAATAATAATAATTTATTTTCTTGCTTGGTATACATAAATACTCACAATCGTCTGAGGAGATGCACTTATTGCTCTACATGTTTAAATTAGAGAAACACACTACAATAGGCCATTAATACTACTATTAAAGAATTCATTGTAATTATAGTATGGGTTACATATTAAAAATGATTTTATTCTATTTTTAAAGGTCAAATGATTAATATAATAATAATAATAATACGAAGAGTCACAGCCTCCCTTTAATGTTTCTTTATTGAATATGATGAAGTTGAAATGATGAAAGTTATATTATAATATACTACCTATTATATTATACTACCTATTATATTATATTATATTCAATAAAGGAGCATTAAGGGGAGGCTGTGAGTCTTCGTATTATTATTATTTGAAATTAAGTTAAATGTGATCTTTTCGCATTTTGTCATGTCTATGGATATTAAAGATATTATATTGATTACTACAAATTGCACTGTTTTATTTTAAATTTATATATAATTACTAGTTCGATTATTGCCTTTTAGACTTTTGCAAATTTATGGAGTTTGCAGTATCGTTTGTATGGATTAATATACGCAGCAGACGCATTCGTATCTATTTTGTTCTGCACGTTTACGTGGTCTTTTATGAGGTCCTCCAACTGCTCCTGAGACGTAATATATTTCGAATCTCCATTGGACAATAAAATTACAATTTTACCGTCAACTTTACTGTCCAAGTGTTTCTTTTACCAAAATGACCCTTTTCCTCTGTATTTCTATTAATTTGCGATGCCTAGAACCTTTTTAGGGCGAGGACAATTTTTTGACAGATTTTAACACTTCATTAATGGTGCTGATTGCAGTTATATTTATGCTTAAAGCATGTGCAACTCGCCAGAAATTACATTTGCAATATTAGCATTAAAATGATGATTGAGTCCCTCCACTTATCTCCTTTAGTGCTTGTTGGTAACAACGGACTCTCACTATTTCGAAGTAATCGATTAAAGGGGTTACGAAATTCTTCGTCATCTTTATAAATAGAGTTATCCCAAAACGCTGATTTATCATAAACTGGCATTGGCAACCCTAAATTCACAAACACGAATATGGAATAAAATTAATTGAATGTAACTATATAAGATATAACCATAACTTTGGTACATGATTTTAATCCGAAAATTGCTTAGAAAGACACGGTTATTTGGGTTGCATTCATTTTGCAATGATACAGTGACAAGAGACGAATTTAAAGCGTTTCAGGATTCTTTTTTCCATGTTGTTGGAATCTTTTCCACTTTTAGGAAACAGAATGAATCTGCAACAACGGCTGAATTTTGCGGCATTATCGAAATTAATTGTTTAATGAATGTTGAACTGATCGTATGCGTTTTTATTCTTATTATCAACTAAATATATCGTGTTTTTCTTTTTTAAAGGAAAACCATTCTAACCGGCAGTATTTAACAATGCAAATCGAGGCCAAGTGCGACATGGTGTTTTCCAACGAATACTGCGCTGGAATGTAAATGTTTCCACGTTCGTTTTCTGTATAAATTTTCAGGATCCATTTGCATCAAAGAACTCTGTAAAAGCAGGTCCTCGATCTTAACAATATTATTAGATATAGTCTATCCAAACCGAAGTGTCCGATATGTAATTAACTCCGAGTTTGGTTGATGGTTGATATTAAACCTCTTAATTCAGCCGTTCTCAAAATATAATATTTGTAGATACGTATAAGAAATTCAGTGATTGAATATTAATATCACATAGATGCCTATAAGTGAGAGTTAATAAACTTAATAGAAATAATTACAAATTATTGTAAAAAATGTGATATTAATCTATTAATTGAGAATCGCTGAAGAAAGATTTATTATCTGATCGGTAGGTAGTAAAGCATTGTTTCCCTATTGAAGGCAACGAAATCGGAGTTAATTACATATCGGACACTTTGGTTTGGATAGACTATAGCACACAAATTTACCTCTAGCTTAAATGAATATAGGTAATATTCTGAAAAGGAAGAATACAGGTGAATGGATTAAGGTTTTTTCCCAATCGCCCAAATGGCGTAATGAATTCAGATTCATGAACAATTTGAATAAAATATTTATTGAGGGTTTTTTAATAAATCATAAGCAGATATTTAATATTAGCAGCTGTACAAGTTACAAATACATAGTATAATCCATTTCGCTTATATGAGTGTATGGAAAATTTGAATTTACACCGAGGCTAATGACCAACCACTGTGGCTCTAACTATATAATTAAAAAGAGTTCAAACTCTTATTATTTTACACTGGTTTGCATAATTCTCAATAAATTAAAAAAGGTGTACGTACTTTGCAATCTGTGGTCTGTGGGGTTTGATCCCTGCAGGTATAAAATAGTCTCATTGAGAAGAGAAAAAAACCCCATATACATATGTACATATATGATTATTGTATGACCTGTACGAAATGGAATGCAGTAAATAAACCGTACATAAAAAAGTTTAATACGAATGTAATTTAGTGTAATTTGTTCTTTTAAATAGAATAATTAATTCAATGTGTTTAATGTTCCTTCACTGATTTTTCTGAAGTAAAAATAGTGCATGTAGTAAACGCAGATTGGTACTGTGAGAATCTCGTGTGCTAAAGAAAGGTCTTTTTGACGAATATCATCACAACGTATATTTTTCGTCAATGCATAAATTTGCATTTAATCATTACGCTTCACACCTTTTCATCATTACCGGATGGATTATACGAATGTAAATTTTAAAGTAAACGTGCTCATAATAATTGTATTAAGCATGTTAGGAGATAAAAGCGTAAAGCAGATTATCAAAAGGATCTGCGACGATCCAAAACCATCAAATTTACTTATTTCTTATCGTCACAATGCATTGATATATAAACAACAATTTTGGATATCCTTGAGGGCAAACAACTAACGTTGTAAAAGAGATCATTCTTGCCCATGTATTTGGTCTTTTCCAAAGAAATAGAGATCTATAAATAGAAAATTCACAATATACAGAGTGACATAGAAATTGCAACACCAAGCAGGGGTTGGAATGAAATAAATTATATAATAAATGATCATAATTTCAAATTTGTTAAGAAAGTTAAGAAAAATTCTATAATAATTATTAATTATGTGTGGTGCGGCCTCTTTGAGTTGCATATTCATTTACACGTCGTGGCATTGATTGAATAAGGTGTGGTTTACATCGTCTTGGAGTATTTCCTTCCATGCAAGTTGTACCTCATCTCCCAAAATCTCCAAAGTGAATCCCATACATGTTCAATGAGAGAAAGATCTGGAGATCTTGAAGGTCAGAGCAAAAGAGGAATCTGGACCTGTTCAAATAAGTTCAAGGAAAACCTTGTTACATGAGGACGTACATCAATGGATCTTCGAGTTCTTGTAAGTATGGCAGAAGATGTGTTTCAACCACCTCCGCAATACCCCGTTATTGCCTCCAATGAGCACCAAAGGAGACCTGTCGCCATAAATAATTAATCGCGCCCCAAACCATAACACCCACAGTGCAGTGTACGTGCCTCTCAACCGTAAATTGAAGATTCTGTCGATCACCCCGTCTCTTCGGACTCTCATACGACTGTCGAACAATATGATGTTAACCGAAAACTTCGGATTTGGCGATGCACTGTTCTAAAGGTTACATGGGGACCTTCTCACCAAACCATTTAGAGAAATCGGTCTCTAAATACCAGTTGTCTTAGGCGACAATCTTGACGCTCATTCGTTCTTCTTGAAACGTCTTTTACGACGTTCCTGGCCATCTTCAAACCATGCACGACACATTGACATTATAGTAGATCGATTTCAATTTACGCGATTAGCAATTTCCCCCAATGAAGATCCAGCTTAAATTAAAGCCATTTACCAAATGTCATGTCACGGTCGCCTTGTAGAAATATTTTCTGATTCTGTCCCTTTTGTCTTACCAATAAGAAACTCTCTTATATGACCATTTGATTAGTTTTCCGTCTTCCTGCACCTTCATTTTAGCTAAACAATGACTTTGTCGGTACGTTATGTAGCATTCTCAACACGAAAGCAATAGATCTGACTGAGTAATGGAAATACATGTTTTGACTTATATTCATGCGTATAATCCTATAAATCAAATGATATTGTGGGAGTGCCGCCCTTCGCATGACGATACACATTCAACTACAAGAGTGCGTGTTACCTTAATCTATTAAAGCGATGGATTTTAGTGCAATAGTAAAAATTGAAAACATCTTACATCGTTTATAAATACGCGCACGAGAACGTTTTCCAATATCACAAACGTTTCTTTAAGTACTACACTACATTCAATTTTATTCTTTTCTCTTTTCGTGATCTTGTGCGATACACTTACAGGATTAATTTCGTTAAGTCACGACAAATCAACGGTAAATGTACGTAAGTTGAAGTATTTTTTTAAGTACAAATCGTGACCAAACCGCTATAAACTAACTTAATCTAGATTTTAAATTTTGATTTTTTTCGTTTTCGTTCCTGGTAAAACACTTAGCACGGCTTAATTCATTTTTATCCTCTTAGCTACGAGTGCTTACTCTTTTTATGAGATAACAACAGCACTTAGAACAGGATTAGGCATAATGAATGTTAGTAACCTTTACACGTGTTTAGCTTTACTAAAAATAATAGTATAAAATACAAAAAAGCATAATAATGTTACAGAGAGCTTTTGGGAATTAGTAATTATGTCAATAAAAGACATTAATTTTTTTAAATTACATACATATTACCTATTTGGACACTAACTCGCGATGCACATGGAGATAATATGGATAAATATCAGTTAGTATGGGTTTCATAGTAGCCTTATTTCACCGTATCTCAAAAACAGTAAAGTAAGCATATCTAATCTTCCACAGTTAAATTCAGGAGTACCACGGGGCTCAATACTGGGTCCACTCCTTTTCTTAATATTTAGCAATGATTTCCCTTAACGTATCATCGAAACGTCTCAACGTATGCAATATGCGGGCATATTTACTACTATACAGAGTGATTCATTAAGAATGTCCAATCTCTGAGTTGTAGATTCCAGACCTCAAAATCTGCCCAACATGCCTTATACAAATATTGCTAGTTTCCGAGATACTGGGTGTTTAAAGTTTAAATATGAATTTTGATTTTCGCAATAACAATTAAATAATTAATGTGATTAAAAATAATAGACAAGGGTTATTTGATATGAAAAGATCTTTGCGAAAACGGATCATAAAGTGTATTGAAGTAAATGGTGAACATTACTTTGAAGTTTTTTATTTTTGTTTTTTAATTAATTAATTTTAATTAATTGGCAATCCTCATGCAAAAAAAGGTAAAACTGCCAATTTTCAAAAAGAAATTGTAAAAAAATAGAAAGTTATTGCGACAATCAAAATTCATATTTAAACTTTAAACACCCGGTATCTCGGAAACTAGCAATATTTGTATAAGGCATGTTGGGCAGAATCATCATATTTTGAGGTCTGGAATCTACAATTCAGAGATTGGACATTCTTAATGAATCACCCTGTATACAAGATCAAAAATTAAGCACAGCAGGTTGTGTGCTCTAAGGGCATTAGGAGTATAAACAAATTATTGTCCCCATTTATGAGCTGATATAATGCAGAAGCGATAACCGTAATAATATCTTTAAATGTTTGTATCGAAGTGTTCTTAATTTTGATTTATGTTACACAGGGTGTTAATATTAAGTTGTAACACCCGAAAACGGCAGTTAGATCTTATTGAATGGTGGGCCCTCCCTTGTTGTTTCATTGTTCATTGTTTTATTTTTCTTATTAATTTAGTTTCATTCATTAATGGCAGCAACCCCAACCCTACCTACTTTGTTTTAAATGATGTTGCAATTTGTTAAAATTTCTCTTGTAATTCAATTTGAATAAAACTTTTTTTGGACTGATCGAAAAAAATGTTTTATTTTCAAAAATCGAACAAGTGGTTTTCAAAATATCTTGTTTCGAAATGTTTGATCGGTCGCCATTTTGTTATTTGATAAATAAAATGGAAAATAATTGTACATAAGTAGAAATAATAACACTAAGTTGTAACACCCGAAAACGGCAATTAGATCTCATTGAATGGTGGCCATTTTAAAAATCAAATTTAGGCCCTCCCTTGTTGTTTCATTATTCATTGTTTTATTTTTCTTATTAATTTAGTTTCATTGATTAATGGCGGCACCCTACCTACTTTGTTTTAAATGATGTTGCAATTTGTTAAAATTTCTCTTGTAATTCAATTTGAATAAAAACTTTTTTTAGGCAGATCGAAAAAAATGTTTTATTTTCAAAAATCTATCAAGTGATTTTCCAAATATCTTGTTTCGAAATGTTTGATCGGTCGCCATTTTGTTATTTGATGAATAAAATGGAAAATAATTGTACATAAGCACAAATAATAATACTAAGTTGTAACACCCGAAAACGGCATTGAATTGTGGTCATTTGGAAAATCAAATTTAGCCCCTCCCTTGTTGTTATATTGTTCATTGTTTTATTTTTCTTATTAATGTAGTTTCATTGATTAATGGCAGCAACCCTACCTACTTTGTTTAAAATAATGTTACAGTTTGCTAAAATTTCTCTTGTAATTCAATTTGAATAAAAACTTTTTTTGGGCAGATCGAAAAAAATGTTTTATTTTCAAAAATCTATTAAGTGATTTTCCAAATATCTTGTTTCGAAATGTTTGATCGGTCGCCATTTTCTTATTTGATGAATAAAATGGAAAATAATTGTACATAAGTACAAATAATAATACTAAGTTGTAACACCCGAAAACGGCATTGAATTGTGGTCATTTGGAAAATCAAATTTAGCCCCTCCCTTGTTGTTTCATTGTTCATTGTTTTATTTTTCTTATTAATGTAGTTTCATTGATTAATGGCAGCAACCCCACCTACTTTATTTTAAATGATGTTGCAATTTGTTAAAATTTCTCTTGTAATTCAATTTGAATAAAACCTTTTTTTGGACAGATCGAAAAAAATTATTTATTTTCAAAAATCGATCAAAATATCTTGTTTCGAAATGTTTGATCGGTCGCCATTTTGTTATTTGATAAATAAAATGGAAAATAATTGTAGGTACACAAGTACAAATAATTAAATTTAAAAGTTGAATAAAGTTGCAAAAAGTTGACAAGTTATTATAAAAAACGATGGTCGATGGGGAAGGTTGATTGATTATTTACCATTCCTTAATGAACCAGTTCACCCCATTTGGAGCATTGTACACATCAATTATGGACCCAATCGAATATAAGTACAAATGTTTTAGAGAAATGTTCCTTAAAATAAGGGAGTAATGACGATTTTTCGAAAAAAAAAACCCATAATTGGAACTCCAAATCAAAAATTTGAACTAACAAAAGTTATGTGTTTTAATGAGTTCTAACAATTCCTGTAGGTATATCAAGACCTTCTTCATGTATTTTAGGGATGCTTCTTCCTATTAAGGAGCTACGTAAGTAATATTTCAGATTTGCTAATCATTCATGGTATGAAATCCCATTGGTGCAATTTTATAAGCGGATTTTCATTTTCTGTTCGTAATCTGTAAAAAATCTTCATCACAAAGAGTCGCCAGATCTTGTACCTATAATAAAAATCACTATAAATCGCTCAGTTTAATGTACAAACAAACAAACACGATTTGACTGCTGTAGTTTGTTATATGTGATCCAGAAACCACTTTAATTAGCAAAGCTATGCGGTAACAAATTGTATATACTATATACAATTAATTAACAATGGATATTCTTCATCCATTTTAATTACCCTTATCGAATGATCTAAATAGTTGAAATCCCTAAATAAATAACGCAACTCACTCACGAATATATAACGTTAACAAACCTTATTCAGTAACCGGCTCAAGTGACAATTTCATTTAATTTCCAAGAAAACAAAGCAGTACTTATTTATATACCTATACCTACACATACCGACTGGTTTTGTTTTAAAAGTCTAAATATGTTCACGTACAAATTTAATGACTGCTTCGACAAAAAGAATCTATTATCGTTCGTTTTGCGCACATTAATAGCATACGTATTACAGCATCAAATGCCAGTATCCAGTATCTAGAAAACATCATGTATGTAGTTGTAGATCAAAGACATTGCAAATAACATACCAAATAGGGAAAACGCATTTCCGTTCTAAAATGAAATACGTCCCCACGTTTCAATTTAGTTTATAAATATAGTCGTGCAATCGAGGGAGGTTTTAAACTAAAAATTCTTTCTTCTTCACAAACTTTGAATGTGAACGGAAGTTTGCGCCACTTTATTTCACATAACGCGTTTTAGTATTGCTTGTAATAACCTGGCTCGCACAGCTGCCACAGGTACCTACACTTCTTAAAAAGGAAGTTTATGTCATTTATTCATTACCCCCAATAAGAAGGAAGTCTTGAAAAGCTTTCACTTCGAGAAAGTTTTGTTTAACCCTCATTCTTTAACTTTATTAATTATTTCGTGTAAGTCGGGGTTGCCATTCGTTTCATTTACTTCCACTTTTTTTGCTCGTAATTTTCTCAAATTTTCCTTTAGGGTTTTCTGACCCTCCATTTTCAGTTGATTTTACTTGTTATAGTTACTACAGTGTCGTTTTTAGTTTCAATTTATAATTCCCAAGATTGCGTGGATAATTCAACAGGGCTTAAATGTGAATTAGCTTCTTCGAGGATGTACCCACCTTTATAAATAAATGTGTAATTGTCAATGTTGTATAATTATGTTAGAAATTGTGTATGTTTTTTGACACAGCGAGCTAATATAATTAATTAAAATTTTTGCCTTCTATCCCAATAATTCTGAGAATGTTACCCAGGATTTTTAGTTACAGTTTTAAAATAGAGATACGTTCAATGCAGAAGCTGATCTACTGATCATAACATTGCCTATACCTAAGCAGGTTCGTTAGTATATGTACATCTGTGGTATTAGTAAAACCAAATGGGGTGGGGCCCATCTAATTGAATACTATGGGATGTCAATCAATATTTCTTGATATTAAACAGTCAAAATTTGTGTTTCTTAGTTTTGCTTAGGCCAAAAACTGATCAAAGTAGATGATATTGTAAACATTTCCAAGATATAGAAATGCTTGATCCCAGGTTCTTAAAACTGTTACGCCTCGTGACAATTATGCTCATGGAACAGGATCCCAAGACCTCAGAGGTTCTTAAAAAGATTGGTTAATATTTCTAACTCCGCACCGTGAAAAACACCTTGCAGAACATCGCATACTATTGGACAATTCCACTTGCTATTAAACTGGGAAGTTCGCATAATTTTCGTAACGATGAAAATAGATAAACCAACGATATTTGCCTCTAATCTATCTCAATGCAAATATGTTGATAAACCTCGATGCCTCTGAAAACAGATAGAGAGAAATCGATTTTCATTCGTATTATTTCCATTCGCCTCAACCACAAAAGATAGTCCTTCCATAGTCCTAGGACTCCTAGGTAACTAGGGTTGTTGACCAAATTTAGCTGTTGTACATTGTAATTCCGTTTCCTAACCATGTCCATGGCGAACGAGGATCAGTATTTCTGGCGAAGAGAAAAAGGGATCAGTTCTGTCAGAAATAAGAAAAAAGCTGTGAAGACTATACTTTTCGAAATATGCTTGCAACGTTGCAGTGCCGATTTGGAGAAATAGCATGAAGAGCATTTCTCCACGTCAAAAGATGCCAGTTCTCTCGAAGGTGGAGGAGCAATGAAGACATCTGACCTTATGTTGCCGAATGGGGTATAAGGTTATTGCCAAGCTTCCATGAATCGCCATCTTACGCTAACCGCGATTTTTCTTTCGACTGTCGCAATTTTATTAAACGAGGAAAATATCAAAATCCGCTTATGGAAGATGTGCTATGCAGTCTACTTTAAACCCCCTGAAGATTGACACCCCAAACACCAAGTTTTACTCCTTGCCGTTTATAGGCCCCGCTTCCTTTTATTTCCAAAAGTTATTTAAACAATACGATACAACCATCTCTTGTTTCTCCAAACATAATTTGAAGAACTCCCTTGTTAAGACCAAAGATAAAATAGACGCCCGTGAAAAATCAGGGGTCTACAAGCTATAGTGTAGCACCTGCGGGGCTTTTTATATTGGGCAGACGGGGAGGAAATTCAAAACCCGGTTCAGCGAACATTATCCTTGCATTAGGAATAACAATATTTTTACTAAATCTGCATTCGCTGATCACATCCTTGACCGTGGCCACCCTTTTAGTCCCAACTCTGACTTTGAATTTTTACAAGTTTGTGAAAGAAGCATAAAACTCAATTTATTAGAACAGAAAGAAATTCTCAACTTCCACAATCGCAACCCTTCCCTATCTTTGAATGAGGTTCTCAACGTCAACAAAAGTCTGCTCATTTGCAACCCTTAGCTTTATTTCTCTCCCCGTGTTCAGTTTCGCCCCTGGTATTCTTGTTTCCCTCGTATATTTTGCAGGTTTCTGCCTTTCCCGTTTTATTTCAATTTTCAATTGGCATTGTGGCCATTTTGTCGCGTGCTTTGCTATACTGATTACCGTTACCGTTTCTAGATTTGTTTAAGATGTCTTTTTCGATTTACGCCACCTTTATGAAGGGGGCCCTCCTTGTGACGTTTGTTCTTTTGTATTTTTTGTCAATTATTCGGTTTTTGGAGTTTTCCCGTAAGTATTTAGCAACAGGTGTTTTAACCTTACGATGTTCAATTTTTATGAAATCTTAACTTATTTGTTCTTCCCCAATTTTTCCATCACACAAATTATGGCTTGTAAGTGGTTTATTGGTTTTCTTGTTAATTATTTTCACTTTCTAGTGTTGCCGTTGCTGATGGAAACTTAACCAAAAGAAAACAATTTTACTTCATCTCATTCGCCCTCATTTTATCTTTCAACAAAATTTTAGAGTAAATTCATGCGAAATAGAAAAGAAAAACACATGTCACAATTACTTTTTGCCGCACTCGTCCCTTTGCAGACCTCCTTTCACTCGGTCTGCAAACCGGGTCTTCGTGCGGCAGAAAGTCTCATTGTGACACTTGTTTTTCAATATACTGTTCTTTTTTAACTATATAAAAGCGACATTTTAAGAGTAATTTGAAACGGTTACTCGATGAGTACAGTTCGTATCCAAAAAATATTCAAGAGAAGTTCCGCTCAGGCAGCAAAAGATTTTATGAATGGTCTGCATAAGTACTAGCTTTTAAAGATCATTTCATGCTGTACTCGATAGGCCAGCTTTTATGCAGCCAGCTCTTAGACAATTACTACAGAAGGAAATGGGAATTATATGAAGTTGTTTTTTAAAATACTTACAGCAATTTTATTTGCAATAATTATAAACAAACAATAATGGTAGAACTAATTATAAAAAGTATGGGAACCGAGCACTGCAGTGTAAATCAGCGGAAATACATAATGGAAGCCCATAACAATAATGGATGGCAAATGCAAAATAAGCTTTAGCATATGCCAAAGCTGAGATCTATGCTTTTAAACAAAATTTCCATAAATGTTTACATTTAACACCTGTAAACCATAAAATACAAAATATGTCCTTTGCATAAAGTTTTGGAAAGCACCGTTCGTCCATTTCGATCAGTATAGCACCTATTACCATATCATTAATATTAATGCCTTCAAATTAGATGTCATACCATCGTGAAAATTTCTATTCTGGCAAACGATATTTGTTCAGCTGTTTAAAAAAATTGCGTTAGTTGAAGGTGTTTTAAATAATGTAGCTACGTAGGTACAATTTTACGAACGGGTAAATTGCTTTATTAGACCCCCATAAAAATGGACAGGTTTTATATTATTCACTTTATTAAAATCGATACTACCTTCTTGGAAGGTAACTGTAGTTTATTTTGTACGTGCGCCACGTGTTTTAGGGATAGTTCAACAATAAAGTGGTATTGGTCATAAAATCGAGATGGGCAATTTGGTAATTAACCAAGGTCGTTGATTTTTAAGAATGGACGACGGATACTTCCTAGTCAAATATTTATAATACTTATATTAACAACTTAGTGCAGTTGTCTAAATTTTTCACTTCACTATAATAGTGTGCTATATTAATAATGTGTCTCTCGAGCACACCCGGTATATTTCACATAGCTGCGATTAAGAAGCGACCCAAGAAATTTAAAAAAAGTTCATTGTAGTAGCTATCGGCGTTGGATTGCGGTAAACATCCGTTTTTACTATGCAATATGCACTGTAGCAATTGGCCGCTTGGTACTGTATTTTGTTATAACTGTGATGATACGAATTCAGAACCGTTTTCTTACATGAAATTTAAATTACTTTTGAATTTCGAAATGTTTTTTGAAATTTGCTAATATAGTGAGTATTCTGCGGGTTACGATGTTGCACTTCCACCAGTAAAGGCTAATTGTTCGTATCCAGTTGATGAAACTGAATGAAATTCATGAAACTTTGCTACTTTTCTAATAATGAAATCAATAGTTCTATCGCATGCCCCTATGAAGCAGACACTTTCTCGTTGGAGGATGAATTACTCGATGGCAAAGTTTTAGAAGGCAGAAATTCAATAATTTAGAAAATGCTTGCCAACATATTTGACTCGTCAGCAAAATGGTATTATCAGCAAATTCAACTTTGAGCAACATATTATTTATTACTGCTAATAATGGCTTATATTCTAATTTGGAGTTTTTTCAAACTGCCCCATTTTGTATAAGAACTTAGTGGTAGTGGTAGTAAGTATACAATTTTCGAATTAAGCAGAAATATTACTTTATAAGTATGCGTAAAGTTTGGAAAATGATGCCTTCGTGTAGCGACTGTCAGGATAACCAGTTTTGAAGCTTCAGGTATCGGATGCCATGTGAAATTCACTATTTCAATAATCGCACCCTTAGCTTTGTTATGCTTTAAGAGCGATGATTTTTCCTTTAAATATCCCAAAAGAAAATGTTGACTGTCACACAAGCTGGGGAAACATTTTTTCAAAACTTTGTTCGAGTAAATATGAGAGTTGCCTAATTGTGTTGGAACGACAACTCCCCTTATACCCCCCCCCCCTCATACTGAAACATTCCCCCTCAAAAAAGAGAGTTTTTGTGAGATATTTTCAGCCAAAAAGTGATAATGTTGCTTCACTGAAGAACTGCATCGGGATGTTTCTTCTCGAGTAAGCTTGTGCATGTAAAATGCTATTTACTGCTGAATTCGAAAATAAAAACAGTTCTTCTTCATACACCTTCGTTGAATTTTAAAAAAAACCTTCAAATTTGTTTGATGGATTGTGTTGGGTTACCCATTAGAAAGTTTGTCAGAATAAGGTAAGAACATTGAAAATGTATAGGTACCATGCGATATTTGTGAAATTGTTCTCCCAGATTCCACTCAACTTAAAAAAAGCAAAAGAGGACATTAAAATGATATTTTTTTAAACTACAATGTCAGTTGTCGCTTTTCAAAATAAGATGACGTTCTCATTACTGTTGGTGACCAGAGTGTGATGCGGTAAAAAGGAATTGTTAAAGAAATATGCAAATACGTTTACAATTGAAACAACAAGGTAATTTAACAATGAATCATTGTAGTTTAATTAGGTACAGATCAAAAGCATCAGCATCAGGTTAACTAACACCTTCCGAATGTTGAAGTATTTTTAAAATAATAATTAAAAAGTGCACGTTAATAAAATTACAAGATAATCTAAATGCTCATCGTTTCCAAAATGTCAGACAGCACCATGTTTATTAAAGAAAGCTCTCTTCGACTTACAAAGAAACGACCACTATAAATAATGAAATATCACGTACGTTCGAACACAATTAAGGGGAGGGAAGATATTTATGATCGTAAGTAAGAATGGTGAAGTTATGTCACGTGGTACCTTATTTTTAATTTATCATAAAGGTTAGGCTTGCCATCGTGTATCATATTTGGAAGTAGCCGATCCTTAAATAATAAACTACATTATACGAGAGGTTATTATTATACCTGAAACCCGTCACTCCGATGACATCTGAGATTGCTATCGAGACAGCTTCGAACGTATAATAATTCTTACAATTCTGATATTACCAGACATAAAGGTATCGGTGATCTTTCTCAAGGAAGTACGTACTATGTATTTTTATTTTTTAACGTACGAAAATATAAAACCTGTACGCGGCTATCAATTACATCGAAAACATGATTTATAGGTATGTAATGGTTGTAAGGTTTTGAATTTAATTGGTGGTTTGATTATTTCGTTAAATTTTGAAACTTTCCATAAGGAACCACATCAAACGAAATTAATTTATGAAATAACGTGATATTTTTATCCATTATCATGTAAGTTTTTCCATAATCAAATTAAAAAAAACGTTCCTTATCAATTAATGCTATAAACATCATATTTTCATTTTAATCCCGATGATGGAAACGTAGGTCGAAACTAGTACCCGCTGCTTTTACCATCAACCAATTAAAAAAATTTGTGTTATAGGGGTACTTTTGAGTCTTATTTTTTATTTTATGTTATTTGTGCCAATGACTGAAAAGAAATTGAGTAATGAATATAATAATGAAGTATTGATACTCTTTGGTATTGATTTAGAAATCTAACAAAACTGATCGATTAGAATTGGTTGATATCTCTCTTTGGACAATTTGTTTCTTTTTTTTTTCAACTTGATAAATTTCCAAGGCTCTAAAGCAAGAACAAACTCAGACGTCGTGGGAAAAATTACCACAAAAATTAAACAATTTAGATCGATAATGACATTCTAATAACCGTTGTGTGGTCTTTTTCGTAACAAAACAAAGAACTTGAAAGTTGCCACGGTTAAAGTTGAGTAAACAATTTTCTTGAAATTTATAAAATCAATGGAATGAAGTGAAGTATAAACCTAAAAACACCAAAAATCCACAAAGATATACAATTGACTCTACGCTACTATACGTTAGGGACCTACCATCTCAAAGTCGCTTCCGAGCGAAAATTTTAACGTTTCTCATTGGCATATTGCCATATTCCAACAAATATAATGCTCGCTGAGAAGATATCGTGATGCTTTAAATTAAAATTGTTTCTTTGTAACTGATCTGATGACTATCTACGATGTGTCAAAAAATGTCACGCATTTTGGCTTTGGAAGAAAGTCTAAACATAATGATCTTATTATCTTATGAAAATAATTAGAATGAAATCATTTTTTAATTTACGGGAAAACGACAATATTAAGATCAGATGGTGTAATGGTACTGATCAGGCATCCATTCAAATTAAACATCTCCTAATAATGCCGAACACTGTACAAAGGGATCTACTTTATTCGATATTTCAAGTATATACGATCCACTAGGGTTGATCAGCCCCTGTGCAATAGTTGGAGAAATTCTGATTAAAAAACTATGGACATTAAAAAACTATGGACATAGCCCCCCCCCCTGAACTGAATACATTGGATTCAATTTAAGAATCAGCTCCCTTTGATAATTGAATTTGTTGACGCTTCACTTGCATGTAATTAGCGCAAGTTTAGCGCATGCTTACAATAGAAATGGTATATCAGACAGATGTAAATGCTGCTCCAATGGACATGGGAATTGTTTTAGGTTTATCGCATATATTTTGATGGGATAAAACTTTGGTTCAGGATAGGAAAAAGGAGGGAGGACATCCAGAAAGATTAGAACAGAGGAACATATCTAATTGGTTTCAGAACCAGGCTGTCGCTATCTTGGTCGTGTTACTCCCCAAACGGCGTCCATCTTAAAGTTAAGTGGGACGAAGATAAAACTTGCGACGGGCCACTGTCGTCTGAACAAACACCTGCATAACATGAAACGGACCGATGCAGGGGTTGTGGTGCGGTAGAAGAAACGCCCTATCACGTTATTTGCCAATGTGAGGCATTCACAAAGACAAGGGAACACCTACTTGGAAATGAAAAGATTATACAAGAGGAAGCAACGCAGATTCGCCCTACTAACATCTTGGACTTTGTTAAAGATATTCTGGAAGGGTAGACCGTCGACAACAGCGGGGAGCACAATACACCAAAAGGTCGCAGTGCAGGAACCAATTGGAACCACCCCTAGCAAAATAATTAATAATACTCCCTCTTCTGGAACTTCTGAAAATATTAAAAGAAGCTTCTTACATTTCTACAACACAATGTGAAACTTTCAAAATTGCATGCAGGAGGATGTGATGGTACAGCGGTTGGACAGTGGTCTTAAAAACAGAGTTTTAAGGTAACTTGAACTTTCTTTGGGACATTCATTAAAAGATTTGTTTGCTTAAGGCTTAAGGCATACGAACGAACTTCCGTTACGTGATTTTTTGCAACATTTGGACGAGAAAACTACAGGTTCAGAAGTATACAGTGGAGGAATTTGGAACCAGTTCGAAAACTGTAAAACGCGAGCTATTACAAATTTCCAAAAAGTAACTCTCGCTGAAATAAATAGATTTTAAAGAGCTTAGCACTGATCAACAGTACCTATATCAAATTTGTAGTGGCATTTCGTACGATAAAATATCTTCAAGCTTAGTATAACACGAACCAAGAAAAATAGCTAAATCAAGATGGCTGACGATAGCTAATAGGATTTTGAGATTATGTGTGAAATAAAGAATAGTAAAATCCCGAAAGCCTAACCGTTTTCCGGTAAAATTGAAATAAAGAATAAAACAATTCAAAATTTTAAATCAAATTGTAATGCATTTACTTGTCGTTATTTTGTTTGTTTATTTGACTTAATATCATTTATAAAGTATTGAAAGCTGGAAAAGCTTTTAAATTAATAATGGAAAGGTATACTAACAGAGAATACGTCGATATGATAAAAGTTTTAGGCGCTTGCAATGATAACGCCCGTGCTGCCGAACGTTTATACAGAGAGCGATTTCCGAAGAAAACGGTTAGGCTTTCGAGATTTTACTATTCTTTATTTTTATATTATTTTTAGTTATCCGAGGGCTGGGGAGTGAATATTGAATCACCCTGTATATGAAAATAAGCAAAGAGCTGCATAAGAAGAATAGTTACCAATTTTTTCAAAACTATAAGGTAAATTGGCAGCCAAAAATGAGGTCTGTATCGTCCCAATTTTTTTACAGTAATTGACAATTACCAAAGGCAACTTTTGCACATATTAAGATCATAAATTTTAGAGAACTTTTTTTTCAGCTTTCAGAACGGGAGCTTCCACGCTCAGAATTGAACGAAAAGTCAACGTTTCGCCCACTTTCGTAAGGGGCTTCATCAGGCCAAGAACAAAACAAAAATGAATATAAACAACAATACAAATAAAAATACAAAAACTCTATTACCAAATGAACCGACGGGAACAACACACACACTACTTCACTAAACTGCATATACGGTGGAACACTGTTCATATTTATATTTGTATTTTTGCTTTTATATTATTTTATTTTGTTCTTGTTTCGTTCAACATTGATACGGTCCAACCCCGTTACGGATATTGCGGTATATTTACGTACATCCTTCCGTTAACCTTAAATACAGGACTGTAAAAAATTCTTATTTTTTTTGTCGGAAAAGATTAAAATGTTAATTACAAACGGCGAGTCTATTCCTGTACATTTTCCTAAAATTTATGTCCAGTTTCATGAAGCTTTTGAAAGCTGGAGGGTAGACAAATATAGTACACTCATTTTTTCGCTATTACATCGTTTTATCGTTCTTAAAAGTAAACGATTACAATAATTTGTAATCCTCTCCATCATATTCAACAGTAGTAAACTATTTTTGATTTTAAATTTTTTAAAAAAAGAAATAGGTATAACTGTAAAGAAGTTACAAAAGCGCATCGCGTCTGTTATAAGGATATGTTTACGTCCAATAAATTTCTCACTTGTTTCAATACAATCATTCCCAAATTTGGTAGTTACAACTTCTACGTCTATACCGCCTTCAATCCTAAAAAAAAAACGATATCTCTAACGTTTCTTTGTGCTTTTATTGCACTTCTACAGTAATTCATCTGAAGAGGACTTGTAGCTCATTGATTAATCGAGTAAGAGCAATAAACAAAGAAAATTATTTACCAGGAAATTGTTCGAAGCCGTCGGAGACCTCGTAAACCTAATACTAATTATCGTCACCTGGTTAATCAGCATCGCGTGCCAATTTATTCCCTCTTCAATCTTTTAAATATAAAGAATATCTAGTAGTTTTCATTTACCGTTAACGTATAGTATTTCAAAAGAAAAATGCCGTATTTAGTTGACACTTTTTTTAACGGAAACGATAAAATTAATGCCTGTTATAATTACGTAAATTGGGATGTAAGTGGAAGTCAATAAAACGTGTCGCGTTCGTATCTCGGAATAATCGAATAACGCCTTTTTCGTGTAAATTTGTACCGTAAATGATGGCCGGTGGTCCAAAATTCTACTAGAGGAAGAAATGTTTATCTTTAAAAAATTTTGCGTTCGACATCTTGTTTATTCATACTAATTACCAGTTTTCCAACATAATCTTCTTCCTTTACAAAACAGTTCTTCAATTTTCTTATTGACGGTTTGCTTGAAATATGATCAACCACCTTTTTTGAGTAGGTTTTTCACGTTCCATCTATTGAATGAGTCATCTTCCAATACTACTGATAAGGTAAAAACTACCTCATCTAGTTTTTTTATGTATGTGTTAACCCTTTGACATTCAAAATCTGTTTTCAGAGAAAATCATGACATCAGCTCTTGCAAATGTTATATATATTTTTTTAAATAGTTCTCTAATAATCCCTAAAGTTCGAAATTGAGAGAAACCATCATTTTCGATAATACAGTTTCCAATAATAATTAGAGCAATGATACGAAAAAACACGTTTCAAGGTATGGAATTCTTGGTGTGACACTTTTCGATGTAAAAACATCACGCCATTGCTTAAGGTTTTTGGAAAGTTCTTAAAAAGTTAGTTCGTCGAGTATACTTTCATTGCGTTTTCTTATTGGCCACAAACCCATAATTTGTAATCTGTTTTGTTGTGTAATAATATGTAAAAACTAAATCCTCACGTAAGAACCGAAACATTGAAAGGTGCATCGAGGATAAACGTTTAAAATATGATGTGTTACTGTGCAACAATTTTCAACTTTTCATTAAAATTTATTATATGCTAATATATTCAGAAAATTTATTATTTTATTGAAGAATTGTTTGTTTATAATTGTTTTTACATTTTTATAACACACACATATTAATTACTACGGCAATTTATGATGCCTTCGTATAAATAAATTAATTTTAATTAGCCTTGTTGAATAGGTAAAATTAATGGTTTATAGAAGATTGGTGACAGACGAGATCTTTCATAGTTTATTAAATAGTTCAATTTTACGCACATTATTAGTTTATCAGCGGTTTGAAATGAATTACTATATTAGAAGAAAGCTATTATTCCTTCTTTTAGAAAATACCATTGTCTTCAACGAAATTACGAAATTACAAAGAGAGTCACATGCTCTTCTCTTGACAATCCACGACAATCAACTCCAGAGAAAGATACATAAAAATGTCCTAGACCTAGATGTTTGAGTAATTATGTTGCAAAACACGAGAAGAAAGTATTTTTTCAACTCGAGCTCTCAAATAAGTACTTTCTCATATACATAAAACATTCATTCAACTTGTTCATTTGAGTACGTAAAATAAAAGATCGTTAACCTGTTTCAAAAAATTAAGGCACCCCAACATTTTAAGGCCAATTGGTTGCGCTTACAAACAATTTACTAATAATTAAGACAATAATTCTATGTATAGAACTCACCAGTCGAACCCAAAAATATTTTGAAATAACCGTGGTCGCTTACCTGAAAAAAAAACATAATTACTAAATCACACATTTTAGGTACAACCTGTAAATAAAATAAAATATCAACTTGTTAAGTGTATTTTGGCACTAAAACCTTCAAGTAGTTTAAAATTTACGAATCATTTCAAAAAATAACTGAGAATAACGACGACCTTTAAAGAGAAGTTCAGTTTAACGAAAAATCAAACTATTAATTTAGTAATAATATTCGCAACCAAGACAAAATGCATCCAAAGCGTCAATCAGGCGACCAAATAATACAGTAATAAATGAATGAAATGAACCCAATACAGCAGAGACACAATACGAAAGAGACAATTGAACGAAGAATCATAAGGAGCACGAAAACAATTTGGAAAGAACATAAAGAAGAATGGAACCAACAGAACTAACCGAATGGAGGACAAAACAGTAAGGATAGCACGAAACAAATCTTCAATTTGGACACTCACGAATGAGGTAAAGTGATAACATCAAGTGGCATAGGGAGAAGAAAAATGTCTAATTCAAAGAAGAAAGACGAAGAAAAATTGATGAAAATGTACCGTACCATTTACTTACATATCGACTTAATTATTTTTATTTGTTTAACTATAAAACTGTTCAATACTCTTTCCTTCTCTAGTTTTCGGGGTTCATGAATATTTCGAATAAGAATATCACAAGAGTTACGTACAGTGTACCAGTATCAGTTCACGGGACGAGAACAAGAATGAACAAATAAATGTTTAAGAGCCGAACAGGAAAATTATTACTAAAAGAAGGAACAGATCGCAAGCAGCATCATCTTCCTCGTCTAGAAAAGAAAGTATAATAAACAATTTTTACTGTTTAAAAGTGATTCTAAATTGAGGTAGGAGGGTGGACATACTCAACGGGTACGCAAGCCCTTTGTACCACCCCTCAGGTTAGAGTCGTCCTATCGTAAGGATGCCTGAAAAGGTAATCGACCGTAACCATGTCATGGATTTTCTCAGTTTGACAAGTGTGGGGTACCAACCTAAAATATTTTCACTTGAATCGCTAAGTTTATACAGGGTGATTTATATCAAAGCGGCATTTTTTTAAATATATTATGGCATATTTGGATTCCTTGATCAATTCTAGTGCTGAATCTTGCTGAAAATACATGTCCCTAATTTTAACGAGCGGTACATCTTCAGGGAGCTCAAAAAATTCATTATCGAAGAATTTAGAACACTAAGAAAAAGGGACCAACAACAGAAGTGCCGAATATGCCTGCCCAAAAGTGGACAGTTCTGCGAGCGAGGATCACACCAATGAGACATCTTCTAAAACAAGTATCAAAAGCTGCGAATTCTTATAAAATTCTAATTTCAATCAACTTCAAATCTGTAACTAATTATGGCACCCCCACCTCAGACACAAGCACCCGTATTCTGAACAAATGAGTCATTGTTTTTCTTTCCACCCTTAAGGGAGATGGGAGCGGAGAGAGTGACTGACAATTTGTAAATCACAAAAAAAGTAAAGATCGTTTTTCTGCGGACAAATGCAATTTTCCACCCTCAAAAAAGAGGTTGGAGTTGGGGTGAAATTTTGAATTTGAGAATAGTTTTTATGGAGAATACAAAAGTGCAATAAAAAATAGGTGTTCTCATTTAAGTTTCCAAAACTCACTTCCGCTCCGCCCCCAAGGAGGTGAGGATGGTCTTTCCGTATCATGACTGAATAGGTTTCAAAAAACAAATGAAATGTGTTTTTTCTTTTTGTAATTGTATGTGTCGTTCTCGAGATATTCAAAGGTGTATATTTGGACTTTAATGGCCTCCCGACGGCGAACGGGAGATGCGATCAAAAAATTTACCAGAGATTTGGAATCGGCAAAGAATTTTCTATAAGATGACACCATTTCCAGTTTTCTAAACACTGTAACATCGCGTAACAGGTAACTCACAGACACACAGACATCCGGACGAATTTAGTAACCAACTTTTTGAAGTTGGTTGATTTAGTTTCTATCTCGGTTTCTATCTTTCTATATCTCCCCATTACTCAATTCTAATATTCCATAAATTCCTTAACTTTGAATTATATCCAATTAGTTTTGAATTATCTTAAAATTTGAAAAGGGGAGATGTCGAGAGTTGTACACCCCTGACATTTTAAGTAAAGTTTGTTAAAGAATTGTCATTGCGACTTTACATAACGTTTTCCAATTTTACATCATATCTTAGATTAATTTTAAATCATCCCTTAATCAATGGCAATAATCATTACTACTTATTCCAAAAATTTTGTTCAATAACGAGCAAATATGAAAGATAATTGAATTAGTATAAAATTATGTATTTATTTGAAAAAAAGGAACATAATGGGAGAAATCGTTAATCTATCAATTTATTAATCCTACAATTTCACAATTAAATTTCAGACCTTCTTTATGGTTTTTTCCATTTATTTTATTTTTCTTACCCTTACTGTATCCTCGTTTATAGGGGAAAGAACAGTTACGAAAGTGAAAATAACAAAATGGTCACAGTAAGACATGTGAGTTAAGGTTAAGGATAACATCGAAATGCGCCAATAAAGGACGTGAAAAAAGACCGCAGTTATTCCCAAAAATCGGACCGATATTCAGTCGGGGGTGGCGGAAAAAAAAGCCGGCGGAAAAAAAGCCGACGAAGAAAAAACCGGTCTATTTACTAGAATATTTTTGGCATTTATAGTTATTTATATACCAAGGGAGGAAAGTGCATAGTTCTGACACGGTCGCATAAAATTTTTTTTATTAAATCTCATTCATTTTTAAAAGTAATTATTTTTTATTCCAGTAGGTTAGGTTAGGTTAGGTTATTCCTTATTGCGTGAAATTTAGTAAAATATTTAAGTGTCAGAAAACGCTTTTGGGCTCTAAATTTTCGAGGACCTTTCCTCCAGGAATCAGTTCCAGTGGGAATTTTGTGAGCGGCATTTTCTTCCGCGGCTTTTTTTCCGCGGATTTTTTTTCCACGATTTTTTTCCTAGACTCTTCAGTCTAGGAAAGGGAGCCGAAATTTTAGGAAAAATAACAGGAAGTCAGCACTCAACTTGCGACTAACGTTTTCAATCCCGTTTTTCTGTGGGTGAAATAAATTGAAAACTAGTTTTCAAAAAATAAAAAAAATATGTGGAAATTAGGCACCGTCATAATAGGTCATATATGTGACCGCTGTATGTAATCATTATTCTCGTATGCAGTCGAACCTTCTTCCGGTAGAAAGGGGACGTTTTCCTAAAGAATAAGAAGGACGAATTTTATTTTATAATGCAGTTAGGTAATGGAAAATTATAAATAATTCACGTTATAAAACAACTTATATACTTTGCTACATATAAGTACTTAACAACTTCATCATTCACTACTTTTTAGGATGTTTTCTGTTTATTATTATTCATTAATGCACGCACGCTGTAATTTTTTTGTTACGCTTGATAATTGCATTGAAGCGCGTTGGGTTACATTTCAAATAAAAAATTAGAATTACTTGTTTTTATTATTACAATTAATTATGGAGTTCCATAAAATAAGTTTGGGGCAAATTAATTGTATGTAATTTTTTCGCTACGCGAATATACTAATAATGGCAGACGCATAGTTTTCCAGTCATCATGCAGACGCTGATTAATGATTTTTTCTCCAATAAGTATTATTTGAGCTTGAATCTAAATAGAAAAAAATTAGAAAACTGTAATACAATGGAGTTTCAGTCCAGAGTTGTATGCCCTAAAAATGTACAGTAAAATATTGTTTTTAAGCGTAGGATAGAAAGGGGGCGTAAAAAATATAGTTAAAACTGTTTCTTTCCTAAGATTTAGGTACAGTTTACTTACTACAGGAAAAAATTATAGGTATGAGTTACTGAAACAGTTTAATTTTTAAAATATGAATAAAATGAGGCGAGGAACGTCACTTTTATATCGAATGTACCGATATACCTATGCAAAAAATTTAACAAGTCTTGAACATTCCACTGTAATTATCGGTAGCTTACTTTTAATAATTTAATTATTACCTTTCTAATTTTGCAAATGTCAGTACATGTTAATCTTAACATAGATATACAAGAAAAAAACATTTTTGAAAGGAGAGAAAGGCACTCAACTTGATTGATTTAATTAATGTTAGTTCGTGAGTAGTTATGAAAAATTTGTTTTAGTCTTAATGGATGTAAAATAATTAATGGACACTTTCAAATTAACCTTTATTGTAAAAGCGACAACGAATCGATCGAGCTCCGAATACCTTTTCAGTAAAATATTTTTAAGTAAATACTAATGTAGGTGAACATAATCAATTTCGAGCACTAATTACGAGAAATTACGTTTACTTCTGACACGAGAATTAACCCCAATCGAATTAAATAATTGAGTAACCTAAATACAAGAGGTTAAGTTATTACTACCGTAATAGTTAGGATAAAACGAATTTTTGGTGTTAATGTTGCGGGTATAATCGGCAGTTAAGAGGGGCTGATTAAATTAGAAGATTCCTTTTTTATATAATTATATAAAAAAGGAATCTTCTAATTTAATCAGCCCCTCTTAACTGCCGATTATACCCGCAACATTAACACCAAAAATTCGTTTTAACCTAAATACATTTATTCGGCTTCGTTTTTTTTTCTGTGTTGAACATTAACTAGAAAATCTATACATCATTCGGAAATTGTTTTCTATTATATACAGCAAAGATAAAGTGAAATTCAAAAATGTCATATAAGTGCACAAAATTTATGTAAATTTCCATTTCCTTTGCGTATTGGAGTTACTGTACCCAAAGAAACAAACTGAATATGTATACAGGGTGATTTCTAACGTTCTGACCAAACTGAAAAGGCAACTGGGGGAGCTCAAAATAAAGTTATTTTTTTAATAAAATTTTGATCAAATTGTAATAATAAGAAAGTTACAAGTGTTTAAAGTTCTTAGATACGTCTTGCGTTTCCTTCAACAACTCCATACGCCATGTCTATGTATTCTTCATTACTGTAATTCACCATTTTAGACGAATTATTGATTTGAAAAATAATTAACTTACTTAAATTCTGCGGCTTTCAATAAATGAACACGCATGTATTTTAAAGAACAATTTAAATAGTAGCCATAACTTTAATCTTATAAGAACAATCAATTTTAACTGAACTTTGTTTATTTAACTTTCAAGTATTTCAAATTTGAATTCAAAATGAAAATTATTATCATATTTTATAAAAAAAACTCAATAGTTTCTAAGAACTTTAAACACTTGTAACTTTCTTATTATTACAATTTGATCACAATTTTATTAAAAAAATACTTTATTTTGACCTCCCCCAGTTGCACTTTTAAAGAAGCAACGGACTTGGCATACGATGAATGTATGTGATAATACTCAAACATTATAAACAAATAATCTTTCCTCGGGGTTTTTAAAACCTTAAATAGGTGAAGTGGGGTAAATGTAATAATGGGACAAGTGTAATAAGGCCCTCTATCCTTGAGAGGTAAACACTAAACCTTCCCCATGCACTTTATTTTATTATGATGTAAAACGATGAAAGTTGATAATAAAGTTGAAAATAGAAAGTTACTGATTTACATTCATAACTAACGACATGTTTCGATAATACTAGAGAGTAGAGATTATCATCCTCAGGTACTCAAAGTTAAATAAGATTACAATAAGTAACGCAAAGTAGACTTAAACCGTTGATTGAGGAATCTTATCTTTAGTCAATGCTTAAACTCTATAAAACTTACAATATTAGGGTTAAAGTTGGAGACTTAAAATTATTAAATTATACCATTGTGAAGGAGCACGTCTAGGCCCAAATCTTGTAAGCAAACGGGTACAATTAAAAAACATGAGTAATGAACCATGCTGAAAGAAATAGGTTAGGTAACTGTTGGGGGATAAACAGATAGTACTTACGGGAAAAAAAGGGGTGATGAAAACTTAAATGCAACGGTCAAAATGATTTTGCATGATGGAGAACAACTGGGAAGTCAGTAAATAGAGAAATGATGTGGTCTCAAAAACTGAGAGCCAAAAGATAAGGTGAAGAGATGACAAGCTGACAACAGCTGTGTCATATACATGAAGTTAGGGACAAAGGAGCTAAAAAAAAAGCTAAAAAAGCTAAAGGAACTAAAAACAGATACAGAGAGGTGCAAAAATTAGTAGAAAAAATTTCAAAGGAGCAAATGACGGTTAGTGTTAATCATTTCATTGAGGGAGCCGGAGGGGTTTTTATTTTGGTTCGTAATTATTTTACTATTTTCCAACAGGTTGAGACGGATGCCTTTATCGTAAAGGTGAAGAATTTTAAAGTTGGAATTGGGGTCGAAGGAGTGCCCTGATTCGAGTATATGATTAGCGAAGGAGGATTTGGTGTAAAGGTTGTTTTTCCTAATGCATGAATAATGTTCTGAAATTCTAGTTCTGATTTTACGGCCACTTTGGCCAATGTAAGAGGAATCGCAGTTGCCACAATTGAACTTGTACACGCATGATTTGTCCAGAGGTCCAATTTGCATGCATTTAAAATTTAAATAAAAATTTAAATTTAAAACGTTTCAAATAAAAATCATTGGAATTACTAACTAGTATTCAGGGCCGGCGCTAAGGTCTTTTGGCACCTGTCTGCCATCTCTAGCCAAGCCTCCCCCCTCCCCCAATTATGCGCATAATTTTGAAGAAACAATATCATCGAAAAATTATCGACAATTTCAACAAATGAGGATCCAAATCTCGTAACCAAAATAGTCATCCTACAATGAAAATTCTCTTTTAGTAAAATAAAAACTTTAGATGGATGGGACATAAGGAAAAAAATTTGGAAATAACTAGAAAATACATATATTGCTTACAAATGTAGGCTTCGTGACTTCATATTAATAAAGTTTAAAATTATGATTTTAATGCCTAATTCCGCACATACCTATGTCGTTTTCAATTAATATCAAAACCAAATTAACTAACCTATTTTATTACATAGTTTTTCCCAAATAAGTTTTTATTAATTTTAACTTAGAAAAGGACCGCTCGCCGCTGGTCACACCAACAGATAACGTAAGTATTCTTAAAGCAATTGAAAAATTAGAGAAGGACAAGTATAAAGGTAGGTACGAGAGTTCCAATATTTAAATTATGAAAAATATACCGAAAAACACTCAACTCGTCATTTATGTCTTTATTGTGACCATCTTCAGAAAAATCTTCAAATTGTCACAATTTTTCATTCTCTTCATTGTTTATTTCACGTAATCTATGGTGTTTTTTTGGGAGGTTTAGTTAAACATTTCTGGGAAAGTTTTATAGGTAGGTTTTTGAAAATTTGTTGATTACTCCGAGGATTACTCTGAACGCAGAATCGATGTAAAATATTTTCAAAATGGCAGCACTTCCGGAAATGCCGGAATTAGCTAATAACTTCGTTATTTTCAACAGCAACCCTTAATAATTTTAACTTCTTAAAAGAAAATGGCGCATGGAGAGGATACTTTGAGAGTTCTATACTTGAAAACCAATGTAGTTATGGCAACCGAGTTTTCACCAGCGTGTATAGAGGAAGAAAAGTGATATGATGCCATTTTGAAGATGTTTGCTCCTAAAAAACACCCTCTATACAGAAAACCCAAATGATCGTAAATGTTTTTAGTTGTTCAAAACGAACACATTGCAACGTCTAGAAGTGTATAAAACACGTTCACCCTAAACTTATCCTTTGGAGAATATGCCGTTTCGTCATTATGCTCGTAGTCAAATGGTCTGGTATTTTTTCGTTGTCGGACTTCCGTAACTGATTTGAATTTTTGTTCGCAATCAACCTTAGTTCCTTAGCTGTTTTTAAAACCTCCTCGAAATTAGTGTGTAATCTACAGAGTGTATGATAATAATTAGACCCCCTATTTTGAAATTGTAATTTCTTCAATTATGAACCAATTTTTTGTTACAAACAGCACTCCTTGAGATTGCGTTTGATATATTTTGCATTTGTTTTAGTAGAAAAATGCCGCTAATTTTGAGTGTGGAAGACAGAGCTCGAATAGCCACCAGGTTTGAGGTGTGAAACTCAGTGGTGACAACAACGTTGATGGAAAAGGAAGCGTGGTATTCATGCGACACTATTGATCCCAAGACTAGAAGAAATAAAAGCTGTCACCATAAGTGAGTCCTGGCAGCGGCATCCCCTTTGTAGCGCTAGAGGCGCCCGACTGTACCGCATCCTCTGCAGGCCCTGCTTTAAGATTAAATAATAGAATGACAGCTATACCAATAAAAAAGGGAAGAGGATGGCAACGTTGAAACAGCACAAAATCGAAAGAAAAAGACGTTAGGAGGTATATTATTAAAAATGGATTATTTAAGACTACGAACAATGAATTATTTACAAAAAAATTCAATTGTAAAGGCAATAGTCGAGGGAGCAAAAGCGCAGCTACCCCGATCCAATTCAGTAGCAAAATCACCATAAAATTATACTTATTGGGAACAGAAAAGGGTAGACAAAATTATTTTCTTCAGCTACTAATCAAAACCGATAAATGAAACGACCGAATTGATTAACACAAATTTGTTGGCTTGTTTAAAATGCAAAACGACTATTTAATTTTCGTTTACAATAGCTCGAGGGTTTCCGTTTTAGATTCAGGCTATTTATATATCCACAAACACGATTTATTTACTTTGTTAATGAAAGGATTTTTTTATTTAATTAGCTCCGCCATTCTTCAAATTAATTTTTTCAATTATCAAATTTTCAAAGCACGTTTTTTTCCAATTCAACAAATTGCTCTATTCAAATCTTATTATTAGTTACATAATTACGTTCGATCATTTATTCAGGCATGTTTTAATTACGAACAAGGTTAAAATTCTCATAGGTTTCCCCATCAAAATTCCACCATAAACTATTATTAAACTTTTTAAATTGTGCGATGACTTTAGCAGCTCGAAAAAAATAAACTTTATTAAAACGGATTCAATTATACGTTTCAGTTCAGTATTTTTAGATTTGATATAAACTCACTTTTGTCGGTATAAACATCGCTTTAATTCCGGTATTTATATTTATTTTAAAAGTTTTTGATCTCTTTCATTTTGTTTTGATGTAAATGGACGCTGAAAACCAGTGATGAAAACATAATTCGAACAAAAAAAAATCACAAAAATTCTCTTGACACGGTTAATTGCATAAACGCTATAATTTGATGAAAATTGTCAATCTGCCAAATTTATAGTTGTATAATTCGTTCATTAGTCTAAGTAGTTTTAAATTTAATCTTATTTATTAATCAAACCCGAAAGTGAAACTATCGACCAATTACAAAAACAAAATTGACCAAATTAGTCTTGTGACAGACAAATTTCATCAAATTTCGACCGAAATTCGAGATACAATTTAAGCCCTTGCCTGTTCCCGTTCTTCCATTTCTTTCTGTTTTGTGTCATCTGTGTGTCCCTGTTCTTCGCGATCTACCACAGGTTTTTCTTCTTTACCGATATTATTTCATATATCCAATATTATTTGCTGTATCTTAAAATATTTACTCGATATCGGTATCAAAAATCAAAAATGAGTTTTCCTTTATTTTTTCGTTAGTGCATCTTTTCGTTATATGTACCTTTGTATTTTTGTATGTTTTTCTTCCACAAAATATACACTTCGTGTATTTGGATTCTTTTATAGCATGGCAAAGAAAAAAAGAGGGCTTAGAATGCAGCTCTGTGTCACTTCGGTATAGTGGTCTCAAAACTTTCTGATGTTTGGTTTAGTTTTCTGTTCATTCGTACAAAATCTGTGGCATTCTCACCAGTGTTCCATTTGTGCCTCGTGCCAAGATACAATACAGCAAACACCAATAATAATCAAACATACGCAGAGTCGTAGGACAAAATCAAATTTTCCAATTATGTACCTGTATTTGTTACAGTGAAATTTTGAAAATCCAAAAATGAAGCACAGGTCCGCAGTCGTTTGAAAATTCTTGTCGTAGTGCTGTGTTGAAATGAGTGCCAATATTTTTGGTGGTTGTGTCATAAATCGCACTAACATGCACGTGGTGTCGAGAGTTTAAAGAAACCGAGAGAATGAACGTTCATGATCATAGACGTGAGCGTCAATCGATCGTGACTGATAAGATGGTGAACAAAATTGAAGAAACGATTGACTTTGGGTGAGATGAACGCAAGATTTTCAGAAATGTGCTGGTCTGTTCGCCAAAGCCATAAAGCACCTCATTCGGTTGGAACCTTTTGAGGTCACAACCTTGATCTGGCATCTCGAATGTTCATCTTCTCAATCTCATCTTAATACTGTTAATAGATCTTCGACCGACGGCGACGTTGAGGTCAAGTAGGCCGTAAATTTTTCAAAAATACATGACCTTTTCGATTTTTGAAAAATTTAACAGTTAGATTGTGAGCTGCCTCATGCTATTTGATTGATTAGTTAATGAAATTGAAAAAAGTGTCAGTTGTGACATATGTGATAGTGATGAATCATATTTTAATATATGGAAGTAAAGTAAGAAGTAAATCCATTCATCCTCCCTAATAATAATAACCGCAGTTTACGTGTTAGTCTTCTAATGTATCAATAAAATATAATGTGTAAGAATTAAAATGTGGAGTTTTGTCGTAATAGAGCGTGTCAAATTAATTATAACTAATTTAATGCCACTTATAAGCCGATTGATGTATGCAAATAAGTACATGAAAATATGCTCTCTAATTAAATGTTTCGTAATGCTCGTTCAAATGTCCTTTAATTTATTAATAATAAAGTTTCTACTACAAAAAGAGCAAAATTAAAAATTACATGATGCCTAAACTTTGTAACATTTCTTAGAAGTATCCACTTAATGACTATTAGCATCATCTCTATATCGTCGTAATATAATTTTGTATAATTGCTTACATGCAGGTGTGACCAATTTATGTGTACGCAAAGTATGTTGTAAAGTGGTTTTAGTTTTTTGATACCAGGTCGAAATGAGCGCTGAATTTTGAATTCTATGCTAAATATGCTACGTAATAAACACCTAATGTTAGGCGCTACATTCCCAGACGTTTTTCATTGTGAAATTCAAAATTTTTACCACTGACATACTGATGAACACTAGACAAACTTATAAAATATTAACAGGTACACATGGCATATGCAGACCATACACAATTTCTTTCCAAAGAGAAACATTTCAAGGCCGTCTGTATTCAATGCATAGCGTATCTACTGAAAAAAGTTACGATAATTCCCTGCAAAATAGTTCAAAACCGCAAGAGTTTGTTAAAACCCGAACGAATTTTTAAAAAAATTTGCCAAAAATCACAGTGGTCATATATTTGTGTTTTCTCCTAAAAAATCTAACATTTTTGTTAGAAACTGTGCCGTTAATCTATACGCGCCATTAGGCAACACACTGGACGTACAAGATTACAAAAAAGGAATTACGAATTGATTGTCAGAGGTACACAGAAGTGACAAACGACCACGAAGTCAGTACGATCTAACAACATAGATCTGTAAAGTGTTGTGCCAAAATTCGTAGAATTACGAAAAGTGGCGAACGTTGAAAGTAGTCGAGAAGAAAGTATAAAGAATGGGATGAAATGTGTAGAAGAAGCAAAGTAACAAAGAGGTTTCCAAATAAGAAGAGACAAGAAAAGAATGAATTAATGAATAAAACGAGGAAATAATGAATAAAATCAGAAGGGAGTAAAAAGAAAGTATTGAACAGAATGGAGTGAAAAACTTAAAAAAAAAGAGAATGTCTACGGCTACGGTGAATAATCCAAGGGGGATTCAAAAAAAGTGAGACGGTGAATCCGTTGTAATTTATTAACTGATATTAAAAAGTGAAAAATAAAAACAACAAAAAGAAATAGGTAGTAGTACCGTAGATTAAACGAACAGCCAAGTCAAGTACCAGAAATAGTAAACAGGAGGGTCGAAAAAGGTGATCAAAGAAAGTAATACGAACAGTATGAAACAAAAGTAACAGAAGTACAAATACTAAGCATATTAAAGAATATAAACAGTAAAGAAATGCAGTTAAGGGAAAAGGTATGGGAGGATTTTGTAGACAAAACGTATGAACAGCATCACACTACAAAATATGAAACAACAAAAATGAAAAAAATGAAATAATGTAACTACTGGAGTTGTCATCGCTGTTATCATTAGCGAACAACTAAAGTTGGTCACTGATGATGTCAGCATCGCTGTTGAAACGCGTTCGATTTAATAAATTTGTATTGTGGTTTTTGACGATTTCGGTGTTGTTGCCACAAGAGTTCCAGTTCTTCCACGTATTTTTCATTATTTTTATTAATCTCTGACGCTGCCCAATTAACATAGTAATGACAAAATAAATGCCGATGAAACCAACGAAACAAAATGCGCAGTAGATATAGTGGACCAAATGACAGAAGAGAATCAAATGCAAAACAGATACGTGGCCCATTTAATGAACGGATTCAAAATATCGCAGCTGGTAAACCCAAAATACAAAGAAGAACGCTTAGGTGTCGAAGCCCGAAGAATGTTTTGGTCGACCTAAGGAAAAAAAAACATTAAGAATCGCTACAGAATGGAGAAGTTTCATGATGTTGATAATGCTATATTTAACCAATTAATATTAAAATATAGATCAAAACTAATATACCAGTACAAAAATTTTTAAAATCCGTCAATAAATGACTGAGAAATAAGTTATTAAACTTTACGTATTTAACGCGGAACGACAGTAGTGTGACGTCATTTTACCTAATCGAGTTAATTAGAGGCAATACATTATTTGTATTGTAGGAGGATTTTTTAGCATCAGTCATCTTGTAATAAACAAAACACGTATGATAGGCGCAACTGAGTGCACCCCAATAACCGTACCCGTAGGTACTAAGCGAATACGAACAGGTAAAGTGACGTCACACGCTGGATCAAGATACAAAATTATTCTTCACTTTAAAGGCTCGTAATTTTTTCATTTGTAGAGATATTTTAATGATTCTTTCACATTTTTGTTTCATTTTACTTATATTTTCATAATTAATTTATAGCAAAAAATTGGAAACTTCTCCATTACACTAAATCCTTTCTAAAAGAAAAGAATTGAATCCTCGTTCCTTAACTATAAACTACTATTGAGCGCAATGTTACACCAGAAAATTGTGGCCATGTGATAGAAGAAGGAATAAAAGAAGTCAAAATGTTTTAAATTTTGTAACCTTTATTTTCCCTTTGAAAACTTAAAACCAAATATGAAGCAAAAAAGAGCTTTATAAAGTTATAAAATTTGTGGGGTACCTACTCACTTTTTATGGGGGTGAAGATCGCAAAGGAGAAACCGGTACATTTTATTTTTCTCCTTTCTTCTTCGCTTGTGTTAAAATTCTCAGAAATGGCTATCGCTAAAAATTGTATTGGCAATGAAAAATATTAATAATCTCGAAGTAAATCTTTCGAAGTAATGAAAAAGCAGTTAACATTAAAAGCTAAACAACATTAACGTATTACACGTTACTTGGTTATTGCATCTTGTAAATGAAAAAGAGTGTTAAACTGAAGTGTAATAAATCTTAAAAAAGTGAAACAATTACTTCTTTACGATCAACTTCCTGCGACATTTCCTTTGGCGGTAACTGCAAAAGCCGATACTTTCATGAATGGTAAGTGAAAATAGATCAATTTTAATAGTAGAGAACAGGGTGGTCCCGAATGAAAGCAAACTACTGAAGCACTTTGATATTAAAACGTTTACTTTATAATTTTTTACTTTTTCTACTCCCTTGTCATCAATTTAATTCATCACAGTCTATATTTATTTTAAAACGTACTGTAAGAAACATTTATTTCAGAATAAATTAGATCGTAATCTAAATATAACAAATACTTTTCTACAGTTCCAAAGCCTTCCCACTTGAGCAAAATCTGCCATATAAGGCACATAAATATTACTGCACTAATCGCTGTGGTAAACCAAATGGGTCAGAAATTGAAGGTTTTGAGACGTTTTCTATTGTAAGCGACGAAACATGAGGTAATGCAAACAGTAGCAGAAGATAGATCATCCATACAAAATCTGGGGAATAATGTCCGAAGAGCATACAGAGGTTCAGACAGGAATTATTCTTCTTAAATTTTGTGGAAATACACGCAGAGAGGGTAGTGATAAAGTGCCGTAAAAGTGAAACGAAGCGCAGAAATTGGGAGCGATCATTACCTACTATGAATTGACACTTTTGCAAAAGACAGTAAGAGAAAAATTAGTAAAAGTAATAATAAAAGAGACTTTGAAAACTTGCAAGGAAAAGTGAAGCAGGACCTCGATGCATGAATTGTAAAATCATCAGTGCTACCAAAAAATCATATGGTGTAAACAGAAGTGACGAAATCAAAGATCATCTTGGTAGAGCAAAGATATAGAAAAATAGGAGTGAAATAGGCTATTGCAGACGAAATGCCGACATATCCAAATGCACAGAGCAAAAAAGAGCTGCTACTGTTAACCAAATAAGAATACAAAGAAGGGATTGGAACATGGGTATAATATTGTGCCAACATTTAAAAAAGGAGATTGAAGCAACTGCAATAACTACAGAAGGATTACTATACAAAGCACTGGGAAAAATTGTATGGAAGGATATTGGAACCAAGGTTAAGACAGCAGATCGAAGATTACATAGAAGATACTCAATGTGCCTTTAGAAAAAGTAGAGGAATACAGGACCAAGTGATAGAGAAGAAATACCCACCGAAACAGAAGCAGAGGTGGTCAGAAAACTGGTCTTTTGCACCTATAATTAGGTCAAAAATAAATAAAACAAAATTGACAGCAAAAAAAATGGGGTTCTTGTGAAAGATCCAAAACAAAACAAGAAAAGGTAGGGAAATGAATTGTTCGGTGAGCAATTAAAGTCAGGTGTGATTGGCCTTTGATGAGGAAAGATCGACAAAGTAAAAAGTATATACGAAGTGAAAGGGCAACGACAAAAATTTGAGGGACCTGGATAGAAAAAGTGGGAGCGGCCAGAAAAGAAGAGGGAGACCAGGTGAACGGATATAAGACAAATTGCCAAAACGTAAAATTAATGCAAAAATATTTGAAGAAAACATTCCACATTCAACTCCCCAAAACCTTACATCTTCAGCTAGACAGGGATAAGAGTCATGTAAGTTACATCAAACGCTTAGGGTTGATATTTGGAAGATCTGAATTCCCACAATGTGGGAATTCAGACCTTCCTTTACCTTCTCCTTGTGAGATTTTAATAATTAACCATACTTGTTTGGATCAGTCAGGTATATGCAGTTCTCCGAAGAACTTCCTTCACTGGGTAATTTACCTTGTCCGGTGTTGTTTAAAGGTACAAATTGGAAGTCATGTTATGTTACTTAATTTTTGAAAACTCCACAACATGTGGATGTTTTTGTTTCCATTTAATATCAAAGAAACATAGAATGCACATTTATTCTTTAAATTCTGTTCAAATCCACAAAAACTTCCAAATAAAAAAAAGGACGACGGTTTTGTAACAAAATTCGAGTTTATCGGAAAACCGATTTTAAGACAAATTTGATAAGGGTTGCAAATACACCTGAGCAGGAATCGATAGTAAAGGATAATTCGTCCATCTTGAGTTAAAACTGGATCGAATTTCTACAAGGTATAACAGTAATTCGTATTATAACTCAAATTCCAGCACGTATAGGTAATTATAATATTATTTATAAAGAAGGAATTCGGAATTCAAACATTCCAGTTTGCTTTCAAACAACTTAAACATGTAAACAAGAATTTTGACTAATGATAACAAGGATGAAAATCAAGCAATTTCATTATGGTTAATGAGTTTACATGAATCGTTTTGTTCGTGTCTCGGGTATAATACTCGATCATCCATAAAACTAAAACCCTCAATTTGAAATTTAAATAACTAGATTACATTTGTTTAATTAATCGTACAGCACGTAGCTAAGAAGAAAATTTAAATCATTTACGTTTACACGTTGTTTAAACATTTTTCGATCACAAAACAAACATTACAACGTTTTACCACCTTTGAACGACACTAGTCGGAGTCGTACACCAGAATTATACCTACAGGTATGTACACATACAAGACAAACATCCTTGAAAGATCATGAACCTTTTCACACTGATTTCATTTCGAAAAAAGAGACACGCTTTGGTGAGCAAGCCATTTACACAATTTTATTAAAAATGCTCAAGTTCAACGAGAATATACAATCGATAATCGATTATAAACCGTTGAGTAATAGCTAATTAAAGGCAAATTATATGATTTATAAATAATAATCAATTAAGAAATACAATAAACATATATAAAGCCGGTTCTTGTAATTATTATTATCATTACTGTAGGAAAGGACTAAGATTTATGTGGTTATAAATACGTTTAAATCAATAATGCAGAAATACTTTTAGTGTCACCTAAATGGTGAAAAACTAGTACTATTTAAATGCTATATAAATTATATACAATACTTTGAAAATAAGCGCTAAGCGCTTGGGGGGATAACTTAATGTTCAGGTGAGGTTCTTGCGTCCCTTTTCTTAAAAAATTAGCACTGGTTGACTGAATACTACATGTATTATACATATAAATAACAAACAACCTAAGTTATTATATGAGAAATTGTTTCCTTCCCAATTGTGTTTAATCTGGAAAAATATATTTATACAGGGTGTCCCAGTTGAAGCTGACACATTTTGAACGTGATTAGTGACTAAACGAAATAAGATAAAAATGTGCGGTTTTCACTAATGAGTTTCAAATTTCGCAAAGTTTTTTCCCAATCATATAAAAAAATTCCCTGTTATACAGAGCGAGGGAAAAAATTGCCTATCTTCAACTTAAAGTTACTTGACATATTTAAATAGAACCTCGTCATATTTTTACACTATTCAAAAGTTCTTTAGCTTTTGAAAATGTCAAGATGTGTAGTTTAATTTTTACAAATAAAGAAGATACACGAACTTTTGTGAGTGCGTGCATTCTCATTTAGTTTCAATATCGCCAGTAGCTTTTTAATTTTTGAAAGTACTTATTTTCTGCATTTTTCATTTTCTTGTCATTTGTACATTTGTAAATAAGTAGAAGTTAGCAAAACCTTTAAAAAATGTGTAGTTATAGCTAATTTAAACATCGTGGCAATAATTGAGAAAATAATATGGCAACTGAATTTTATAGAAATTGTCGAATATGCTCTCCTTCTTGGTATATGCACTTTTGAAATCTCACTTGTAAGTTCAAAAAAGGATTTTGTAGCATCTCTTGTTGAATTGCATCGATAACAAAATTGAAAAGCTACTGGCGATATTAAAATTAATGAAAGATGACACTCACAAAAACGCACATTTCTATCTTATTTCGTTTAGTCAATACTCACGTTCAAAATGATGTGTCAGTTTCAACTGGGACACCCTGTATTAAAATCACAATGAGCGCACGATATTTTTAAAAGCGGAAATGACTTCTTTTTTCGTAAAAGAACACTATAATTCTAAAACTCTAATTTTATGCCAATACTTTAGAGCAAATTGTACCATATAATTAGCATTAAAGGTCCATGAAATCAAATCATTTACGAGGATGTATTGATAATTAGTTAGCCTAGACCAGTTCCATGCATAAACAAAATATTGCGATACCATAGCAACGAACAATAACTTATTAGAAGTGTCAGTGTAAAGTTTGACGTCAAAAAAGTAAACCGGAGTTACGTAATAAAGTAAAAGAAAAAAGATGTCCACCGAAATTGTGAAAATCGAAAAATTGGAGTATCGAGCCATCATCAAGTACCTGTATTTAAAAGGGTTAAGAGGTAAGCAGATTTACGAAGATATGCTTGGTGATCAATGTCCTTCGTATGCGACCGTGAAAAATTGGACTGCAAGCTTCAAAAGAGGTAAATTTTCCATTGAAGATGATGACCGATCGGGAAAGCTAGTTTCTGTGTCAGTCCCCGAAAATATCGATGCAGTTCATGACATGATTTTATCAGACCGTCAAATTGGGCTAAAACGGATATCTGAAGCACTGAATATTTCATACGAACGCGTTCATCATATAGTTCACGTCAATTTGGACATGACAAACATTTCTGCAAAATGGATCCCCAAATGTTTGAATGTTGACCAAAAGCGTGCAAGGGTAGAAGCACCCCCTTCACCAGATTTGGCTCCGTCCGACTATCATCTCTTTCCTCAACTGAAAAAAAGTTTAAAAGGTCGTAAATTTTCTTCCAACGAGGAGGTAATAAAAGCTGTGGAGGTCTGGTTTGCAGAGCAAGAAGAAACATTTTTTTGAAAGGTCTAGAGACGTTGCAGGTTCGCTGTAATAAATGTATCCAATTAAGAGGAGAATATGTTGAGTAATAAAATATTTTGACATTGAAATTTTATTTGGTTCTACAGTAGGCTAAGAATTTTTCAATATATCCTCGTATGATTGCATTAAAGGTATAAAGTGTAATAATTATTATTTATTTTATTCTGATAAACTGTACACCGGAAATCAGAGGAATGGTAACGCTTTTACATACGAAGTAAAAAGTAAAAACATACGAGAGCGAAAAATCAAAAGCAAAAATGTCCAAAATCAAAGAGAAAATTCGGTGAAACAACAATATTATAACATGCAATAATGCAACAATAATTTATATTTTAATATTACTGAAACTTTATGTATTTGTTAGTCTACCATTAAGGTAATGAAATTGGTTAACCGTGCCATGGATCCCAGTAAGTTATCTGTGCCTGCTGCAACTTATAGAATGGTTAGCTGAGTTTTTTTATCTTTTTCCAACACATCCATCACTGTTAGTTTGCAAAAGCTAAAGTAAACATGGCTTCTTTCAAAATTGAACCAGCTGCGACTCTACAACCTTTTCAATACAATGTAGGTAATCAAACTGCCTCGAAGAAACACCAATGATGACTTAATACAATGGATAATAGTCCCGCAAGTTCGAGCACAGGTTGTTCTACAAAGAAAAGAGAATTGTGCCTCTCTTCAGGTCTCTTCGGATATCGCCTACGTCAATCAAAGTGCCAATTTCTCTTCCGCCTACACCCTACCAAAGGTGGCAACATGTACTACTATGTAAAGAGAAACACAAAGTGTTATGTGAAGAGTGATGATCAATGGTCATCAATTATTCTGGTAATGGAGTCTCTGAGTGACATTTTCCAAAGTCTTAAATTTCTTTGTCCCCCGGTTTCTCTTCTGCGTCGATCCTTATCTCAAAAACTGTTCAAATACACCAAGTTTGATCCATACTCCTTGGTTTTGTGATTTCTGTATCACTGAGTATATTAATACATCGAATGAAAAGATATTTAATCGAATGATACAGAAATTCAAAATATAATTCTGCTAAAAATAATAAAAACTCTTCATTTTAATACAGTCTCACAGCTTAGGAAAGAAAACTGAAATATTCACCATAAAAAACATACCAAGTAAGACATCTACTAAGAAAGGTCAACTATATATACTCTGATAAGTTTTTGAGTGAGTACTTGAGAACAAAATATAATCTGTGAAGGATATGATATAATTTACAAGGAAAAAAATTGAAAAAAGCGACGAAAATGACAATTGAGACAAAGATGATAAGTTGATATGCGCGTTTAAATAATAAAAGCATGTGTTGCTTGTTTTCCCCATAACTTAGACAGCAATAGCAGTTTTGATTGTCGGAACGAGTGCAACATAACGAGCAATTTTCGGATTTAAGAGAATCTAAAAATAAATACGATACCTGTCGCAAATTTAAATAAAGGTCAGAAAATCTCGATGAAGGGGGCAGATAACTCAAATAAGTCTCCTTAAGGAAGTTCCGCTAAATGAAGGTTTTCTAAGGTGCCAAGAAAAGTAAAAAAAAAAGAAGAAGAAAAGGAGCATAGAGGTAGCAAAACTTTATAGAGGACAATTTTCATTTCTTCTTCCGCGAAACAGAAAGAAACTAGTTCAAGCCATTTTCGTAACGATGATATCTTTCGGAATATACTAACTGTTCTATCCTGTCCAGTTGCAACATTTGAGTGTTGTAAAAGACTCAAAGGTTCGCTAACAGCTAGTTACAGTTACAGTTACAGACAATTTCTAAAACACATTTCGTCTCGCATCTTTGTGCTTTTGCAATGACAAATGAAGCAAACACGTTGTCTATTTTTGACTTTCTTCTTGTCTTCATCCCGTAACTTTTTAAGCAAAGCTATTGAATTTGGTGTAATTGGTCACAATAATTTTTCTTTGAAAAATGAAATTTCAAGAGCAAAATATATAATACAATTAGTAATTTCTATTTTTTTTGTTAAAAAATGTAATTACAAACAGTTTTAGATGCGTGACTGAAGGTGCATCTACTTTAAACAAAAAATAAAGTATTTTAATCGGATGTTGGCAAGTAAAATTTAATTGTTCATCAAACTACATCGTTCTGAAAAATTGCAGAGGGATGTGGATCATAAAAAAGTAATAGGAAGACACACGGGGAGACAAACACTGGCGCTTGGAGAGCAAAACGGCCTTCCGGAGTGAGAACCGAGATGTCATATCAAGTGCAAGAGTCTCACAGGAAGTGGTACTGGTACTGTAGACCGTCGTGTTGTCCTCCAAGGGCTATATAAGACTCACAAGTAGATGACGTGATGACGAAGCTACTAGCCAAATGAGGAACTGGATGAGCAAATGTAAGCTAAATGTAGTACAAGAACAAACCAAATTGGCACCCCTTGATCGAAGTTTATTCAAAAACATATGGAACCAAAACTGACTGAGTTCTGGTAGCATTTTATTTTATCCGAATTGGGGGACGAAATTTAATCTGTAATACATTTGTGTCATAAAATTAATTAATGTTCAAAGCTCAATGCCCAATGGAAATATTTCCAAAAATAATTTAACCTATAGAATGGTCTTTTTTAAAACAACAAATTTAATTTGCTAACTATTTTTTATGTTTCATTAAAAAGTTGGCACAAAAGTACTTGTAACGCTAAAACATCAACCCTTCTCATTGTGAAGTGGTCGTTGCAGTGCTTTGGATGTAAATCTTATGTGCCTAATTAACGAAAATTATTCAACTTTCAATCATTCAAACACATTCTCCTTTAAGCCTTATTCATCAAAATGTACATTACGCAATTATTTTCAAATATGACTCCAGATTTTCATGAAAGATTCCATTTTAAAATCAGGATTAATTCACACCTACATTTAGGTTTCTGAAAACACTTCTCGGAAGCAAAGCAACATAAGAGCCATCTATTCACAAATATCTTGCAAATTTGCTATTGATATGTCCAGAAATTTTAATGATTGAAAGTTAATTACAGGTATTCAGCATGTCCAAACTTTTTAAGCTGAAATATATGAAAACAGCTTTACTCATTCCAACATTTTTCCCATAATCAAGTCTAAGAACATTATTTTAGAATCGTGCTTAATTAAGTCCAATAAAAAATCTTAGAAAATAGTAAAAAGCAGATGTTTGAAGGATATTATTACATAAATTTATTTATTGCGCCACAACATTACGATGCGTACGATAAATTTTTTAATCTATCCATTCAAATGATTTTTTTTTTCATTAAACGTACCTCAAAATTATACTCAATGCTAATGATACGTATTGTTGAGACTCGACCTAACTGCTATTTTGATTTATATTTTGCGCAGTCAGATTGACGATAAAGTATGTTTGTTAAAGGAAGGTATTAATTTTGTAGTTTTTTTCTACATATCAACTATATAATCTTGTAATTTAAAGCACATCCTCATGAAGAACAATTTTTTGCTACACCTGCAATAAATAAAACAAAATCTTAATTCGGTACCTCCCCTAAGAACATACCAACGCACACAAATGTCATTTTGTAAGCACTTCAAGCATTCCCTCAAGGGGAAAAAACGACCGTACGCTAACGCTAAGAAAATTCGGCGCGAAGTAAACGATTTCACACGTGTAACACATATGTATGAGAATTGCAACCCCGTTAGAATGAGAGAAAAGGAATTTCGGCGCAAATTATTTACACGTGTTGGACCGTTTGTTTTCCCAAATAGTCGATAGATAAAAACGACGGGAAATGTTACAACTGCTTATGTTAATGACGGGATGACATAAATTATTTATTGGACGACAATTTTAAAGAATGAGGTACACTATTGGTGTTGTATCCTAAAGCTAAACGAATGATAAATATTCATTGAATTAAATTGTCATTAATTTTATTGGCACTATTATTATTTATATTGACGTTTATAATTATTGATAATAATTTTTTTTGTGATACATAACACGCAATGTCTGCACGCATGTCTGTCATTTTAAAAGGGTTTACTTTGTTACAAAGGGATAATATGGATCAATGTTCAAATTTGCGTAAAGCTCCCATTAGTGCAATATATTTTTGAGGAAACTTGAGCTGCATACAGTAATGTGTTTACAACGGGGGAAGTTTCAGAAATGAACTCATGATTAAAGTTTTCTGTAGTCATAAATTTTAGGATTGAGCTTATTTGTAAACGATTTATGCTGAAAGTTTTTCTCGTCTCTGCTTACTGATGTAAACATGTTTGTCTCAAAAGTTTTCTTTTAAGTTATGCTAATTTTTATTGTCGCGTTTTTATATTTTTCAGAGACGAGTCCGTAAAATTGTAACATAGCAATAAATATTTAACTTATGTTAAGGATTCTGATTGGATTATAATTGACAATTGACATTATGTCATCCAATCACTTCCCAACAGTGAGTTATATTAAACGTTTATAGTATCCAGATTCCAGATGCAATTAATGAAATTGAAAACGGTAACCTCTTTCTATTTTTCTAGTTTGAGTATAATCTGCATAGCTCACAACAAGATAGCACGAAACAATTACAAAAAAGTCGGAAGAAAAAACTCAAGAAAAAACATTTAGGAAACCAGAACAAATATAAGAATACATAAGAAGAGGCATACACGAAGTAGCAACAAACAGAAGAATTTTATTGGTAAGATGTGCGAGTCTAAGAACAATTCAGCGATAGTAAGAAGGATCATGTTTCAAAAGGCAAACGTATCAAGGAGGTAAAATTACCAAAGGTTGAACGTATACACTGTAGGATCAAAAGGTAGAGAAAGTTGATGATTTATAAACAGCCGGCGGAAAAATAATAAAAAGATATATGAAAGTACCCATCAAACCAAAAATGGGAAGAGCATTATAAGAACCTCTTGTGAGAAAGGGGAGGGTCTCCTATTACGAAAACAAAAGTAAACAAAACATGTTTAGAAATAAAGGACAATAAAGTATGTAATTGGGCCGGTTGGTATCCTTGTATTGATTAAACATGGATCAAACAAAGGAAACTTTTCAAAATGTGCATAAATGGACAGAGGAAGATTGCTTTGGCACAGGAGTATGACCATCCGCAGTGCACAACTAGGAAACCAATGGAATAATACAAAAATTTGGAAATAGAAGTAAACATCGCGAAAACAGAACATATGTGTAGGTATAGGGGATAACAGCAAAATTAAATACTGCCACCGATATCAGAATTTATGCTCAACAAATACAGGGTGTTTCTACTGAAAGTGGACAAAGGTAATAGAGGTTGTAGGTTTCAAAACAAACTATTTGGTGACCGATTTTTTTGCGATACGTCTTATTTGCAGATGAAGCTACTTTTACCAGAGATGGTGTGTTTAACCATCATAACATGCACTGTTACGCAGAAGAACGTCCTCACGCTGTAATTGAAAAAATCACCAATACAGTTTTAAAGTCAGGGCGGAATTGTCGACGAATACCTTATTGGCCCCTTTTTTCTTCCAGAAGTGATGAATGGTGAAAACTATTTACAGTTTTTAAGAAATGATTTGGAAGAGTTGATGGAAAATGTGCCTTTAGACATCAGGCAAAGAATGTGGTTTCTTCAAGATGGAGTGCCATCACATTATGCAAGAGATGTCGTCTCGTTCTCCCGACCTGAACGCGATGCATTTTTCTTTTGGGGCTATTTTAAAGAAAAAGTGTATGCAAGACCAATTCCATCAATTCAGGAACTCAAAAGAAGAATTGCTCATTACGGAAATGAAGTTCATGTAAAATGTTTAAGAAGAGTTCAGTTTTCAATGAGAAAAAGGATCCGGGAGTGTTTACGTCAAAATGGGGAACATTTTGGACAATTTTTGTAATTGTCTCAGTGCTGCAAAAATTTTATAAATAATTTATCTTTCTTAATATTTAACTGAAAAATTGTAAAAGTAAATAAAACTTTTTATTTTAAGTTAAGTGCACATCTGCACAAAAACAAGTTCAACTTTTTATTTATTTAAAGCAAAACGATGCGTTTAATTACAACAAAAAAGTTGACGAATAAAATTTCCTATCAAACACAATTTTTAAATGAAAAAAAAACTTCAAGACTCAAAAGTTCCAAAGGATTTAACAGTGGAGGTACTCGAAAAATCCATCTTCTGCTTATTTGATTTTCATTAAATTTCCACAGTTTTTTGTTTTTAAGTATTTATTAACAAGTACAAATAATAGTTGATTATATTTAATTGGTTTAGAAGTTATTAATAAAAAAAGTAATTTTTTCCCAACTTTGAAGACCTAATATTATTTTACCTGTGCAGTGTGCATGCTAGGATATAAGTTTATTTAAACAATTGTCTTTATTTTATGCCTATTATTTATAGTTATCGTACTTCCCACATATTCTGACTCACCCTGTATATCTCCATTATTTGTAGTCGGATTTCAAAAAATCAAAGTTTTGGAATCAATAGTTTAATATCTACAACGTTTGTTCAAAACTTTTTTACAAAAAATATAGAACGGAAAAAATGGTGGTCATTTTAAATTACAATAGTAGAGTAGATTTTGTGCTATTCAATTTCGAAAATTTAAAATGACCGCCGTTTTGCTGTTGTAAATTTTTTGTAAAAAAGTTTTAAACAAACGTTGTAGATATTAAGCTGTCGATTCCAAGGAATTTTGATTTTTTGAAATCCGACTACAAATAATGGAGATATAGATGTGTAAAAAAATAAAAAAAGGCCCATAATTGGAAAACAAAAACTAAAATGAAAAAAATTATTTTAAAAAAGTGTTTGTTTTGACGAGTTTTATAACCTCTATTACGTTGTCCACTTTGAGTAGAAACACCCTGTATAAAAATTATCATCTTGAGGCAAAATTGTGTAGTACTGATTAAAGGTGAATTGAATGCTTCCAATTTTATTTTTTTAGTACCTACTCAAACTGCCATTTTTTGAAAAACCTTCACTACGTTGCTAAATTTCGTATTTAATTGTAAGTATACTCACTAAAAAACTAGTTCATCAAAGCTTTAAAAAAATTTTGTATTATGTGCATGCGCGGCCCACATTTCTAAAAACGGAGCAAGCTTAGGATAGCATAAGTACGTCTTTGTTTTTGGCTTTTTTCTATATATCGCTAAGTGCCAGTTTGCTGCTACTGGCAACCGCTCACTGCCGCTTACTGCCAAAAAAATTCAGCTTACAACCACAAGCTGATTTTTCTTTCGGTTTTCGCAAAGCTTTTACCGTTGAAAACTTACATACCTACTTTCTGAAAAATTTCAAATTTTCTACTTTTAAAAAAAGTAATAATTTTTATAAGGAGTCAATTGAAAATTTATTCGTTTTAAATTACCATAAAACCTTCAAATGATAAGATCTAATGGTCAATAGCTTTTAGCGAACGACTCTCAGGTATTCGCAAGCCATTGCCCCTACTACAATTCAAAATATTAATTAGAGAGGAAAAATGTTTTAAATTACGAAATATACAGGGTGTTTCAGACCACCCGTACCGTCCAAATATCTCGCGAAATATAAAACGCATTGAAAAAAGAAAAAATACGTCTAAAAATTTTTTTAAGACTATTATTTGATAGTAACAGGATGTCTCCACTCCCACCCCCGGGGGTGGAGAGAGGGGTAACTTCGTAATCTTAAATAGCACCCCCAAGTTTATTATGCAGATTTGAATTCTGCGTTAACAAATAGGAATTTTTTGTTTGAAACATTTTTTGAAGTTCGTGACAGATGGCGCTATGATCGCCGAAAGAAGTTTTTCCGATTACCTATGCTAATTTGATGTCAGTTTTGTTAAGTGACAATCAAAAATGTTAATGCTTTGTAAAAGGGAAAAGGGGGAGCTTTATTTACCCCACACCGCCATTTCACCCCTAATTTTAGATTTAAACGTATCTCGAATGTCAATGTGTTCTTTACTCGTGAAATCGAAGTATTTCAAATTTTTTTTTCTATTTTACATCAAAGACAAAGAAAAATTACAAAATTTAACTTCTTCAATCGTGGTATTGAACAGTTGTTTAAATCTAAAATGGTTGCGTTTTCCTATCCTAGGTTATGGGCCATAGGGGTGAAGTAGCGGTGTGGGGAAGGGAGGGGGTTAATAAAGCTCCCCCTCTTCCCTTTTACAAAGCATTAACATTTTTGATTGTCACTTAACAAAACTGACATCAAATTAGCACAGGTAATCGGAAAAACTTCTTTCGGCGATTAATTTATAATTAGCATCCTTTTTTCCACTGTCCTTAGATTCATACGTGCGTATAAACTGTTCTTTATTTAATACTAAGGCATTGGAGAGCATACCTACTTAATTAATTTTTAATTATCCTTTAATTATTGTTACATCTTAACATCCTGAAATGAAGGTGGTAATATTTTTAGTGAATGTACCACTGAAAGCAAGCGTGTATTTAAGGGGAGGGTAATGGGGTAATTAACCTCCCCCCCCCCAAATTACGTTAATATAATAAATATTACCTACTATATTCGGACAAAGTAAAGGCTTACTTGGTAAAGTTTTTGAACAGTACCTAATTAAAAAATTAGTGCATTTTTTATCCCCCCCCCCCCCCCCCCCCCGGAAACAAAATTTCTAGAAATGACGTTAACTGACAGTTCTGATATGCGGCACCGGGCACGTTCAGAACAAATTTTCGTAATATTAACGATTTTGAATAGGAATTTTGAAAAATCGCAAATTCGCCACTATGGAACATTTTAACTACAACTTTTTTTATTTTTCCAGAAAACTAATGAGTATTTTAACTATGTATGTACTGTTAACAATCGTAAAACCATCGCAAAGTTCTTGAAAAAGTAATTGGTAAGTTGCACGATTTCTCGTGTTAATTTAATGCAGTTCTGTAAATGTCTTACTTCTATAATATATAGTTCGGCACAGACGATAATCACCAATAAGCTGCAAAACTCATTATTTAAACATTTTGACAGCGAAAATTTTGGGTAAAAAAAATTACGAGAAATATTTAGACGAACACGTTTGTAATCCTGTCAAAAAAGTGAAAAACCGAAATACAGTTCATTAATGAGGTTTACATTTGTATAAAACTTTGTAATACAGAAAAATTTCGATAAATCACGTCATAAAGACACATAATTCTTTTGCCGTTAATTAAAACGATATCTGTTGGCGTTTATATGATCTATAGATTTATTTACAGAATATGAAGGACCACCCCGAACATCTTCGCCCACAAAAACTTCTTAGATTCATATTTAAAAGTTGTACTTAAAAATTCAAATGAGTCGTAAATCTTCTAAACGTTCAACGTTAACACAATTTTGAAAATAATGCTTTATTGTAGGAAGAGGTCGTAAGTATCATTAAACCATAGAAGGAAATCTTAGTTTCATGCACGACCTTTACTCTTCTAATACGTGAATCCAAATGATTTTACCACCTGGTGGGTTTATATTTTTTTAACGCTTCATTTCAAAACTACGAATAACAATGAAATTGTAATGTCACGTAATGCATAATAAAAATTTTATAAGAATGATTTGCGTTATTTTCTCATAACTGTACTTCCTTATACGTACATAAACATACGATAATTGAATAATACAACAATTGAAGTGGGAAATTTAAGCGATTGAAACTAATTAAATTTTTGCATTACTGTTCGAACTCTCTTTGTAGTAGGTACCGACTGTTTGAGAATTAATCTTCTTTTATATCGTACAGTTCGAGTAATAAGTTTTCAAAGTGTGGTAGAAGAAAAAAAGTTCACTGTTCTTTAATCACGCAACCCCGGACGCCTTTTTGTTTTATGTTTTAAAAATGTGTAGATTAAATTCCTGTACGTTATAGTTTATAGCCCACATACAATCGAGGGATAAGAATGTAAATGGACGGAAGGTTTAAGTGGCAGGGTTGTTGTTTCATGAATTAATTAATTTACGTTTGCGGCTTTCTATACCACTGGGATGTATGATTTATAATTAACAGGGTCAGTGGTACGCCATTTACTTTTATTTAGATGTTCTAAAATACGACGGACGGGTAATTAATTTCGGAAAATAGATACATAGTCCGTACTTTAAATAGCTACACAGTTTAAGCACGCAACAATGTTATAAAAAATTTCATTTATTGTTCTCGTGTTTTTACAAAAGCCATGAATTGCGAACGTAACACAAAAAGTCACGCCACAAACAATTTGTTAATGCGAATCTGGAATTTATAAATTAATTTTATTCACAATGGCAGTAAATACCTTTAATTTGTACGAGGGTAAATTGAAAAGTGCCCGGTCTACACAGGAAACAGAAATAGTTGCTCATTGATATTTGCCATGTCAATACGTAATTTGTCACGTTGTGTATTACCCTAGTGAAACAGATTTTTTTTACCTTTGCTATCCCAAAAAACTAAGGAAACAACTTTTCCAGTCGATGGAACTGTTTCGTAGCAGGTTCTGTTTTGGTAGTGCTTTGATTCTGGATAATAATAGTGAATCTGTAGTCACAAATCTCATAAAATTCAATAGTTCTTGTTTAAACAACGCCAATTACTACTGGGAAATTGTCCTTCGTGTAAGCTTTTGCTCTAGAGCTTTCTTTCTCATCCCCAAAAGTTCAGTTAAGCTATAATGTAGGTACTAATTTGGTCTTATGAACTTAACATTAAATCAGAGGCGATCTTTCTTACAAGGTAAACCATTTGTATTATGGCGGTCCACGACAATATTATAAGAAAAGACCCAAACAACTTTTCCATTTCGAAAACCGGGATCCCGGACAAAATTGATGCAGTATTTAAAACCGGTATTCATACGTAAATACCGGTATTTCGATATTAATTTAATTTAATTTTAGTAGAAAATATTGTGGATTAATGATATTTAGAACTAGTGCACAATATTGTATGTATACAGGGTGGGGCAATAGTGTGGGGATGGTTTATTAACGAACATTTCGAAAGTTCGTTCATGGGCTATGGTAAGGCTACAAATGTAAAATATTTCTACTTGAATTGGAAAGTTTATACAGGATGATTTATATCAAAGTTGCATTTTTTTAATGGAACCCTAGTGCGACAATATTATTTTGTCACACATAGTACTTAAAACGAATCGTTTGGCCGCATGTGTCCAAAAAATTGAATATCGCAGGGATCACAAAGCTTAGAAGGTCGTGACAATGCGATATTACTAAAAAATTAAGTGTACTATCGCAAACCGGACGGTCAAATCCGAAAACTTCTTGTGTTCGGAGAAATTACTACGTCAATTTTTCTTTATTACGTTTTAATTTTTGAACTATGAATTTACAAAATTAAAATCGCAAGTTCATTATTTCAAATTTCAATTTTGAATTTAATTTAAACTTTTTAACTTTAAGTAGCAGTAATATTTTGCGTTTCGAATTTTTAAATTTGAATTTTCGAATTATAATTTAGGATTCATTAGCATTAATATTTTGAGTTTCAATTTTTTATTTCAAATTTCTATTTTGAATACGACATTATTGAATTTTATGTGGATTTATTTAATTTACATTATTTTATATTTACATCTTTGAATAACTTGAATGCTTTGAATTTGAAATTTTGAAAAAGTCAATACCGGTATCCCGAGATTCACTTGATTGAATACCTACCGAAAACCGGTATTCAAAATTTCTTCCGGTATTGTAACCTGCACTTTTCAGTAAATTAGCAAAACCGATTTGTACCAGATGTGTACCTACTATGTTCAAAAATGATCAAACACATTAATACCTACTTAGTTGAATTTTTTTGGAAATTCAAGATTATTGCAAACTCTCCCGTTAAAAACAACTAGAAATTGTATTTTGCACTTTTGTGTTCTAAAAATACTTAGAATATTATATAATTAATAATACCGAACAAAACAGTAAAAAAATATAATTGGACAAAGAGCAAGACAATTAAACTACCTATCATCAGTACATAATCACATACATCACAAAAAAGAAAGAAAAGAAAAGAAAAGAAACTATTGCGTAGTTGGAAAAGAAACGAAAGGTACTACTAAGAAAAGTATAAACAAAGCCAAAGTGAATGAAATAGATCTAAGATTGTAAAATTACAATTTACAAAGATTCAAGATGGCTGGTATAGAGTAGAAGGTGCAGAACTAATAAACAAGTAATATAAAACGGCAAAAAGGAATTGAGGATAGTTAAGAGCAAGAGGAAAAAATGCTCCCAACCGTGTAATAATCTATCGGTCAAGTCGAACTCGAGCAAGAAAAAGAAGGAAACCAGAATAAGGGAACACGCGTGAAATTAGATCTCATGGACGATGAAAAGAAGAAAATATTTACCTGATAGGTAAAATATATCACAACAGTTTCACAAATTAGACGCCCGCATCAAAAATTCAAAATCGTCTTGAACAGACAGTGTAGCGACAGACGTTTTTAAAAATACGTAAAATACCGAAAATATTGAACTACACTTTGATATTAAAGGGGGCATTGCGTTTTTCTCACTTCATTCCCTTACTCTCCTGAGGCACTTCATAAAATTTTTCAAATAGAAAGAAGGGTCGAGTGTTTTTCCCCTGTTTTTATCGACTTGTTCTCTACTTTTGTTCATAATATTAATTTTAATAAGAAAATAAAATGTTACTAAAATAAAATTAAAAAAATAATACCTAATTTTGTTGTCTATTACCGTTGTCCACGTTTTGGGCTGTATTAAAAATAAATATTAAGTAGAATTTGCATTTCATTATTGTAATATAGGTAACTTATGGAGTTCCACAACTCAGTCTTATTACAAAAAGCAAATTTTTCCATTTAGAGTAGTTTGCAGTAAGGAAAATTTATAAGTAATCAGTAATCACACTTATGTGCACATGAAACAAAAATGTTTGCCTAAAAGCTCGCAAATAATATCGTACATTTGTTTGCTTTCGATTGAAGAACCCTCATCAGTTCTAGAGTGAAACGTTTCGTATCACTTTCCAAAATTGTTTACGCAAAAAATATAATAATAATAATAATAATATATACTGAGTGCTAGCATACAAAACGTATTTACACAAATCAACAAACGTACATATAATAATAAAATAAAATTAGTTAATATAATCTAATTATCACAGTTAAAATTGCTTAAAAAATAATTTTCGTAATTATAAAAAGAAAATTTTGAAAGGTGTTTCTTTACAACTAATTTAAGTTTCTCAAAAGGTAGATTTTTTATTTTTTGTGGTAAGAAATTGAAGAATTTAATACACAAAAAATGAGGACCATTGTGAGATTTAGACAGACGCAGAAATTCCGTTCTTTTATTATTTTTATTTCGGGTGTCATGATAATGAACATTGCTATTCTCTAAAAATGAATTTTCATTCTTTTTTACGTGTAATAGGCATTGATATATAAACTCACACGGTAGTGTAAGAACTTTAAGTACTGTGAACATATTTTTTATACACTCTCTATCTATAGCCATAGTTAGCTACAATACGTATGGCTCTTTTTTGCAACTTAAAAAAACGATGCCCTTCAGATGAATGACCCCATATCAAGATGGCGGACGATATTAAAGAATGGTATAAAGCAAAATAGGTAACTAATAGTACTTTAGAAGACACCGATCGTTGTAAGTTACGAAGAACGAAAATGTTCCTGCTTAACTTAGTATCAATATGTTCAGTGTGCGCTGTCCATGTTAAGGCTCATTTACATTTGTCACTTTTGATGATCATCTTGGAGGAATCATCCAAAGTGATAAGTGTAAATTGCCTTTCATTTCTGTTTCATCCAAAGTGTACACTAAAAGTGAATGATGAAACAATTCGACCCCCGACCAACTTTTGATGAAAGAAGCGTTCACGGAACCGATGATTCATCCATAATGAAAGCCTAGTGAAAAATGTAAACAGCGGCTTTAATTCATTTCACAACTACCAGTCAAATCCCGTAGTAGTTTTGTTTGTGTTTACTATTGGTTTTTTTAACTTTAAATGATTTATTAAATACTGAAGGGCAAAGATTTTATAACCATGTAGTTTAAATGGCAAGATAAACATATGGAAATATTTCTCGAAATATACCGGCACACGAGTGTTTATGGAATAAGAAATGCAGTGAGTACAGCAAAACAAATGCACCCTTGTAACTGTTCAGTTTTCACAGACACGACAATAGGGAATAAAGTGACAGTGTGTGAAGAGATGAATCAGCGAACTGGATGAAAATGTGTAAACAAGGATGATCACCCTGGATGATTTCACTCTGAGTGATTCACTTTGGATGTACATCAAAAGTGATACAGTGTAAATCCCGCTTTAATTTAGGGTCAAGTGTAACTCCTAAAAACTTGACTGAGTCCAGATTATTATAATTCCCTAAGTTTCTTAATGTAAATATCATACATTGCCTTTGATGTTTTTTCTCCACGATGGAGACCTTTTGAAGGAGTTGTCAAAGTGGGACAGTTAATGAAACTTCAAGTACTTCATTCAACTTACCGACGTTTCGACTGGGGGGTCCAGTCTTTCTCAGGGATCTGAAGAATTAGAAGTTCAGAAAATTCTTCCGAGCCCTGAGAAAGACTGGACACCCCAGTCGAAACGTCAGCAAGTTGAATGAAGTACTTGAAGTTTCAATAACTGTCCCACTTGACAACTCCTTCAGAAGGTCTCCATCGTGGAGAAAAAACATCAAAGTTGATTACGAGGAGCTTCATCTACGCATCATACATTGTGTTTTATTTGTGTTAAGTACTAACTGATTAGCAGCTAACCAACTAAATGCCTTTGACTGTCATCCAATGAGTTGCTATTGATAGATAAAGTCGTATCATCTGCAAATAGAACGTCTCGTGTACCTTCAGGTAAACAGTCAGAAAAATTGTTTATGTAAAGTAGGAACAACAGGGGTCCTAAAATACTTCCTTGCGGAATACCAACCTTAATGGACAACATACTGGATATACCGTTATAATTTACAACTTGGTATCTATTTTCTAAATAAGAAATTAACAATTTCAAACTATTTGCTTCGAAATTATATGATTTTAGTTTGTTCAACAATATGTTATGAGAAAGGCAGTCAAAAGCCTTAGTCAGGTCCAAAAACAACGACAAGCAAGAGTGTCATACACAAACCGACAGATTGCCATTGTGGTTCCTCTATTTTTTCGGAATCCATATTGAGAATTGCTAAATAAGTTGTTAATTTCAAAATATTCTGTTATTTGAAGGACTTTAGAAAATACAGGTAGTAGATATAGCAATTAGGCGATAGTTAGAAGTATCATTGCTTTCGGCGCCTTTTTTAAATAAAGATACTATAGACATTTAACACTGTTGTTAACCACATCATTGTTTAGAACAGGTAAGTCTTTCAATATCACATCGGCACAAAAAAGTTGTTTGCTGTAAGAGAGCAGCTAGTATTAGAACTCTTAGTTTTACGGTTTGTGTTATTAACAATTTTCCACAGAGTTTTAGTTAGAATTATTAAAAAGGCAGAACCTCAATATTTCTCTGGAAAATGTATGGGCCACAAGTTTTTGAGACATTATGAGAATCTCATTGGTGTATGTGCAAAACATCAGGCCAATTACAGAATATGCATACAAAGACACCATTAAGAAGAAGTGAAAAAATTCTACACGGCTTAGTGCGACAAAAAATTCTCTGCAGACGACGTTTTAAGAATTGCCAAAAGAATTTTTTTTTGCATAAACTTTATAATACTTATACGTAAGTGTTAATTGGAGATTATGTAGATTTTATACCTACGAATTTATAATAGATATATTTTACACAACCAATAAAAAGTGAAAATTAGTATTGAAACAGAAATTGGAATATACTATAATAATTATATAAAAACTAGACATTTCTATTCAAGTCGATAAAAAATAAATAAAAATTTTTGACTGTAAAAAAAAGGAATAAAAAATAATTGGTTGTTATCGTAATAAATTTCTTGAAAAGCCAAATTACTTATAAAACTAGAAAACCCAATAAAATCGTTATTTACTTAACAAATGGCAACAATGGGACGCAATTTATGGCTTGTTTTTCGTCGAACAATGAATATCCAACCAATAAAAAGACGATCATTCTCGTAATAATGGCGAGTATAACAAATAACAATTATGAAAAGAGAATAGATAGCTTAATGAAATGTACCTATTTGCGTTATAGGTATTAATGGCTACATGCACGATTGCCTTTGGTACGTACAATCATGATTTCACAGTCGGAAAAAAAGTCGCATCGTCATTCACATCCCTTTGAGATGGGAAATCGTACGACGATAATTATTGTCGATGAGTGAGTCTATAATTTACAGGTCATTATTTATATTTTTGAGGCCGGATGCGTAAGAAGTTTACAAAGTAAACGTTACATATCACAGTTACCGATACGTGCTTATTTTATAATCGTAAATCATATAGTGTTCGGATGAAATACATGTAGCGCTACGTATCATCTTCTAATGTATAATTATTACTTTACGGTGTTAAATCTTTTGTCGCCGATCTAGGTTAATTCGTGATCATATAGTCAATCGTGTGTGTTCCTGTAATCCATATAATTCCTCACGGTCCATTTCAGAATATAAGATTAGAATTTCTATAACGAGATCAAGTTATTGGAGTGGTTGGTAATTTGTGGTTTTGTGGCTTTAACGCTAACGTATTTGTAAAGCGGCGAGGTGGAACTTTCTAATTTGATACGTCGATTTAAGAAGGATATTGAATGTACACTGTCAATCTCAAATTGCATTCTTTAATACAATGTCTATAGTATAAGGCGGGCAGTCATGGGACAATTTCATTAAACTATCAATCGATATTGTATCGCATAATTAGTAGATGAAGTAAAACTGTTGAACGCGGCTAATGAAGCCTTATACTTGCCGAAGTTTATGGAATTCTGCGACCTTACATTCTTATGTTTTTTAGAACGTGTTTGTTACGGTAAAACTGGATATTATGGTAGTAAGATTGTGCATATTTCCGTCCAATGGACATCTGCCAAGTCACTGCATTAAAAGATAAACGTGTAGATCTCCCAAGCTGCACGGAAAATTTGGATACATTTATGGATATATACATATAAGACACTAGAAGACACAAGTAATCAAAGAATCTTGTGATCTGCGATTAGCATATAAATCGTTGTTAACTGTTGGTAGGGGAAACAACTAAAAAAATTGTGCCAACTAAGCGTATTTCTTTAAATTAATTGGTACGGTACTACTAAACATTGTTTGTAAAAAGTATCATTGGTTATTTATTGCAATTAACATTTTTAAGGAGTTCGAAAGGTTCATTAGATAGATCCCGAATTGGATAGAAATTTGCTAATAAATCTTTCAAAGCAGGAAATTTGGAATTTATTTATTTAAGCAATACATAGGTAGAGGAAGGAAACGTTGACAAAACGAAATGAGACTAAGGGAAATGGAAGAGGGATTCCGGAAAGATCGTTCTATCAAGAAATAAAGAAAACAGAGAAGGAATATACAAATAGACAGCATTATTTAAAAAAACAAAGAAGGGGGGCTGACTGATGGTCAAATTTTAGAAATGTAGAGGGAACACTTTAAAAATTTACCGAATGAAAAGGAAAAGGAGGAGCAAATAGACCACAGGCAATAAAACAGGAGGAGAGCGACTACAAGAATAAAGGAGGATGCACACTTTTAATGAGGTTTCCAAAAATGACGGAATTTGATAAAATTTTAGTATATTGTAGATATCGACTTTCTGACCAAAAAGTCTCATGGGCCCAAAGTGATCCTATGACTGGTTTCCGAGATAGAGTGGCGGGTATGGGATATCTTGAAAAACAGGAATTAAATTATAAATACCATAAAAGGTTGATATTTTCTTTAAAAAAGTAATACAAGTAATTTAATTTGATCTTGGGCGGCTGTCTAGGATGTCAGGTGTTGATTTTTATGTGTACAGGGTGTACAACTAAGAAAGGAGGCCGGCCATAACTCGGAAACTATTTGAGATAGAACAGTGAAATAAAAAATCTTATAATAAAATGTGGCCAAGAGAAAATGCTGGAAATTATTTTCAATTTCATACCATTGCCACCAGAGGGAGTTTCACTGATTTCAATTTGAAATTCCCATTTTTTGGGCAATTTTCCTCAGTAAGGTATTTAAAAAAATATATTCATTGTGAACTAGTGATCAATATGTAAAACTTTGTTTAATGAATTTTGATGTGCTGTTACGATTTGTTTATACCTCAAATTGCCTCTTATATTACCACATTTTTGACTATATCTTCGGTACTATAAAAGCTATTGACATAATTTTTTTTAAATTACTCACTTATGAATTTTCCTTCCAATAGCAGTGAAAAAAATATTTGGTACCATTTGAATTTTTTTAGAAAAGTCGACCATTTGTTCCTTTAACAAGTTGCGCCCTCTATTGGTAGACGGAGATAAGAAATTGTTGTGATTTTGAATTTTTTTGGTAATATGAAGTGTTGTATTTACATCGAGACCAATCTTAACAAATTCAAGCAAACCGTTTCGAAGTTACACGATTTTTTCTAGTAACACGTAATTTAGATCCCCGTCCCTTTATTTTGACAGCAATCGTAAAAATTCATTAAACAAAGTTTTACATATTGATCACTAGTTCACAATGAATATATTTTTTAAAATACCTTACTGAGGAAAATTGCCCAAAAAATGGGAATTTCAAATTGAAATCAGTGAAACGCCCTCTGGTGGCAATGGTATAAAATTGAAAATAATTTCCAGCATTTTCTTTTGGCCACATTTATTATAAGATTTTTTATTTCACTGTTCTATCTCAAATAGTTTCCGAGTTATGGCCGGTCTCCTTTCTTAGTTGTACACCCTGTACAATGTACACCCTGTACACAAAAAAAATCAGCACCTGACATCCTAGACAGCCGCCCAAGATCAAATTAAATTACTTGCATTACTTTTTTAAAGAAAATATCAACCTTTTATGGTATTTATAATTTAATTCCTGTTTTTCAAGATACCCCATACCCGCCACTGTATCTCGGAAACCAGTCATAGGATCGCTTTGGGCCCATGAGACTTTTTGGTCAAAAAGTCGATATCTACAATATACTAAAATTTCATCCAATTCCGTCATTTTTGGAAACCTCATTAAAAGTGTGCCTCCTCCTTTGTGAATTGATAAAACAAATCTGGATAAAAGAGAGAATGCCAAACACCCTTATACACCCTTATACAAAAAAGGGGAAGTAACATTATGTAATAATTACAGAGGATTGGCATTACTGGACGTCTGTTGTAAAATTCTAGAACCGTTAATTAGAAAATTTAAATATGTATACGGAGCAACGAAGGGAGTATTGGGGGAATACCAATCAGGGTTTAGAAATAATAGGAGCACAAATAGACCTGAAATTCACTCTAAAAAACTTCAAACTGCTAGTTATCAATACAAAATGGAGCTGCACGTACTTTTCATCGACTTTAGTCAGGCCTACGACAGGATAACCAGAGAAAAGATATACATATGATGCTGGAGGAGAAATACAGGATTAACAAGTATCAAAAGGCGCAAATTCTTATAGAACTCTAATTTCAACCAACTTCAAATCTGAAACTAATTATGGCATATATTATATACAATATATATGTATATAAGTACCCCCCCCCCCCCACCTCAGACACAAGCACGCCGGATTCTGCACAAATGAGTGGAGAGGGTGACGGACACTTTGTAAATCACGAAAAAATGTTAGAGGAAAAAAAGTAAAAAAGATCGTTTTTCTGCGGACGTGAAATTTTCCCCCTTTCCACCCCCAAAAAGGGGTTGCAGTTGGGGGTGAAATTTGCAATTTAAGTATCGTTTTTTATGGAGAATCCAAAAGTAATACAAAGTAGGTGTTCCCATTTAAGTTTTGAAAACTCACTCCCGTTCCTCCTGAAAAATATGTATTTATTGCTAATTTAAACATCATGGCATTAATTAAGAAAAAAATATGACAAGTAAATTTTATAGAAATTGTTGAATTGAATTTTAACTTGTTAAGTTCAAAAAAAATGTGTAGTATTGTAGCAACTGAATTTGCTTGATTTTTGAATCTTAAACGCATTATAAAAATATTACAGGATAGACATATACGCCAGAGTCGTGTGAATACTATTAAAAATAAATCAAGCAACAATTAAACTAGTGAAAAATTCACCGGCTGTGAAAGAAGATATTGACAAACTGGAGACGACGGCAATAAACATAAAAAAAAATTAGCAAAGATAATGAAGAAATTAGAAGACAGTGCAAGAGAACGAGACGAGAAAGTCGATAAGGAAGAAGAAAATGCGATGTCATCTCATGAATAACTTACATAAAACGTTTGGAGAACCCGTTATTATAATAAATTAAAATTGTTAGGAAACCCGATCAGTAATTTAGAGGGTGAGACGAATATTTTCAAAAACCGTCAGATTGGCGGATGTAAAATAAGATCATAAATAACAATCAACGCCAATGAGTGACACACTTCATTGCCCACAGAACATCATTTTCCCCATTGACAGATTTAATCGTTCTGAAAGAATATAAATCAATTCTTCAATTTTCGTAAACGAAACACAAATACAATTACATCTGAAAAATTGCTGTAAAGTGTAAAGATATGTAATGGAATCTGTTTTTAAATAGAGATGAGCTTCTGCACCATAGAAATTGTGTAATGGTCCCCCATTAGTAACAAACAAATGATAAATTGCATACCTTTCGCGACAGGATGATCTCTTCCGTCATTTGTGTGCTGTTATAGCATGCGTTGGCGAGATAACTGTTAATTGTACGTGAGATATATTGACTATTGTGTTAACTCTTGCGTGATACTTTTATTTCTATATACAATATTTAGATTACCATTGTTACCTCCACGAATCAATATTGGTTTCTCCATATACGATCATGCACTAAGGCGCACTATGACATTAGGTTAAGAAATGAATGTTTAAAGTTTGAGTCATTGTTTTCGAAATTTATTATAATAGAGAGGTTAAAGACCACTCAATTGTTCGCCAAGAAATGGCGCACGAGTATCACCGAAAAATGTTAATACACCTACATTTTAGATCGTAAATAATTCAACAATTTGGATAAATTTCAATAAAAATAGAAAGATGAAAGGAACGACTTCCTCTTCATTAACATCTTACATGACACATAGTCAATCTTCTCTATATTTGGATCGAGTGAAATTAATTAAATGACTATTAAAGGTCTCCCCTAATTTATACATGTCTGCATTGTCTCATTAACATAAATAGGTTCATACGTTACCACATAATGCTCGGTTCGTAAAGAATGGCTGCTTTTGACTCACCTGAAACAAAAAAAAAGAACATTAACCACCTTAACTAAGCATATCTGCCTGGTTAGCATTCGTCTTTATCTAGAAAATATTTGTATGGAATTATACATTTCTGTTTTGAAACTCAAAAATTTGCTCCTGATATCTATTCATATATCTTTTGTTTAGAACGGGATGCCTTTTAGGGAAATGCTCCATTTCAAATTTAGTTGTTTATTATCAAGATTTTCTGGAATAATTTATTGTCATGATGAGTGGAGCGGCAGATCTGAGTTTTGAATGTACGCTCATGCGAGTTTTTTTTGGAAATGATTTAATGCTATTTCCATTAACTTAGACTTACAATAACACTTATTATATGGTTAATGATAATTTGTTACCTACTTTATTCCAATTTTTTTGATCAAGTAGATTAGCAGTAGATTAAAAGTGTATAATAATTGCGGTCAGATTAAACATGAATGAGATTTACTGTTCTATAATAACAATAAATATTAATAATTCACCTTTAATTGTAACAGAGCAAATTCCGTAAACAATTTGATCTTGATTACAATATTAAATAATAGCAACTATTAAATTGTAACATAGAAAAATGAATTAGACTTGCTTCCGCGAAAGCGGCTCCGTCGTTTGTTGTCTTCCTTTACACATAACTAACAATAAATGATAAAAAAACTAAATTTGTTACTAACTAAAAACAAAGAACAAACCGCCCACGATTCCAATGCTAACGTGGAAACAGAGCAAAGATTCTGATGCAAGTGTTTGACCATATTGACTTTAAAACTTTTTCTGTTAAAATTTAGTATTAATTTGATTTTTAATATCTTAAAGAGTACATAATCAATAAGAAAACCAGATGCCCTTAGATGTGCCAAGGTTTATTGAATCAATTTGAGACTATTATTATTAGGTACTAACGCTCAACAAAGCTAAAAGAATAAATTAATAATTTATAATAAAACACTATTATTACAATCAAAACTACATATATTGTTTTATTGTATAGGATCTGGTATACTATTTTCTTCCATTCCTCCTTCACCTTGTTTCGCCATCTGTTGTTTGGTCTTCTTCTCCTTCTTGGGCCCATTACTTAACCTACTGCGAAGAACCCGTTTGAGCATTATCCAGCTAAGCATTTTCTAAACCTTCCAATTTTTTATTATTTCTCCTTTCCCAACCATCATCTTCTGCCCTTTTCTCCAAAGATGCTTCTCAGAATTTTCCGTTCCCATTTCTCCTCCTTTTTTAAAACATATCCCTTACATACGTAAATTACAGTAAGGTTAATCACCGTTTTATAAATTCTTACTTCGTATTTTCCGGATACGTACCCACTTTCTTATTTCCATTCGTTATACTTCCTTCCAGTTCATGTACTTCCCTTCTTTCGTCATCAATCTCCACCCCCAAGTATACAAACTTATCGCGCCGTTTCAAATTCGTATTTTTTCCATCAGATAAATTTACACTCCCTTTTTTCCCCCCATGTCTCAGTTTTATTAGCGTTAACTATTAATCCGTACTTCTTCCTCTCTTCATCTATTCTCCTTACCGCTCTCTTTACCTTCTTTATGGTCTTAGCAAATATTTTGTCAGGTCTTAAAAATTAGTTCAACATTGAGTCTGCTGAGTTGTGAATATTGATCCCTTTCACATTGGAAATTCCTGGCATCTTAGTCCCTACCTGAAAGGAACCCTTGTGGCCGTTAAATACAGCACTGTAAATACAAAAAAAACTACAATAAAAATGTATTAAATCGGGCGTATTTCGACAGCAAAGTTGTTATCATCAACGACAACAGTTGTTAGTTATCCAAACGTGTCTGATTTAATAAATTTTTATTGTGGTTTTTGGTATTTGCAGTGTTCTGTTTATCTCTATCATGCAACTTCACATGTTCAGTTAACTAAGGTCATTTTAACCAATTTGAATCCATTGTAGATCAGTTCCAGCTTATTTGGTATTCCTGGAAAACTCTTTCCGAATATTGGTTTTTCTTAGGCAATCTGCTGCCATTTTCTCATCTCCTACTTTGACCCATTTTAGCATTTTGGTACTGCTATTAATTTCATTTCATGAATACTAGCCATTCAGCTCCTTCTCGATGGAAGGGTTTACAATTAGTTCGTCATGTTCGATTATCCAGTTCGCCTCAGTCTGACTCTTAGAAATATCTTACTTCTGTATTTTGTAATTTTTTCTCTTTTAGTTTCCTCTCATTATGCTGCTCTTTTAGCTTCTACATATCCCCATTAGTTTCGTCATTGAGCTAATATATTTTTATTGAACCGTGGATCATTTTCACATCTATGAGATACCAATTACCATATCATAAAAATAGGTCAGGGTTCACAAAACTGAAAGGAATATTATCTCACAACGAAACAGTAATTTTAAGAGCAAGAGAACTCAAATTGGAAGAAACAAAAATGGAAGAATCCCAATATTTCACGTGATTTTAGGAAGACCGTCACACAAAATATCCTGTAATGGCCCCCAGTTGATGAAGATGATCGCGGAAATTAAAGCGAGCCAAGCAAGTTCAAAAGAAGAAATAAAGGCAGAGAAGAGTACAAAACATTGGAAGAAGTGTTATCAGAATTTTTAGTTGTGAATACTATGTAGATAAGTTGTTTTCGATCCAACTAATGATTGTGACATTTCGTGACAATTTTATAAAAAAATGTATTATGACATCGAAGTTTTAGGGTTTATAATTATATTTCAACCTCAAGTTTTTTAAATTTTAATTTCGTCTAATACGAAAAGTCAGTAAAACTCCAAGTAACCCTCATTCTTTATAAACAGATGGCGAGTAAGCAGTATAAGACAAAGAAATTTTACCGTCACGCACCTGTCATTATCATACCATTTTTTCCCCTTAATTTCGTCTATTTATAATGCTTGAAATGTCTTTTTTTCAAGTAAAGATTGAAATTTTGAGAGAAGCGTCGAGTTTCCATATTAGGTAAAGTTTTTCTATCGCTTCCAACGATGATTATATTCATTAAATGTTATTGTTCTACGAGCACGAAGCGAAAAAAAATAGGTTCAAGCTTACTCAGCAAAATTGCGTTGACGGTGCCTTAACAGTATAAGAAAATTTAAGTACGTAAAGTCATAATTTGAAATGCAACAAAGGATGTGTCAAAACTTTTATGTAATATTTTGCGAGCTTTGATGTGGCCGATACTAACAATGTTTTTTTTTTCTCCTCTCTTGTCTGCCTACGTAAAATATTCTAGTCATTCTGTAATTTAGGATTATGAAAGTTACGCATCTAGAATAAATACAATAAGATTTTATAGATAATGAGAAAGGTACTCGAAAACAATAGCCAGCTGCTGCGTAAGGATAGAGGATACTAAGTTGAGTAAATGAAAGTGTGGAAAATGAAATTGTGAACTGAGGAATGAGAATGAAAAATGAAGTAAATTTGGAGAAAACAACACCATGAGCGACAAAAAGTACTTAAAAGCATTAAAATATTTAACAAGATGCTGAAAGGTCCAATAAATAATACAGAATTATACATAAAACACGCTTTACACAGGCCTATTTATAAAAACCTACAGGGTGTCTCACGGTGACGGTCGGTTAGAAGTATATCAAGAACTGTAAAAGCTAGAAATTTGAAATTTTGCACATGCGACATGGAGTGTTTAATCTATTAAATAAAAATATTTTCCAAATGGCAGCACTTCCGGAAATACCGGAAGTGAGCATCAACTTCTTTATTTTAAATACAAACCAGGCAATTTTTTTTCACATTCTGATGTCTCATAAAATGTTTAGTAAGTATGCTTAAAATAATTGGCGTATCAATTTTGATTGTTGAGAAAAAATTTTTTTCCACTGAAAAATGTCAAAATCTTGTTTAGGAAATAAAATTGAAAGTCGAAAGTGGTAAAAGTTAGGGAAATGGGATTTTAGGTTCTCAATGTCAAAATATTGACACACAATTGTCTGTCATGGATATTAAAAAATTGTCCGCGGTTAAGTGTCTATTTGACGTTATTTCCAGACTTAAGAAAAACTTTAAAAAGTCTCTTTTTTTAAATGGAATGCCTATTTAATTATCGGCCCATTCGATGCAGAAATAAATTTCCTTTACATTGATATACCATGTTCCTATACCTAAAATCAATGATTACAGAGTTATTTCCATTTTTCTAATTAAATTTATAATTACATACTTACAAAACATGGTTGGCTTTGAAAATTTTCAAAAAATTTTTATTCAAATGTTTCTTATGCTTTTATGGTTATTTAAAATTCTATCTATGCAACTTCTGGAGTATCCAAGGTCTCTTTCTGCCGAACGAACAAAACTTTCAGGGAAAACATTAAAATATCCCAATACATTGGTTTCTGCAGTGTCATTGGGGACAATTGGCTTTGCCAAATTTCGTGGCGCATTTACTTTGCCCAAATTTAGAAAATTCTTTTCAATCATCCTGATTTTTCGTTCTGTCATTGTGGGTAAATGCGGATATCTTTCGTTAAAGTGTTGAGTGATTCTTTATTCAACAGTTAAAGGTTCTGCAGGTCCGAAAAGTAATACGAGCAGACTCGCCATGAATGTAAAACAAATTTAGAATATCAGCGTTTGTGTATTCCATATTTCCCAATTAAAAACAAATATTAAGCGCAAAAATCAAAATTCAAACAGATAACACTGATAACAAACGTAAATGAAGCGTAAACTTTCAAACTGATAGCTAACTGACAACTGTCATCATAAGAAACAATTGAATAAAATTTTTTTGAAAATTTTCAAAGCCAACCATGTTTTGTAAAGTATGTAATTATAAATTTAATTAGAAAAATGTAAATAATAATAATAATAATAATAATTTTTATTTCCTTTAAAACAAATACAGTTTTTGTATAGGAATCGTCAGCAATGGTTATACAAAGTGCATTTTAAATAATTATCACAATAACAGTAACAGATAAGCTAACATTAAGATAACAACTACAAAGAGAAGGAAGACAGCAAGTATATATCACAGCATATCATAAGTACTCATCTACTTTATAAAAACATTTATCTACAAAAAATTCCTTAAGTAGTTTTTTAAATATAATATTGGAAGTACATGTTTTAATATCAGTTGGTAATAAGTTAAATGCTCTCTGAGCCAGAAACAACGGTGTTTTGTATGCTGCACATGTTCTAGCAAAGGGTACGTAGAAATTATTATTATAACGTGTTTGAATATTATGAATGTTTTTACATTTTTTAAATTTTTCTTTATTGGTATAGGCATAAACACAGAGTTCGAAAAGAAAAAGACTTGGTAAAGTGAGTATTTTATATTTTCTAAATATATTAACACAGCTGTGTGTTCTGGGTACTTTTTCTATACATCTGAGCGCACGCTTTTGAACAATAAAGACAGAATGCGAGTGGGCCGACCATCCCCAAAAACATATGCCATATCTTATTCTTGACTCAATTTGTGCGTAGTAAACCCTTATTAGTTGATCTTTACTTAACACCGAGGAGAGATTTCGTAGTAAGTATGTGGCTGAGTTTAGTTTTGATGCTAGTTGTCGACAATGACATCGCCAGTCCAACGAATCGTCTAGATGTAGCCCTAGAAACTTTGTATTGCGTACATTTGTAATTTTCATGTTATCCACACCTATTGATATTTCTTCTTTTTTTTTAGCTTTATTAAAGTTTAGAAAAACTGTTTTTGTGGTATTTAAGAAGATTCCGTGATCGCTTAACCATTTCTGAAGTGCCTTTAGTGTTTCGTTGCTTTTTTTTTCAGTTTCTTTCGAGATTTTATCTGATTTAAGAATTGATGTATCGTCGGCGTACATAGTAAAATGAGCTTTAGAGTTGATTTTATCAAGTTCATTAATATATAGCGCAAACAAGACAGGACCCAATACTGAACCTTGTGGCACTCCAATATTAATTTTAATTTGATTAGATTTCACTGATTGCACGTGGTTGTTGTGGGAATGTTTTATTGATACATATTGGATGCGATCGTTTAGGAAAGATTTTAACCAATTATGTGGCCTTTCGGTTACACCTAGGTACGTTAAGATTTCCAGTAGCTTGTCTATTTGTACACAATCAAAGGCCCTGGTTAGGTCACAGAAGATTCCAACAGGAACCTCTCCTTTCTCAATCACTGATATGCATTGATTTATGAATGCATGAAGAGCTGTTTGAGTAGACATTTCCGTTCTAAAACCATGTTGATTTTTTGATAATATGTTATTATTACATAGAAATAAACTTAATCTATCTAAAAAAGCATATTCATATATTTTAGAGAAGACCGAACTCATTGTGATGGGCCTATAGTTTTCTGGTAGACGACGATCCCCTTTTTTAAATATTGGGATTATTTTTCCTAATTTGAGTTGTTCAGGAAATACCCCAGTACAAAATGAGATGTTAATCAAATGCGTGAGCGGTTTAATATAGCAGTACATTGTCCTATTTATTAGATATGATGGTACTTCATCGGGTCCACAGGACAGTTTGCTTTTTAATTTCTTTTCCAGTAGGTTTAGTAACTCGACCTCGGTAAACGGGCAAAGTAATAATTTATTACTTGCAACATCATTAGTGTATGTATTATAAGGTTCCAATTGGTCAATTGAAGGTAGTACTTGATTTGCCACTTTCAAGGGAGCATCTTGAAAAACTTCATTAAAATAATCACTGATCAGATAAGGATTTTCAATTAGTATCTCATCTTTGACTAGAGCAATGTTCTCATTTTGTTCATTATTTTGAGTAGATAATGCTTTGACTATTCGCCACATTTTTTGTGTAATATTGGCAGAATTAACAATTTTATTTTGATAAAATATGCGCTTTTTATTATTAATAAGTTGCCTATGGGCTTGCTTGGCTAATTTATAGGAGTCAACTAATATTGGAAATCTGTGTTTCATATGGTACAGATTCTTTAGTTTTTTGCTTGATATTTTAACCTCGCTATCTATCCATCCATTAGTAACATTTGTGGAGTAATTATTGTATACCGCCCGTGAAGGAAAGAATGTATTAAAATAATAGGAGAATGTGTTATGAAAATAATTGAAAGCTACGTTAGAATCCAGTGTGTTGTATAATATTCGCCAGTTTTCATTACTTAGAGCCATAGCAAAATTAGTTATCGCTTCCTGATTATAGTCTCTAGCTTCAAAAGTTATCCTGGTATGGTTTTCTGATTTTACATGTAGATTCAGATCATATAGTACGGTACTGTGATCAGAGATGGTATTATTTACAGTTAAACATTTTCCATTATTGTCAAAATTGATAAATATATGGTCAATTGTAGTTGCAGATGTTTCCGTAACGCGTGTTGAACCATTTACAACGTTCGTTAAATTAAAAGATATCAGAAGATGGCATAGCTTTGTATAATCGTTTGATGCTTTGTCAGCATGTATATTTAGGTCACCACAGAGAATAAGTTTAGTATTCTTGTTAAATACAAATTGAACAATGTCATTAATTTTATCAAAGAACATAGTTTTATCTCCCGATGGAGATCGATAACAGTTTACAACTATGTAGTTATTGTGACATGATGTAAATGACATGGCACAAGCTTAGGGTTGCCATATTTGGCTAGGGTCTCGTCGGGACATTTAGGAACTCTAGGAGGGGGTGTATAAAAATACTCAATTTTGTGATTAAAAAAGTAGTCTTGGTTGGCCAGTCGATTGGGTCCATAATAGGTGATATAAAGCTCCAAATCGGGTGAAATAATTAAGGAATGGTAAAAAAGTTCACTCAACCTTTCCCATAAGTAAAATTAAATTACTGAACGTTGACACAAAGAGATTAAAGTTAAATTTAAATATTATGTTTCAACTCAAAAGAGTCATCATCAGGTATCGTAACATGTAATAATTATTAGGTGAATGAAGTAATGGTGTGCGAGTGAAATGGAAAAATTTAATAATGCAGTTGCTAAATCAAAGCTTCATATTAACAGATTAAAAGGTTAACACATTCACTGCCAACGTCATGGTTGTAACATTTGTCAGAAGCCGGTCGATTTTTTGTTCATTAGGCTCTTCTCAGGAGGCCCACACGAGAACGACAAATGTTAGCATCACGCAGCATCTGCGTCATCGGCACTCAACTTGTCGACTTTTTTTCTAAAGGAGTCGCAGGCCGATGTGAGAACAACTATTTGCGAGCCAGGCCGAAGCGAATATCCTGCCTTAAACACGCACGTACCCATCACGCAACAGGTGCGTGATCGGCTTCCCGACAATAATTAGCATCACACAGACGGCGCGTGATTGGCACTCAACGGTGGAAGGCTGATTGTTGGGTTTGTTGGCCCTCAGCCTTCCACCTTAACCTTTTAATCTGTTAATATGAAGCTTTGCTTTAGCAACATTTTTCCATTGATTTGTATTGCGCAGTTTCAATCGGGACATTTTAGTCTTTTGTCGGGACGTCGGGACAGAGACCTCAATAACGGTGACAGTCCCGATATATCGGGACGGATGGCAACCCTACACAAGCTTCAAAGTCCTTTTCAATACAAAATTTCCTTACATCTAGTGACTTATAGTTAATAAAGTTTACATTATTTTTTACATAAATCGCAGTACCTCCACCCTTGTACTGCGTCCTACAAAACTTTGTAATCAGGGAGTACCCGTCAATAATTAAATTATTTATACAGTCATCGCTAACCCCAATCTCTGTTAAACACAAAATGAACAGATTGTCAAAATTACAAATATCAACAAGTAATTGATTTATTTTCGTTATGTTTATATATTGTATATTTAATAACAATAAGTTAGGAATAAAACTTAAATTGGGTTTTCTGGCTCCGTCCTTTTTTTGAATAAAAAACGTCTAACACTTACATTCTTTGGCCATACTGCAGGATCCATTGCTTCTTTCAAGTGCTCTTCTGAGATTGTTACTTTAAATGAAGCATACAGTTCAGGTTTACGAGATGCGAAAGATTCACATACAACTTCTGGGAATTTTGGTTTTAAGAAGTTTACGAGATTCTCTTCTTTGGTATCGGGTGCAATCCTAGTTACATGTAGTGTAACAGTTTTTGGTATACCTTTAAAGTAGTCTCCAGTCGCAGCTTCTTTATTAGATCCTACAATGAGTGTTCGTTAAAATAACTCTGTAATCATAGATTTTAGGTATAAGAACATGGTATATCAATTTAAAGGAAATTTATTTCTGCATCGAATGGGCCGATAATTAAATAGGCATTCGATTTAAAAAAAGAGACTTTTTAAAGTTTTTCTTAAGTCTGGAAATAACGTCAAATAGATACGTAACCGCGGACAATTTTTTATAATCCATGACAGACAATTGTGTCTCAATCTTTTGACATTGAGAACCTAAAATTCCATTTCCCTAACTTTTACCACTTTCGACTTTCAATTTTATTTCCTAAACAAGATTTTGACATTTTTCAGTGAAAAAAAAATTTTTTCTCAACAATCAAAATTGATACGCCGATTATTTTAAGCATACTTACTAAAAATTTTATGAGACATCAGAATGTGAAAAAAAATTGCCTGGTTTGTATTTAAAATAAAGAAGTTGATGCTCACTTCCGGTATTTCCGGAAGTGCTGCCATTTGGAAAATATTTTTATTAAATAGATTAAACACTCCATGTCGCATGTGCAAAATTTCAAATTTCTAGCTTTTACAGTTCTTGATATACTTCTAACCGACGGTCACCGTGAGACACCCTGTATACAAATCATCATTTGAATTGCAATTTCCAATTAGCAATTACATGAATTCGTCACAGTTTCAAAATTATGCCTTTTATGCTTTTATATTTGAGGAACTTCTTTTCGCGTCAATAATTGGAATGTACTTCAGTCGGTAAGGTATGGCTTGTCTCAATTATTTATATCGTCTTGAAACTTATCTCATAAAACGATTTATTTTGAAATCTGCATTGTTAGTAGATAAACACGTTGTAAATGCCTACCAGCCCACTCAGGGTTGGGTTAGGTATGCTTCACCCAGTGCTATAACAATTCAAATTAGTAATTACTAATTAGTATCAGTCGTTAAGAATCCTTGTTGTTGTAAGTATAATACGAGTAATTTGTATATCGTATAATTTAGTTTAAAACTCGTAATTTATTTAAAATAAAACAGATGCCTTGAAAAGAAATTTCTATATTAATATTTTTACCTTAGTCCGCCTCTGATGCCCTGTCATAAAATACCGAGAGGTCCCCTTTGTTATGTCAATCAGGTAGGCATTTACAACGTGTTTATCTACTAACAATGCAGATTTGAAAATAAATCGTTTTATGAGATAAGTTTCAAGACGATATAAATTGAGACAAGCCATACCTATATACGTAGCTGATAATGAGAAGTGATTTTAAATTAAAAAGTTACATAAATAGGAAAAGAAAAAAAAGAACGGAAGAACTAAGCTCCTGGGTTTTTGAGAAATTGTAGCATGTAAAAATTTAAAACTTTGTAGTTAATTTCATTGAATACATTCCTGATGAGTTTTGAAGCTTCAGTGAACCTAGTTATGTACTTGTCAATTGAGAAGGGGCATTCTATGAGAGTGGATCAAATGAAAACGAGTCACCGAACGTAGCGCTCAAATCGCGATAAAGTTGGTAACCCTGCCATATACTAACACTAGCGTTGTATGTGGGGGTAGAAAACACCACTGTGTAAACTGTTACAAAGATGATGAAGGCAGTGGCGTATCTAACGGGCGTGCGAGTCGTGCAGCGCACGACTAGGCCCTCGCAAAACGAGGCCCTCAGGCCCCCCAAAAAATAAAATTAATGATAATAAATTATTTTTTCCATAATATAATAACTAGACCTTTTTTTACCACCTATATAATGTGGCCCTCCCTACTTTTGCACGACGAGGCCCTGGACCTTAAATACGCCACTGGATGAAGGTAGTGATACCTACGTGTATTAGTCGAAGAAACGGAATGGAAGTAGGTAAAGAAGAACAGAGAGCAGTTATTCGTTTCTTGGCTGCGGAAGGTGTGTCTGGTCGAGAAACACATCGCCGTATATCAGCTGTGTATGGAGTAAATTGTCGTGCTCACGTGTGCTGGACTGGCATAAGAGATTCAGAGATGGACGGGTTTCATTGCAAGACGACGAACGCCCAGAACAGGTCAATCGCGTCATAACGCTTGAAGTTGTTCAGCGGGTCAATTAACTCATATTGGCAGACCGACGAATAACAGAGAGATCTGTGTGTTACGCTGCAGGTAAGCGAGCTCTCCGTCCAGACCATTGTTGTTCCCAAAAATGGGTACGGGTAACTTCAATGACGTTATGTTGTATACTATGCAAAGCTAATTCTAACAGTTTCTTGAAACCTGTTGATGGAAATGCCATTTTCGAAATAGTGTAACTTTTTAACTAGTTCCCATAGCCAGAAACGTTTCAGACTTACTCTCTTTTAGCATTCAACCAAGGCAACTTGAGAAATATCTTGCCATTTGGTACCTCCCTATTGCTATTATGGGAATGGTTCCCAGCCCTCCGCAAAAAGTACCCAAATTGAAGAAACGTGCGCACGTGTGATTTAATAGAACCATTCTTGCACCTGTTTAACTGTGGTACAAGAATTTCCCAAAAACAGAGATTTCAGTGCAATAATTTTCATTTTCATTCTTGCGTCGCAAAGCAGGGTTTGTTATTTTATTACCAAAAACGTTTTATTGGATATTCGCGATCCAAGTGGTCACAAATGTGTCAAAATAAGATTCTCGTGATTTAGTGATTGCGTATCTAATATTTTTTGTAATTCTACATTTTTAGAGATACTTAATTTTTACAGCTTGTGTACTCAATAGGAACCTACAGTTCATATAAAGATTAAATATTCATGAACTATAATAATCGTTGGCTACTGAGGCTTACCGTCTTGCATCTTTGAAGATTTATGGTTTAGCTTATGAACCGAATCTAAATTTTGATAAATTTTTATTTTTTATTAAGATAAGGGACATCGTATCATTTAAATCATGCCCATTATAGTATGAATATCTCATATAAAATAATCCTCTCATTAAGTGAACGAATCATAAATTACGTACATTTATGTTAAGGATTTTTAATCCTCGCCGCCGTTCGTACAACACAGTGACGGCTGTTTATAAAACCGCCTTGCTTCCACAACGCAATTAATATAATTAATACGCTGAGTTTCTAATTTTTTTCATTTTGCGTAAATCTACAAGGTTTTACACTTAACTCGTTCATTCGGTTTTTTTTTATCGTAGAGCATGCGAAGGATTGTGACCGTATGGCATTAAATGAAAGAAGGATTGATTTAATGAGGAGAACAAACAAAATGAGTGAAAGAGCTAAATGAGGGGCGACATCAGTTCGTAAAACTGTTTGCTGTTGTTAAAACAAATTTAATGGGAATTTGCTTTTCTACTACTAGGGTTCACTTACTATTCAAGGATTGTAAACGGCAATTACCTAGGTCCTAGATGGACTGCTGTGTGAATAATAAATCTTATAATGAAGTACGTACTGAAAGTAAATCACCATTTTTATCGAATATAATATATAAACTGATGAATAAATAGTTATTTACGATACAAGTGTCGTAACGTATCATTTTACGATACGAGACGACGGTTTAGTAAACGAGGCCGCAGGCCGAGTTTAATAAGCCGTCAAGTATCGTAAAATGATGTTACGATACGAATATCGTACAACGTTTTATCTACTATTCATAAAATATTGTTAATCGAAAGAAATTTGTAAAAAATTTGAAATAATTTAGTAGGCATATCTGTCATCTGTCACCTTAATAAATGAGTGCGGTAAAATAGTTCATTACGATACTCATTTGAGTGTCGTAATGTTGAACTTTATATATGAATAGTAGATAAATTCTATTTCGAATTTGTATTTTGCAAGTAGACATTGCATCTCTCCCGAAAGTTCACGTAGATTCTAATGAAAACGATTTAAGTTGGCAAGAACTCAATCGTGAAGGTGAGAGCAAAAACGAAAACAATGCACGAGTCAAGTTCATGGAAACGAAGTGCTCTCACAAATGGAAATTTTATGAGTTCCTGAAACTGTTGGTAACAATGTGAATTACGAAAAGGATAGGACGAAAACATACCAGCAGAAAGAGTATGACGAACCACTGTAAACCACAGAGCTATCCACGCGAGAAGGCAAGATACCGAACCTGTCAAAAATGAGAAGAAAACGCAGTTTTGGAAACAACTCTGTGTAGAACTGGAGATGCGTCAAATAGTAACGGATAGAATGAAAGAGAAAAAGAATGGCGCTCGAGATAGCAGGTATCTCTCCAATAACCATACATAACGACCGAAATAAAGAAACAACTTTAGGAAGAAAGAGAAATGAACACATAGGTCAATTAATAAAAAATGGTCGACTAGAAAAAACGGAGAGATGGACACCACCCAGTTTAAGTTTCTCTTGAGACGTGGAGAAAATGGTGCTTACCTATTACACGATCAACAAAGCGGTAAGTAACACCTGCGTAGACTGTAAAGGGATAGGGAACAAGGAACACGCGGTGTAAGGCCAGGATTCATAATAGAACAAAATTAGTGAAAGGAAAAAATAGAAGAGAAGAAAACAAAGGAGCGTCAAGGCAAAGATAGGCCCAGCAACAGATGATTTAGTACCGCAAAGCACTAAAGGAAGAATACAAAATAATGTCTCTGGTGATGCTTCGGAGGCCACTTGAGTCACCTGCGGGTTAAAAAAGAAGCTTAAAGAAACCAAACGGATGATTTAGTTCCCTTTCCGATTTTTATGAAAATGACAAAACTATACGGACTACTTTTTCAACCATTTAATAAAATACGAGACGTTTCATTAAAAAAAAATGGGTTATGGCGTATACAGAAAACTAACGGCTCAATGAAAACCACGCTTGTAGAGTGCGGGCCAAATTGGACACTTTCTTATGGAAACATCCTTTATCTTAAGAGATAGAAAAAATGAACCTAGGTGTCATGAGCTTAATTTGAGAAAATCGATGGTGTAAACAGAATTCGGCTATCTCTAATCGTTTGGCCACTAGGGGGCGTTTCTCGAATTTAGTCGATTTAATGCTCCATAACTTTCTTTATTAAAGATAATTGATATTTGCACAATATTTCTTAGAGCACTTTTTTACGTAGAATCCATTGCGATGGACAATTTTTATGCAGGGTGTTTGGTTTTTTGTGTACTACCCTAAACTACATTTTTTCATACGGACCACCCTATATATTTTGGGGTTTTTGAAAAGAGAGTAACATTTCCTAAATTTTGATGCATCATTTGTTATATTTATGTTAAATATTATTTGCAATATTGCATTTAATACATTGTTATTTCAAATTTAAAATATTTGGAGTCAATTAAAATTTCCAAATAACTAAGACGTTGTCGTTTTAAATGATGCTGCCGTTTTTTTGTTAACCATGGAAACCTAGATGTCCGCAAGCAAAATATTTTAATGCATAAAAATAATATTTAACCAAGGAGTATTCTCTTTGATTTAACGTAAATATAACAAATGATACATCAAAGTTTAGGAAATTTTCGGAAAACCCCAAAATATATAGGGTGGTACGTATAAAAAAATATAGTTTAAGGTCGTACACCAAAAACCAATCACCCTGTATAAAAATTGTCAATCACAATGGATTCTACGTAAAAAAGTGCTCTAAAAAATATTTTGCCAAAATCAATTATCTTTAATAAGTAATAAGAAAGTTATGGAGGATTAAAGAAATCGACTAAATTCGAGAAACGCTTGGCGAAACGATTAGAGATAGCTGAGTCACACAAAGCGCAACATTTTCCTTCTTCTTTGGTCTTCCAAATCTCATTAAGTTACGCAGCAACGTCCTATTACCCTTCGAATTTCGAAAACATAGTTGATCATAGATTTTCAGCTCCAAAAACCAAACCTGGCAGGTATTTGGACGATTCTGTTGTCAATGTGTTGCTGGGACGGAAATCAACAATAAAAATGAAAAAATCTCGGGAACGAGTGGTGTTATTCATGTAGAATAAAAAGAAAGATAAAGCAGGAATATAGTAGCACAGGCAGGGGTAAGGTTTAGGCGACACAAAGTGTTGCCAACTTCCCTGGCATTTCTATGGGACAATGTCTAATAATGAAATCATAGATGAAGTTTTACCCGCAGCTTCACCCGCGGTCTTTCTTCTTTTCTACAACTTGTATAACTAATATCCGCAGCTCTATTAATTCAATAGCTCAAAGAATTCAATAGTGAAAACTCCATCAAAATCGCTTCAGTAGTTTTTACATGATGCTGGAATATACAAACAGACAAAAATTCCCAAAACTTGCATTTTTGTTATCCACATTGCTTATGTAATCATTTTCAAAAAATATTCAATGTAGAGAATTAACCCAGTTAGTCGTATTATACTTATGTATAGATTTTTCTTAGGTACATATTTCCAAAATTTGAAAAATAATGTAGGTAAGAGATTACATCGAAAAAAACCGAATAATTCAAATTAATAAGAGGACTATCGTGTATCTAAAATTTATTAAAGTTATTGATCATAAAAAGTCCATTCATAAACTGTGGTAGGTGTAAATCGGAAGATTATGACATCTTCTACATAGTATTTAGTCTGTCAAATGAGATTTATTACCGACTGTCTTTAACAAATAAATATTTTGATGGCTTTTTCATCCAAATGTATACTTATATAATATAACCTCTTTATAGCTGACTAAAAAGTGCGAAAAATTATAATTAATTGTAATTTTCATCGGCACGACAAGACGGAATTGTCTTGACTCCTCTTCTCCTACCCACGTACATAAAACGAATACTAAACACGAAAACAATACAACTAAATCAACATTTTTATGGTTCATAAAAGATTTTATGTTCTCGAGATTTTTGAAAGCTTTTTTATTTTAAGTTTTGTAGTAAATAATAATATAGTTTGGGTATTTCTAATTAATCTTAAACCTAAATTGATCCTTCCTCAATTTTTAATGCTATACTTTCACATCACGACATCGATTTATTTATTATTACGGTATACCTATAAACTAGCTTTATCCCAGACGTAAAATTCGTTTTACGACGTTTTTTATAATTTCTAAAAACATAATTCAAAAAAGTTTTAAATATAAAATTTAACATTTAGTTGAGAATGATCTTCTAGCATTGCCAGATTGAACAAAATTGCAATACAAATACCGCAAGACTACCTTTTATTCAAAAACTTTTTTTTATAAATTACGTCAAAATTAGTTTTAAATGTTATATTCATTTGCAGCGTTAAAAATTGCATAGAAATGATACACTATATGTCTATATTTAGCCAACTTTTATATTTCGACCGCCATTTTGACGGTGTTCCCAATGAGTTACAACGAAGCACATCCAGACCTATGATTACTTTTTTATGATTCTTAAGAATCTGAAACCAGAATTTCAAAATTGCTTAACACACAAAAGACAAACACAGACATGTACCGAACTTTGGTTTGATGAAAATGTATAAATCGAGATTTCGGAACTAGAGATCAAATATCGACTACTGATTATGTAGTGACCAAAAAAAATATACATCTCGTTCAAATACACGGTCTCGCAAGGAAAATTTTAAAATTCATTAGCAAAAAAAGGCCACACAAACGCACAGACAAACAGACTTAACGAAGTCATACTGAGCTTTTGTTCGGTGGAAATGGAGTAGCACCTTTACAACTTTTATTATCGTTGTAAAAACTTAATATACTTTGTCAATTTGCAGTCTTTACTTTTCCTAATTTTCCACCTTTATGTAGACGGGAAATTGGCGGTAAGAAGACATTTTCTAAGCCGCTTTGGGAGTTCTGCCGTATATACAGTTTTGCAGTTACGCTCGTAAAGAAGTAGAATGTTATATGTAAAATAAAAAATTCAACGATTGTTGAATTTAGAAGTGCGGACGTCAAACGCCAAATTGTCTTCGGGCCAGAACGTCGTACAGGTTCTGCTTCCGTTTCCTCAATTCCCATCACTTCCAATTTTTAATAAAGGAAATCTACTGCAAACTCGTGGATGAATGTAATGGATGATCAAAACGAATTGCTAAAGTCTGTCTCACGCTCAGTTTGCAGTACGCAAAGCATAGCCCAATGTAAATCTTACGGGAGGTTTTACCACTGCGTTCTAAAATACCGCCTAACTGACTTAATTGTGTTAATATTCCCCAAAACCACAATATAAATTATTCTGGGGTGAAGCATTTATTTCTTATATAAAAATTTTATTGTAAAGAAAGGTTCCCTTTTAATTTATCTTTCTCAAAGACAACTATGTGTTACAAAATCAATGAATATTTATTTAAATTATATATTACCTTCTAAGGAAAACTAAGTATAGGTAGGTAGGTATGTAAGATAAAAAATAAAAGTGGTCATTATTAAGTAGGTATCTTTAGAAAAATGCTTGTAAACATATAATCGTTGAGTGAATTTATTCAATGATATAATCTAACATTCCAAAACATTAAACCCTAATACACTTTCGTAATAGGTATGTATAAATGAATAAAAGTGATTGTTATTGTATGATTACACACAGTGTTCTTTTTGTAAAAAAAAGGTGGTGGAACGCTAAAAAAGTTTTTTTACAATTCCTTTCATTTGCGTGCTTTAATAGAAACTTGTATGGAACGCCGTTTTACTTTTTATTACTAAAGTTAATTTCGTCCCATTTAAACAAACTTCAATTTTTATTATGTAAATTTGTATGACTCTCTATTTATTTTAGTATATTAAAAATGTTTGTTAAAAAAACTTCACACATTTAAATTGTTAGATGAAAATGAGTTTCTTGATTGAATATATTTCACACAAAAATTTGTAACACTCGTTTTAAAACCTTTCATTTAAATTGAGAAGCAAAATATATGAACAAACATTCGAATTCGTGTAACATTTTTATTTAACAAACAAAAAATAGCAACTAATTTAAATGAAAGAATTAAAATGTATGTCGAATTAAAATGTTACATGAATAAAAATGTACATTGAAAATAAAAGAGGTAACTTTATAATTTCTTAAATTGTAATGAATAAGTTTAAAGTTAGGATATTTTTAAGCAACTAACATTTTAAATGGTAGAATTAAAATGTTTGTTGATAATTTTAATTGGTCGCTTCGATCGGTGGTGTTATTTTGAACTATAATTTACATGTGTTTCCTTATACTGGTGTAGTTTCAATAACTGCCACCGATCGAAGCGACCAATTAAAATTATCAACAAACATTTTAATTCAGAATTAATATGATTGTTGATAATTTTAATTCTTTATTTGAAATGAAAGAACAAATATTATCAACAAACATTTTAATTCGTGTAACACTTTAATTCGACATACATTTTAATTCTTTCATTTAAATTAGTTGCTATTTTTGTTTGTTAAATAAAAATGTTACACGAATTCGAATGTTTGTTCATATATTTTGCTTCTCAATTTAAATGAAAGGTTTTAAAACGAGTGTTACAAACTTTTGTGCGAAATATATGAAATCAAGAAACTCATTTTCATCTAACAATTTAAATGTGTGGAGTTTTTTAACAAACACTTTTAATTAATATACTAAAATAAATGGAAAGTCATAAAAATATACTTAATAAAAATTAAAGTTTGCTTGAAATGCTGTAAACAAAATTTAATATTTAATACTAAGGGCAAGCAAATATTTAATAGAATGAATTTAAAGTTATATTATTAATTTTTACTACGATTTTTGTGTTTGTTTAAAAAACTTCAAGTGTTTATACCGATAGATGATTTAAAATGTTACTTGAATAAAAATGTACATTGAAAATAAAAGAAGTAGGTAACTTTATAATTTCTGAAATTTTAATGAATAAGTTTAAAGTTAGGATATTTTTAAGCAACTAACATTTTAAATGGTAGAATTAAAATGTTTGTTGATAATTTTAATTGGTCGCTACGATCGTTGGTGTTATTTTGAACTATAATTTACATGTGTTTCCTTATACTGGTGTAGTTTCAATAACTACCACCGATCGAAGCGACCAATTAAAATTATCAACAAATATTTTAATTCTACCATTTAAAATGTTAGTTGCTTAAAAATATCCTAACTTTAAACTTATTCATTACAATTTAAGAAATTATAAAGTTACTTCTTTTATTTTCAATGTACATTTTTATTCATGTAACATTTTAAATCAACTATCAGTATAAATACTTGAAGTTTATTAAACAAACATTAAAATTGTAACTAAAATTGTAAACTTAACAAAGAAGTTATTTTATACATTGAGTATAAAAACTGACAATAAAAAGTAAAACGGCGTTCCATAAACTTGGGTGTTTTAATAGAACTGGTATAATTTAGTTTTTAAGTTGGTGTTATCGAATTAATTCATAGCAAATATTGTAGTTAACTTTAAATAAATTTTGAATTGACAATTTGAAAAGTAGTAGTTCCAAACTCTAAAAAATTGCCTTGATTTTTATAATGTCAAATATTTATTTTATACTACCTTATTATTTCACCATAACAACTGCTGAAACATGAAACATTAATGACTAAATAACGCCTCTTTACATGACAACCGGATTTTAGATAGCAACGGGCGTTATTTTTTATAACGCCCGCAAAAGTAAAATTATAAAATTATGGATGTTAAATGTGAGTCTATACAGATTTTATGGTTATCATCTGTTTTAATCATCTTAATCAACTTCTTGCAAGTATGAAATAAAGTTATGAAGGCACCACGGACGTTGTGGACATAACGCCGACGGTCGACGTATATTCCTCGGTCTAGAGGCGCTCGGGCTATACACTGTCGACCTTAGGCGTTATTTGGTTCATAACGCCCTAGATACCTTAATTACTATAAAATTATTTGCAAAAGGCGCAACTTATAAAAATAATATTAAAAGCTCATTCATAAGGCTTTTGTGGCACTCATCCTAAACTTTGATTCGTGTCATAAAACCTTCCCTTAAGAAACTTTTTTTTAAATATATTATTTCTGTAATTTATATAATATTTATAATTGTAATATAATCTTATAATATAATCCAAGGGTGTGCGGGATGTACCCGGTATTCGAACGATTTTTGCATTATGCTGCGTTCAGGGAAAGTATAATAAGTTAACTCAGCCTTTCCCAAAGTGTGGGTCGCGACCCGGCACCGGGCCGTAGAAAAATTTTGCCGGGTCACGCAAAAAAATTGCAAAACACAAAAAATTTTTTTTTAAGTACCCATTAGTTTTTTTACATCAGTTATACGTTATACACCAGGAACAGTGGAAAAGTGTGCATTTGTACTCTTTCACATAGCTTTATCGCCCGCGTCCGCGCGTTGTGCTGCTAACGTTGCTAGTTTACTTCATTTACTAGTTTTAAATTAATATAATTTATTAATTACTTTTATTTTCCTTATACCAATTATTTTGACATTTTTGTGTATAAAATAAAATGAAGAAACAATTAATTAGATTTTTAATTAAAAAATAAAATTTGTTTAGTAAATAAATGGGGTTTTTTCACAAGGTGGGTCGCCAAAAATTTTGAATCCTCCTACCGGGTCGCGGTCCAAAAAGTTTGGGAAACGCTGAGTTAACTCATTTTTCATCTAAGTCTGACTATTATCATTAAATTTTGATCGTCTAAGGGGAGGTTTAGAGTTGCTTTATTTATTACATTTCCCCCCCTTTGTGTTATCTGACCTACAATGGATTTATGTGTATATTATATTATTTTTAGCGCGTGGAAGCGCTTATGTTGTCATTTTTCCGTCCGTCGGTCCATCCTAGATCCCTAGGCAACGTATCGACTTCGGACCTTTGGCATATGATCTTTTATACTCTCAACGTGTGCAACCATCGAAATTTAACACACTTTTGGTTACCACCTCAAATTTGGGCCATGTAGGTGTCAAAATCGTGTTACTGCAGGCCCGTGCACAGGATTTGTCCATGGGAGGGGTTGGGTTGGGAACAGGGAAGACTTCAAACGTTGATTGAATGATTTCAATCAACGCCTCAAACGGGCCCAAACATTCATAAAACATAAACTAGGTTGCGATACTTCCAATAATAAAATTAGGTTAAGGGGGGGTTCAAGAACTTTTTTCGATCCAATTTTGACCCTGATTTCTATCAATATTAGTTCGCCTTGAAGGCCTCCAAAGTTCTCTTACGTCTGTCCAGGACTCGACGACGAATTTGTTTGATGAATTCCGAAATTTTCGAAAAATGAGAGCAACTTACGAGGAAATTTAGCCAGAAGTAAAGAGTTGTCATGCAATGACATTTTTTCCTGCTAGTACGCCAAATGTTCACTCCCCATTGGAAAAGACTCGGATTTCATTTTTTGGACAACTCGCTACTGTGACCACTGTATTGGTGGGATTGTTGACTTTTATACCTGAAAATGACCCCACGGCAGTTATGCCTATCGATATCGCATTGGAGTATGCTATTTCTATTTTAATTTTGAAAGAATCGCAAAATATCGCAAGAAAACAGTATCTGTTACTTTGACATATCTGTAACTTTGACACATCCTAGACAGCTTGAAACATTATACTTTTTGCTAAAACTAGGCATATGAGCCGTAAAATGTTCTTAGGGTCATTTTGAGACATAAAAATCCATGATCGGAGCAATACTATGGCCACAGCAAGTTGTCCAGAAATGCATGCCAAAGTCCAATTTTAACATGGCTTATAAAATTCTGGTTACTTAGGACAATTGATCCACTCCTTAACATATTCTTTAAAGCATTGAAATTTGGGTAGGTATTCAATATTTATCTACTTTTAAATGCATAATTATTAGATATGTATTTATAAAGTACGTTAATAACTACACATAATATATTATTATATTTCCTTATATTTCAAGGGGTTATGGGAGGGGTTTGAACCCCCAAAACCCCCCCTTGCGCACGGGCCTGTGTTACTGTGCCAATTTTGTTTCGCTTCAATGCTCGATAAGTGAATTTAACACACTTTTTGTGACCACGTTCAATTTTGACAATATACCTAGATGTGAAAATATTTCATGTATAAATTTCGTTGGGAAAAAGACAAAACGCATAGGATCGCGCTAGCAATGTACACGCAAGTGTGGGTTTGATACATTTTTGCATATATTTCACAAATACGATTCCCTCACTGCTCCACCAAACCAAAGTCATACTTTTCCAAAAAAAGATTGTGTTCTTGTCTTTTTGTTTGTTGGTGGATTGCATAAATTCCGTCGACACTAAAATTTCCTTTTTTCTTACCTCCACACGTCTCCTACACTTTGAGCGATCTCAGCGAACTTGCTTTCACCAAAATATACAATCAAGTATATAATATGATTGGTCCCCGTATAAAACCGTCACAAACAATTCGCTTTGGTCCATTTTCATTTACTTTAAAGCTCTACTTATATTAAGGGGGGGGGGGGGGGGGGGGGGGGGGGGGGGGGCATTAGATCTGCAACGAAAATGATAATCTTGGAAAACCAAGGTGAGACCACACAAAAGACGAAATGTTACAAATTAACAAACTTGAAAATTAAGATCAGATCCATCGGCCCTAAACGTTTAAATAAGATATTTTATGTCCACAGTATAAGCTATTAACAGAACATCAGTAGTGTAACAAAAATTATCATTGGCGGAGCATGTCATATTTTTCGATTAAAGTGAACGTTTTACACGATAGAAGTAATTTATATCAGGTATATACAACTATCAAACGAAGTACGTACAGGATATTTCGAATTTTCTGCAAATATTTAAAACTTGTACAGATACACGTAAATGGAAAATGTAATTTGTAATAAATACTACTTATGCGGGGACATTACAAGACAGAATATCACCAGTAAATAAATATCTTAAACGGATACTCCTAAGTTGGAAGCAACATTTAGATACAAAATTCCATTGCAAATTATGCAAATGACATCATCAAACATGAATTTTTATTCAAATACAAAATGATATTGCCCCACCTTGTCTATACGTGGAATGATTTCATTTTAAATTTCATTGTGATGCAATTGGTAACACAAAGAGGGTTTATGAATGGTTCACGTAAACTTCTAGGATAACGGTTGTTTTAAAGAATAAGTTAACACTTGGACACATGGACATATGTTTCTTATTTTCTATTTTAACGATTGTAGGAATTTTCTTTATTCTCAAAGACTGCACAGTTCAATCGGTAGGTACCTTGTTGGTCGCTTTGTTCCCAAAAAATTTCAATTTAACAACTATTAATTTCAATTGAAAATTTTATTTAAAAATCTAAAAATTAAAGTTTTCGCCGACCCGATTTTATAATTTGATGAAATTATTTTCTTTAATTCACTCCTATAAGTGTCAATTTATTGTTAACAAAAACGTTAATGTTCCCAATTACCGCTTATAATTGAAGACGTAAGTGGATAAAGGTGTCATGTCACATTTTCTCACAAAGCAACTTTATGCAATTTTTGGGCACCTATGATATACATGTAACTTTCTCATGTCTCATTTGTATCTATTTTTCGAGGTTACAATCATTTAAGTCAAAAACTAAATAAAAAAGTTCCAGCTCAATATATATTATGCTGATATTATGCCAGTTTAGTCAAAACATTAAAAATGTGACATGACACCTTTATCCACTTATGTCTTCAATTATTGTAAATTTACACTTACTGTAGTTATGTGTGTTAATGTACTCTTTGCAATATGTCAATGATTCCAATTTATACATAACTATAAAATTACACTTATATTATACAAGAGTAACCGTAAATTTTCATCCAAAAGTATAAATTAGAAGAACTCACAATAGTAACAGGAAATTGATAGTTATAAAGTGGAAAAAGTGTAAATTTATAGTACATACTATTGCATTTGTAGTAGAGCAACTTATTTAAAAAAAATCTGTTTTGTAAACTTCGAACTTAATGATCTTATATTTTAGATTCTATTTGCATACAAAAATTAATTAGGCAATAAAGTATGGCCATCCTTTCCTTACTGATTCTGTCTTAAAACATACAGGGTGTCTCACGGTGACCGTCGGTTAGAAGTATATCAAGAACTGTAAAAGCTAGAAATTTGAAATTTTGCACATGCGACATGGAGTGTTTAATCTATTAAATAAAAATATTTTCCAAATGGCAGAACTTCCGGAAATACCGGAAGTGGCCATCAACTTCTTTATTTTAAATACAAACCAGGCAATTTTTTTTCACATTCTGATGTGTCATAAAATGTTTAGTAAGTATGCTTAAAATAATCGGCGTATCAATTTTTATTGTTGAGAAAAAAAATTTTATCACTGAAAAATGTCAAAATTGAAAGTCGAAAGTGGTAAAAGTTAGGGAAATGGGATTTTAGGTTCTCAATGTCAAAAGATTGAGACACAATGGTCTGTAATGGATAATAAAAAATTGCCCCCGGTTACGTATCTATTTGACGTTATTTCCAGACTTAAGAAAAACTTTAAAAAGTTTCTTTTTTTAAATGGAATGCCTATTTAATTATCGGCCCATTCGATGCAGAAATAAATTTCCTTTAACTTGATATACCATGTTCCTATACCTAAAATCAATGATTACAGAGTTATTTACATTTTTCTAATTAAATTTATAATTACATACTTTACAAAACATGGTTGGCTTTGAAAATTTTCAAAAAATTTTTATTCAAATGTTTCTTATGCTTTTATGATTATTTAAAATTCTATCTATGCAACTTCTTGACTATCCAAGGTCTCTTTCCGCCGAACGAACAGAACTTTCAGGGAAAACATTAAAATATCCCAATACGTTGGTTTCTGCAGCGTCATTGGGGAGAATTGCCTTTGCTAAATTTCGTGGCGCATTTACTTCGCCCAAATTTAGAAAATTTTTCGTTTCCGTCATTGTAGGTAAATGCGGATATCTTTCTTAAAGTGTTGAGTGATTCTTTATTCAATGGTTAGGTAAAGGTTCTGCAGGTCCGAAAAGTAATACGAGCAGACTCGCCATGAATGTAAAACAAATTTAGAATATCAGCGTTTGTGTATTCCATATTTCCCAATGAAAAACAAATATTAAGCGCAAAAATCAAAATTCAAAAAGATAACACTGATAAACGTAAATGTAGCGTAAAATTTCAAACTGATAGCTAACTGACAACTGTCATCATAAGAAACAATTGAATAAAATTTTTTTGAAGCCAACCATGTTTTGTAAAGTATGTAATTATAAATTTAATTAGAAAAATGTAAATAACTCTGTAATCATTGATTTTAGGTATAGGAACATGGTATATCAATTTAAAGGAAATTTATTTCTCCATCGAATAGGCTGATAATTAAATGGGCATTCCATTTAAAAAAAGAGACTTTTTAAAGTTTTTCTTAAGTCTGGAAATAACGTCAAATAGATACGTAACCGGGGGCAATTTTTTATTATCCATTACAGACAATTGTGTCTCAATCTTTTGACATTGAGAACCTAAAATCCCATTTCCCTAACTTTTACCACTTTCGACTGTCAATTTTATTTCCTAAACAAGATTTTGACATTTTTCAGTGATAAAATTTTTTTTTCTCAACAATAAAAATTGATACGCCGATTATTTTAAGCATACTTACTAAACATTTTATGACACATCAGAATGTGAAAAAATTGCCTGGTTTGTATTTAAAATAAAGAAGTCGATGGCCACTTCCGGTATTTCCGGAAGTGCTGCCATTTGGAAAATATTTTTATTTAATAGATTAAACACTCCATGTCGCATGTGCAAAATTTCAAATTTCTAGCTTTTACAGTTCTTGATATACTTCTAACCGACGGTCACCGTGAGACACCCTGTATAATAAAGGGTGTTTCAAATTGCGTGTTTTTTTAAGAATTAAATAAAATATGGATGGCGCACTGAATTCGTCTGGATATTTTGACATTTAAGAAGTATGATGTATGACATTTATAAAAATAGCTTCGTACACGATACATCAACGCGTTCAAATTGTTGAAATGTGGAAAGCGTTTTTAGAAAATTACGTGAATTTTATGGTTTACATAATCGTCCAACTGAAAGCACTATTAGTCGAATTATTAAAAAATTTCAAGAGACCGGTTCGGTGGAAGATCAAAAAAAAAGAAAAATACAGTCGTAGCGGTCGTTCACAAGAAAATATTAATTTGGTTCGTGAAAGTGTTGCTGAAGATCCTGAAATGTCCATTAGACGACGTTCACAACAAGTTGGACTTAGTGGATCAACAACATGGCGTATTTTACACAAGGATTTAGCTCTGAAGGTTCAAATAACACAGGAACTAAAGCCAGTAGATCATTTAAAACGTCGTTCATTTGTCAATTTCATCCATGAACTGATTTTTCTCAAAAAATCATGTTTTCCGATGGGGCACATTTTGAACTTGATGGCTATGTTAATAAACAAAGTTGCCGTATCTGGGGTGAGGAAAATCTACGAATTATTCATGAGAAACCTATCCATCCTAAACTCAATGAAATTATTCGTGTCATTGGTGAGATAGAGCCTCAATTATGTCAAAATGTCATTGAAAATTTTAACAACAGAGTGGACGTCTGTGGAGCTGCAAGGGGAGGCCATTTGGCAGATATTATTTTTCGCATATAAATGTCATAGATAACTGATACTTCAATTGCCAATAAAAGTTTTTAAATGAATGCAAATTATGTGTTTTATTTATTCTTAAAAAAATTTGAAACACCCTTTACAAATTTGAGCATCAGTAGCAAACAGACGAATAGTACTCATAATTAATTGTAAGAATAATAACAAGTAAATCCCTGCATCAATTGCTAAGGCTATTAGCAGCCCATTATGTCATCATTAAATACAGGTTCCGGCCTCAGAAAAAGAGGGTTGAAGTACAACGAAATAATAGCAATAAAACAAAAAACACTCAGCCTCCCCTTACCAACAGTGTATAATGAAAAAGCGATGATAATTTACAAAAACGATGATATGTTTTTTTAAAAAATAAGGTACTATGTATTACTATAGCACCTGAATGCGTAAGTGGTGCAAAACTTACACAAAGTAAAATGTTGATCGTGTTAATGAGGAACACCAGAGTTCAGAAGCGGCGTAAGGCGTGGGCGACCGCCTACGGCCTCGCGGTCCGAGGGCCTCGCGTCTTGAAGGTTTATGCACCTTTCTTTCTCTAGCTCATGAAAAATATTTAGCTAGGACCATTAAAAGCCATGAGCAGCCATGACTTTATTAAAGATTTGAAACAGCTGCTCCAATACGTAACAGAAAATAACTTAAAAGAAATTTACCCAAATATATTGTCATTCGAATTTTGTTAACAGTACCAGTAAGTACAACCTCCGCTGAAAGGAGCTATTCAAAATTAAAACTAATAATAAAATTATTTAAGAAGTATGTACAATGGGTCAGCAAAGACTTTGAGCTTTGGCAGTTTTATCTATTCAAGCAAATATAGCATCTACTGGATTACGATACAGCAGTGGCGTACCCAAGGGGGGGATAAGGAGGATATATCACTCCCCCAAGCGCCCAACCCTTCCATTCTATTTTACGCTTATTCTTATTAATCCTTAAAAAAGACCGCTCTTAGAAATTCAACCTCACAGAACAGACTTAATGGACTGGCAATGATGCCAATTCATGGGGAACTACCCATTTCAGAACACGAAATAATAGAGGAATTTATACGACAGCCAAGGCGATTGGATTTTGTATTGTAATAATATTTTTCTGTAAAACAAATGCTTACTAAAATTTGTAAATCACACCCCACTTTTTATATCCCCTCCCAAGGCTATAGTCTGCGTACGCCACTGCAATACAGTACCTAAGGCTAAAAGCAGGAAATTTATGTTTCTTTAATTATTTACTCGTAGTTATTACTAAAGTGAAGATGTTTGCATTATTCTGAATAAAAAATTGACAGTTTCAAAAATTTTTGATCTCTATAAAATCCGTCATCTTGCGCCATCAGAGGGCCTCGCAAAACGTATCTTGCCCACATAAAATTTAGGTCTTGCCCCGCCTCTGGCAGAGTTTATGTATAAACAACTGGGAGCATTATATCCTCAGGTAAGTGGCTAAGTGCAAAATTTAAAGACAAAAAGGGAGTTGAAATTTAAGAATTGAAGTTAATTGAACAAATTATTAAAACCGACATGTTTCAAAGCCTACTGGCTTTATTTTCAAGGAAGTTAAACAACAAACAGCTTAAAGCTAAAACAATGAACAAAAATTAGGACATAAGTTAAAAAGGATATAACCTCAAACTCACCTACTTAAGGATACAGAGTTAATGTAATGGAACAAAAATGAAAGTAAAAGTCACAAAGCACTCTACCACTAAACCTCCACAAACAGAGGGATGAACAACATCTACCTGAGGGGCCAATGGGCCATTGATTACAAAGATAATTAATTAACGTTTTAAGCGACTGATAAGTACAACAAACGTGATCAAACAAACTAGAACTTGAGTAAGTTAACAAGAGAGGGCGCAAATTAATGAACAAAAATCAAGAAAATAACCTTGAGATACAACTAAAATGTAGGGTAAAAGCAAAGCAATGAAAGTCTTAAACCAAATTAAAGTGAACACATAAAGGTAATGTAGCCATTCTGAAAATCTGTGATCTCATTAAATAACTCCGGTTTGTTTTTGTGTTTATCTATTTCCACAATTTCAAGAATTTTTTACACATATGAAGAATTTCAAAATCTAATTTTGGGTCGAAATTGTGACCCAGACGAAAGGATGTGATCAACGAAGGATAATTTGCGGTCGAGGTTATTGGATTTGATGGCGTGGGAATGTTCTTTAAATCTGGTGGTAAAGGATCTGCCCGTTTGGCCGATGTAGAAGGCCTTACAAGTATGACAATTAAGTCTGTAAATCCCGGATTTATCTAATTTGTGAATAGGGTCTTTGATCCTAACAAGTGACGTGTGAAGGGCATTGGAATTAGAAAAAGAAATAGTGATATTGTATTTACTAAAAATCTTCTTAATGGAGTAAGATAATTCTGTGTAAAAGGTAAGGGATCTGTAAATGGACTTGTTACTGTCCGGAGGGAAGGGGGTAAGGAGGGTGGGGTTTATGGAACGTTTGATTTTTTGGAGAGTTTTTTCTATAAGAGATAGAGGGTAGGCGTTATTCAGCCCCATCTGTTTAATAGTATTGCATTCAGTGTGGTAATTCTTTGGAGACATTGGGATCAACAGCATCCTCCTCAGGAGACAATTTAAACCGGAAATTTTATGAGACAAAGGATTTCGCCGTTCTCAGTCGCCACCGTGGCGGGGCAGTGGCAGATTAGGAATATCAATTATATTAAGCTCATTTAGTTAATTAATTAATATTTGGTTTTACCTACTTTAATTAAACAATGGAATTCGCATTAATACTTTGCAAATAGCGGAAATTTAAGATTACTACATAATATAATTAAAATGCAATTAGGTAAAGCTGTTCGTATGTAAATATGACCCATTCATTTTTAATAACTTATCTGAAGGTGTGTTGCCTACGTTGCATTGCCATGATGAAAAATATTTTCGACGGTCATTTTTACCACTTTCCCGATGAGATAGACAAAAAATGATTGATACAAACATGTCTTACACTTTGATGTTCTACAGGAATGTCAAAAACGTCTACAGGAAAAAAGCAACGGACATCCAGATAGTCAAACCATGTGAATTCATATGATGAACTTTTGTTCATCGAAAATTCTATGAGAAAGAGAGGTTTATTTGTCATTTGCTATATTATTGATTTTTTAATTGCTCAGGACTTTGAAGTTATGCAGTGAAACAACTACTATAGGTAGTCAAATCTCAAATTATTCGAAAAGTTGATAACGTAGCAAAAAATTCCGGCCATGAAGTTCTGAGATTGCCAGCGTATTATTGCGATTGCGTCTTCAACCCAATTGAATTAATTTGGATTCAGATTAAAGAAATTAATATAAACTGCACCAAAAAAGAAAATTGGTAGAAATGTGTTCATTCCTGTAGGAGTGTAGGACTTCCGCAACAATTCGTTATTCCATTCGAATTAATGGTGGTAGTGATAGTGATTAAGATAAATCATCTTGCTCTTTTGGTAGTGTAAAATACTAATTAATAAATTGAAATACATAAAATACTTTCTAATTACGAAACCTTTACAAAAAAAACCTCATTCTCAATATAATGAATTGTATACATGAAAATAGCTTTGTTTACTTTATAACAGATTTAAAATTATGTAGAGTACGGTTTTGTGTTTTTTGTTTTAGCAGCATTTTGGCGCAGCGGGATACTACTCAAGTCCCTTTGTGTTCAACCAAGATCCGGGCGAATTACTAAAAGAATCTCTCAAATTTGCTACGCCATGAAGGTAACTGTAAACAATTTTGGTATGAAAAGATTTAAATTATTTCTTTCAGAAAACATGCAAAAGTGTGGGCGATCAAAACCTAATTGATGAAATTCTACATTTCGAAAAACATGCACTAAAATATAATGTAAGTTATATGAAAGTCAGAAACTTGGTATTTAATTAACTCCTTTTACCAATTATGTGCCATCAAAAAACAAGCAAAAAAGACTATAATAGCGTGGTGGTACCTACGCCAATCCACTCATATAGGAATAATGTACGCACATTTTTTCGTAGAAAATGTAAAAAATAGGTTTTACGCTTTTTATTCAACTGAACAAAAGCTCGACAAATGCAACAACCCGGTATATAAACCAAATTAAGTTCAAATTTGATACTTCACGATTCCTTACAGGCAAAATGGCTACCTGTTGAATAAATTACTGAGATCATTTTTACTTTCCTTTACTTAGTCGCGTAAACTAAAGAATATTTAATAGAAAGTCCTCATAGTCATAACTTTTGAACGAAGCTATATAGAAACTTGAAATTTGAAGTTTGTATCGGGAATTGATTTCTGAATCTTTTATATATTCGAATATTGAACTTATTCATCCCCATGTAGGGGCAAGGAATCTTTTCAGTTCTTAACTATTAAAGCAAGAATTTGGTCAACTTTTACGATCGATATAATTTTATTTAGAAGCATAATTAATGTTAATGTGCAAACGAGAAAAGTTTTTAACTAAAACCATGCGAGAGATTGTGGTGAATCACGTGTATTTGATTTCTTTCCTTTTTTGTGCATAGTTTTCTTGGTTTTTACTCCCTTCAATTTTGGTTTAAATAGAGAGTATCTTTCGATGTAGATTTATTGAGTAGATAATATTTTAGTGTTTAATAGATAAATCTAATGATGGCGACGAGACGAGACTTAATTCGTCTTCGTTCATAATAGTACAAATGTTTAAAAATAAATCGGCGAAACGCGCTAGGATTTCCATTAACTAAAACTTACTCAGTTTCGTATAGATAAAAAACAATTTCTCCATCTACAAAGTTGCTATATAATGTTTGAATCTAATAGTCAAGTTTATTTATTTTGATCGGAGAAACTGTCAGTCGCTGTATATCTAGTGAAATAGCGACGTTTTTTTTGTAACGACTTCGTTGGAATTTATCTCGGTTATTACCGCCAACACTTTTAATGCATCAAAGTCGTAAACAAAAACTATTAAAACTAATTATATGGCAAAAATTTAAATTAAAACACTTTTGCTAATAAGGAACCCACATATCATCCAAAGTTATGTAATACTTCTTGAAAAAAAAATTGAAGAATTTGGAATTTTGGATTAATTTGGAAGTTCGTTAACTTCACTTAATCCATTAGGCTTTCGCATGAGTATACTTGTAAAGTCACACAATGATTGCAAAAAAAAATAGAAAACCTCATCCCGGTTTATAGTAAAAGGGTCTCTGAACTCACCTGAAACAACGGCAATATTTTAGTATTTGGTTGAAAAGGAACATACCCACTATGCATATACATACATAATATAAATTTTATGAAGGTGTACGTTATTGTATAACATAAAAGTAGCATACTGCATCTGGCAGGCGTATTTAATTTAATTCAAAGCGCTCAGTTAAATTATACCGGTAAGTTTAAGGATTGCAAAATATTACAAGTGAGTTTTTGACGTTTGCTTTTGTTAAATTTTTAAATTACGGCATGTTTTCTTTGCGCTAAAAATTTTATTTGAAAGCGTATCGTAAATTGCATTATGTTACTTATCCATTATTTACTAACTTGAATTGTAGAAACACAAATTAAAAGGTAAAAGATAATAAAAGTGATATTTCATAAGGCTAAATCGCTTATTACCAGTGGACTAGGAATTTGTTATTCCAGTTTCATTCCATTCGAATTACAAAATCTTTATGTACTTAATCAATTTCAAGAAACTCTAGAAAGCAAAACCAAAAACTTTTTAAGAGTATCGAAATCCATTAAGAAATGACATATCCAGAAACCTTTCAGGAAAACCAATTTTATCACATTTCAGTAAGGTGTTTTTGTCGACTTAGTTAATTTTACGGTAGGGGAAAGCTTTAAGCTATTTACTGTTAATTCCAACTTCTAAACTTAGCCACTTTACGTTCACGAAGATTTATATGAAAACATCTTACGAAAACCTATGTATATGTCAACTCATACATAAATGTCACGTAACACATAAAATACGTACAGACTTTTGGAAAACGTAACGTGTGGGTTACCGTAATCGTATTTAGAATTTTTTTTGGAAGGATTCTAAAATAACATTTTGAGTTAAACTGCACAGAAATGCCAGTGTTTGCAAATTTAACATACCTACTTCTAGTTTTATGCGAAAACTTTCGGATAACACAATAAGCCGTTAAAATTTAATGGGCTATAACAACAAATGTTATTGTAGCCACGTGATTGTTTAGAAAACATAATCGATCAATACCTAACATCATGAAGATGAACAGATAAACTAAGTTTCTCCATTATCGCTTATGAGATTGGGGGGGGGGGGGGGGGGCATGAAAATGTTAACTGAGGTGTGGAACAAGGTAATTTCAAATTTGAATAGATGGGAGTTTAGCAACGTCATAAAATGTCTGGATTTTTTAAAAAAACTACATACTACCGACTAATCACAATAACATGAAACCCTATTGCGTTAAAATAATGAATTAGTCTTGAAAATATGCACCTTTTCGACATACTTCGCCCTTGTGCTATCTTCTTCGTAACTTGGTAACCCAGGTTTCACCGTACGTCACAATACGCTTCAAAAATGCTTCTCCTTCACGTTCATAACGTAGAGGAAGTGCAGTTGAAATCTCAATCAGCCTTTTGAGCTTTTGAGCGTTCGTAAGGAGTTTCGGCGACCACCTGCACAAAATTGACGGAAGTGTAACTCTTTACGAACAATGTGTTCCATTATTCCCTACATCCATTAGAAGTAGAAGTTGCTGGTCTTTATTTACAAAGTTGAGTAATAGTCCAGTCGACAGGTTGGAAAAAGTGGAGTGGTTAATTAACATTTTCTCAAGTTTTGGACCTCGTAGACCCTGTGCGAAAGGGGGGGGGGGGCTACACATTTTTCGACATTTCTTCTGTTTTCCCTCAATAACTTTTTCCCTTACGTCTTACGGCAAAAGCATCTCTACACTTTTTTATAGAGCGTTAAATTTTCCATGATTTTGACTGTTGAAACATGTTTGTATCTCAATTCGTTACGGAGATATGGCGCTTCAAAAAAAGATCATTTTTCAAACTTCACTAAAAAATGTAAAAAAGTGCAGAATTCCATCTTATTTCTTCTGTTACACCCGAATTATCATGAATTGTTGTGATTATGGTTCCTGGTTACAATCACCAACTTTGGACAACCCCCTTCTCCCAGAAAACCACTCTTCACTGAGGACTGAATGCCCAAGGGAACGAAGTCTGCAATGTAAGTACTCACTCTTCACTCCGATACAGGAAGTCAACCTTGGCGACAGGAAATGTAACGTGATTGATGGACGATACCTGTTACATAAAGTGGGGTGGAACAAAACTCCTACAACCACATTCGAGATGCTGTACTACTCCACGTACATCAACTACAGTAAGAGCGCATTCATGTCGACGTTCATGACACGAATGGCGGATGCTAGCGTCGAAGTGAAGCCGTAGCTATATGAGGACGCCGACGTTATGATCGTCAACACGCCATATCTAAGGCCAGCGAATTCGACAGCGTCATCATTGCTGCTGAAGATGTGGACATACTTATTCTGTTAACAGCATTATGTACCTCCACAAAGAAGATCCACCTTCAGAAAAGTGGAAGAGGTAGTGGTCCCAGTGTCCTCTACTCGCGAAAAAAATTTCCAGTACCTACATGAAGAATACCTCTCTCTCTCTGCGGCAGTAGCTGCATTTCTCATACGAAACGCTACTCTTCAGCAGATCAGCGACGATGGAGAAAAGTTCCTGGTAGCAGTTTATGGAGGCGACATAGACAATGACAACCTCGACGACCTACGATACCGATTATTCACATGATTAGTAACAAAGGCTAAATTTCTAATAGCCCGCCTACCATCAACACGGGACGCTTCCAAGTACCACTCCCTCCTCACTTACCAGCAAGTACAGGAGTGGTTAGGCAATGAACTTCTTTGTTCTTTGGAGCTGGGCCCTAACCACGCGAGGGGTAGGTACTACAATTCACCACAACCAGAAATTCTGCGCCGGATGGCATCCTCCAAATTGTTTCCTGCAAGTGCAGCAAAGGCTGTAGCACAGGAGCTTGCAGCTGCAAGAACGCAGGCCTCCGGGGCTCATCAATGTGCAAGTACTGCACAGACCACTCCTGCAAAAACGCCCTCGCAACTGATTTCAATGAGGAGGACTCACCAGATATAGTAGACGAATACGACGACGTCATTGACAGCTTGATCGCTCAGGAGATAGAAAAAAATGGAACTAGGTGTCTTAAGCTCAATTTTAATGAGAAAATCACTGGTGTAAAGAGAATTCACCTATCTCTAATCGTTTGGCTACTAGGGGGCGTTTCTCGAATTTAGTCGATTTCTTTAATCCTCCACTTTTTTTTTATTATTAAAGATAAGTGATTCTGGCAAAATCTTTCTTAGAGCACTTTTTATGTAGCATTCATCGCTGTAGACAATTTTTATACAGGGTGTTTGGTTTTTTTGTGTACGATCCTAAACTACATTGTTTCATACGGACTACCCTATATATTTTTGGGTTTTTGAAAAGAGTAAAATTTCCTAAATTTTGATGTATCACTTGTTACATTTATGTTAAATATTATTTGCAATATTGCATTTAATACATTGTTATTTCAAATTAAAAATATTTGGAGCTAATTAAAATTTCCAGATATAACTAAGACATTGTCGTTTTAAATGATGCTGCCGTTTTTTGTTAACCATGAAAACCTAGATGACTGCAAGCAAAATATTTTAATGCACATAAATAATATTTAACATAAATATAACAAATGAGACATCAAAATTTAGGAAATTTCTCTTTTCAAAAACCCAAAAATATATAGGGTTGTCCGTAAAATGTAGTTTAGGGTCGTACACAAAAAACCAAACACCCTGTATAAAAATAAGCGCGATATCTCGGTAACGAATTGAGATACAAACATGTTTGACCATTCAAAATTGTAGGAAATTTACCTGTCGACTGGACTATAATAATAAACCAAAAAAATTCATAAGTAACATTAATCCATATTTAATATCAAATCAAAATAGGTTTATTGTATTTTCTTACATAACAATCAAATAAATACACGATTCTATTCCCCCTCTTACAACTACTCCCGCCTGTCCTTCCCCCTACTTTCCACCTTTTCCCTCCTTTCCAACACTTCCCTCATCCATCCCAACCCTTCCCCCTTCGCTCCTAGTATCTCCTTTCTTACCCTTCTCTCTTCTCTCATCTCCTCGCATTCCCTTAACATATGTGCCATGTTCTCCCTCCCCTCCCTACACATTCTGCACACTCTCTCCTCCTCCTCCCGCCAATATCTATTCTCTCTCTCCTCGTTTCCACACCTAAACCTCGCTACAATTCTCTTTTCCTTCAGACCCATCTCCCCTGTCAGGTACTTGGCCTTGCCCTCTACCATGATCTCTCCATATCCCTCATTATATCTCCCTTCGGCTATCTTCTCTCTCCTTTCCTGCCCTTGCACATCCCTATCCCTCATGGCCACCTCCTCCACCATCTCTCTTCCTTCCTCCCTCCTTCTTTCTACCTCCTCCCTCGCATACCCCACCCTCTCGTAATATAGTCTCCTGTCCTCTTGCCCATACTTTATCCGCTTCCCCCTCATCTCCTTCATACATTCATTCACCATTTTTATTTCTACCTTCTTCCTGACTTCCTCCTCGTACTTCACTGCCCTCCTTCCCGCCTGCACTCTCAATTTTTCCACTTTCGCCTCTTCCCCCACAATGTACCCCGGTGTCTCCCTGTCCAAACCCAGCGTCCATCTCCAATACTTCTCTTGCACCTTTTCCAAACTCTCCCACTCCTTCCACCCCCATATCTCCGCACCGTATCCCATCACGCTCCTCACCAACTTCTCAAATAACCATCTCCTCTTTTCCATGTCTTTCCCGAACACTCTTTCCCCTATCCCCCACACACTCCCCACTACCCTATTTCCTCTCTTGGCCAGTTCCCTTATGTGTCCCTCATCCTTATTATCATATCTGACTACATATCCCAAATACTTCCACTCCTTTACACTTTCTATCTCGTCCCCCCCCCACCACCACTTTGACTTCCCTCCCCTCCCTCTTCTCTTCTGGAAAACCATTATCTTCGTCTTGGCCACGTTTACCCCTAAGTCTTTTTTCCCCAAGTACCCCTTCATCACACCCATTGCCCCCCTCATTTCGTTCTCACTGTCTGCTACCACCACTACATCATCCGCGTACGCGAGCGCCCACACTTTCACCCTCCCTATCACTACCCCTCCTCTTTGGTGTCTCCTCAACTCCTCCTCCAAACCCCCTATGTATAGCGCGAATAAACTCGGGCTCAACGGGCATCCCTGCCTCAGGCCCTTTGTCGTCCAGAACCTTCTTCCTTCCTCTCCCCTCTCTCCGGTCACACACCAATCCATATTTAATATTAAAACCATTAGTGAATTTGAAGAATTCTTTAACCCTTGTTTAACGGAAGAACGTATAACGGCAGTGTCTTCTTTAGAAAATCTAAAGGCTGTGGCTTTGATGGTATCGACTGATCGTTATGGTTTAATTATGTACTTAATAAAAATCCTTGCGGTACAATTTTGGAAAATAATTATCAAACAAAAGATTTCGAGTTTTTATTGGAGACAAATTCGGATTTCTCAAGGTTCTGTATTGGCGCCATTGTTATTTAATTTATACACTAGTGATTTACCTCAAACCAATTCGAAAAAGATTATTTATGCTGATGATTAAGCATTAACTTTTCAATATACGAATTTTGACACATTAGAAAGCATTTTATCATGCGACTTGACCGTAATAATGGATTTTTTCAAATCAAAAAGGTAATCCGAACAAACCTGAAGTAACGTGTTTTCATCTTAATAACAATAACAATAAAAACAGAAAATTAACTGTCAATTTCAATGGAATTTTATTCAATCATAATTTTTACACAAAAATAACTTGGTGTGGCCAGAATTTCACACCTCTCAATAAACAATAATTAAGCAATCAATCAAGCATTTCCTCAATCTAACTTTCTATTAAATCTATATTTAGTCCCAATTTATCTCTAAATTTGACAAACGTGTCTTTCCTAAAGGTTTTGTAAAGATCTACTTGACCTTCGAATTTAAGGTATGAAATACTAATTACGCCATAGTACAGTCAATTTAAACACAAAAATATACAAACATTGCAAAAAATCCTATGTTAGGTTTACTTTTTTCATGGTGTTAGGTTCGGTCCCAGTAGTAAATACTCAATTTTGCAACTTCGAAAAACTTGTGGAAACTGGGGGGGGCACCAAAAACCGCGATTTTTTCGGACTTTTTTCAGTTTTAGCCTCGTAGATCAAAAACTATGAGTTGTACTGCAAAGAATATGATTATCTTTTTTAAACTGGACTAAATTTTCTACCATTTGAGCCTAACCGGAAGTCTGTAAGTATAATAGTTTCCGAGATACAGCTCTTCAAAAATAGGCATTTTCCCTAAATCTGTTTTTAACGTATCATCCATGATTCGAGCCAGATATTGCCACAACGACGTGCCCTACAACCCTTGTCATGCAGGAAAAAATTGTAGGAAATTTTATCACCTTTTATTTAAGCATAGATGCATTCCTGTAGGCCTCACAGTTCTCGAGAAAAAGACGGAAAACCGGAAAACAGTGAAATCACTACGACTCCACATATATGTAATAGCCTTAATATGATTAGAAGAAATTTCCTGAATATTCTTATTTAGCCTAGCGAACGAACGCTCAAAAAGGGCTTGTAGACAGACATTTTGATCCTAAAGATTTTATTTCTGGGATGTGTTTGGTGATGATTATACGAAAAGTAGCGTAACAAAATGTGCGGATTTGTTTGGTTTTCCGTTTACATCTCTTGAACAGGCCATCGTAGTGGGAAATGGCCAATTATAAAAAAAGCTGATTAAATTTTCTACAAGTTTGCTTCTATGCGTTTTTTCTCTATCTCTATCCGTTGAAGAGATATTCGCTGTCAAGAATTGACATTTTTTTTTAAATCGCTTTTACACTACGTTTTTCGGCAAATGTTGTGTCCTAGCTCCTAAAGTATTGGGTTTATAGCAAAAACTTTTGAAATAAAAGTTGTAGACCATAAAATTTCCTATAAAATACATATACCGTTAAATATTTTATCTCAAATAGATTAGATGTTATAGTTATTTAAAAAAAAGGTTGAGTTCAAGATGGAATAGAGGGCACTAGAGAACAACTAATTTTGTGGGAGGTTTGGAGCTAAATCTGATATGTGAGTATTAAATACAGATTACCTGCATCCTTAGCCAAAGAATTTCAGTCTTATGCGCCACCATGTTTAATGGTCTCTAGTCTTTTCTAAATACATTTATGATAGGGTTAATGTTTGACGAAAAGAACAAAAGTATTTTCTCAAGGCAGCTTTTATTTTATAATTGGCCATTTCCCATTACGATCGCCTATTCAAGAGATACAAAGGGAAAACTTAACAAATCCGCAAATTTTGTTACGCTACGGAGTTTGCTCATACGGTAGGGCCGGGGACTTTTCGTATAATTATCACCAAACACCTCCAAACACATCTTAGAAATAAAATCATTAGGGTCAAAAAGTCTGTCTACAAGACCTTTTTGAGGGTTCGTTCGCTAGGCTAAATAAGAAAAATCAGAAAATGTCTTCTAATCATACTAATGCTATTACATATATGTGGAGGATTTCACTGTTTTCCGGTTTTCCGTCTTTTTCTCGAGAACTGTTAGGCCCGCAGGAATGCATCTATGCTTAAATAAAAGGTGATAAAATGTCCTACAATTTTTTCCTCCGTGACAAGAGCCGTAGGGCACGTCGTTATGGCAATATCTGGCTCAAAACATGGATGATACGTTGAAAAAAGATTTTGGGAAAAATTGCCTATTTTTGAAGAGCTGTATCTCGGAAACTATTATACTTACAGACTTCCGGTTAGGCTCAAATTGTAGAAAATTTAGTCTAGTTTAAAAAAGATAATCGTATTCTTTGCACTATAACTCGTAGTTTTTGAGCTACGAGGCTAAAACTGAAAAAAGTCCGAAAAAATCGCGGTTTTTGGCGCCCGCCCCCCCAGTTTCCACAAGTTTTTCGAAGTTGCAAAATTGAGTATTTACTACTGGGACTGAACCTAACAACATAATAAAGTCAAACCTAATATAGGATTTTTTGCAATGTTCATGTTTAAAATGACTGGACTACCATCATCAGATCATTTTCTAGTAGGTACAACCACCTTTTCTCATTTTTCTTTACTTTGCTCAATCTTCACCTCAACCTTTTCCCTTTTCGGAAAATAGATCGGATCCCATTTGTGGCTTTTTTGCTTTTCCATATAGGAATGTACCTCAAATCCATCAATCTGAAGATTCCCAATATCATACTTAGTTCCCGGTCAGAGTTGATATGATGTCTCATATCAATCACTGAACTAGAACCTGTACGATTTAGTATGAATACGGCGGGCATGTTCACTGCTTTTGCCCTAAACTCCTTTCCCACGATTTTGCTTTGCAACATGGTTTTTGCCGCTTCAATTACACCCGAAAAAATGTATGCTACTATGGTCTGATATTGTACAACTTCCTTCACTAACTTCTTGTTTTGTTTGGCGCCGTCTTGGTGTTACTAATTTAATTAAGATGTTTGTCTTGGTTTTTTTCGTCGGTTGTCTGAATACGAGAAAAATCTGTTAATTTCTTCTGGTTTTAATGAACCGCCATCGACAACATCAAATGTTTCAATATAAGTTTAACCGGAAACTGTCAAACGTTACAATTTTCACCTCCACACCCAGTGTGTAAAAATGTGTTAAAAATTTCGCCCAACACTACTTTCTAACGCAAAAGTAGTTTTTTCAAAACTAAAACTTTTCTGTCAAACGAAGAGAATTTTTGACTTAAGATATAGATTTTTGTTAACTTAATAAGTTTTCTTTTATGATTGTCACAATCTCATACAAGTAATGCTAGAAATTAGTGTAAATAAGAGGAACGTACTTAAAACTAAAACAAAATAAAGTACGAGAAATGCAGGTAAGAAAAGAATAAAAACGATTGTTAAAGATTAATGTGAAGTAAAACTCTATTTACACGCTTATTAACTGAAAAAATATGAAGTGGTTTATGTTTAAGCACTAAACTGCCGCTTCTAGTTTCACACTCATAGAAACGCAATAATGAACTCATTAAAATCTCATCTTCTACCTTCCTACTTTGATTAATCGGTCAATTATTGAATTAAATTATGCGAGCGATCATAATTGTGTATTATATGGAAATATCCCTCAAATGGTAGGTATCTTGTCGAAACGTCATACTTTCAGTAGTAATAAAAATAGCCATTTTACAGCCTCATTTTACGCACCTAATTAAAATAATTAAAGGCAGCAGCTAACATTTCCAATTTCAACACACCAACCTAATTTAAACGAGCCGGTTACCTATAACAAGAGCAAAATGTAAAGCAGCTGTTATGTCGAGAACTCGAGGATGTAACAGAAGATCGACCTTGGATCAACCATCGACCCTACAAACATGTATTAACCATTACGAAAACATCGATCAATAATCCTGCTATTAAATATATCGATTCTTGTTAACGTACGTAATAATAAAATCTTTTCAAACTATTGAATCGTGTCACTTCCTTCAGATACGTCGATATTACGAAACATTTCCCGTACGTCACGTCATCTCGAAGCAAGATGGGGGAAGACTTCTAAATTAATTATCGCGACGTGTAATGAGGGGGTTTCTTTTACTCGTCTGTAAGGAATACGTGGTCTCATACGAACGAGGATGAGTGATTGCGGAACGTGTTCATTTGATGTAAGACGTGATTATTATCGAAAACCGCAACGACCCCAAATTGTCGATAGCGCTTGAAAAGAGAGACAAAGAACCAAGTCAATGGGCAAAATCGCAAACTGTGAAAATTTCCGATGGAGATATTTATTTATGTGAGGCTTATACAAAAACTAGTTTTACGAGAAATTGATCAAACGTCGAAAGAGATTACGTTATAATTATTTGTATCGGTTTTTTACGAGGATTAAAAATGAATATCAATGCCTTTAGGCCAATGCGGGTTATCACGAAAAATTTTGGATTGCGATAAGAATAAGTCAGTAACTAACAACGATGTCAAATTTGAACAGAGCAAAATGCGGTTACAACTTCTATTTATGTTATTTTGTATACAAGGATTTCAACAATATCCATTTTGTCCAATCCAATTTAACAAAAAAATAAGTTTTCTTTGTAGAATTCACAATCATTCACGACACAAATATGTATAATATATTTAGGTTAAAAAGGGGGATGAAATATAAGGGCAACGTTGCAGGTGCATGTTTTATTAAGATTTCATAGGAACATTTACTGACAATGATGTTAAAAACAAAATATAAAAATGCAACCCCATCTCGTTTTTTAATAATGCATAGAAATAAGAACTGTAAAAGTTGTCGTGCATCAACAATAATCTATATTTTTAATCAAAACCGTTACAATGGATGTAAGTGCAAACAAAAATGTAAGCCCTCGCCGTTTGGCATTATTTCTTGGGAAAAAATGTCCTCAAACCCTATAAACAAAATGCGAGGGGTGTAAAAGTTATCATGCATTAAAAAATCTAGTTTTTTGATCGAATACGTTAAAATGATCTGCTATCGGTCATATAAGCAGTAAGCACAAACAAAAATGTAACCCCTCACCGATTGGTAGCTATATAATTTTTTGGGAAAAAATGTCCTCAAACCCTGTATGAAAGATGCGAGGGGTATAAAAGTTGTCCTGAATTAAAAATATCTAGTTTTTTTGATCGAATACGTTAAAATGATCTGCTATCGGTCATATAAGCACAAACAAAAAAGTAACCCCTCACCGGCACCGGTTGGTAGCTACCTATATGATTTTTTGAGAAAAAAATGTCCTCAAACCCTGTAAGAAAGATGTGAATAATTTTTTGGGATAAAATTCAATAAACAATCTCGAAACCTCCCCTTTAACCAATTTAATGCATAACGAAAGTTGATGAACGGTGATATGATGGTTGTTATTTTTTTTTACTCGTCTGTAATAACAATAACAACCATCATATCACCGTTCCTCAACTTTCGTTATGCATTAAATTGGTTAAAGGGGAGGTTTCGAGATTGTTTATTGAATTTTATCCTTTCCCCCTTTGAGAGATGGAACCGCTTAATTCAATACTTTTTGGGACAAAATGTCCTCAAACCCTGTAAGCAAGAACCCAGGAGTGTAAAAATTGTCCTGAATTAAAAATAACTAGTTTTTTTGATCGAATACGTTAAAATGATCCGCTATCGGTCATATAAGCACAAACAAAAATGTAACCCCTCACTGGTTGGTAGCTATATAATTTTTTGAGAAAAAAATGTCCTCAAACCATGTAAGTAAGAAGCGAAGGGTGTAAAAGTTGTCCTGAATTAAAAATATCTAATTTTTTTGATCGAATACGTTAAAATGATCTATTATCGGTCATATAAGCACAAACAAAAAAGTAACCCTTCACTGGTAGCTATATAATTTTTTGAGAAAAAAATGTCCTCAAACTCTGTAAGAAAGATGCGAGAGGTATAAAAGTTGTCCTGAATTAAAAATATCTAGTTTTTTTGATCGAATACGTTAAAATGATCTACTATCGGTCATATAAGCACAAACAAAAATGAAGTCCTCGCCGTTTGGCAGTTAATGCGAGGGGTGTAAAAGTTGTGCATTAAAAAGATCTAGTTGATTACGTTAGAATGATCTAATTTTCTTTAAAAAAATGAGTGAAGAAAATTAGATTTTCCTCTTTAGAGGAAAAACACTTGCTCAGGTAAATGTTGAAAGTAGGTAAATCATTATTAACCAAGATTTCGTCGAAAGCAGTAGCTTCTTCATTTACACTTTAGTAAGGTTTAGAGTTCTTATTCTTTGTTTATACGCAATTCTTGTCCCCCTTTTGAGTATCAATAATAATTGATAGGTGCAATCTATTGGTTTTCAAAAAGTGTTATTAATGATCAACAAACTACAAACATTCAATCTTCGAGCATACGCGCCCTATTTAGTAAATTTTCTAATAAATATTGCTTACTTACCTCAATAGCCATCTATGCCTTAATTAACTCTGTCTTAAGTACACCAAACACAAAAACAATAAAAGTAACCGAACGTGCTTTAACAGTAATTCTGTGACCATCACCGCACAACTACAACACAATTTATAGACTGATCTATTTACTATATCTTACGTGGAAAGCTAAAGTCTTTACAAGTTCTGATAAGCCTAGGCCTACAGGAAGAATACAAGTTATGTTAGTCATTCAAAAGGTCAGATAAGGAGCATCGTAATTATACTTTGTACATATAAACAGGGTCTATTTAAACTCTTTTCAAAATTAAATTTGAAAACGATATTCTACAAATAGCCGACTGCAGATCTTTAAAAAAAGCACTTAACCTTCAAAAAATTGCTACAATCATCAGGTGTGCTGAAAAACACTAACTTTACTTTTGTAGGATGAAAACTGTAGAAGTTAGGTATTGGACGCCACCTTGAAAATTAGGCCTGTCGGGGTGGTAAAATTTTGGTAAACCTTTAGTATGTTTTTCGGCACACCTGAAGCTACAAAAAACCTTTGGGAAACCTTTTGTAGCAATTTTTTGAGGATCAAACCGTATTTGCAACCGTCTAAAAAGGTTTTGAACGATTTCAAAGTCTCACTGAACATGCGGGGGGAAATGTATTTTCAACACTCATTGTAAAGGTTCATAATGTTTTACTTTAAAAAAAGGCTATAGTTGCAAGGTCATTTAATTAATATCATATAGGTAGTTTACCGAATTATACAGTTAACTAACTTTGCCATTTATGGTAACCATTCCCAAATAAAAATTGACTATACATTTACAACACATTCACTTTTCTAATCGAAAGTCAAAACCAATTGATAACCATTCATTAACATTTCATTTTATATAGAATTTCCAATAAAATTCCAAACTCTCTGAATAGACGAAAAAATGTAAATTTCACGTTTTAATTTATACTCCCACAACGAATTAGTAAATGATTAAATATACAGTTTATGCCGTAAGGTATTGCATGAATAAATTTTAGTTTGTTGTACCAGGTGTACAACTAAGAAAGGAGGCCGACCATAACTCAGAAACTAGAAATAAAAAATCTTTTAATAAATGTGGCCAAGAGAAAATGCTGGAAATTATTTTTAATTTCCTATCATTAGCGCCAGAGGGCGTTCCACTGATTTCAAATTGAAATTCCTATTTTTTGGGAAATTTTACTTAGTACTGTGTAGAAAAAAATATATTCATTGTAAACTAGCGATCACCATGTAAAACTTTGTTTAATGAATTTTTACGACTGCTGCCAAAATAAAGAGAGGTGGAACCATATAACGTGTTAGTGAAAAAAATCGTGTAACTTCGAAACGGGTTGTTTGAATTTGTCAAGATTGGTGTCGATGTAAAGAGAATACTTGATATTACCAAAAAAAATTCAAAACGACAATTTCTTACCTCCCTGCACCAATAGAGGGCGCAACTTGTTGAAGAAACAAAACAGTCGACTTTTCTAAAAAAAATTCAAATGGTACAAAAAAATATTTTTTTCGCTGCTATTGGAAGGAAATAAGGGAGGAATTAAAAAAAATTTTCTTTAGTTATACACCCGGTACATTAAATTAGTGCATAATAAATAAATGCCTTTGTCCGTTCCTTGTTCGCTCGTATCGATTAAATAAACTAAAATAAAAACGTTACTTTCCAGTTGAAATTAAATATTAACGTGTTGTAAGAACACCTTGTAATTTAACAATTAATCCTCAGAATATAAAATTGTAGTCGTAAAATCGGACAAGGCAATTATTAACCCAATCATGAAGATAATTTATTCCATAATTTCAAGTCATACATCCAGAGTTAATTATTATTCTTCTAAACACTGGAAATTGGTTTTTCTAACATAGTCCTTAATATAATCTACTGAAATAGAATGAGAACTGTTTTCGGAAAGTCTAAAAAAAACGTTCTTAAGATTTTGGTCACATAACATAAATAAATGCCAAAGCTTCATTATATACAGAGTTATTATGAAAATCGCCGTATCGACCACAATGTAATTACGGGTTATAACTAAGATGTGATTCACTGCTACGTTTTGTAAATATGTACGATCTTGCATATCCTACAAATCCAAATGAATAATTAGATCGCAGGGGATAAGGGAATGCTAGGCTGTTTGTAAAGTAATCGACGATCATAATTGATTATTATAAACATAGCTTTGACTAATGTGGTACAGTATCTGTCATAAAAGGGTACATGAAGGGTATATGAACCTTGAATAATTTTTTCCCTTAAAAATAATATCTAATTACACTTTCCTGGTATTTTTTGCTTATATTTTGGTATTTGCGAATTTTTATTCCCAATTTCCTCTTGCTTCTTCTAATTTTCATCTTCTTCAAAATTCTAACACAAACAATGGGAGAAACAGTAGGAACTAGAGAAATCAAATATTCCTGATGACCTAAACGCTAGAATATACAACAAATTAATGTAATGGTCCGATGATTGGAAAATACGGAAGGTTGAAAAACGGTAATTGAAGACGATTAGTCAATATTAACAATACGAACTTATTTAGTCAAAACAAAGAAAAAGAATACAACGATTGAATCTCCTACAGGCAACATAAAATATAAACAAACAGAAGAAAAAAACAAAGATGTCACAATATATTATAACTGAACCAGGTGTCTATGAAACATTGGGAGAAGAGAAACACAAGAAAACGAATATACATTTCTGGAAGAACTAGAAAAGATGAAAAAGAATAAAACAGATGATATACGAGAAGCGATAAAAATAAAAGATCTTGAAATACAAACAAGAAAGCGAAATTTGAACGAAAAATCTTAGAATGGGAAAAAAGATGCAAAGAATTAGCAAAATAGATCGGCAATAGCACACCCACGGAATCGTGGAAATTTATAAACTATAATAGGAAAACAGGTTATCAAGAAACCCAAATTGAAACAGTCCTAGTCCAAAAATGGAAGAACTATGTTTCTAGAACCCTCAAACAAATAAAGTAACCTGTACTCAACCAAGGCTAAAAGAATAAAGAATAAAAGACAAAATTGTTGATTATTCATGGAGATCATATGGTTACAGCTGATCTACGTAATCCAACAAAGCTGCTTGAAACTTCCAAACTACCAAAATGAACCAACCGTAACAAGAATGTTGAAAATCCAAATACACACTCCAGAAACGTTTTAACGGAATATTTTTAGCGGGAACTTGATCATTTCGATGCCACATGCCATGAAACGCAGTCAAAATGAAATTATACCATACCTTGGTGCAAATTTTGTGCTAAATTGTTATCTCGAAGTGAAATTTTAAGTGTTTATTGTAAAAGAAAAATTTACATTAAACGGATCCAACAAAGGTACTTGGCGGCTCCTACAAAAATATCATCAATTTAACGTCAACGGTAGCATGGAATACAAGCAATACGGGCCACTCCCGCTCACAATTATTTTTGTTCTAGGTTCAAATTAGCATCAAATTATCCATCCTGATATCTTGTTCAAATATAAGGTTTTTGTAGTGTCTCTGAAATTCTTGAATGTTGCTGGGGTAGGAAATTAGCATCAAATCGACATCGAATTATGAGATACATATACATTATTTTTCGTTAACAATGGATGTACCAAATTTGTTTTTGGTGTAACCAAATTAGCAAATAATTTTCAGTGAAATCTATAGGATCACTGTTTCACTCAAATCAAAAGCATGCAACATTGTAACTTTGTTTTTAGGTATAGACGTCGTGCATAGAAATAAAGAAAACAGAAAAAGGATAATTCGTCACAATAGAGTCGTCGCTAATTGTCAATTCATGCAGAGAAACGATAAAACTCACAAAGAATTCTGAGATTTACTAATTCCGAAACTTTTAACGATTAATAAGTAGTAAATCCCTCGACACAAATTCCGTAACGTTGCAACTTAATTAATTACTACTAACGTAGCAAAGTAGGAGGTCGCGGAAATCCAGAGTTAAATATCCTGTTGAAGTTGAGCAGATTCGTCCATTTTGGGATACGTCCAAAAGCGAAAATGTTTATAAGTGAACCCAAATAATAAACTTGCAAATTAATTAATTAATTACGCGAGCACAGAGACTCCTACGATTATCCCCACCTTACGTGTATCGAATGCTACATATGAAAAAAAAGCAAAACCAATTAATTCAGGTATGTGAGTGGCCAACGAGTTATTGTTTGTATCACAAGTTCAGGTAGCCATTCAATTAATACTTTAATTGCCATATCGGAAAGGGGTTGTAATCTGAGATTACGAATCGCAATATAATTATGTACCTACTGCTCATAAAACGTACTTAGTTCAATATATCTAGCTGCGATATGCATCGTAAAAGCAATTGGTTATACACTATTATAGGTATGTATTTTGACTATTAATTTTCTAGTACCTACCGCATTTATACATTTAACCGTTATTCTTTGATTTTGGGCGTTAATGGATTATCAAATAATTTACTTACGATCAATCAATGGCGACTGATTACTTCACCATATAACTCACCAGTCGAACCCAAAGATATTTTGAAATGTGGGTACTCACCTGGAAAAAAAACATAATTAATAAATCATATATTTTGAGTACAATTTTATAATAGAATACATTAACAAATTTGGTAATGAAACAAAAGCAAAATGAGTGAACAACAGGCGGTAGAGATTACAAATTCTACAAACTTACGCTAAAAACGAAATGCAAGTAAGTGGAACAGTAGCGTAGTGATATAACCAACATCGTTGATCGTGGACCTCAGAAGGACGAAAGTAAAGATTCAACGTTGCGCAAGACCATGGTGAAAGTGAAATAAGAGTGAAAGACAAGGTTAATGTAAGAATAGGAAGTTTTTGGTGACGTTTAGGATGTCATTCAGGGTAGGGTTGGGCGATATTGAAAATTTTATATTCGATATATCGTCGGTGAAAATATCGCGATACGACTAAATATCGATATATCGTGAAATATTGAAATATCACGGTATATCGTGATATCGCGATATATCGGGATAGTTTAGTACTACGATATATCGCGATATATCGGGATAGTTGAATATATCGTTGTATGATTGTGTATCAGTGTTGGTAGGTCCAGATTGCGATAGCGATCCTATATATAGTGTAACCCTCAACATTTCACCCTGGACGTCTTCTTAGAACCCCACGCTATGCACTCGCGGCGTTTACTGTTACGTCACCGATAGTAGAAAAATTTTGACCATTTAAATTTTAATAGAAACCGCTTTTACAGAAGATTACAACTATTCCTGACACTTTATGCTTCTCGTAAGCATACAAATAAAACCCCAATCGCAATATATCATTGCATTTCGGTATATCGTCATATCGTGGTATATCGTCATATCACGATATATGGTCATATCACGACATATCGTCATATTGCGATATATTATCGACTATGACGATATATCGATATTCCAAAATTCATGTGAATATTCATGTCGTGGCTGAAAAATATCGCGAATATGACTAAATATCGATATATCGCCCAACCCTAATTCAGGGACTTTTTCCGATTTCGTTTCGACGACATTAAGTTTCGAATCTTTGTGGTGTACATGAAGGATGTTAAAGTTATCTTTTATATTAAGCCAGTCGATAAGATCTGGCTGGCAACGGAAAATTTCTATTGATTGTTGGTATTTTTGATGCAATTGTTATGTTCGGTCAAACGTTGAGGAAAAGTCAAAAATGGTCAGATTTAGGGGGAGACCGAAAAAAACATGGAACGACGAAGTGGCAGCAATCATACGGAGAAGAGAAACCACATGGCCAGTGGCAACAAACATGGCGAAAGACAAGAAATTGTGGACAGTGGTCGAATTCGACTTATTCACGAACTGGAAAGTGAATCTCGCGACTTTTATTTGCGGCTGGATGCATCATCGGCTGAATGTCGACCTGAAACCAACAGGCATTTCTTCTTTTCCTTCACTCATTTTGAAGACGAAACAGAACGCGATATGAGGAAAACTTTTTACGAAACGAAACGGAAATTTTACGAACAGGAACAGCGTTCCGGTGCGTTCCGGTTCATTTCGACCACTGATTGTAGAGCATACCTACTGTCACTACTTTTAAATTGTATATGTATAGGGGTGCCCTTATGGAATGGAAACGAAATTGCATGAATACGGTAAATTCAATAAATGAGCACTAAGCTTTGCTGATGAACCCGAATTTGATAAAAAAAAGGCTATATATACAGGGTCAGTCATAATATGTGGGAAGTACGATAACTATAGATAATAGGCATAAACTAAAGATGATTGTTTAAATAAACTTACATCGTAAAAAGTTATTGGGTCTTCAAAGTTGGAAAAAAAATTACTGTTTAATTAATAACTTCTAAACTAATTAAATGTAATCGACTATTTTTTTGTGGCTGTTAATGAATACTTAAAAACCAAAAACTGTGAAAATTTAATGAAGTTTAAATAAACAGAAGATGGATTTTTAGAGTACATCAACTGTTAAATCCTCTGGAACTTTTAAATCTTGAATTTTGTTTTTCATTTAAAAATTGTGTTTGATAGGAAATTTTATTCGCAAGCTTTTTTGTCTCTTGTAAAGTATTGATTAAGCGCATCGTTTTGCTTAAAAAAATTATTTATTTATTTTAAGTTTTATTTTAAGTTAAGTGCACAAAAACAAATTCAACTTTTTATTTATTTAAAGCAAAACGATGCGTTTAATCAAAGCTTTATAAGAGACAAAAGAGTTTACGAATAAAATTTCCCATCAAACACAATTTTTAAATGAAAAAAAAAAACTTCAAGATTCAAAAGTTCCAAGGGATTTAACAGTGGAGGTAAAAAATCCATCTTCTGCTTATTTAATTTTCTTCGAATTTTCACAGTTTTTTTGTTTTTACGTATTCATTAACAACTACAAAAAATAGTTGATTACATTTAATTAGTTTAGAAGTAATTAATAAGAAGTAATTTTTTTTTCCAACTTTGAAGACCTAATAACTTTTTACCTGTGCATGCTAGGATGTAAGTTTATTTAAACAATCATCTTTATTTTATGCCTATTATCTATAGTTATCGTACTTCCCACATATTCTGACTCACCCTGTATATCGCGTACAAGAAATGGAGTCTATAAACCAGTCTAATCGTAAGTACTCAATACGGAAGCTAATTTTAAAATTCTAACTAGTAATTGACCAAAGCAAAATCGGAAATCGGTTGTTTAAATCCAATATGGTGGGACAAATTTACACGTCCATAAATTACAAAAATCGTGTTGGTTTAGTTGGATGGTTGTGCCAAAGATATGAAACAAGGAAGACTAAATGCAATTGAAATGGATTACCTACGTCGTAGTGTGGAACTGTCACGCAGGTCACGCTTACAACATGTAAAAAGCAAAGAAATTAGAAGCCGAATACAAGCTGCAAGAACTGTAATACGCCGACGATTCCCTAAATGGTTTGACCACCTCATGAGGATGTCTGACGAACGTTGTTTAAATAGATTTTTTCGGAACGCGAAAAGGTGAAGATGCGACGTTTCTAGAAACGTAAGAACAAGAAAAAGTCGTTGAGAAAAGTTTAGAAAAGGATAAGTTGCCTGAAAAATTATAAAATTTGGTTTTCTTGTTGCATTAGGTATATTTCACATACTAATAAATCTTCAAATGGTTACAACATTAAGTTTGGGAAACGTAAAATTAAAATAGGTACCAAGTACACGAGAAATCCCTAAAATTATATGCATATTACCACAGAATAAAGCATTGTGCTTTATTCTGTGATATTACATTAACTCGTTGAGCCCCTCGTTTGAAAGTATTACAGCGACACTTTCTTATAGACCACCCTTGCGAGAGTCTATGCATAATGTAGTATATAAGGTATAAAGTATCAAAAAGTAAATTTTTAAAATAGAACCTCCCCAAAAAGTTTCTGGATACGAATCGATTGAATGATACTGCTAAACGGAAATGACTAAAACGAATTGCAATATCCTTCCCATTACAGTTCCATTCCATTTATTACTCGTTAGAAGTAGAAACTAACTTTAGTTTCTCAATCCAAAAATGTCTCATTTTTGATTGGGTCCATAATGTGGTTGTAAATAGTATTTCCTCGAAATGGGGTAAATAATTAATGATGAAAAGAATAAAGGATTCAGTCCTGATATTCTTTTCATCATTGTCTCATTTTTGTTAAAGCACAATAATTCAGAATCTTTTTGATTAATCGTCAACGGACTTCGTTCTCGGTATTTACGCCCTCATATACCTTCTCATTAGATAATCTTACGCGTCTTTCCGTGAAACTTAAACTGGTTTTATATAAGAGAACAGCGCTTCACGTGCATAATTAATGGCACGAACAAATAGAAAATGTATCCATAAAATTGTTTACAAAAAAGGAGATCGTCTCACTCATATTATTCATAAATTTATACATAATTATCACATTTAGTATCTGATCGGCCATTAATTTCGGTAATATTACTAATAACGATATTTTTCACTTTAATAGTTAGAAACAATCACGTTTTAAATGCAGGGGGTACTAATTGGTGACCCGTTGATATACAGTTGGCGTTTTAATTAAAGGGAATATATCGAAGAAACGTACCTTTTTTGGTAGATACGTTTAGACATGAACTCGTCGAAATCTTTACCAGAAATCTTGGCTTGTATCCAATTTTAATTTATGCGATCTGTCCGAATGATTTGTGTGGATGCTTTAGCGGTAACATTCTTCCATAGCATTCGTTGGTGTAGTTTTCAACTTTTATAAATGGTCGCTTTAGCAACTGGCCATTGTAAGTTTTCGACGTGTCTACCAATATTCGTTTGGTATGTTTAGCAGGCTGGCGCTTAATGTATTTTTTTGTTGTTACGTTATATCAAATATGAATTAAATTTGCTTATAGAAAAAAAAACGCAAGTTCCTTCAAGCGGAACCACGTCTGAGCAATAAATCTTTTCTTAATATATATTAAAGACAAAGTGATAATCTTAACGTTTAGAATGTTTCTTTTCTAATTCATCAGACCATGATGAATGAGGGTTTTTTCTTGTTATTGCTACAAAGCAACTTTGTTCTTCGTAATTATAAATACCGGTTTTTTAAATACTTTTTCGTTTTAGCATGAAATGGAGCACCTTCTTATTGATGATAAATCGCAAACTTCTTTTTTTTGGAAAAGTACGACTAGAAAGAGCACTTCTTCCTCTATAAAACCATGTGTCACTTGCATTTCTATCTTAAAGTGTTCAAAAGTTACAGCCATTGGCGTGAATCTCTGCATTTCAGAAAATTTCCATTAAATCACTTATAGAGTCAAGGTGGCCATGTAGACATTTGACATGTAGGGTGATTTGGAAACCAAATAAAAGGGGTAATTCGAATCAGAGAAAAAAAATCGGAGTTGCCATTTAAAATAACGAAGTTATGCCCACTTCCGGTATAACCGGAAGTGCTACTTCCTTGCAAATATTTTTAGTCGATTGTAAGTGAAAAAGTAACTCTGGCCCCAAAATTTCAAATTTTTGTGTCATTCGGTTTTCAAGATACGTCTAGCGTAAGCTCCGCCTGGGTCACCCTGTATAAATTAAACATCAATTAGGTGCACAGTTTTAGACATTCGTTCTATACCTTGTATTCCATACTTCAGAGTCAGCATGAGCTTTAATGCAAAGCGATGTAGCCACATTTCAGCACAAAAGATAATTTTACACCTGTCAATCAAGTACTAATCACTTACTAATGGCTTTTCCTTTATAACCACATTTTTGTCAGCGGTATTCAACTTAGAACATCGCTTATTGCCGAGAACTTGCAACGTCGACAAGAAATCTCTGATATGATAAGGGTTGCACAAATTCACAACCCTATAATAGGTACAGACTCTGAAGTATAGAATAGAGTATAGATATTTTGAAAATGACGGTAGGTGAATTATCTGCAACACATTTGGTTTTTACAAGACATTTTTATTTGCACACATGCTTATCATTTTCTTAGTTTTGGGTTTTCAATTCTTTTGTAAAAAAAAATTCCGGTACAGAAGACATAGTAAAGCAACCGCAAAATATAATAAAAATTTAAAAAAAACTTTTAATATTCCAAGCTCAGGAAGAGAGAAAAAATGACCATTCTCGAGGTATAAGCGAAATACGCGCACGTGTTACCGTTTCTCCGTAAATCAGTCGACATTTTAAAAAATCTATCTCGGCTGCTATTGGTCGTAGAGACAAAAATAAACCATGAAAATTTGCGGAATATTGTCAGCTACAACTTTCTTAACGTTTTTGTTTTTGATAAAAATTGATACTTTTTCAGTTATTTACGAAAACCTGTTTTTTTGACACTTTTTCGCCCCCCATTTCTCTCGGGGAGGGGGTACGGATGGGGACTTTTGAACACTCCAAAGGGAGCACAAAACAAGCTTGTTCCCAAATTTTCAAAGCTGTAACCATTATTTCATCCAAATTTTCCCATTTTACTGGGCTAAAAGTCTATTGAAGAAAAATCTGAAAGCTGCAAGTTTATGAGAAAGGGGGTGGTGTAAGCAAAAGGGAATAACATGATATGTGGTTGTGGGTTTTCTATAAATATCAATATCTAATAGGTTTTCAAGTCTACTGATTTTTAAATCAAGAAAATTGATAACTCTGTCTCTTTCAAGGGTGAATTTGATGTGAGAGTGTAAATTGTTAAGGAAATGGAAGCAATCGTCAATATCCTGATCACTGCCTTTAAAAATGACTAAAATATCATCTACGTAACGTTTATAAAAGAAGAAACGTTCAGTGATCTAATTATTATTAATAATCTTCCAGAGAGGTCAAAAAAGGGGACAAAGTACTACCCATGGGCAGACCGGATCATTAGTTTTATGCTTTAATAGTCACTTTTTTTAACCTGATGATGACATTTAGTCGAAACATGTAGTACTACTTAATTTAATTTTCATTAACCTTCAATTTTCAACGTTAATAAGCAATTATGGGGAAGGTTTTGTGACTTATTATTTTCCAGTTATGTTGATCTGAAGCACAACGATTCAACCAGCACAGGGAAAACGGGAATCCGAGGAGATTTTTATCAGATCTCACTTTACATGTATTTCTGAGGCTATTTTACAACTGGAAAATAAAGGGCTCTCAATTAACAAAAATATTGAAGTTGTAGAAGGCGTTTCTTCAAAATTAAATAAACTACAAAAGAAACAATTTAAGTTTTAAATAAAACCTCTGGATTCCTTCAGTTAAAGTGTGTAAATAAGGTGTTACAAAATGGAGACGCCATAGATCATTTAAGTATTATAGAATTCGCTCTAATTGTGTCATTTGATGTTACAAGAAATTATTCTCAACAAAAAAATGTTTTAGCAGAAGGAAGGTTATTACCTACATTGTATATTTGTATGGTCATCAAATGTAAACATTTATTATTTGTATAAAATTTGGACCCTCAATATCATCATTTCTGACATTTGTACAAACGAAATACCTACAGCCTTTATTATTTTTAAATTGATATTTCTTCAATCGCGTGTTTTGAAAGGTTTCTTGTACATAAAGTTAAGTGCATATTTGGTACTATCCGAACCCTACTTCTTACATTGTTAAAGTTTTACAAATTTTCATACCTACTCTCAATCACATATACATATGTAAATCTAGATTTCATGGTAACTGGTAACTAAAAACGAGTCTGGGAAGAGACTATTTTTATTGGAATCACAAAAGCGTTTAAACTATAATTAGAATAAAATATATGTACGGTGTAGTAAGTGACAGTATCTTAATTTACTTCTCTTAATCCACAGTCAAATTCAGTCGTATATATTTTGACGTTAATGGGCACCAACAGTAACAGCACCTGTTTCTTCCTTTTTTTTTCATGTTGCTTACTATTGGGCAAACAGGTTGGTTATATGATTGTAAATGGCAACTGCGATTTATTGCTATACCGGTGTATGAGAACCATCGAACTTTTGGGCAGCACAAAAAAAAAATAACAGTCACATACTTAAAAACAGTAAAACCTAATAGATATTGATGCACCTCTTTAATCTAATTTTAATTAAATTTATAATTACAAAACTCTACGGTTAATTAACACCAATTCATAACTTCTCCAACTTTCGCATCTCATTTATGATATCGTAAATGCTTTTTAATTTACGTCTTCGTACATTTATATCCTTATACGAATTCGGAAATAAGTAGATTAACACATTAATGACCTATGTCTTTGATGATAAAAATCTTCCCATATCCAATTTCTTAGAATCAATTAATAAATTAAATACGTCAAGATTTTGCATCTCATTACGCCGATGAAGAAGCTGAAACCTCTAACTCTTCCCCATAATCACGAATTAATTCACGTCTAAAACAACCCCTTATTCGTTACCACAATCGCCGCGTCCGGGTTAATTAACTAAAGTTCTCAAGGGATATTTTCACGATCTCTTCCTGAAGACAGCGTACAATTAAATTTTTCTATGTAACTCGTAACATCTAAAAAGTGCCGATTAACCGACGGTGGAGTCTTTTTAACTGTTTTATCAGCTGGAGGCACTTTGGCGAAATATTGACTTTAGCAGAATCCACTTTAAATGTTAATTGAAATTTTAATTAACATTAATGATGGGTATTGTTAAAACTCTTATCTGAAAAAGAAAATCAAAATCCTCGTCTAATTATTTATGGTGTTACGTAATTGTTTCGCTTTTGAAATTTTTCCCGTAGACTTGAAAAATTTATGTCCCCATTTATATGTTCATATAAACTAATTTGAGTTTTTTATGACTATTCTGTTTCTCTCCATTTGATGCTATCGGATTATTTATCTGTAATGGAGGAATTTTTTGTAAAGGGTTTGTTACCTTTTACGTCTTTATTTTGGTTTTAAAATATGTTTCAAAATATACGTTTGAATATATTATCGTAACGCTTTTTTATGCTGAATAAGTTAAAGGTGGTTGTTATTATGATTTATAAGCACCTAAATAACCAAAATTATGAAAATGGTATTGCAACAGCGTATGTTTGCTTCACAAGAAATGTCATGTAGGTATTTACATTTCTTTTTGTTAGTGAATATTACCGAATTCATTTTATGGATCTTATTATGTGTCTTTCTTCTTTCTTCTTTCAGCCCTCAGTGCGCCCAGTATTGAGCATAGGCTTCCCTCTTCTCTTTCCATTTCTCTCTATTTTGAGCTGTTGATATCCATTTTAATCCAGCAATTCGTCGTACCATCTTGTAATCGGTCTTCCTCTTCCTCTCCTTCCATCCCAGGGCCACCACTGTATGATTCTTACGTTCCATCTGTCGTCTTTTGTCTTGCTACATGTCCTGCGAGGTCCCATTTTAATTGAGTAAGGGCCAGTTGTATAAAAGTCTAGTTGAGTTCAACCGGCGGTTAATGTAAAATTGAATCGCACAAACTAAAGTTGTCGTCTGTCTAGGGTTGATCTAACGATTTATGGATAGGTAAATTGGTGGCAAACCGTCAAATCAACCCTACCCCGGCCGTCAATCCTAGTTTGGGCGATTTAATTTTACACTAACCGCCGATTGAACTCAACTAGACTTTTATACAACCGGCCCTAACTCTTTTAGTAATATCTGTTATTCTTGTTCTTTGTCTAATCCATTCATTCCTCTTTCTGTGTTTTATTGTGATACCTAACATACCTCTTTCCATCTTTCTCTGTGTAACTTCTAGTTTGTGTATCGTTTGTTTCGTAAGTGTCCATGTTTGGGTTGCATACGTCAAAACTGGTAGCACACATTCGTCGAACACTTTAGATTTAATGTGTTGGGGAATTCTTTTCGATAGTTTTCCAAAAGGTGCCTATCCTAATCGTCTTCTTCTTTCTATTTTTATATCTTTATTTTCCTTGCCAATTCGTATCGTTTGGTCTAAATATATGCACTCAGTGACGTTTTCTATTTGTGTTTCTTTTATTTTTACTTGGATGTTCTGTGGACTCATAATTTTTGTTTTATTTAAATTCATTTTTGATTCTAAACACACAATTTACACCAATAAAACAATTTCAGATTCCAACTCACTTTTAAGTTCCATACGAACAGTTGGCCAGTTTTAAAAAAGTTTATTGTCATAAATGATTTTTTTAATAAATACGAATAATTCCACTAATTTCTTATTTTAAATAACACATAACTCGAAAATTGTAATTGTAAATTGTTTATAAGGTATAGTTTGAGTTTTTAGCTAAAATGTGATTAGATGTAAGTGTAATTGTAATTGATAATTACAATTGCTAGATTACATTTAAAATAAAAATTTGTGGAATTTATGGAAGAAGATGCGAGAAGATTTTTTAAGTTTCAACCAAGACCACCAATAGATTCGATCTATCAAATTTCAAATGCTCCTATGACGTACGTATGTCCTTAAAGTTATAAAGGCATATCTTATTATCTACTATAATTCAACAATTTTGAAATGATTCAAAGTTGGAAATTTTGGATATCCAACGATAACAAACAAATTTCATGTTTCACAGGCAAATAGAACTGTTATACAAAGTCCAGTCAGCATTATTCCAAGCAAATTTCAAATTGCTTCTCTGTTAGGAGAACTGAGTGTAAATAAATAGAACATTTACAATCAGCCAAAAAATTTCGAATGAATGGATTCATTTTGAACTTTTATCAAAAACAACATTTTTCTTCATTTTGAGTATTGAGAAAACATATTTAAAAGGCCACGCGAACAACATAGAATATTATGACTACCTATGATGTTTTTCAATAGGAAAAACGATAGAGATTATTCCATAAGCTTACCAAAAATCCAATTTCTGTTTTGTAAGCGTCACTATATCTACCGAATAGTCCGAACACTGAAATTTCAGTTTTTTCTCCGCAGTCTCTGAATATGCAATGTTTTGATTATTTTGTAACATAAGAGTTTCCCCGTGCAAAATTAACTTTAAATACATTATTTTTTTCAGTATCGAAAGCTGCACTCAAAGTCCTGTTGAGATTTGAAATTGCCTAGGTTTTTAGCTGTGTTTTCCCTAGGCCATGCAGTAAATACTTTATCATCTTTACAACACCACTCTAATATACACACAATTTATTCTTATTAATGTTGCTAGTTACCCCTGATAATGACACATAGCGTTGAGTTGAATTTAAAATTAAAAAAAGTGGAATTACTTGTACTTATTATTATCTACAATTAATTATGGAGTTCCCCAAAGTAAGTTGAACGAAAATTAATTGTAAAACAAATTAAGCTATGATCTCATATGCTGACCAAAAACATTGACGGATTGATTAAAATTTTGTACTGATGGATACAAATTTTCGATATTCAAATCTCTAGAACGTTTTATTGATTGACTCTATCTGTTAACGGAACTTAAATTTACAGTTAAACTTCGTTGTCACCCCGCTCGTAAAGGATCCCCTTTTGTAAGCTTAAGAAGTTAGTGTCTAACCGAATCCACTCAAGGGTGGTTGTTTGTATGGGTGATAAATATAAACGCTATTTAAGCAAGTATTCTATTATTTGGTTAGCCTCAATAAGAAATTCGCCACTCAACCTACCAGCACATTCAGCGAATTAAACATTGGTCCTTCGAACCGCATGTAAATCAATTTACAAATAATATTGAAATACAGTGCAATTATTAAGTTTAAAGTTATAAGAAGAAAACGCATTTCAAGCTGCATTGTCCATCGACCGCAGGTAGAAGCAAAGGGTCAAGTGCGTCAAAGATAACTGGATTTTACCACTGCAAAGCCCTTCTAGGAAAACAAGTAAGCTCTGCTATTTTTTAATCCTGTACCTATCTCCTACCTGTGAATCACAATCTGAACTAAAAAACCAAAAAACTGAAAACTCAAACCTAAAAAATGAAATAATATCACTTCAAAATTACTCCCGTAGGGATAATATTGTAATCCAAGGAATCAATGTAACGCCCAATGAAGCTGTCTCGGCAATTTTTAATGAAATGTCTGCCGCCATAGGCAGTACCCTGAAATTTGAAAATTTGAGTACTGCCCATAGAATACCTTCCAGAGCCAACGGTGCAATAAAGCCAATTGTAGTCAAATTTATAAAAGCGGAAGACAAAATTCAATGGCTATCTAAGTTCAAAACGGCCTCCCTTCAAGAACCTCAGTATCCTGGAATATCTACAAAGAGAATTAATAAAAACCTCCCCGAAGGAAGAGTCCAGGTACACCAACAACTTGCTCCCGGTTTCGCTGCCTTGTTGGCGAGAACCAAGCGGTTAGCTAGGGACAAAGGCTACCGATTTATCTGGGTTCGAGAAGATAAAATATTGGTAAAGCGTGATGAGAGCAGTATGAACATTATCGTAATTCGTAGTGACCAGGATGTGAATAAGCTTTAAATCACACTTATAAACAGATTTACTTTTTTCAATTTTCTTACAATAATTGTTAGTTTTTGTTAAATGATTAGTGAAGATTTGGACCTTACTTTGCTAGATACTCTAGAGTTTGATAACGTTCTAAGTTATAACAAGTGTAATAATTTAATTTTGAATAATTTTAATGTCAACTGTTTATACCTAAACATAAGAAGTTTAAAAGCAAATTTTGACAGTTTTCTGATAACTTTACAAGATATGAGAATACGTCCTGATGTGATAGTCCTAGCAGAAGCATGGCTATCCGGCGGTATCTTGGAAGGTCTGTATAGCATAGAGGGTTACATTAACTACTTTACTTCTAATAATTTTAATCAAAATAGCGGCATGGTGATATACGTTAAAAGTAATGTGTACAACGTTGAGTTCGAGGAGTTGGCACTATCTTTATGTAATTGTGTAATTGTTACTGTCCAAATAGCCAACAATCAGTCTCTTAAAATTCTCGCTGTATACAGGTCACCAAGCTCCGTGGTAAATGAAGCATTTCTTAATGACCTGGGTAGTGTTATTAATGTAAGAAAAGATAATTTAATTTTAATTGGTGATATTAACATTTGCCTCAAAGCTAAACCAAATAAAAATCAGGAAGGGTATTTAAACATGATGTCCTCAAATGGCTTAATGTCTTTAAGTAACAAACCTACTAGAGTAACTTTACACTCCTCAACTATAATAGATCATGTGTTTGCACATGCCAATATTGCTCAATATATCACTTCTTTTGTTTTGCAAATTGACATCTCTGATCATTTTTTAATTGGTTTTAATTATAATGTTGGTGCAATACCTAAAACTGATAAGAGATATACTGTTAGAAAACTAGACTATGAAATTTTAGATAATGAGCTTAAACATATAAATTGGACCCAGGCAATGTCAGAACTAGATGCAAACAGCTGCGCCGAAAAAATCGTTTCTCTCCTTCAGAATGCTATTGCAGCGGCAACTAGTTCTGTCAGTAAAAATAGTAAGAAGCTCTTTAAATTGAAACCATGGATTACCCACGGCTTGGTGGTATCGATCCGAATTAAATCTAAAATGAGCAAAAAGCTTACACAGCAACCTTTTAATCAACACCTAAAAGATTATTATAAACGTTACTGTAGTACATTAAGAACTTTGATAAGTAAAAGGAAAAATGACTATTATAGTAAACAGTTTTCAGATGTTGCTAGTGATGTCAAAAAAACTTGGAAACTGGTAAACCAAGTAATTAAAGGTAGTGTGAAAAGCAGGGATATAAAAGAACTACATATAGGAGATACTGTTGTAAGGGGACAGCAGGGATGTGCTGAAGTATTTAATATCCATTTTGCCAGTGTAGGTAAGAAATTGGCCTCAAACCTTGGATACCGTCCTCGCCCTGAACCGGACCCACCCCCCGAGCTTAGAAAGTGGGTGAGATTCTCTAACGTTAGTCATACACAAATTAGTAAAATTATAATGGACCTGAGGGGGGGCTCCGGCCCAGGCTGGGACGGGATCACCGTGAAGGTATTAAAAAAATATAATGATGTGCTATCGCACCCTCTTGCTTATCTAGCCAACCTTAGTTTTAAATCCGGCAAATTCCCAAACTGTTTAAAAAAAGCAGTAATAGTCCCTTTATTTAAGAAAGGAAGCACCAAGGAGCTGTCAAATTATAGACCGATTTCAATGTTATCTAATATTAGTAAAATTTTAGAAAAAATAGTAAAGCTTCAACTCAATGATTACTTAGAATTTGAACATATTATCCCATATAATCAATTTGGTTTTAAAAAAGGTATAAGTACTCAGGATGCCTTAGAGCAACTTGCCAGTAATTTATACTTATCTCTGGACTCGTCTAAGAAAGCTATTGCTATTTTTCTCGATCTCGCTAAGGCGTTCGACTCTGTTCCACATTCTGGTTTGGTTGAGGTTTTGAAGCGATCAGGAATCAGTGGCACAGTTCTAGATTGGTTTAGGAGTTATTTAGATAAGAGGGAACAAATGTGTAAAGTAGGCTCCTGCTTGAGTCACACTACAACCACGGAATTTTCTATCCCGCAAGGTACGGTTCTCGGACCAGTTTTATTTTCGGTCTACACGGCCGAATTCTGTAAGTTGCAATTGCGGGGAGGAAGAATAATTTCATATGCGGATGATACGGTGTTGTTTTTTGAGGATGAGAATTGGGGCAAAGTCCACGAATTGGCGGGTTCGGGAATTGCAGTTGTTTCAAAATGGATGAAAAGTAATTGCCTAACTTTAAATTTAGAAAAATCGAAATACATGACTTTCTCTTTAACAAAAAAAAATATGCCCACGGAGTCAAAAATAATCATTCACGAAGAAATGTGTACACCAACTACTTGTGCTTGCACGGCTTTAGAAAGAGTCCATCAGTTGCGATATCTAGGGGTAATTATTGATGACAGGCTTAAATGGGAACATCAAATCAAAAACGTAACAATAAAAATTAGACAAATGTTTCAAGCTTTTTTATTTTTGAGAAAAACGGTAAGCGTTAAAATCTTGAGGATAATATATTTTGCTATGGTGCAGTCCCACCTGCAGTACTGTATTGTTGGGTGGGGAGGCACCTTTCAATCTTCGTTAAACCCCATCAGGTCTGCACAAAACACCATTTTAAAAATCATTTGCAAGAAAAGTAAATTTGACTCTCCTGCACCTTTATATAACTGCCTAGAATTATTAACATTCGACAAACTGTACAAATACAATGTTTTATTAATGTTAAAAAAACAAATACACAAGTTTGACCTAACTGGTACTAGTCAGGATTTGGGCAGAAACGAAGGTCCCAGGACTAGATATAACTCCAGCGTTAATATCAAGACAGTAAGGGTAAATACCTCTACCGCCCAATGCTTCTGGAGGTACAGGTCAATAGCATTTTTTAACAGCTTGCCTGACACGATAAAACATAATATCTTAGAGGCAACTTACAACAATTGGAAATCCTTGTTAAAAAGACACTTTTCCAGCATTAACTACTAATACTTTAATCTTTTTTAAATTTTCTTTCATTTTTATATGTTATATGTTATATTTTTATATTTTGTTTTATATACAAGTTTTGTTTTATTTATAATTTTGATATTGATTTAGCGTTTAACTAGGTTTAATTAGGTTGAACTAAGTTCAATTAAGAGTACTATGTAATTTTTGTATTTTTAACTTCAACTATAATAAGTACCGACCACTCCTGCCCACACCACAGGCATTTTATGCCTAAAGTGGGCAGTAATTTCCAGAATGTATATATATCATATTATAAATAATATAATAAATGGAATTAATATCAAAAAAAAAAAAAAAAAAAAATCATGTCCGAGCAAGAAGCGGACAAAATGGAAATGGATTTAAAGGCATTGCATTATAAACGGGGTAACATGAAATCACAATTAACATTGTTTCACAAATTTCTAACTTCTTTTGACGATGAAGTATCGGTAGTAGAGTTAATTAATCTTGAACAACGTGTAAGTAAAGTCGAGCAACTTTATGAGAAATTTGAAGAAATACAAATCCAAATTGAAGAGTTACAACCTGAAAACATAAAAAACATTGATGAACGAGAATCATTTCAAAATTTGTATTTCTCATTATTAGCTCGGGCGAATCAGTTAATTGCAAATAAGTCAAGTCATAATCAAATAAATGCCTCTCAAATATTTCCAAAGACAAATAATGTTAAATTGCCTAGAATTTCTCTACCTACATTTGATGGTAATTTTAGTAATTGGCGATCTTTCCACGACACTTATTGTACCATTGTCCATAATAACTCAGAAATTACAAATGTACAAAAATTATGTTACCTAAGATCAGCGCTAAAAGATGAGCCTGCTAATTTAATTAGTTCATTAGACACGTCGGAATCAAACTATGATATCGCGTGGAACATGTTAAACGATCGCTACAATGACAAAAGGCGCATTGTAAATAATCATGTCAGAGAAATATTAGAGATTAATAATGTTAATAAAGAATCACATAAGGTTTTACGCCAGTTAATAGATACAGTGCAAGGGCATCTAAATTGTTTAAACTCCTTGCAACAACCCATTGAAAGTTGGAGTGCCATTTTAATACCTATTTTAATGTCGAAACTAGATTTTAATACGATGCGGGAATGGGAAACTTATTTAAGTAAAAATTATCCTTCCAAGGATGAAATTCCCTCAATTAAATGTTTTATTAAATTTTTAAATGACAGACAAAATGTTTTAGAGTCGTTGTCCATTAATCATAATTCGGTTAATTCTGCTAGGCCCCTTGAAGGTAAACGTTATGCCAATACCGGAATAAAGACATTTGTAACAACCGAACAGCGTTGCGCAATTTGTAATGACAGTCATTTTTATTATCAATGCGATACATTTTTAAAATTACCTGTAAATGCGCGTATAGAAAAGGTAAAGGAATTACGGTTGTGTACAAACTGTTTTAAAAAGGGTCACATGGCAAATTATTGTAAGGGGAGTTCTTGTAAAAGGTGTCAGCGGAAGCACAATACCTTATTGCACTTTTCTAATTTTAACCCATCTCAAGGTGTCGTCAAACGAGAAATTGACACAGCAGGTACCCCGACGACACAAGTTAAAGAAAATGAAAACGTAGAACCGCAAGCGGGCACATCGACTTCTATTGCTAATTATACATCGCTACCAAATAAAGCAACATTTAATCAAATACTACTATCAACCGCGTGTGTTAAGGTTACTGATAATTTTAATAATAGTTTAGTAATAAAGGCAATGCTGGATTCCGGATCTCAATCCAATTTTATCACGCAAGATTTATGTAATAAATTAGGACTTACGCAATATAAAACAAATACATCAGTTGTAGCAAAGAGTATCTAAAATGTTGTAGGTATTAATCAAAATGCATCGCAAATTACTACACGTGTTGAATTGAACTATAAGTCTTGCTATAACAATTATTCTTGCAAATTATCATGCTTGGTTATTCCAAAAATAACAGATGACATTCCACAAATAACATTTGATTCCAAATACTTAGATATCCCACATAATTTAATGTTAGCAGATCCTACGTACAACAAATCACAGAAAATTGATTTGTTAATTGGTTCAGCCAATTTTTGGGAATTATTAAGCGTAGGACAACATCGTTTAGGGTATAATAAACCCATACTACATAAAACAAAATTAGGATGGATAATTGCAGGAAATCTTTTAAACCACAAGGAAACCGAAAAAACATTAGTCAATTTATCTCTAAACAAGTTACATGACGAGGTTTCAAAATGTTGGCAAATAAATGAAATTATTGACGACACCTGCACTCATCTTTCAAAGGAACATCAGTATTGTGAGACATTTTTTAGGGAAACGACAAAAAGAGATGAATCAGGTAAATTTATTGTACGAATCCCCCTTAAAGACAATAATTATGAAACGTTAGGTAACTCCGAGCGCATAGCGGTAAAGCGATTTTATAACTTAGAGTCAAAATTACAAATGAACGAATCTTTAAAAACACAATATCATGAATTTATGCAAGAGTATCAAACGTTAAATCATATGACAAAGGTTGATGATTCAGTAAAATGTAGTTATTTTCTCCCGCATCATGGGGTGTTGAAAGATTCAACAACAACAAAACTTCGTGTAGTTTTTGATGGAAGCAGCAAAACAGACAACGGAATTTCGTTGAATGACATTCAATTGCAAGGCCCAATTTTACAAAGCGATTTGTTGTCAATATTATTAAGATTTAGGTTGCACTCGTATGTATTAACAGCAGACATATCTAAAATGTATCGGCAAGTTTTAATAAATAAAGAAGACAGGCACTTACAAAATATTGTTTGGCGTCAAAGTAATACAGAGGTATTACAAAAATTTCAATTAAACACCATATCATACGGAACTAAATGTGGACCTTATTTAGCGACACGTTGTTTGCACCAATTAGCTTTAGACTTCCAAGATACACACCCGATTGAGTCTGCGATTATAAAAGGGGATTTTTACATTGATGATCTTATTACAGGGGCAGACAATATCAGGGACTTAATTACAATTAAAGAAAATGTTAAATATATCTTAAGCACAGCAGGTTTTGATTTACGCAAGTGGTGTAGTAATGCGGCAGAACAATTATTCAAAAATCATGCAAAAAAAATGGATCACGAATTCGTTCAGTTAGGTGATAATGTAATAAAAACTTTAGGCATTTGTTGGGAACCGCGAAGTGATGTTTTACATTACACATTTAATAACTTAAAACAGCATGAACAAATAACAAAACGTACGATTCTAGCTACAACAGCTCAATTATTTGATCCCTTAGGTCTGCTAGCGCCCGCTGTAATTATTCCAAAACTTATCCTTCAAGAATTATGGCAATTAAGTTTAAACTGGGATGAGTCAATCCCTACAAACCTACATACCAAATGGGTATCTTTTAAAAATAATTTAAAATATTTCGAAAATATACGAATACCGCGGTATGCTTTAAATAGAAAGAACAACGTAGTGGAACTGCACGGATTTTCAGATGCATCCGAAGTAGGGTATGGAGCAAATGTATATATTAGATCAATTACTGAAGATGAAATTACCACTTGTTTATTGACCGCTAAATCTAGAGTAGCACCCTTAAAAAAGGTATCATTGCCAAAACTAGAATTAAATGCCGCAGTGTTATTAGCACAATTAGTAAACGAAACACCATAAAAATAAAAATAAGTAAGGAATATTTGTGGTGTGATTCTACAATTACCATTTGTTGGATAAAAAATTCACCCTCAAAATGGAAAACTTACGTTGCAAATCGTGTGAGCGAAATACAAACTTTGGCAAATTCAGATAATTGGTTTTATGTAAAATCCGATGAAAACCCGGCAGATTTAATTTCAAGAGGGTTAATGCCACAATTATTAGTTAGTTCCCAATTATGGTGGGAAGGTCCAAAATTTTTAAAATCCAATATTAAATTTTCTAACTTGATTCAACCGGAAGTATTAAAAAGTGTACCAGAAATAAAAAGAGTTACCTTAACATCACAAATAGTTGAGTTAGATATATTCTCAAAATTTTCAAAATTAAGGACGTTAATAAATGTGGTAAGTTATTGTTTTCGATTTTATTACAAATCAAAACAGACCGGTTCAGAGAATATTAAGTCTACATACATCACAAAGAACGAGCACGATAAAACATTAACTAGGTTAATAAAATTAGCACAATGGCAAACATTTTCATCCGAAATTAATTTATTCTCGAAAAATAAAAATTTACAAGGTTCAAAAATAATGAACCTAAATCCATTCCTTGACAAAGAGGGCTTGTTACGAGTAGGGGGACGCTTAATGCTATCAAACTTAAAATTTTCTTCTAAACATCAGTTAATATTACCTAAACAGCATCCGCTTACCTCGCTCATAGCTCAATATGAACATTTACGGTTGCTTCATTGTGGTCAACAAATGTTATTACATTCTTTACGTGACAAGTACTGGCCGCTTTCTGGCAGAAATTTTGTCGCGGCAAATCGCCAATTGAAGGAATTGAGTTCATTTTTCAATGATAATGTGGAAAATGTGAGTAGAGCACTTGTAGACCAAGGAATTAGCTGGAAATTTATACCGGCTAAATTACCGCATTTTGGAGGTATTTGGGAGGCAGGAGTTAAAGCTATAAAGAGTAACCTAAAAAAGGTAATCGGTGAAGCAATGTTAACATTTGAGCAATATGCTACCTTATTAAGTCAATTAGAGGCCGTGTTAAATTCAAGACCATTAGGTCCACTAAGTGAAGACCCAAATGACCTAAATCCCCTCACCCCTGCCCATTTCCTAATTGGCAGAAGCCTAATAGCAATAGCAGATGAAGATTTAGTTCATGTATCAAAAAATCGAATGTCACACTTCCAAGAAATACAATCGATGGTCCAGCACTTCTGGAAGCGATGGCACAGAGAGTATCTTCACGGGTTGCAAGTGCGGCACAAATGGAGGAAACCTACAACTCCAGTCAAAACAGGTGATGTGGTGTTGTTAGTAGATGACAATCTACCTCCATTTCAGTGGAGAATGGGTCGAATAAGTAAAGTGTTCCCTGGCAGTGATAATATAGTGCGGGTAGTACAGATTAAAACAATGACAGGTGAAGTGAAGAGAGCAATAAACAAAATCGCCATCTTACCTTTAGATAGAGGTGAATAACAAAAATAAACTAAGGTTGTGCAATTTTGTGAAGCATTTTACAATTACACATGTACAATTATTTTTAGTTAGTTAGTTAGTCAATAGTTATTTCAACCATATTCAGCCTTATCATTTGTACTCATAATGTATCTACGTTAGAATTGTAATTAGCAATATGTTCTTATAATATTACGTGCTGGGGGCAGTATGTTAACGGAACTTAAATTTACAGTTAAACTTCGTTGTCACCCCGCTCGTAAAGGTATCCCCTTTTGTAAGCAGGGTTGCCAGTTTGGGCGATTTATCGCCAATTGGGCGACTTTATAATTCATTTTGCGACTTCAATTTTAGAATGGCGATTGGCGACTGAATTGGGCGACTTTAAATATTACTGTAGATACCTACGTATTTTATTAAATAACGTAAAATAAAAATCGTATCTTTTATTAGATTGGTTTCAAGCATCCTACCGGCTTCTCCGAATTAAGTTGTCCTGCAGTTTCCCTAATTCATAAGGAAAACACCGGGGTTGCGAAAAGCCTGTTGCGTACCAAACGAAGAGTTAAATAAATAAACGCATTAAAAATTGTACAGTGACTGTAATAAAGTCACTGTAAAAAATTGGCGATTTGGGCGACCTCTATTGAACCAAACTGGCGACTTTGCTACCAGAAAAACTGGCAACCCTGTTTGTAAGCTTAAGAAGTTAGTGTCTAACCGAATCCACTCAAGGGTGGTTGTTTGTATGGGTGATAAATATAAACGCTATTTAAGCAAGTATTCTATTATTTGGTTAGCCTCAATAAGAAATTCGCCACTCAACCTACCAGCACATTCAGCGAATTAAACACTATCTATGACTATACTCTCACAAGGAAATGAAGATTACGACGAATGATGTAATAAACACAATACCTCCCCCTATCTCTTTACTTATTAAAATTGTTCTTCAGGCGAATCATTTAATGATAAACAAAAAGTGGATGATTCATGAGATAAATAACGCAAAACATTTTTTGTCGTTACAGGTGAACAGGTAAAATGTTGTTGGTTCTGATCAATTTGGTGTGTTCTGACCATCTAGTGTTCAAACTACGGCCTGTTTGGCCAATATAGTAAGCAGAGCAATGCCAATGTCGAGACTGGAAAGAAGCCAATAATAGTGAGATCTAAAGACTTTAAGGATTAATCACACTCAGTTACCATGGTGAACTTGATATTGGGGTGTAAATTATTGAGGAGTTTTATAATCAACATGTTTATAGTTGTAACCTCAAAAAATTTGTAACGTTACTAATCACAACACAACAATTTTGCCTAATAAATAAATAAATAGATATAAGGGAGGTTTTGTGTTTCTTACATTATATTATGTAAAATTGTGATAATCGGTGTTTCCTCTTGTAGAAGATGCCACTTAAAAAAATATATTTATGTTGAAACTTTGCACAATGAAAGTGAAATTTTTTTAATGGCCGCTGCATCTGTAGATGTTTGAAGCATGTTTGAGGGGTTTGCAGGCGCCGCGCGTCTTGTTGGTTTATATTCCTTTGCGCTTGCCCTTATTGTAAACTAAGTTAAACGTGCTTTTTGGTACAAATTTAGGATTAAGAAATTGCGACTTTCCCCACAAGTTGTTATTTTATTACTTGTTACTTTTATTAAATCTTAGAAATGTGAAGAGTTTAGCCAAATTTCAAATAGTTTTATTTGGTTTAAGTAAATATTTCATTTAAGATGATTATAGTGGTTACTTATTAATTTTATTTTTCAAACAAACATCATTTTACTAAAGTCAAAACAACCCTTTTTCAATAAAATGTTTACTTTCACGCATACGTACCTACAATAATTTTTTTGTGCGTGGTGTAAATAAAAAAAATAATCGTTCGTAATAAAAAAAAACTGCAAGAGTCTTGCGGGATAGTCTTGTTCTTGCCGATGTCTTGCAGAGCTGGTCTTGCATCCAGTCTTGGTCTTGGAACCTTGAGTTTTGGTCTTGGTGTTGCTATTGGTGTTGCTATCTAGGTCTTGGTCTCGCAAGTCTTGCGAGACCAAGACAAGACGCAAGACCAAGACCGATTTTGGCCATGACTAAAAGAAATGGTTATTGTAGAAACATTTATGGACCATAACATTCTTACCATGACACGCGTCTATAATGCATCGGCTAAACCAACCCATATCTCTTTATCGATTATTAACAATTACAAGCAACGATAAATTGTACGAAAAAATTGGCCGATTGTGGCAAAATATCCATTGTAAATTTTCGTTTTATTACTAGTAAAGTGTTCATTTACGTCTGATCACGCATAATAATAAAGCTAAACTATGATCACAAGAATTCTTACTTACAACCCAGTAAATAACAGCATTTGTAATTAACAAACAAATTGGGGTTGTTGCGGTACTGTTACGATTACAAATACCCATCTTTAGTAGAAAATGGATACCAACAATATAGTGAACGACTAAAATAGTAAATGGGATGCAATTAAAGTAATGAGTTCTGAAAACCAAATTGCGTGATTAGGAGAAATATTGATTGGACTTTCTTTGTACGATGGTATTAAGCAACCTACATGGATTACAGGTTTATAGCAAAACTATTATATAAAGTAGATATTCTGTACGGCGCGCGGCGTGTCAACGGTGTATTATGGTGACAGTTTCAGTATCACAAGCCATTTGTCTACAATTCTATAGAAAAGCTGTCAATTTTCCAATTCAGTACTCAGTAGTCAGTACATATTTGAATCCGTTGCCTTGTCTTGATACAATGAAATTACCTTGCAGTATTATGTCGACGAAGTAAATCTCTGCAAAATAAAGGGTATAAAAAAGTACGGGGGCGATTGCATGCAAGTAAAATCGATAAGGCTTACATAAGGTGTGCTACATTACAAAGCACACACGAATTCTCATAGAAAGTACGTTACCTGCTTAAAAGTAATTAAAACATCGAAATAAATCAGAAGGTAGAGCGGTTGGGGTGAACAAAATTGCATGACGATACTAACTAACATTGGTGACCGTAATCTAAAACTAGCTGTAGCTGTACGGACTAAAGTTTATTGAGATTATTGGTTAAAATGGCATAGAAGCTGACTACACTAAACAAAATCAACATAAAGTTTACAGCACAGGCATCATTGAGTAACTTTGTAACACAACAAATTTGTAAAACGTGCTTAGACCCAATTGTGTCCACTTTGTATACCTACCATTATTGAATATTTTTGGTAAGCTCACGCAATGTAAGGTGTCAAAAATGTACATAGGTACTCTGACCTTGTTTTTTAAATTACTCTGTCACGATGAAACAACTAGAATAGCCAAGATAAAAATTGTGATAAAAATTTGTTTTGCGATTCTGGGAAAAACTCACCCTTTTAAAGATCCGAGTAAGAATCCTGTGAAACTTTCCCCAACCTGCGATAATAAGAAATTATACATGTATGCAACCTTTAATACTTATGCAGAATATGTTATTCTGCACTGAAGAGATTTTCACGTGAAGCAAACATTTCGATATGTATTCAGTAACTTCAAACCAAGATTGTATATTAAAATAATAAATAAGTGTTTCAGAATATTAACAATGAAATAAGACATATAGGGGACCGCATGACCACGGATTGACCATACTTTGTACGAAGAAAGAGGTCGAATTCAATACTGGGAAATATCTTCCAAAAAGCATTTTGCATTGAATATTCCATGAATATGGCGCCTAAATTATGTATCTAAAGCTAAACTCACAACATGTGGCGAGGTTTATTTTCATATTTTTGGATACATCAATAACTTAGCCCATCTTAACATCCACAAAACCTATCGTGCGCTATAGCAATCTATTGGTTTTGCTATTTTACATAAGGAACACTCCCAAAAGGTTCAAATTATAGCGACAATACTTTCGCAATTTGATAAATCTTCACGTAACTAAATTGTCTTGCATTTGCCGAGTTTCTGACTTAATTAAACCTTTGGAGGTGGTGTTGACCAATAATAAGAGACGTGTCGTATAGTGACAGAAACTGGGACGTAAAAAAACCAAATTGATCTAAATTTTGTCCTCGGTCGGAGAGAATTATTAAGCTATTTCCAAAAAGTTGTGTGGGATCTATACCTTATACTAAAATCGCCAAATGCATTTAAAGAAAAACAAAAAATAAAACAGCCTCTTTTTATGATTCAAAAAATGCCTATTACAAGTAATTGTAGAAATACAGTCAGCATCAACAATAATTTATTAAATTAATGAAATTAATGTGTATTACATGTTTATGAATGTATAAATCTTATACAATACCCACAGTGGTTTAAAACAACTTTGCTAATGCATAACTACTTCACACATAATAAAATAATTTATGGCATGCCAGAATGCCACCTTACAGTATTTAGAAAAACTGCATACATTCTATAACGGCGTTATATTTTACAATCGTCGTTAATTAAGTAGTGTCTACACTGGAACTAACCTCTAGATTTTAGCATCAACAATCCCCGTAAACGTATCTTCATTTCCTGGACATAATTTACCATCCACTCCGTTATGTATCCTTGTTAAAATGTAACATACGTAAGCGATTGGGGATGAAATTTGGAAGAATTATAAAATTCACCACATTGCAATGCTAAATTCGCTTAGGAGGCGTAAACGCAGAATAAACTGCACTACTTATTCTTTGGCGCAAGTTTGACAAATTTGTGCAGAAATGAAAAAAATCACTCAGATGAAGCTTCCTATATTCTTCATCATTTCCTATATGAAATACTGCTTTATTGTGTTACCATACCTGCATAAGGAGACCAGTAAAACTAGTGAAATTCTACTTGTGAAAACCTAGAATTATAAACTGCGAGAAATGATCAATTGAGAGTACGCTGAGGATAGTTTGAAGATCGTCAGAAAGGCCATACAGGATGTAGTGTACGATGTGTGTTCCAACAATATTTGGGTGATAAGACACCTCTGGCTTTATTATTGGACTTTTCACTTCTTCACCTTCTTTGAGGGTGGTCCAATTTTTGTAATTGGAATTTCCATATACATATAAGTTTTATGACAATGACATCAATAACGCGAAATATCGACAAAAGAACGAACCATGAAGATGAGTAGCCTCACCATATTTTGGTGCATGATTTGAAGGTGCTTTATAAAATGATGACAATGTATCAGTTACAAAAAGATGAATTTTCTATTAAAGCGTCTTCTCACTTCTGTAACAAAAGTTTCATTTCTGGGGCACATAAAAATGACGTATCGTGCACAGAATACCATTACATCCACTAAAGTCATCTTTTTGAACCTACAGAATTTACGTGGAAACGTAATTGAAATGTACATTTTACATTTGATTAAATAAAGAAAAATTGACTGTGCTATTTAAAAAAAACAAGTTACCTTTGATAGAAATTTTGAAAATTGACGTAGTAATTTCTCCGAACACAAGAAGAATTCGAATTTGACTGTCCGGTCTACGCTAGGTACTATGTATGATACATAAAGTCACACTAGAATTGGCCAACGAATCCAAATATGCAATAATATACCACGTGTCCCAGATAACATTTCCAGCATGGGGATCTCGCTTATTATAAAAGATATAGATTTGGTTAAATTAGATAATTAAATTGATATTTAAATTCTGCATAAAAAATATCTTAAGAAAGTGCAAATAAAATTTATATGTCTAATATAACAAAAAACATATTACAAGAAAAAGAAATGTGACATTTTTCTTTTTCTTGCCATAAGTCTTAAAATACATGGAAATTTGGAAATTGGCGAGTGTCCTATAATTTCACTAATCCTTAGGAGTAATTCATCTAATTTAACCAAATCTGTATATTTTATAATAAGCGAGATCCCCATGCTGGAAATGTTATCTGGGACACGTGGTATAGGGGGTTCCATTTAAAAAAATCCAACTTTGATATAAATCACCCTGTATTGCGATTCAAGTGAAAATATTTTATGTATGCAGCCTTAATGGTACCCGACCATATCCCAGCAAGGAACTTTAGAAATGTTCGTTAATAAACGCATTGTTGGCCCACCCTGTATATGACCTACCTATTACAGTTGTAAACCTTCTCCCGACACTTAATCTCATCGAAAAATATTTTTTTGACGTAGAATAGGTAAACTTGATGCACGTAGTCTCATACGTGTGTCTGAAGAACAATTCAGAAATCGTAGTAGCGGCATATCCCAGAGCCGTTTGTATGGAAACAATAATTATGTGAAGAAAATAGGAAAACAGGAAAGAACATACAGGGTGACCCAGGGCTGTGTGATCGGTCCATAACTTTTTTGCTATTCAAGATATCGACATGCGGTTTTCACCGCCAAGTAAGCACACTTATACTGCACATTATAAAAATATTTTGATTATATACAGAATGTTCCTATACAGGGTGGTTAACCAAAGTTATGTTTTTTTAAATGGGACACCCTGTATATTTGTACATTATTAGTTTTTACATGAAAAAATAATGGCACTTTGTATAGGTCATTATGGGTCTAGCTCTCTCCGTTTCGGCGTTATTCAACGTTTTGTTCGAAAAAAGGCTCATATTTGATGGATCACTGCCCAGTAGGCCATGGATGTTTTTCGAAAAACTTGCCACAGAAAATTTTAGAATAACTTGGAATTTTAATAAATAGTCGACTTTTGGTCCATGTATGCACACACTATACAGGGTGCGCTGAAACGCAAAAAGTCGAATAACTCTTTTTTTATAAATGGAACACCCTGTATTTCTGTTCACGAGTCGATTAAGTTTTTTATAAGCTTTCCACAGATATGAAATTTGTATGGTCAATTCTGAATAGTTACTGAGATTTTTCGGAAAAACTATTGTAATTATGAAGAAGTTGTTGATTTTTGCAAGTAGGCTGCTGTTAAGGAATATCGCAAGTGATATGAAAGTTAATTTAGATGCTAGTGTGATAATCTACATTGTTACTGTTGCACATTTTTGCTCGACACTAAAATGAATTAATCAATATGGATTACTGTACAAGGGCGTCGCCAGAAAATTTTCCCAGGGGGGTGGGGGCAAGCACTATTGGGAGTTCGTGGCTCTGGCGATTTTTCAAAATTTCGCACAAAATTTATTTTTATTTTTAATAACTTGTCTTTTTTCTTTTTCCCAGGGGGGCGATGGCCCCCCTTGGCGGCGCCCTTGTGACTGTATTGGTGAAGCCGATCGAAATGTTTTGTTAGCCAGTAGAATATACCATCAAAAATCTCCCGATGCGAGAGTACCACGAGTCATTTCTTTTCAAAACTTAGAAACCGATTTGAAGAATCTGGCAGCATTAAATATGGAAAGAAGGAGATATTGGGAGGGAGGATTGATGAAGAAACTCAAGTGGATGTTTTACTCGTCTTGCAAGAAACCTAAATTAACTGTCATATCACTTGCGATATTCACTAACAGCAGCCTACTTGCAAAAATCAACAACTTCATAATTACAATAGTTTTTCTGAAAAAGCTCAGTAACTATTCAGAATTGACCATACAAATTTCATATCTGTGGAAAGCTTATAAAAAACTTAATCGACTCGTGAACAGAAATACAGGGTGTTCCATTTATAAAAAAAGAGTTATTCGACTTTTTGCGTTTCAGCGCACCCTGTATAGTGTGTGCATACATGGACCAAAAGTCGACTATTTATTAAAATTCCAAGTTATTCTAAAATTTTCTGTGGCAAGTTTTTCGAAAAACATCCATGGCCTACTGGGCAGTGATCCATCAAATATGAGCCTTTTTTCGAACAAAACGTTGAATAACGCCGAAACGGAGAGAGCTAGACCCATAATGACCTATACAAAGTGCCATTATTTTTTCATGTAAAAACTAATAATGTACAAATATACAGGGTGTCCCATTTAAAAAAACATAACTTTGGTTTACTACCCTGTATAGGAACATTCTGTATATAATCAAAATATTTTTATAATGTGCAGTATAAGTGTGCTTACTTGGCGGTGAAAACCGCGTGTCGATATCTTGAATAGCAAAAAAGTTATGGGCCGATCACACAGCCCTGGGTCACCCTGTATAGTCAATGTACCCAATACCAAAACCTGACAATACGAACTTTGCGCTGGTGTCAACAAAAATATTTGGAATGTCGAAATGATTGCAGAGAATTAGAACCATTAAAATACTTCAAAAATTCAAAAATTATAATCAAGAAGACTGTAAAGCAATAATTACATTGCTCTATCTACCTACTATGTGGAAATATACCGACACGTACGTTTTAAGAATCCTGCGCTTAAATAATACTTTTTATAATGTTTTAGTTTGCATTGTTAAATTTAATAATAAAATAAACATTTCAAAAAAGCAATGGATAATAGAAACCTTGTGGAATAGAATATTAATAGAAATAGATCATTCCCAAGAAGTGCAAGGTTTAAACCTTCCCAGAAAAAGGTGGAGCAAAATAAACCGTCCTTGAACATGTTATTTAGCAAAGCTTGAAGGAGGAGTTTCTACTGTACACCATCAGGTTGGCCCTTACTACTAATCGCAAATAATTACGAGGAAGACTTAACATCATGTATAATAAATAAATAAATTTAAAAAACCTTTTATACTTGCATGAATGCACGCATTTTGAGCTTGTGGTTTATTATCTTCTTTTGTCTTTATGATGTTGAACGTTAGCTACACTTCTACGTAAATGAAGCACATTTTCGTACAATGTTCTTACAAAGTTCGCAAGTGTCAAGTTTACTTTCTAAGAAAGTCTTTGTAGAACTTATAAAGTTACAAGCATTTGCTATTTTCTCTTTATGGAAGTTGGGGTGGAATAACATACGCAAGAATGTCATTCAGCATTCAGGGTATAGTTTTATCTCGAACTGATACGTTAGAATATTCAAAAATTTTAGATTTGACAAATACCTATTATATAATAATTATTCCAAACTTTAAACATTCATTCATATTCGAAACTTATTTCCATACGAGTGGTATATCCAGTAATGTTACATCATGTAAAAAAAAGATACTTGAGCAATTCCCAATTAGTTGCAAAAAATGCGATAAAAAATGTTACAAGCATACTAAATTGACGATATAAAAACTACTTTATCTTGCTAAAATCTAATTAAACCCAAACCAAAAAGCCGAAAGCTGAAACTAATCAGTGAAATAATCACAATTTTCGTTGTGCTTAAAGAGCTAGAAGGCCTATTCAAACAACGACAATTTTTTTTTAATTTGAGTACAGTTTAATGGCTAGTTTTGACGTAAGCATTATCTACTTTTTACTGTACATACTATAACATATTCAATTATCTGCTTGGATGACAGCAAACTATAAACGACCACTTTGAAATTATAAAACCTGGCTATATGAGCAAGAGTATAAATCAATTAATGATAACAGAACGTCAAATCAGATAGACGCTTAATTGAAAATTTTGCAATTTAAATTTTCTACCACATTTTTACAGTCGAATGATTCGTTGATTACTATTTGGTATCGCATATTATGATTCATTTTTATTAACGGATACCAATCAATACCAAAGCAATAATTTTAAAGATATTCGCACTGAGCGGTGAGAACGAAAAGGCTTAATTAATCACACATTTCTTGTTCCACAAATTTAAACTAATTAATATAGCAATAATCGAAACCGTGTTTGTCACTAACATGTAACTGAAATCCAGTTTGACAGGATGTAGAACTTAATTATTAATAAGCGTAATTACAGAAAATGAAAACAAAAGCACAATTAATGAAATCGCTTTCTTTATGCTTGAAATTACAGGAATTAAAGTGGTTTTATCTCGCTCTTAATTGAATTGACTGATGTATTTCTAAAACATTTTTAATAACGAATATGGGGGAATGTATAGGTACTTGAAAAATGAGTGGGGGCAACATAAATAGATTTCCGCTCTACCCCACAAATGTCCTATAAATAATAAAATATGTAGATATGCATTTAAATGAAAATATCTCACAACTTGCATATGAATTTTAAGAATTGCATGTTCAAAAGTAAGGTACCTAACTGTAAAGGTACCTAACAAACCGACAAAGGGTGTTTTAAATTTGAGTGTATTGATATTATCCTTGTTTATAAATTATATAATAAACAAGGATATTATCATAATAGAAGTCTTGTGGCGGTTTAACAGCCAACTGTATATACCATAATAATATTTTTTGTATTCTGTCTCCAAAGTAACCATTTTGCGGACTGAAAACAATCCGCAAAATACATCTTTAAAGGACAAGTACGCTAAAGTCGCTATGACAACCTTAATGCTGAATTTTCATTCGTTTTGACGTATTTACGATATCTTTATTTTGACTTTTTACGAATTTACTTGTTGTTGCTATAACAACTATGTCAAAGCTAAATATGATGTTTACAACTGTTCTGTACGTACCAAATTAAATTTTTATGAAATTAATTTGATAATTTAGAGAATTCATGCAAAAAAATGTTGTATGCATCACGTACGCAAAACGTTTTAGTGGATTCGTCTAAGTTTTCGGACTCGGCTTCGCCTCGTCCGACAAACTCGACTCATCCACTAAAACATCATTTTGCGTACTTGATACATAAATAACTATTTTCCATAGTTACAAAATATTAATTTTTAAGTTGTTATTTTTGATTTGTCAGTTGTACTAAAAATAAAAGATTTGCTTTCAAGTTTAAGTGTACCAACAGTCTATTATGATATTATGTAGTTATATCTACCAAATGTCCCCCGCGTGCACATTTGCAGGTAACTATTTTGAAATTTTCAGTGATATTTCGGCCTAATTGGAGCTCTATCTTGGCAACTTCGCGCATCAATTGTTTCTGGTTTATTTGCATAAACTCTATCTTTGAGATGGCCCCAACAGAAAATAGTCCAAATTGCTCTTAAAAATTCCTGACAGTTACTCAAGTCCTGTTAAGTTCTTCAAGCAATTATCTTAATTGTTCTTAATGAAATTGACAGCACCAAGCACCAATTAACTCTGATTTGTTCAAATTATCACTAGACTACCCGCTGACGTTACGTTGCTAAAACTTGGAGACGGGGTTTTTCGTCTCCAGTTTTTGAGAAAACTTCCCAAACGCAAAATTTCACCCTAGGCCTTGGCCCCTTGTCCCCGTCAATTACCAAGAGCCATTGAAGCTGTGTGTGGTAACCCGTTTGCAAACCAGAGATCCCTTCAGACATACGATTAGTAACTACCCACCGTGTCACCGAAACCCTATCTAACAGGCAGCTACCCCAGAACTATCCCTCATTAGAACATTATCATTCCGGATTACTAACCCCAACCTGTTCCCGAATACGCGTACATTTACACCCAATCCCATTTGAGACCACGTTTCCTGTTGCGCGGTTCATATTAAAATGAAACGACCGAGTATTTTCTCTTTACGCTTGAATTTATTTTGGTGTTAACCTAACGAGAAGAGTACAGTTTGTCAAGTCACAGAATTCTTACAACTAGAACTACCTCCCTACCTGCCGGAGCGGGGGTTGAGGTATAACAATAATACAATAAACAAGTTTGTTGGGGTACGTGCCAACATTTCCGTTTAATTTACCCACGTTAGAGTTATTTTACATCAATCTCTCCAAATTAATCAACACCATGTTTTTAAACCGTTTACTAGAACAACAACGTATCGAAGAGTATGTATGTAACACCAAAATTATCTAACCCGTTTCGACAGTAAAGCCATCATCATCAACAAACCACTGAAGACCAAATAAAGAAGAAAAGTAAGCAGGATATTAGATTAAAGGAGAAAATTATTCAGCAACTGGTAGGTACCTAAACTGACATCCTCAAATATCGCCAACTGACGCAGAAGACAAGAAGGCAACCTTAAAGATCAATTGATTTCAGTTCTGATTATCCCATATTGCTTTCCCAGCATGGTACATTGGCACCTTGACAAGCTAATTTGTTGCTAAAAAATATCAGTCGGGACTTGGAAAAATTAGACGTTCTTACAGTAATAACAATGTTTCCTAATATTTACAGGAGCAGTGTGAGTATAGGTAGGTACTAGGTACAGTAATTGTTATATTGAATTTGTGATTTCAAAACACTTTTAATCTAGGTCAAGATCCCTAAAATCAGGATTGAAATTTCAGTTGCATCCCGAACCAGAAGTAAATGTTGAATTTCAAATTACATGCCGCAATTTTGCTTCATTGATGAAGCAGCTTAAATTAAAACAAGTCCTTATACCCATATTTAATCATTAAATTTTAACTATTCATTCATTCATATGTGTGAGCGAAAATAAAGTTTTATATCTGATCGTAGTTTGTACTTGCTAAAGAATAATAATTTCACGTTCAAATCAGGAAGCACCATTAGGTACAAATGGAATGTTAATTTGAATATTTTATGCTTGATTTTCTCATTTTAATACCAGGAAACTGCAATTCTATTGATATTATCAATTTTTATAAACACAAAATTTCAAATATGTGAAATGTTGCCATGTAAATTTTGTTGTAAATAACGAAAGATAACTGCTGGTTTACAGGTGTGCGTGTGATTTGTTTACCTAGGCCCTAGGCATTTGTTTAATTATATTTTAAAATCCTAAAATTGAATATACATAAAATCCTTTTATTTATAGACTAAAAGGGCAGTGCCAATCGTATGAATAACTAACTATATGCCTATACCCAACGAATTATTAGATCTCGTTTCAATTTCATTATCGTGTAATTTTGAAATTTTTCCAAATTTCGAATTGATAGCAAAAATTTATAGCAGCTTGTCCCGGAAGTACGTACCACTTTAAGCCAAAACTTCACACCAACCATTAAGGTAAAATAAAGATCGCTTTCACTCAGCGAATTTCGAGTTTTGAAATGGAATGCCAGAAGTTTAATTCTAAAAAATTTTAATTTGAATTTTTCCTTCATTCTTTTCATCTATTTTAATATAACGTTTACAATTTATTTTCGATGTAGATGTGGGCATTATCGAATTTCTACATTAACCTCTTCTTCAGTTCTTATTAAGATAAAGATATGACAGATAGGTCAAAATTCTTTACTTAGCAAATTCACGTGTCATACGGAAAACGCCAAATTCAATATTTACAAATTGGCGAAACTATTACTATTACTAGAGGCTTATGACAAGAAGACGAAGAAGAAGACTTTAAGATGTTTCATCATTCGCGAAATGGGGGTTTCAATTAAAAATTAAACTTCCAGGATAATAAAAAATCATTTGCAGATTTCGTAAATGTTCACGATTAGCATTTGCAAATTTTATTTTCTTACTTCTTCTTCTTTACAGATTTCTATGCTGATATTCCTGAAAATTGTTGCAATATTATCAAACGAGCTTTAATTAATTCACAAGTTTGTTCTTATTTCGAATTTCAAAAAAGCTTCCTTTTCATGGAATCTTGGGACCAACGGAAAATGAAGCTAAAAATTTAGCAAAATAAGATGCGATAACAGTTACATGTTTGTGAAAGCTTTTCCCGATCGATCTCAGGGGCGAAGGTAAACGTTCCATCGACGCCTTGTACCCCTTCCTCACCAAAGGAGCTCTCTCAGACTAATCGCTAAATTATATCAGACATTGGGATGTCATACCTACTACAGTGTTATAACATTTGGCTTTACGCCATAATTATTCGTATACCTGTATTAACCACACGCTTCAATTTTCATTTTAAAACGTATAACGTGCAATTTCTTTTATGCAAAGACGACCACCCTGTAGATTTCTGGAAAACAAAAGTACCAAAATCTTTCAGAAATTGAACTGAAAACGGTGAAGTGATTAGTTTTATCCCATTTGCCTCAATTCATGGAAGACGGCAATGGGGCTGTGATCCTGTCCGAGAAATTGTGGTCATTGATGCTAAAGTACTGAACGAATGAAAAGTAAGTACCTAATAAAAAAACTGAGTGTTAATACACGTACAGTGCTTGGCGTTTGACCTCTAAGTAAAAAAAAAACAAAAAAAAAACATTACATGATTAGTATTTTTAGTTTATTATTGTGTAATGCATTGTGGCTTTTTTGGAGTAGATGCTACTCTGTAGTCACTACATGTTAAACAAACAGAAAAGATAAATAAATAAATAAATAAAAGTGTGCAATAACAAAATTTGGAAAATGTGTATCTACCACTTCCAAAAACGATATAAAATGGTATCACCAGTAAACTGAAGACTCGTCACTGGACGAGAAAAGAGATAACTTTTTTTGTTGGCAATAATAAAAACAAAACCATTACAGACGACCATGACGAAATTTGACTAGTTCCTACACCTTCTTTAATTACTTACAAAAATTATCGTCAAAATCAATCAAGATTAATTACCAAAACTGGACTTGGCCATTCGCTCTAATTGAGGCGGCTAATCTTTAAAAGCACAACTTTACTAAAAATCTACTCTTGACATTTTTTCTAAATAAACCTAAATAAAAGGATATAAGTATGCCAACAATTTGATTTAGAATAGATAGCTTCTTGTGCGCCACGTATAATGTAATTAATTATTTCAACGAGCAACTTTTTTCTGACAAACAAAAACGAAACGCTTTTACTAATGAAGTTATTTTTTTAAAGAATTTTAAAAACGATGTAGTTATAAAACCAATTTAATGGAGGAAGTAATCCATTATACATTCGACTTTTTCGTCATTTCCAATCTTATTGGCAGGTTTGCTTATAGAAGAGAACGTTCTTAACAAAAATAACGCCCCTTTAAGCGTTTGATCATAAATTTTCACCATAGCCGGCGTTTATTGTGTGGCATATGTATCAAATGCTACATATGGGAGAATTCATATGTAGCAATGCTACACACGGGGAAATGCGAAAAAACAACAGTTTTTTGATAATTTATCATTCATTATCGCGAAAATCAACTTACCTATGTTACTTAAAAATCATTACTATAAATTACGAATTTATTATCTATTACGATTCAACATTCATACTTCAGCTGTATTATATGTATGTACACCAAACTATTCACATTAGATATTGAAAAATTGTTAAATGATTTTATTTCGAAAAACAATATGAGATTAGCGACTTTCAAGCTTCTTCCGTAGATAATTTTTTACATTATTTCATCAATAAAGTGAAAAGTGTGAAATTTGTTGTTTGGGTGGGGGGGGGGGGGGATTTCAATATGGGATTATTATTATTATTATTTGTTCTGGGGGTGGTCCCAATAGGTCCCCGCACTACGACCTTTTGGTCTATTGTGCTCCCCGGTGCTATCTACCCTTCAAGAATAGGTACCTGTATCTTTCACAAAGTCCAGGATTTTAGTAGGGCGAATCTTCGTTACTTCCTCTTGTGTAATTTTTTCATTTCCAAGTAGGAGTTCCCTTGCCTTTATGAATGCCTCACATTGGCAGATGACGTGATAGGGCGTTTCATCTGCCTCACCACAACCCCTGCATGTCGGGCTTTCAGTCAGTCCCATATTGTGCAGGTGTTTGATCATGCGACAGTGGCCCGTGACCATTTCTGTCGCAAGTTTTATCTTCGTCCTGCTTAACTTTAAGATGGACGTAGCTAGGTCCCTGTTTGGGGTTTCCAGGAAGATCTGGGAATGACTCTGTCCTGGAATTTTCGACCAATATGGGATAAGAGAAGAGGCAAACAGCGACACTTTAGCAATTTTTGGTTTGCTACACACGGGGAAAATTTACTTCGCCGGTTCTGATTTTCACTGAAAATGTGATCTCAAAGAAGTGTAAGATTTTTAAGTTGCACTCCGACTAAATTACTATCTGTCACTTATCGTTTTTGGATAAATGCCAAAAAATCTACCGCAGCTTCATAAATTGTCAACGTTGATTTTTTATACAATATTTACGAAAATACTAGATGTCAAAAGTATTTTTAAAAACGAACAAACGGAAATAGTCCTCCATGCTTAAGAATTATTAAAATTCTGTACAAAAAGACTAATGACGGATGCTGTCGCTCCCCATCATTTTAACGAAATTTATCATTTAAAATTGAATAGTATTATGGACTAGGAATGGTGAAAACAATTAATTGTTTACGGATGTTAAAAACAGCGGATCCGTTTTCGCTTGATTTATCGTTTTCTCTTTGATTATTGTCAGCTATATTAATTCTAAATAAGAAATAAATTATAAATATAAGTTTGGTTTAAACGTATGGTGTAGTTTGATTGGTAGTAGTGTAGTTGGTTTTCTATTTTAGTCTGGATCGCTTACGGGAGCAAGATATATCTTATGGAAGAAGTTTTTGCAGAATATCCAGATGATGTTAATTTAGAAGATCGCCAAATCATTTATTTCCAGCAAGATGGAGGCCCAAGCTCATAATTTGCGTGAAGTTGGAGCAATCCTGCAAAGACTTTTTGAAGACCGCTGGATGGCCACAAAAGGTCCCAAAGGCGGCTAAGGACAGCTCCGCCATTTTTATTGCTAAAATGACCATAAAATGGCCATTTTGGACGTAATCATCTAACAAAAATTAAAAAAGCGATGCATACGTCAAATTCTATGTAGCATAGTTATCAATTAATATAAACCTTCTTGTTTCAAATTAAATATTTAAGTTACAATCTTGGTCGAAAGTTGGGTAAATGTAGTACCTCTCCTTCAGAACTTTCGACCAAGATTGTAACTTAAATATTTAATTTGAAACCAGAAGGTTTACATTAATTGATCACTATGCTACATAGAATTTGACCTATGCATAGTTTTTTTAAATTTTGTTAGATGATTACGTCCAAAATAGCAATTTTACCAATTTGAACTACAGAGCTCTCCTTAGGAGCCTTGTGACCACCTGGTTTACCCGACCTGTCGCTTTTGGATTTTTTCTTTTGGGGATACGTTTAAAATAAGGTTTACGAAGGAAGATACGCCAATGTGGCTGAATTAGAAAATAACATTCGTTTATGTATTAATTCATTTGACGGTAGAAGTATATCGAATGCTACAAGGAGCGTTCATAGGAGAGCTTTAATGTGCTTTCAAGAAAATGGTGCTATTTTTGAACATCTAAAGTAATTTTGAGAAATTAAATAATTGATGTATTGGAAAGTCACCGCTACCTTGATTAAATCCATTAATCCGTACACTGTAGAGGAGTACCTTAATAGAATTTCTAATTAATGTATGTTAGTGAATTGTTATTAGGGTTATTTTTCTTTTTCCCCCTTTTTTTTAAATTGCTTTCTTATTGTATTTTTTTTTACATATTGTTCCCATGATTGTATTTGTATGATATTTACTTACATGTTACCTTAAATCCATGGTGTGTCAGATTTACCTTGCTCTGACACTGTTGATACCATTTTCATGGTTAATGACAATAAACGATATTATTATTATTATATTATTACTCGTAAATAATACACTTGTCAATATCTACTTTATCTTCAGTATTTTGAGGTAAGAGCGTATAAGAATTTTTGTTGAGAATTCATTTCTCTTTCGTTTACAATAAAAATATTAATATTATGATATAAATACCTATTAATAGAAATACTAAATTTGTAACTTTCTTGAAAATGCGTTATTCAGTTCTTTTTTAATTAATTGCATATTAATCAGCACTAAAAACACTATTACTTTGCTAATACAACCTACTTTGTAAAATCAGTATTAACAAAGATAGCAATAGTGCCGAGTTAATTTGAAACAGTCTGTATAAGATCGATTTAGCAAGAATCCAAATTGCTAATGTCATATTCATGCAAGGACTACTTTTAATTATTCAATCTTGGGAGATTATTTGATGAGCTCCGAATTTTTTTTACCGAAACTCTGCAGACTTCCAAACTTTATAGCCTATTCAGCTCAATAATTGCTTTGGTGTATTGCTGAATTTCAGAATCGCGAGCAACAACATCGAACACTTTTACAGTGACATTGGCTTTATTGAGAATTTTCAACTGCAAATTAAAATTTCATAATTATTGTATAATATTATTTTTCCACTACTAGCTGTGAAGTTGACAATTATTGCGTATCCTAGACAACTGAGAAGTTTAATTTCTCTACCTAGTGGTCAATAATTTATTATATTATTAACCTAGGTTAATAATGGGAATTTGCATTCCTGTGCTACCTACCTACATGATTTTTACAAGAAATTTTTTTATTTTTAATTTGTGTCTTAAATTTGACTAGCAGTGGAAAAAATTGTATATACACTACGGTGGTGAAGCCATTTATTGACCTCGCACCTTATTCCGCTCGGAGCAAAGCCCCTCGCGAAATAATCTTGGTGCTCGGTCAATAATAACAGTCTTCACCACCTTGGTGTATAATATACTATTATTTCTGACAGTGATATTATAAGCTTATATTGTCATAGTTACGATACCAATAAAGAGTGTCATAACTCCCTTGGGATATAAAGACGATATAATTCCCTCTACGGCTCTTTTATGAACCAGTAACCTAGCAACAACCAAAACTGCAATCGACGATACCTGAATCAAATATACCGGAAATGAACAAATTTTATTAAACTCGGCCAGAAATAAAATTATCTATGTATCACGGGAATTAATAGGTCTCAATTACCTCGGGTAATTGCTGTCCCTCGGGCGCAAGGCCCTCGGGACGCAAACTTTACCCTTGGTAATTAAGACCCTTATAATTCCCTTGATACATAAATAACTATAAGTCGACCTGTTTGGGTAACAAAGTTGCTTTAGAACCTAACCAACAACGAACGTTTCCGATTAATGAAAATTACTATGGAGTGCAGTGAATGAAGTGAACGCCAAGGATCCTGTGTGTGAATCAAAACCGACACTCAGCGAAAAGGTTACAATCAACTCGAGGATCAAATGTGCAGACAAATAATGTGGATCGTCCGTGGGATTGTTGGTATAACGAGACCAACAAGCTCCAGTTAAAATCTACTACTTTTTTCCCTTGTATAATAAATAACTATTGTTACGTTTTAGCCTTTTTTGTTTAATTTCCACCATGTTTCCTTGCCCTTACGAATCTGCGACGTCGAAATTCGGTTTCATGACATAAAAAAACATGAATAACCGATGAGAAACATAGTAATGGGTTTTTGGTTGGAAAAATCGTAAAAATGCGTAAAATTGTGCAATTTTTCCAAATTTTTCCTACGTTCTGTCACTTTTAGGAGTAGCGTGACTTGAAATTCGTATTCAACACTCCCCATAACAGATAAACCAGGTGAGGACCCTAATTACCTATGTATTTCCATTATGCTTGTTATACGCAATAAACGCAAAAATTGACCTAATTCTCGCCATTTTGTTTGAATAATTTTAATAATAAACACTGTAAGGTATTTCATAGGAGCTTTAGATTAAAAACAGTGGTGGTCCGGTCCTTATAGACATTCCAAACAGACAAGAAATAAAATTTACAAATGAAGACTTTAAGGAATCAACAAATTATGTCGTGTTGTAAAGGAATGTACTTTGATACGAAAACAAGCGCTACCTTAACTTTGTAACCCAAATATCGTATCGTTCAGTTGGATATACCGGTTATAAAACTGTAAGCCATTAAAAACACTTAAATGAGCAGATGCATATTTCAATATGACAAGTATGATGAATGGTTTACGTGTAACCTTGTTTCAATGTCTTTTCTTGATATTATGCAGCTTTTGAAGGTATTCTTGTGCGCATACCTTCCTTTTTGTTTTATAAATACACGATGTGCATTTGTTGTACTTTTGAAGCTCATTATTTTGAATTATTACTCCTTCGTTTTGAAAAGATTACTGAAATATAGGTATTATAACCTATGAAACCTTTAATCGCATCTTCTGGTGCTGGAGGACAGGCTTGTTTATTTAATAGCCGCAGAAAACACTGTAGAAAATTACTTTCCGTTAACGCAGATAATTTTCTCATAGCGTTAAATCATGTTGCAAATGATATTTTGAATTCCATGCATTATAGACAGTGCACGTACCTACAGATGGCGGCAATTCATCACAAGGTTCTTTTTCTCAATTTTTGATCTGCTAGTCAACTTACGAAGTTTCTTTAATTAATCAAAAACATGAGAACGGTTGAATATCTTGGAATTTATTATTAGTCCAGTCATTTTAAACATGAACATTGCAAAAAATCCTATATTAGGTTTGACCTTATTATGTTGTTAGGTTCAGTCCCAGTAGTAAATACTCAATTTTGCAACTTCGAAAAACTTGTGGAAACTGGAGGGGGCGCCAAAAACCGCGATTTTTTCGGACTTTTTTCAGTTTTAGCCTCGTAGCTCAAAAACTACGAGTTATAGTGCAAAGAATACGATTATCTTTTTTAAACTAGACTAAATTTACTACAATTTGAGCCTAACCGGAAGTCTGTAAGTATAATAGTTTCCGAGATACAGCTCTTCAAAAATAGGCAATTTTTCCCAAAATCTTTTTTCAATGTATCATCCATGTTTCGAGCCAGATATTGCCATAACGACGTGCCCTACGACTCTTGTCACGGAGAAAAAAATTGTAGGACATTTTATCACCTTTTATTTAAGCATAGATGCATTCCTGCGGGCCTAACAGTTCTCGAGAAAAAGACGGAAAACCGGAAAACAGTAAAATCGCTACGACTCCACATAAATGTAATAGCATTAATATGATTAGAAGACATTTTCTGATTTTTCTTATTTAGCCTAGAGAACGAACCCTCAAAAAGGGCTTGTAGACAGACTTTTTGACCCTAATGATTTTATTTCTAAGATGTGTTTGGAGGTGTTTGGTGATGATTATACGAAAAGTCCCCGGCCCTACCGCATGAGCAAACTCCGTAGCGTAACAAAATTTGCGGATTTGTTAAGTTTTCCCTTTGTATCTCTTGAATAGGCGATCGTAATGGGAAATGGCCAATTATAAAATAAAAGCTGCCTCGAGAAAATACTTTTGTTCTTTTCGTCAAACATTAACCCTATCATAAATGTATTCAGAAAAGACTAGAGACCATTAAACATGGTGGCGCATAAGACTGAAATTCTTTGGCTAAGGATGCAGGTAATCTGTATTTAATACTCACATATCAGATTTAGCTCCAAACCTCCCACAAAATTAGTTGTTCTCTAGTGCCCTCTATTCCATCTTGAACTCAACGTTTTTTTTAAATAACTATAACATCTAATCTATTTGAGATAAAATATTAAACGGTATATGTATTTTATAGGAAATTTTATAGTCTACAACTTTTATTTCAGAAGTTTTTGCTATAAACCCAATACTTTACGAGCTAGGACACAACATTTGCCGAAAAATGTCGTGTAAAAGCGATTTAAAAAAAAATGTCAATTCTTGACAGCGAATATCTCTTCAACGGATAGAGATAGAGAAAAAACGCATAGAAGCAAACTTGTAGAAAATTTAATCAGATTTTTTTTGTAATTGGCCATTTCCCACTACGATGGCCTGTTCAAGAGATGTAAACGGAAAACCAAACAAATCCGCACATTTTGTTACGCTACTTTTCGTATAATCATCACCAAACACATCCCAGAAATAAAATCTCTAGGATCAAAAAGTCTGTCTACAAGCCCTTTTTGAGCGTTCGTTCGCTAGGCTAAATAAGAATAATCAGAAAATGTCTTCTAATCATATTAATGCTATTACATTTATGTGGAGTCGTAGCGATTTTACTGTTTTCCGGTTTTCCGTCTTTTTCTCGAGAACTGTTAGGCCTACAGGAATGCATCTATGTTTAAATAAAAGATGATAAAATGTCCTACAATTTTTTCCTGCATGACAACGGTCGTAGGGCACGTTGTGGCAATATCTGGCTCGAATCATGGATGATACGTTAAAAACAGATTTAGGGAAAATGCCTATTTTTGAAGAGCTGTATCTCGGAAACTACTATACTTACAGACTTCCGGTTAGGCTCAAATGGTAGAAAATTTAGTCATGTTTAAAAAAGATAATCATATTCTTCGCAGTACAACTCATAGTTTTTGATCTACGAGGCTAAAACTGAAAAAAGTCCGAAAAAATCGCGGTTTTTGGTGCCCCCCCCCCCCCAGTTTCCACAAGTTTTTCGAAGTTGCAAAATTGAGTATTTACTACTGGGACCGAACCTAACACCATGAAAAAAGTAAACCTAACATAGGATTTTTTGCAATGTTTGTATATTTTTGTGTTTAAATTGACTGTACTATATAGGTAATTTACAAATAAACAACAATATGAATTAACGATTTTCGAGATTTGATTGGATTTCGAGATATTAATGTAATATCACAATACACGTCCTTTTACTGAAAATTGTATTTTTTTTTCAGAAATTCAGATGTCGCATATCTTTTTATTAGATAGGGCACTACAAATTATTATTAATGGATGAATAATTTTAATTTACTTTAAATGACCATGTTCTTTTCTGGATATGCATTCGGAATCATTTATAAATAGGTACCCAAATAAATTGAAACTGTCCACTATTGTCAATGAGAAACCGTTTTCGGCTTATACCGCGTCCTATCACTCTAAAGATGCAAGCTGCAATGTCTTACGAAACGTCAGAACTTTTGGTTCCACATTCAGCATTCGGGCCTGGCAAACCATGACTTCACAGCTCACCACCATCGGGAGCTAAGAGGATGGATAATCATCCCAAAAATCCTTGTTTTGGCTCACAAGGAAAAAGACAAGGCAAGGCAAGGAACAAATATAATAATGCGATATAAGTCGAAAACAAATTATCTTAGACAGTTCGAAGAACCGCGAAAGCCTCAATTATTTAAACCGTTTTTATTTTTCGATAACCCTCTGAATATGTACAAAAAGAACATGGAAACTCAGGCATCACTCCTAGACTTGCAATTGTTTCTTGAATTGCATGACTGTATCACATGGAAAGTCAAATTTGTTTTGGTTCAACGTTGAAGATCGCTAGGACGCTCAGAATCCTGTTGCTAGGGCCGAGATTGCTAGTTTTTCAACTAAAATACTGGGCTTTCGTTTCTCAGTAGCATTGATTATAATATTATAAATAATATTGTGTAATCAATGGCGGTATTGATATGAATTCACTGAAGCACAGTATGTTGTTTATACATATATGGCCTCGAATTCCGTTTCTAGCTTACAAGATTTTTAAAATTTTGTACACATGTAAGGGTGTTGCAAAATACGTACCTAAGAAGCGTCGTCAATTGTTCATAAAGGCGATAGATAACAACAATTAAAAATAAAGATCCTCTAGAAATTCACATCAAAGTTTTAAAGCTGAAGTTGTAAGAATTACGTCACCAATATTTCCATTTATTTTTAACAATAAAAATTCTTCTCGACTAATAGAATACCGTTATTTACAACGCGTTTAGTTTTTTTGTAGTAGTTGGTGTTTACCAGATTTTCCACTTTTTATATCTCCTTTTGTAAGCAGTTTTAACAAATTTTATATAAAAATTGCTTGGATTAGTTCTGCAACAAATTCCTGCACATAAGATTTTGGAATATCATTTCTGGTGATAATTTTATAGATGTAACGATTTTTAACGAAGAAAGGTTTCCAAAAAATGTATAAAAACTACTGTGGAAACAAAATCGTTTGCAAACTACCTCATTTTAGGGCTTCCAATACCGGATGAAATTTTGAATACCGGTTTTCGGTATTCAATCAAGAGAATCCCGGGATTGACTTTTTTTGACTACTGAAACTATAAAATAAAAATAAAAAACGCATAGCTGAGAAATTCAAAGTACAAAATTCCAAATTCAAAATATTCAAGTTATTCAAAAATGTAAATATAAAATGTAAATTAAATAAATCCACATAACATTCAAAAATTACGTAGATATTCAAAATAGAAATTAGAAATAAAAAATTGAAACTCAAATATGTATTAAGGCTAACGAATCCTAAATTATAATTGGAAAATTCAAATTTCAAAATTTGAAACGCAAAATATTACTGCTACTTGAAGTTAAAAAGTTTAAATTAAATATTCAATATTGAAATTAGAAATAATAAAACTCGCAATTATAATTTTGTAAATTCATAGGTCAAAAATTGAAACGCAATAAAGAAAAACTGGTAGTGCCATTTGAAAAATCAAGTTACCGTTTATAGAAATTTTGTCAATTAACGTAGTAATTTCTCCGAACACAAGAAGATTTCGGATTTGACTGTAATATCACATCGTCACGGCCTTCTCAGCTTTGTGATCCCTGCGATATTGAATTTTTTGAACACATGCGGCCAAACGATTCGTTTTAAGAGTACTATGTGTGACACATAAAGTCGCACTAGAATTGACCAAGGATTATACAGGGGGTTCCATTAAAAAAAAGCAACTTTGATCTAAATCATCCTCTATAAACTTTGCGATTCAAGTGAAAATATTTTACATTATTTTGTAGCCTTACCATATCCCATGAACGAAATATTGGTTAACAAACCCACACCCACTATTGGCCCATCCTGTACACATACAATGTTTTGCACTATAAATAAATATCATTAATCCAAAATATTTTCTACTAAAATAAAATAAAATTAATACCGAAATACCGGTATTATTTATGTATGAATACCGGTTTTAAATATTGCATCAATTTTGTCCGGGATCCCGGTTTTCGAAATCCCGGAATTCCGGTATTGTAAGCTATACTCATTGTGTCGTTTAGGTAACACTGAGATTCACAGATTACTACTATATTACCAAATTGGATGCATTATAGATAAAATTATGTGTCAAATTTCAGTGGTCAACTAACGATAATTTATGAATTGTTACATAAATAAACAACGGCCTAATTTGAAAGAGTCTTTTATATAATTAATTTTATTTAAATTTAGTTATCTCCATAAGTAAATGGGTTCCAATAAATTCCACTAAAATTTTCATAAAATCATGTATTGTTAAATTTGTTATTAGGTAGGTACATACATATAATAAGAAGTCGTGGGTAGGTTCATACTCACAAAGGGGGTAATAATTTCAGGAAATGAAACAACTCGAAACCTCCCCTTAACAATTTTTAATGACGACGATGAAAACGATGATGGTGGTGGTTATTTTTTTACATACATAGGTAATATTAACTATACTAAATCCAACGAGAGAATGGACTTGCTTTGCGCATTTGCGGTGAAAGTGGGAAGAGTGTTTAACGAGCTACACAGGACCGTCATACATAAAATCTAGCCCTGAGCAACTGCTGAGCTAATTATCCCGAGATAGGGGTTGAATAGGTGGAGATTCGACCGAAACAGACGAACAGACGAAGTCCATTCTCTCGTTGGATTATAGAATCTTTTATAATGAATTCCCCATAAAAGTCAACCAACTTTTCTATACAATCAAGCCAAAAAACAACTTCTAACTTGTCAGAAGAATTTTAATCAAAACTGAAAACAAAAGCATTTTCTTTTTTGTAAACAAAATTTCCCCAAAAGAGTTCATCATGTCCCCATTGGAACGACATTAGGAAGTCAAATAAAAGGTGAAATGATGAACAAAATAAAGAAAGGAGTCTTATAAAGATCGTTTCAACAACCGCTTTTTTATCCCTATTCTTTTCGTGAAAATGGGGGATTTTTCCACCTTTTCTAAATACATGTCCATTAAGTGGGACTCCGACATAATTTCATTCAATTTTTTCATTATATTGGTTAAAGAGAAGGTTGCGAGTTGTTTTATTAATTATCGTTTATATAAATTAAAACAAAGAAAAATCTCATATTTTCTCATATTTCATTGTTTATAATTTAGCAAAAAAGGTATGTATAAATTTTATCTAGTGCGAAGAACAATTTTACGTAGTATCTATTTGAGCAACAAATTGTTTATGTAAATTAAAACAAATAAAAGTGTCATATGAGAGCACATGGATTCTCCATCGCTTTTTATTGTACAGATATAATTAGCAACAAATTCGATTATGTATAAATTATTGTTAATTATAGTAGGAACAACAATTTTACGTAGTAACTATTTGAGCAACAAATTGTTTATGTAAATTAAAACAACGAAAAGTCCCGTGTGAGGGCGTATCGATTCTCCTTCATTTTCTTAGTATAACAAACGCGTTAATCTGTAAATGATTGTTAATTGATGTTCAATTTTACATTAATAACTATTTTAGCAGGAAGTTGTAGATGCAAATAAATAATGGGAATGTGACTTACTTGCGTAAGGGCGGTAAACGCATCGTGGTTATTTTAGCGGAGTGGGTAGAAGGTAGGTATGTCTAATAATTTTAATTTAGATTTTGTTAAAATTATTGATATTGTAATAACAAATTTTCTATCGCTATTTTACAGCAAAAAATTTCCGCCTGACATTCATTCGTTTTCTTGTACGCAATAAGCTTGGGGGGAGGGGGGTCAGCTTTACGTTAAACTGGCCCCACCCACTTCATTTCTAATTTACTGCTGTGACCAACAAAATTTTGAATACGGTAACAAATTAGGACATAATTAGCACTAATTTTTTTCTGTTGATGGGGGGTCCAATTTAATGGACATTCTAAATACAATACATATTTTCCTTAAGGGGTTTAGATAAGAATCGTAGTTTGGACCTTCATAAATGATATTCATCATATTTTATGGTGTTTTTGCCACTTGGGCACCTCACTGTCGATTTATTCTAACGGTAACATAGTCAAAATCCAAAGAAACTTATATGTTAAGTATACATTTTACCATTTCGTTGCCGTTGTATAATGAATGGGCAAGATATTTATTTACGTCTTATAAGTTAGCGGAAGGAAATGAGCAGAATCAATAATAATTAATATTTTTATTTGTTGCTCATTTGTTGCTCAAAAGTTGCCAAAGAAACAAATTTGTTGCTTTGTTATTTTTTTTAAAAAACGATGTTCCGCTAAAGGAAGATTAAGTTAGCGGAACAATATACTATTAGCGGAAGGAAATGAGCAGAATCAATTCTAATTAATATTTTTATTTGTTGCTCATTTGTTGCCCGCGAATTATGCAAGTTCCGAATTTGTTGCTTGCAAAATAAATTTAATAACAACCGAAAACCCGCCCAGCGTGCAAACTCACAAGAATAAACCTTATTGGAAAAAAATAAGTTGCTCGCCTCAATTTCCTATTTATTACTGGCACACATTAAACATGTCTTTATGTATTTACTATTACTTTACACACGATCTTCCCATGGCCAAGGTACACTAATGTTAAAAAAAAATTGGACAGCGAAATGCGAAAGAATATTTTGAAGGCAAAGGGTACATCAACATCAACTTTAAATTTGTATTGACCATAAAGGGTAGCTACCTGCATAAACTATTGTTTCTTTTGACGTTTTGTATTCATTGTTGTTTAAGTTAAATAATATCTGGTATTTGAAACGATCGCAATTTTTTTGTTATCTAAGAAACAAAATCTTTAAATTGACGTTACATAACAACATGCAGACACATATCAAATGTTAAATTAAAAAATAAAAGTGGACAGAACAATTTTAATTCCCACTACCTATAATAACAACAATTACAATAAGTAATTATCTTTAAGTTTGTTTCAGCCCCAAAATATTTTGGAGTAATTGTTTACATGACTTGAAAACCTCAAAGTAAACTAGTTAAATAAGTAGTTAAGTATAAGTATAAGTAGTTAATAGTACTCAATGCTTTATTCTTTAATTTAACATTTGATATGTGTCTGCATGTTGTTATGTAACGTCAATTTAAAGATTTTGTTTCTTAGATCAAAGAGTATCTCTTTGCTTAGATAACAAAAAAATTGCGATCGTTTCAAATACCAGATATTATTTAACTTAAATAACAATGAATACAAAACGTCAAAAGAAACAATAGTTTATGCAGGTATCCCTTTATGGTGAATATAAATTGAAAGCTGATGTACCCTTTGCCTTCAAAATATTCTTTCGCATTTCGCTGTCTCATTTTTTAAAATTAATTTTGCAAGTAACAAATTCGGAATTTGCATATTTGGAGAGCAACAAATTTGGACAACCTATTAATATCAAATTAAAGCGCGCAACTTATTTTTTTCTAATAGTTTATTCTTGTGAGTTTGCACGCTGGACGAGTTTTCGGTTGTTATTAAATCTATTTTGCAAGCAACAAATTCGGATTTTGCATATTTCGAGAGCAACAAGTTTGGGCAACCTATTAATATGAAGTTGAAGCGCGCAACTTATTTTTTTCCACTAGTTTATTCTTGTGAGTTTGCACGCTGGACGGGTTTTCAGTCGTTCTTAAATTTATTTTGCAAGTAACAAATTCGGAATTTGCATATTTCGAGAGCAACAAATTTGGGCAACCTATTAATATCAAATTGAAGCGAGCAGCTTATTTTTTCCAATAGTTTATTCTTGTGAGTTTGCACACTGGACGGGTTTTCGGTTGTTATTAAATTTGCAAGCAACAAATTGGGAACTTGCATATTCCGAGAGCAACAAATTCTTATATTATTATGACAGTTGGCAACCTTTGAGCAACAAATAAAAATATTAATTAGAATTGATTCTGCTCATTTCCTTCCGCTAATAGTATATTGTTCCGCTAACTTAATCTTCCTTTAGCGGAACATCGTTTTTTAAAAAAATAACAAAGCAACAAATTTTTTTCTTTGGCAACTTTTGAGCAACAAATGAGCAACAAATAAAAATATTAATTAGAATTGATTCTGCTCATTTCCTTCCGCTAATAGTATATTGTTCCGCTAACTTAATCTTCCTTTAGCGGAACATCGTTTTTTAAAAAAAATAACAAAGCAACAAATTTTTTTCTTTGGCAACTTTTGAGCAACAAATGAGCAACAAATAAAAATATTAATTAGAATTGATTCTGCTCATTTCCTTCCGCTAACTTATAAGACGTTATTTATTTCGTTAAACTGTGGAGGGTGGTGAGAGAATTGGGAAACTATCAAATCAACACTGTATTTCTTATAAGAAGTCTATTTTATAACATTTCTTTTCAAATCATCAAACATTTTGGAAAATTAATATAACAACTTAATTTGTTGATTTGTTGAGCTATATTTTATAGTATGGACACGATCATTCTTGGTATTATAAGTACGTATACGATTAATCAACTCCTGTACTCATAATACCTGATTTTCTAAGATAATTTCAATTCATCAACTGTATTGTCGTTTATTATAGATACATATAACATTTATTTAAAAAATCATGTTGATTGAAAATATTATTAATGAAGAAGGTCAAATTGTTGTAAAAAAGACAACCATAAAGATGCCGACATTCACCCTGACACGTTTCGACTGCAAAGATATCATCGCTAATGATATTCACTGATATAATAAAAGATCGTAAATGGTATCCTCAATTTTCGTCAACATTTCCGTTAGGTTTTTCTTTGCACCCCGTAAAAAAATTTTCGAATAAAAAATTATGTATATCTCCTTGGAAATTTCTCGTTCCTTTCCTAGAAGATGTCATAAAAAAATTATCTGCGACCTTTGCAACCCCATAGTTCTTTGAGTTCAAAATTGGAACAAAAAAAATTATAATTTAGAACGACACTTTTCTAGCACAAAAGGAAATATCCGAATTAATTAAAATAAAGAATCAAATTGAAGTTACCAAATTTTCTCACATGTTTAATCATAGAAGTTTTTTTATTTTTAATGCAAGCCTAACATTTGAACATTTAGAAGAAATGGCATTACCTTTCGATCGGTGACATTAAGCCTTTGGAATTACATGCTTCGTCATAGTTTATTATCTCCTCCCAGTTTTCTACAAATTTGTTTAGATCATGATCTTCTTTGTATGGAGTTTTAGCACTGGTGTTGGCGCGCCTAAAAGCACAATTTGCGTGACGACTCTGTAAAGATATGTTTTGCGAAGATGTTCGGTTGTAATCGTAACCTTGGTTTCAATCGATTAACACTTATTTTTCTATCACTTTAAAGAGAAAATGTGTGATTTGAAACACAGGAACGTCACAAAATGTTTATAGAAAAAGGACAGTGTCTATAAGTGAATGGTAGCAGTGCATAACGGGAAGAGCCCATCCAAATGAAATATTGGTACAAACAGTTCAAATGGAAGTGAATTGATTAACGATGAACTAAAGTGTGGAAAACCTCTGAAAGCACAAACTGGAGAAATCATTAACAAGGTTGAACTGATCACAAAGCAAATGTTTCAAAGACACAGGAAGATCAAAAATTTGGAAAGACCTCGCCCATGTGACTATTATCCCGTTTCAACACTCCAAAAACAATATTATCAACAGTAAGATCATAAGTGCTCAACTCTTGTCGGCAAGATTTTTATTTTGTATGAGCAGTGGTTGCTTGGCAATTAAACGAGATCAAATTGACGAAAAGACCAGAGCGCGAAGCGCGAGGGTTCTTTTCCCAAGAATTTGATCGAGTTTAATTACCTTTTAGCAATCAATGCAAATAAAAAAAATAAAAATCTTGCCTGACAAGAGTTGAGAACGAATGATCTTCGGTTGGAGAATTAACTGAATGAAGCGTTAAATACGTCAAATTTTTTACTTTTGTCAAAATGACATTTGATTTTTTTAAATAGGTTGCTAAAATAATTCTAAACCAATGAGGTAGCGGCAAGAAAAGTAGCATGCATTCTTTTCAGTTAAAGAAACTTGTGATTGGTGCATGTTACACTATTCTTAATGTCTCATTGGTCTACAACACTATGAAGTTAATTATCAACAGTAAGATCATAAGTGCTCAACTATTGTCGGAAAGATTTTTTTGTATGAGCACTGGTTGCTTGGCAATTAAACGAGATCAAATTGACGAAAAAACCCGAGCGCGAAGCGCGAGGGTTCTTTTCCCAAGAATTTGATCGAGTTTAATTACCTTTTAGCAATCAATGCTCATACAAAAAAATCTTGCCTGACAAGAGTTGAGAACGAATGATCTTCGGTTGGAGAATTAACTGAATGAAGCGTTAAATACGTCAAATTTTTTACTTTTGTCAAAATGACATTTGATTTTTTTTAAATATAGGTTGCTAAAACAATGAGGTAGCGGCAAGAAAAGTACCATGCATTCTTTTCAGTTAAAAAAACTTGTGATTGGTGCATGTGACACTGTTCTTAATGTCTGATTGGTCTACAACACTATGAGGTTAATTATCATTAGAAAAACGCTTGTTCTCTACTTTTTTGTTTTTATAGCTAAGTAGATAACAAAAACTCCCTTCGTACAACCCAAAAAACCCCAAAAACTACCATTTTCATTTCTCTTTAAAATTAGCCGCTGAAATACAGAACGACCACGCAGTGCAGAGTAGTAAAAAATATTATATCGTATTTTTAGAATTTGCCAGTAACGCCATTCACGGCAGAACTTTTTAATAACTGTTACGTTCACTTTGGGAAGGAAAGATGATAGTGCTGAAATCCGCAGATTTAACACGAACCTTTAATGGGAATTCACATACTGCAACAAGTACAATAAATAATTAGTAATTACGCTTCAGCGATTCAAAACTCGCCAACTTACACCGTCCTATAAAAGCAATTTATTTTAAAGCATGCCGGAAAAAGTAATTAATAAACCAGATATGAGATACTCTTTTTATACGTAGACTTGACATTTTAATTAAGCTATATAAAATAACAGTAAAAAACCATGAAAAATCGGTTGTTGATTCCTTTTATCAAAATACGAGTACATACCTATATACCTAAATTACATTTTACGCGATATGTGTTAAATATAAATTACGATCGGATTATTTTCAACGATACGATCTTTGATGAAAGGATGAGTTTCCGTAATAAATTTAAAATTAATAACTTAAATACCAGTAGATTCATAATTTGAAGTTGCCGTTAGTATAATTAAGATGCGTTTACTTTATAGCTTTGACGTTTAATATACACTTGTGTTTATGGGGAAATCGTGTAATGGCTTTGTGAGAAAGATGCCACAATTTTTTCGTATTCGTGTGGTCAGTCGAAGAACTACAAGAAAACCACAACTCGGAGCTAAACAAGAATATAACTTCTTGTAACGATTGTCGTTTGTGATGGCGACAAAACTGACGATTTGTTGCTATTCTTCTACTTTTATAAACAATGTTATCTGCGTTCGTTGATTTACTTCAGTTTTTTAGATGACCACGAATCGTTCATCTTATAACTTTTTTTCGCAAATAGTCTAAGAAGATCCAATTTCTTTAAATCTGTAATTCTTTACTGGAATCAGTCTTTTGTTTATATTAGGTGGGTTGTTGAAGAAGTAAATAAACAGCTACTTTTATAATTTCAAAAGGCAATTATATAATTGCCATTATTTTGGTTTTTATTATGAGTATTATGACGTTTCGCTTATTTAGTTAAGCTTATTCATATAATTAATCATGATTTATCCAACGAGGGATCAGTGTTTATGTTAAATAGGGGTTAAGTTGTTTTGGAGGGAATTGGACACCTCCTTTGTAATTAGGTAATTACACTCATTTTTTTTTATTACACAATTTTTGGAATTAATGGAATATTTGGTAATTAAAAATTGTACAATGTTCACTTTAAGAAGATGGTTGACAAAAGTTTATATGTTTATATGAATTTTAAGTTTTGCGCACGAAAGTTTTGTGTTTTCGAAGTTTTGAAATACAGAAATAAATTCTCCGGTGGTAGAAAAAATCTTGTGTGTAATGCGGGCGCAAAATTCATTGCCCATTTCGGTCTCTCTCAATCGGCAAGGTATTATTTTGCGCTCTTAATTCTTGTCATAGAGCCATTTATTTAACTTAAATGCGCCCATCAAAATTTTTTGCTCATTTAATATTGAAATCAAAATTACTCGGAAATAATCACATTTAGGTATAGGAAGTGTTAGATCATTTTTGTAGCAAATTATCCGCACTATTTGAATCTGCAACAAAACATATGGCTGCCATTTGAAAATTTTGAATATTATATGTTTGAAATTCGCCATTTTGACTGAGACTACACGGACGCTCTCTACTATTTATTAAAAAACCAATCTTATCAGTGCGTAGCGGATACTATGTAGCGTACCTTGGCCAAAAATCTACTTTCTATCTTTTTTACGGACTGAGAAAATTAACTCCGAAGCAAGTCCCGAAAATTCAATTTTTTCGACATTATGGGCAATATCTCGGCATTTTTTTCTTTTTTTTTCTCTCCGGAAATTATCAAAATAATAAAAATATTTACGACATACTCTGTATATTATTTCAGGAGAAAATCAGACATCCTTTTCTGATTACAACTATACTACACACTAGATATTTATTTTTTTGAGTTGTTACGCAAAAAGTATTTTATTTTGTGTTATTATGCAAAAAACTATTTCATTTAATACATTATTGTAGTAAACACGGGAAAGTTGTGTCCCAGTTTACTGGTTTTGCGTACAGAATTCCAAATTTGATATTAGTGGGTATGTGTTTCATATAAGGATCTTCTACATACTGGGCAATTAGAATATTAGACACTTTTATCAGACTTATTCCACTTTGCATCCTAAAATTCCTAAGTACTTACACCTTGTTCGTCAAAATTAATTCCATACGAAATTTCCAATTACTGAAATTTTTCTCACTGAAGGGCTTAACAGAAGGAACATTATTAATTGGAGTAGAAGCCATTTTGTAAACAACAAAATATTGTTTTATTCACGTTGAACCTGAAAGCATTTTGTTTCATGGCTTTAACACACTATTTTTGAGATACCTGATGATACATTAAGTGTTTAAAGTTTGTCGGCCATTTTGAAGGTGTTCCTCCAGAGAATGCTTTAGTTTATCAGACATTCCACTTTTTCATCATCTATTTGAATTTGAAGTCAAAATCTATCATTTCCGATTTTTTTCAAAAAAATTTCAAAACTGTCGGTCATTTTGAGAAGGTGTTCCCGTTGAGCTACGACAAGCGACAAAAAGTCCTAGACTTACCTACTCTTTGATGCTCTTTCCGAATCTGAAGTCAAAATTTCTTAACACAAAAAAGCGACACACACACATCGAATTCATACCTACCTATATAAAAATTTTCAATCTCTCTTCCTCAGTTGTATAGTTTTTGTTGGGCGATAATTTAATGTTAAAGGATGTTGAAACCTTTCGACATTTCATCTATTTTGCAAATAGTCGGAAAAATCCACTCGATCCCATCCAAAATTGGACTCACCATCTCGTTTTCCACAAATAACAAATCTGTCGTCTCAATTTTAATTACGAATCAAGTGTGTTCCTATCCCACATCAGATTGCTAGAGAGAAACGTGCATTTTAACCAGACGCCAACGTCGAGAACCGGCTATGCATTAGTAAAAGCTGCACACGTTCATTTTTGTAGTGGTTCATTAGGACGTTGATGAATAAATCCTCTCAACATGAAATATGACACGAAAAGATCCCGTACTTATTTACTTCAAGCAATCTAACCTCTAACTTTAAAGAGTGAAGGATAAACAAACTTATGCAACATATGAACGCGTGTGTGTGTTCTTTATACAGTAAACGTATTGAATTTCCCTGTATCTGCTTTCGATCCCCCTGTGTCGAAATCCGACAGGAAATGAGCTTTTTACGTATTGATGGTACAGCGGCAACATAAAATAAAGTAAATAGAGCTACTGCATGATAAAAATTTTCGTTACATTTATAGTATTTAGTTAATTACGGTATACAAATAAATATCATCCAATTCACGCCCGTTAGACAAGTCATCGGGGATTAAGATCATTATCTACAAGCTTGCTTAACTAGTCAACATTTTCAATGAGGTTTTTATATCTGAGAGCTTTTCGGAAAGTAGGAATGTTCTGATGAGTAAATACAACTCGTTTACTATCTTAATCCAAACGCAAACGTTCTACCGATACACGGTACAGGTGCAATTAACTAATTTCTACCAAATTGGTAATGCAGGTGAGCGATGATAATTCCTTCCATACTTGATTAGTTCACAAAATAATGCTAATTGATGGAATTTCCTATTGACATTGATTTCATTTACAGTTCAATCTTTTCTTCGTTAACGAATGGAACAATTCTTCAACTATAATTTAAAACGAGGTATAGTATCTTTAATTAAGTTAGTCACGATTTCTCCCAATGACTTTGACTTGTGATAACATTGTGGAGCTTTTAAAGACTTCTGAAAAAGTCGTGATTCCCCAACAAAGACAGAACAGTTTAAGAATATAAGGATACTAATTGTTATTGAAAAGAAGAAATATATCGCGATTCTTTTTTGAATCAGTTCTTTGACGATTTTAACTAATAACAGATCGACGATTTTGATATGCCAAAACGTGAATATTCCGTTTCTTTTCTATTACTCGCTTACATATGACAAAAGGATTATTTACAGTGCGAACTTCTTTCTTTAGTTATTCAATTCGCAAATTAAAATTTATGTTCAAATGAGTCAGCGTCAAGTCAAAAGTTTCATGAATCCAGCCACCTCCCCAATAATTACGAGCTCACGAGCTTTTGATACCACAAGCTTACAATATTTGAGGCCCTTTACGAATAAGTAGAAATCAGAGAATTATTATTATGCAAGAATCCAAATTCTTTCAAACTTTTACGGTTTTCCTCGTAATCGGAGTAGTAACCGATCGTAAACCCTTATTGCCCTTCGTGATCATTGTGAAATATGAAACTGTTATAGTTATACGGATAAGTAAAGCTCTTTCTGTTTGTTTTTGCAAAAGCAATTGCCTTTTTGTCATTTTATAGCTTTTACTTCTAGTAACTGCTTTGAAGTGTGCTTATTTATCGCTTATTATCTTTACATTTCTATACATCTACCTATAGCTTGAATACGTTAATAAATACATGAAACCTAATATTATACCAAGTCGGTGTGAATACATTCACATCATTGTGAACGAATTTGTTTAGTCTATAAAATTTACATATAGAACGCTATAAATAATAATAAATTAAAATACATACATATAAATTTAAATTTTATTAGATATTTGTAACTTGAAAGGAATTTATCACTATAACAGGCATACCACACTGTAATAGTTTGGGTTCGGCAAGCTCACGATGACATTTCACTATTAGATTTACTTATTAGCATCAATTGCTGTTTTTGTGTGTCCCTAAATTACTTCCATTTTTCAAATTCATATACAGAATACAGTGTGTTCATTTTAAAACTTATCATCCCTGTAACTTAAAAACCGCAATAACTTTCAACATTCGCGGGGACACGTCGATTTTTATTTTAGGCGGGAACGTTTTTGACAGTCAAGTGGTCTTGATATGTTCATCCCTCTAACCCCTAGCAACCCCAATTTTAAAATCTCAAATCTAACTACCCCACTTGTTATACATCATTTGAAAGCCCCTTTCAATACCAATACAACAGTGTATTCCATTTGAAAATTGGGTGAGATTTGATAAAGTTATGGGTCATATAATGTGATATTCAACCAATCACGTACAGGTCTAGCGTAATGCGCGGGTGGCATATTTACATATCCTCCTATACAACGGCACCAGGGTGCTGAAATCTGTTAGTCTTTGTAGCGTACAATTCAGCTGTAAACGCTCATTGATTTAGGCACCTCCGCGAATTGTTTAAGTTATTTTAACACTTCCAGGTGAAATAAAGCAGCCAGAGTAAATTAATATAAACACATGTTCAAATAATTTGTTATTTATTTATTTAAAAAATATATGACTGAGATTGTATGGTATACACTATCTAGGTATATCTCCGTAAGTTGAAACCATATGGAAAACCTTTTTATTATTAATTTTAAGGAAAAAAGGTATTCTATATAAAATGTTCGGCATGGTCGAAAACTCAAAATACAATCATCAGATATCAATTTTTTTCATTCGTATACGAGGTTTGTCAAAAAATGTGATTTGTGATTGTGAAATGTGCAAGTAAAATACTCCTGTTTCGATAATTGTTAAAGAAAAGTTGGTCAGAATTGAAAACTGCGTTTAGATATGCAATCATATCCATTTGTATTAAATTATTTTATTATAGTTACATTTTAGTTTTATTTTAGAACGATATTTGATGATAAAATGTTACTTAAATCGACATGGTTAAATATTTAAAACACAGTTTTTAATGCTAAATAATATTGTCGCAATAATACAGTTGCGGAAAATTCATATTTTTTGACCAACCTCGTATACGATTGAAAAAAAATAATAAGTACCTGATGGTTGCATTTTAAAAGTTTTAGACCATGCAGAACTTTTTAAATCAAGTTTTTTCAGTACGTGTTTCTACAGAGTATTGTTGTATTCAATGTTTGCATTCGCTTTCATAGTCGTCAGAAAATTTTGTTCTTACAGTATATTTATCTTCATTTATAATTGTACTTAACACGATCTTACACGCTAGATCAACACGATGTAAAAGGGACTTTATGATTTTAACATATTCCTCCTCCATTGTGGCGTATAAATAACAAACGTGCACTTCACTCACTCTGATATGTATTAACGACTAGGAACGGAAATATAACGGCCAAATTTTTAAGGTATGGGTGTGGTGTCTGTAAGCACACACTTGCAGTGATTTCAGCTCTTGGAGAGGTGCCTAAATCAATGAGATTTTGTAGCTCAATTGTACGCCACAAAGACTAACAGATTTCAGCACCCTGGTGCCATTGTATAGGAGGATATGTAAATATGCGCGCGGGTGCACCATCTTGTTGAAAGTGTAGTAGGTCTTCTTGCAGTAAAGAATTTCCGTGATGATCCACTTGATTTTCTAAAGATTCAGTGATTAGTCCATCAACTGTGTCCCGAAACATATCTAAGTACACCTCCCCGGTTAGAGAATCATTTATAAATAAGGGACTTATTATGGCGTTTCCTAACATTCCTGCCCAAACATTTATTTTCTGGGGGTATTGCGTATTACCTTCCCGGAATAGATGGGGATTTTCATTATTAACCATTAAAGAAAATAAATAAATAAGTTTTTGTCAAATGATTGCTTTTTGACCCATAACTTTATCAAATCTCACCCAATTTTCAAATGAAATACACTGTTGTATTGGTATTGAAAGGGGCTTTCAAATGGTGTATAACAAGTGGGGTAGTTGCATTTGAGATTTTAAAATTGGGGTTCCTAGGGGTTAGAGGGATGAACATATCAAGACCATTTGACTGTCAAAAACGTTCCCCGCTATAATAAAAATCAACGTGTCCCCGGGAATGTTGAAAGTTATTGCGGTTTTTAAGTTACAGGGGTGGTAAGTTTTTGTATATTGTCAACATTATGAAGTAATAACTACGGTAGTATCTGTCGTCTTTTTGATTGACCTCATATAACCAGAAACATTTAATTATCTTGGTTGGAACTAGGGTTATATTATTGATGTCATGGATATTTGAGTATTTATTATAATTTAATTATCTAGTCTTCTTTCATTAAAAATAATAATAATTATACAATATTTGACGTTTCGCCAAATCGGGTTGGCTTCTTCAATGTATATTGTATTGAAAAATTGATTAAAAGAAAAATAAACTTTTAATTTTGAATTTTGGTAAAATACTAACAACATGCTTATTAAAAGTGAGGTTGGAAAGGAATTTCTAATGAGCTTTGTCGGTAGCTAATTGAACACACTTTTCCATGCGTTCCTCTTTCGTTTGCAAAAGCCAGCATAATCATAATTCCGTTTGCCTTATGTAGGTGCACCGTCTGCCTTCAACTTGTTTCTGTTTTGAGCTTGTGGTTTCCAAGTAAAGCGAAATTCTTCTCTTCTCGATTCTCGTCATTTACACACATTAATGTGCACTGAAAGTTCGCCAAAGCGAATAGATGAGACAACAATCCAAATTTAAACAATTATTATGTACAATCCCAAAAAATACAATAGCTTTTAGAAAAATGGGACAAGTATTTTAAAAATATTGTATTATCAATTTAAGGATCAGGAGGCGTTCTTGCGTTATTCATAGAATGTTCCAGCGGCAGTAGGGATGGACTCGGGCTCGGGCTTTCGGGCCGGCCCGGCCCGAGCCCGGCCCGATTTCGGGCTCGAATCCGGGCCGGGCCAGCATATTTTTAACCGGGCCGGGCTTCGGGCCGGGCCAAACTTTTTCCGGGCCGGGCCGGGCCAAAGGGCTCGGGCTTTTCGGGCCATTCGGGCTTTTCGGGCCGGCCCGAAACCAATACACCTACTATAACGAGAAGGATTATGCGTTCAAAGTTTAGTGCGCAGCATTGCTAACATTGTTATCGTTGTAATTACGATTTCGATTAATTGATCAACTTAGTACCTACAGCTCCACTCAGCAAACAAGATAGTCGGCAAACTGAAATAATGTATTTGAAATTTTTGACGCGGCAAATTATTTGTCCAATCATATTTGAGAATTCTAAGGTGTACATTCACAGCTGAAAGTAAATTATTACAGTTTACAGCTGACATTTTCCGCGGGCGTTTTATTACTTAATGCTTTTATCGTGTTACTCTTGTTTGTTAAAATCAGTCTTTCTGATGACTTCTCATGCAGCATACAATACATTTATGTGTATCCAACAATACACATTTAAATTAAGCGCCCAAATATTTTTTTCCGGACTGTACCTTAAAAGCTACTCTAGCGCCGGTATCCCCTCTCCAACTGTCTTGTTTGCTGAGTAGAGCTGTAGTATTGTTTACGAGAAAGCAGAGAAACAAATAAACAATTTTTTTTTTCGTTTATCGATTTGTTTATGATACCCAATAACAAAAACCCTGTGTCCAAGATATGGAGGGCCACTATGGGGATTTCGGAAACGGTAAGAGATAGAGTTTCGGTTAAATGGGAGAAAGTTGGGTAATTTTGAGTTGGGTAAAATGACATTTTTAAACTGACGAAATTCTGAACCGTTCCGAAGTTATGCGACAAAAAGCGAATTTTCAGGATTTCGTTTCTGACAAATTGTTACTTTGCCGTTGATGTTAAATAAAAAGTAAAAGAGCTTCTACAGGTACTTTTTAACGTTCTTTAACGTGCCATACAGAAAATTGAAATCTGACGTTTCGTTTTCAAGTAACCACCATCAGCTTTGTTTTTTTAAATCCAAAGCATTCTTTAACATTGCAGGTGTTACAGTTTGGAATGCGTTAAGTACAAACCTTCGGAGTTCTTCTTCTATTCCAAGGATATCTTTGTAATAGTATATTACAGTACAAGTGAAGAAACTAAGAATTTCGCTCACGCATATGCCGTTTCGCAAACGAGGCGTTAGTCGAGTTTGCGAATGCATAAAGTGAGCGAAATAGTTTCTTCACGCGTGCTGTATAGCGTTTTGTTCAATCCTGCTACTAGAATGTCAAAAATCTGCTTTTTAAATTTCGCAATTTTGACAATTTTATCTGTCAACACGTTATTCCAGTGGGCGAAATTTTTTTTCACCCACAATTAGTGAGTAATAATATTTTCGCCCAACCGTTGCTATGAGTGAGGAAAACAAACGCTTTCGCGTTCCGTATCCAAGTAAGAAACTACAAGTTTCCATGGTAGGATTGAACAAAATAAGTTTCCATGGTAGGATTGAACAAACATAATTTCTTATGTACCCCCAAAGAAAAAAAACCTGCGGGGTTATATCGGAAGAACAAGGTGGCCAGGGTGTTCCAGAAATGGCGCTTAATACTATTTCGGCAAACCTATTTGAAAGGTAATTTTTAACCACCTGTGAATTGTGCGCAAGTGCACCATCCTTCTGAAATCAACAATCGCGTACTACGGCTTAGGGTAAAATTAATATCAAGAGCGTCTTCAAAAGTAGAATCTAGTAAACTTAAGTAAAATAGTAAAATAAGTATAAAATCGCAATTAAACCATTAAGTGTGATACATGCTTGAATGCAGAATAAAAAGCTCTTCTAATATTATGTACAAAAAAATCAGGACCGTATGTAAAAAACAAAGTTGATGATGGTCGCTCGAAAACGATACGTCGGATTCCATTTTGCTGCATGCCATATTAAAGACGTTCAAAAGTACCTGCAGAAAGTTCTCTTACTTTTTATGTAACATCAATCACAAAGTAACAATTTGTCAAAAACGAAATGGTGAAAATTCGCTTTTTGTCGCATAACTTCGGAAAGGTTCGGAATTTCGTCAGTATAAAAATGGCATTTTACTAAACTCAAAATTGCCCAACTTTTCTCCCATTTAACCGAAACTCTATCTCTTACCGTTTCCGAAATCCCCATAGTGGCCCTCCTTATCTTTGACACAGTGTATAGTTCCTTTGTTGCTAAAAGTCGGGCCGCGGCCCGGCCCGGCCCGAAGCCCGGACCGATTTCGGGCCGGGCTTCGGGTCGGGCTGTGCTATTTTTCTTCGGGCCGGGCTTCGGGTCGGGCCAGACTTTTTTAAGTTCGGGCCGGGCCGGGCTTGTCTCAAAGCCCGGCCCGGCCCGGCCCGAGTCCATCACTAAGCGGCAGCGCTTGAAAAATTGCGTATCATTTCCTGGTTCATGGATTTTAATGAAAACCTTTGAAACTGCGGTTTGTCGATATGTAGCTGACTGAACACACTTCTCCAAACGTTCCTCTTCTGTTTGCAAAAACCAGCATAATCATAATTCCATTTTTGTTATTTCAGGTAATCACACCACTCAAAATGTTAGTATTCGTACTATTCACCTTTGTTTATTTGTTGTCATGGTGTGAGCTAAGTAGGGAATATTTAATTAATCAGACCCGCGAACGTTTTGTACATTTTGTCGCGCGTGACGTAACAAATTCGCATTAAAGTAGATATACTTTAATCTCATACATTAAAGTAGACATGAGATTAAAGTAGATATACATGCACTACATGTATATCTACTTTAATGCATGCGCTTCGAAGAATCTCATGTCTACTTTAATGCATGAGATTAAAGTATATCTACTTTAATGCGAATTTTTTACGGACGGACAGGACACTCACTCATTCGCAATTATTATATATGATAGTGCAAAATATTGTATGTATACAAGGTGGGCCAATAGTGTGTGGATGGAAGACTGTGGGTTTATTAACGAACATTTAGTTCATGGGATATGGTAAGGCTGCAAATCTAAAATATTTGCACTTTAATCCCAAAGTTTATAGAGGATGATTTATATCAAAGTTGCATTTCTTTAATACAACCCCCTGTATTCTTGGTCAATTCTAGTGCGACTTTATGTGTCACACATAGTACTTAAAACGAATCGTTTGGCCGCATGTGTCCAAAAAAATTGAATATCGCAGGGATCACAAAGCTTAGAAGGCCGTGACGATGCGATATTATTAAAACATGAAATGTTTAATTTTTGAACTATGAATTTATAAAATTATAATTGCGAGGTTATTATTTACAATTTCAATATTGAATTTTATTTTAAACTTTTTATCTTTAAGTAGCGGTAATATTTTGCGTTTCGAATTTTGAAATTATAATTTAGGATTCATTAGCATTAATATTTTGAGTTTCAATTTTTTATTTAAAATTTCGATTTTGAATTTTATGTGGATTTAATTAATTTACATTTTTGAATAACGAATTTGGAATTTTGAACTGTGAATTTTTAAGCTATGCGTTTTTCCTTTTTCTTTTATAGTTTCAGCAGTAAAAAAGTCAATAACGGTATCAATACCAGGATCCCGGGATTCACTTGATTGAATACCGAAAACCGGTATTCAAAATTTCTTCCAGTATTGCAAGCCCTAATGTTCGAAGTGTGCACCCTCATTATCGATGCAAAGAATTCTTTTTGTTAATGTACAGAAATTAAAATGGGGATGCCAACGTCTGCGAAAACTAAGTTTTAATGCAGTTTGTAAGTAAACCTCCTACACAAAGGGATGTTTTATTTTCACAAAACTGATGCCACCCAAATGTGTTCTAATATAGTTTTCATACAATTTAGGACAAGAATTGTTTGTATGACCATTTTTTTAATTTTCTGAAAATAAAAAAATGAGATTGCAGCAATAAAAATTTATCAAACGAGGGAAATTTGAGAAATGCTAATTTCTTATTCCAAGTCGATCTGAGATTAAAAGGACCGATCACATATTTAAATATAAAGATGTAGGTAATTTGATACGTAAAAAGAGTAAGCTCATATCAATAACTTTAACACACGTTTTTGTCAGTTTAATTGTTTAATTTTAAACACACCTTCACAGACATTCTTAACCTTTGACCATTCGCCGTCTACGTATAGTAGGTAAAACAAAACAATATAACTATGCACAGAAAGGAAGACCGTTATAATAAAAATAAAAAAAATGGCAAACTAACCTGGCACGTCAACTTGAACGAAAGGCAATAAATTACGTACACCTAAATTAAGTTATTAAGCTACTAACTCAATCGTAATTTAAATTTGTAATTCGTTAAAATTTTATCGCCTCTACCAATGGATGATCTAAACATACACCTATTTCTTATAATAACGTGAAAAAAATCGATTTATCTGAAGAATTAAGGAAGTAGTTATAGGAAAATCTGCTACAGAGGCATGTAATTACGTCACGCCAATTACAGTTTCTGGTAATTCAATTGCTACCTATAGCGATTTTTTTTTGTAACCGATTGACGTGATTAATAAGAAACATAACATAACGCGATTACAAAGCAATGCCGCCCCATTAAACGTATTAAAATTTTCGTAAAGAAGGGGACGAAATTATCTATACACGATGTTGCAATAACGATGCAACGCACAGATAACCGCACGTACCGAAGGAAAACATTTTATAACCATCGAGAGGTCGAATCGTTTAACCTTTTTCCTTTTTTGAAATCATAGAAAAATTGGCGATTAATCCGTTTTCTGTTATACGTGTGTCGTAGCTCGTAGGTGACATTTAAAAAAATTAAGACATGGTAAAACTCACCCGGGGCTCTTAAACCATAAAATAGGTACTGAAGTGAAACTCACCTGGAAAAAAAGAAGATATTAATATTCACGTAACAAGCAACAGTAAAATAATAATAAATGTGAGTGAGAGTGTAATAAATAAATGCGGAACATTGTCTCAATCCGTCCCTCGGAACCTCGTTCTTATTCATGTAATACATTAATAAATCGGGTGCTACACGCAATGTTTGACCGCTCAGTTTTGTAACAATGTTATGATGATACAAACACATAAAGAAACGTTATTAAAAGTTGTATTTGAGATCGTAATTTACTAATGGACTGACAAAACAATGAAAGCCGTTGTGAAATCAGAATCGACGTCATTTTGCCAATTTCGATTTGACATTTGGATTTCTAAATTTCTTGTTCGTTAAATTGTCCTGCCGAATTACACTCGAGGTTTGTATTTATACCGAGTAAATTTGTGTTGTTTAAATCCTAATCTCTTTCCTTTAGCAATTTGACTCGAAAAACTGTCAACCTAAAAATGCTCCACCTTCGGTGTCGCATTTTTATTGGTTGACAGTTTTTCTCGTCTAATTGCTAGACAACAGATTCTTATTAAACAACCCAAATTTACTCGGTAAAAGGTAAAATACAAACCTCTTGTGCAATTATAAGTGAAAATTGTTTGATTGATAGATAATTTGCTGTTATAATACATACCTACATTCTTAACTTTGGGGGTCCATAAGTAGATTATTTTTCAATAAAAATTCATAGACTTTGGGTATAATGTAGCCCAATTCTTGTTGAAGGTATGGTGGAAAACATTTTCTTTGTTATAATTAGCAGAAAATCAAAAACATTGCAACAGCTATTATTAAAGGAAACAAGTGTATCCTATTTTTAGAAGATTAAGGAAATCGCGAATAGCCCATGTATTATTCTCGTCACTCGAGTGGATATTTTCAAAATCACAAAAATGGATTGGGGTTCATCATACCTCCTTAAGCTCAAACACAGGGTACGGTAAAAAGACCTCCCGTATTTCAAAAGGCAATTAAAAACAAACAAAGCAAGATATGGAAAAAAATGCTTGTATTTCTGAAGAGTAAATACACTCCTGGGCAAAAAAAACAGGACACTTATTTTTTAAATTATCGATTAATTTTCAAGCTGTTTGGGTGTTTTTTTGGAAAGAAAGTAAACAATAGCCATATAAAATAACAAAAACTGGTATTTTAATAAAAAAGAAGTAAAAATGTACAAAAACAAAAAGAAAGAGATCATTTTCAAAAAATTAAACAAATTTTTAAACAACCAAAATTGTAATTCTTTTGGGTTTAAACCCTATGTTAATAACGGGTATTACCCCCTCGATTCCTTAGCAGTGTTTGTAAGCGTCTAGGCATACCTTCAATAAGATATTGAATCGTTTCTTGCGGCATCTGTTCCCATTCTTCAGACAAAGCTGTTCGCAGCCCGGGAATGGTTTCTGGCAATGATTGTCTTTTTTTAACATTCATCCCAACGTGTCTCATAGATGTTCAATTGGGTTCATGTCAGGACTTAATGCCACAATTTTTGCAGCGTTTTCGTGCCGCATTTTCGCAAAACTCAAGCAAAAATTTTACACTAATCTGAATTTTATCCGAGCACAAGTGAAAACTGTCATAAACGTAAAAAACAAACATAATTTTTTACTGCGAAACGACACAAAATGATACTTTTCGCAAAACTCTTCGTTGTTCTGGTCCACACTCCACAGCCAGCAGGTACATATAAAAACCATCGAATTGCGTAAGATTAATTAGAAAATTATAAAAAAAGATATATCTTGCTTCTATTGTGAAGTAAATTCAAGTTTTTCAATTTTTTTTAAGTGTCCGCTTTTTTTTGACCAGGAGATGCCATTCTACATTATTTATTTGGTTTTGAATATTTAACATTGTAAATTAGAATGGAGGCCCTTTGTACTACCCTCTGCCGGACACACCGAGCCACAGAATGAACCGGTCACCCATCCAAGTACTGACCAGAGCGCGAGTTGCTTAACTGTCAATACTATAATATTTAATATTATTTGATTTTGAATGTTATGTCCGGTAAATGACGCCCTCCATTGTTGACACATTGACAAAGCCTTCCCTGGAAGTAAAAATTGTTATAGAACGCCGCGAAGTGTATGCTGTGGTCCGCCCTGTGGAAACCACACTTCTCGCTCTTCCTGGTCCCCAACAAACTGGTGTGTGTGAAGCTGGCGTCTCATTTCGCGGAAACTCACGAATAATTTGGAGTTCTGGTTTCCTTTTTAATAGTTCTATAGTTCCTGATAGGTTAAACAAATGGTTCTGCACATTAAAGCGAAAAAATCGCTTCGGACAAAGTGAGACGCCAGGTTCACGCAGCGTCTCACTTTGTCCTGAACAAATTTCGACGATCTCCAAAGGCCATTTCGAAAGATTTAGCAATTTAGAAGAGTTCTGTGATGAGTTCTACCATATAAAAGCAATGTAGGATTTAAAAGAAATAAATTGCGCCCGGGCGTAGAGCACATAGAGTAATAACTATGACACGCTGGTCGAAATCTCGGAGTTCTGACTCAAATAAAATATTTTTTGTGAAGTTCTAATCATATTGAAGCATTTTCCAAAGAGTTCTAGCCACTCACGATGTTGTACGATTTTAAATAAATAAATAATGCTCGGACGTAGCACATATAGAGTAAAACTATGAGACGCTGGTCGAAATCTGGGAGTTCTGACTCAAATAAAATATTTTTTCTGTAGTTCTAATCATATTGAAGCATTTTCCAAACAGTTCTAGCCACTCACGATCTTGTAAGATTCTAAATAAATAAATAATACCCGCACGTAGCACATATAGAGTAAAACTATGAGACGCTGGCCGAAATCTCAGAGTTCTGACCCAAATAAAATAATATGTTTTGTGTAGTTCTAATGATATTGAAACATTTTCTAAAGAGTTCTAGCCACTCACGATGTTGTAGGATTCTAAATAAATAAATAATGCCCGCACGTAGCACATATAGAGTAAAACTATGAGACGCTGGTCGAAATCTCGGAGTTCTAACTCAAATAAAATATTTTTTTTGTAGTTCTAATCATATCGAAGCATTTTACAAAGAGTTCTAGCCACTCATGATGTTGTAGGATTTTAAATAAATAAATAATGTCCAGACGTAGCACATATAGAGTAAAACTATGAGACGCTGGTCGAAATCTTGGAGTTCTGACTCAAATAAAATATTTTTTGTGTAGTTCTAATCATATCGAAGCATTTTCCAAAGAGTTCCAGCCACTCACGATGTTGGATGATTCTAAATAAATAAACAATGCCCGCACGTAGCACATGTTCTTATTAATCAATGTTTTAACCTATTGGTCTATGTAATAATAATCGTGTTGGTTCTTTTTGGTATTGAAGAACCCAGAAACAACATTTTATAAATAGGAATTGCTCTTAATACTATACTTATATATTAAAAATTAAATAAAAACCTACCTTGTGATAAATAATAATGCCAGAGTTGAGCTTACATTTTTCTCCACTTTTCCTTCCATCGTTTTCTTTACGCCACAATGACTAAATCACCTCAACCGTCCCTCTACTATTCTTTCCTGAGCGGTTTAATCTCTGATTTATGCACTGTTATTCTTTCATTTATGTTTTTCTTTCATTGTTTTGTATTATTGATATTGGATATTTTAATTCATTTTCTGTTCAATCGCTTTTCCTTTTAGTTTTACGTTGCGTGTTTTACTTTCTCCTGAAATTACCATTGTTTTAATCTTTCGATGTTTTACCTTCATGTTATCTCATTATCTCTGTGTCCAATGTTTTCAAATTCGTTTGAAGATCTTCTTGCTGTTTCAGTTAATATAGCCCAACGATCCGCAAACATCGGCTCATTCAAATGTCGGTTGCATCATCCAGTATCATATTTTAAGTGTTTTCATTCCTTTCTTAGCTTCGTCTAATACTATTGAGCATAACAATGGACTTAACACACATCATTGTTTTAGTCTCATCTTTCATTCAAATTCTCTATTCTTCGTTGTTGGTTCTTACTATGTTTGTGTTGTTCTAAGTATTTCTATTGGTCTCTTATCTGTTTTCCAGTATCTTCTCTTCTTCGCAACCAAGCGCCATTTCAAGATCTACGATCTATACTTTTTGTATTTGTATATCTCTTTCCGCTATCTTTTTCCTCTTTGACTATCTGTTTTATTTCTGTGATACAACATTCCGTTCTTTTTATACTTTTCTTTATTGTGTTATCACATCTCTCTATTACCATTTTCCACTTTACTTTCTTAACCAGAAAATAATCAATTATACACATTTCATTTCTTCTAGGCTCCACTCTCGTGTCCCTATGTTTGTCAGTAATTCATTTTCAATGCATAGTTAAACAATATTGTTCGTCAATTCTTCTCTCTCTCTTCCCATGTACTCTTCTATATTTATTACACAATACACAGTACTATTGTGGCTTTTAGTGTTTTCGGTACTGTACAATTCAACGGCCACAAAGGTTCCAGTTCTATATCTAGATTTGGTATTCCTCCTGTTCCGTTTAGGTCTCACATTATTATCATATATGTTCCTCTCTGATTATCTTTTGTAGATCTCCATAGAAATCATCTTTGTTTTTTCGTTTTGTATTCACATGTACACCAAAAACATAAGCTATTATTACTGTCCATATCTCTTCATTCAACAACTTCATTTCTCTCTTTAGTATTCTTTCTTAATTATGTTCTTCAACTTATCTTGTATTATAATCAATCCTACTCCTCCCTTTACTCCTTCGTTTTCATTTACTCCTGACCAGAAAAGCCAATATCCTTTGTGTATTCGTGTCATGCACTTTTTTGTTTCTTTTCTATTATTATAAAGTGCAAAGCGAGAGCGACCATTACGGCTGAAGAATGAAGATACAAATACCACATTCAATCCCTCTTGATGATCAGGACGCAGTCTTATTGACTATTGTGAAGTGATTCCTTGTAACTATTTTAAGGACCACTACCAATAACATCAAAAACAGTTAACAGTTATTATAATAGGAGTACAAAGAGGTAGAAGGGTATGGTTAACGATAATTCATTTGAATTAATGAATAATGGATTTATAACTTTAATATTTATTTAATTTTTAATAAATATGTAAAGATCGTGAGTGGCTAGAACTCTTTATAAAATGCTTCAATATGATTACAACTACACAAAAAATATTTTATTTGAGTCAGAACTTCAAGATTTCGGCCAGCGTCTCATAGGTTTACTCTCTATGTGCTACGTCCGAGCATCGTTTATTTACTTAAAATCCTACAAGATCGTGAGTGGCTAGAACTCTTTAGAAAATGCTTCGATATGAATAGAACTACACAAAAAATATTTTATTTGAGTCAGAACTTCGAGATTTCGGCCAGCGTCTTATAGTTTTACTCTATGTGCTCTACGCCCGGGCGCAATTTATTTCTTTTAAATCCTACATTGCTTTTATATGGTAGAACACATCACAGAACTCTTCTAAATTGCTAAATCTTTGTTAGGTTAGAAATTTGTCCAGGACAAAGTGAGACGCTGCGTGAACCTGGCGTCCCACTTTGTCCGAAGCGATTTAATCGCTTGAATGTGCAGAACCATTTGTTTAACCTATCAGGAACTATAGAACTATTAAAAAGGAAGCCAGAACTCTCAATTATTTGTGAGTTTCTGCGAAATGAGACGCCAGCTTCACACACACAACAAACTGGTTTAACTTAGGTCGGAGGAAGTTCTCGATCATGTAACAGTACCGATTCGAATTAACAGTTACCGTTAGCCCATCTTCTTCGAAAAAATACGGACACCAATTCAGAAACGGTACACTTTAGGTGTGGTCGTTGGTGAAGTTCCTGAGGGTTTTTTGCTACCCAATAGCGTAAATTTTCTATATTTACAGTACCTACCTGACAAGTGAAAGTGGGCCTCATCAGACGAAAACAAAACAATGCCGTAATGAATGTTCTGAAGAATGTCCTCATACGCAGCTCTGCGAGTTTCAAAATCTCTCTCACTTAATTTTTGGGTAACCATAATTTTGTAGGGGTGCATTTGAAGATCTCTGTGCAGGTTTCTTCTTACACTCCTATGAGGCAATCCCAGAGCAATTGCGTGTTTAAGTGCCGAACGCTTTGGAGATTGCTGGATGGACACTTTGATACACGCCACCGTTGCTGCGTACTAACAAGAAACAAATAATGGTATAGATTCAGTTCTGCTCAATCAGATAACAAAACTTGGAAATTAGCCAAAAACAGTTCAAAGGATGTCCAATGAAGAAAGGACAAGTACTACTGGTACAGTTTCGGGAACAAAACCAAGAAGTGGTATCGACGATTTTATGAAGGGCGTTATAAGACGACAAACAATTTACCTACCGAAAATTTGAAATGGAGATGAAACAAATACTGAAACCTAGATGAATTCAAAAATTAATAAATAAAGAAAATAAACCGAGTACCTAGAAGAAATCATTTATATGCCATGTTTTAGCTCGAACGGTAAGTTATCCAATCAAAAAAATACGGAAATACGAGTAGGTACGTGATTTATGTAAAAAAACACCATTTTTTATCTTTTTTCTTAGATAACGGAGACAAAATCTGTATGAGTTATGCTACCTGTCGATTTAGTTTCAATTTTATGATGTACGAGTATGCTTTCCACTAATACTACATTTTACATTAATACTCGCACACCTTGTAATATGCCAAATTATGAATTATAACACGTCATAAACTTGTGTAAATTGTTGCCAATCTAATCGATAATATATATAAAAAAAAGCACACCTACATATTCAAATTTAATAAAGCATAGTTAATTCTCTACCTCAGCATATTTTGTAAATTTCCACACAAAAAATCGTAACTGTTATTTTTCCATATATGAACGAAGTATTCATTAGTGCATAAAAGTTATAGAGCAATAGAGTTCCAACAAACTTGTAGAATTTAAAGTATTTCTACGGGATCTCGACTTTTTTAAATCATCATAATTAATCACATGTTTTCCTTTTGTCAGTTAACATTTCTTAATACTGTTTAAAACGGGAGCCATAAAAATTGAATTCATTATGTATTCGCAAATTAAATTGCAATTAAGTGTAACAGGATTTTTTAAGGAAACCAAACGAAAGTAAATACTGTTGTATAATTAAAAAAAAAATTGTCTTCTTTATATACGACCAGACGACGACAAGGTAGAATGCATTTGATTTAACAATCTTAATATTATAGGTTTATTGGTACCTATATAGCCCCGTGCCTATTAAATTTTTTGTTTAAGAGGTTCTCATTATATTGTAGTTAAAAAGTAATTTATTGTTGAAAAAAAAAAGGATTTTCGTGATTGGGTATTATTATAGTAATTATCTAAATATCTTAAGCTGTTTGGGTAACATGACGAAATCGTGCAATCCCTTAAATTTTAAATGTATTTACGTAAAGCGATATTATATAACATTTTTTTGCGTTTTTTCAAACACACAGAACTGTTATTTATTTGGCTATAAAACCACCTGAAGTATTTCTTTTCTTCTCAGAAAATACGCCGTTATTTCTGATTTTGATTCTCACAGATGCTTTCGGCCAACATTCATTCGAGTAGTTTTTGGCGCGGGGGCTAGGCAAGTGTTTAACCTCAATCAGGTTTTCTTCATTTATTACCGAAACCGTAATTTTCCCATGTGGCGCTAAAAAGTCGTTATAAATGGAAGTATGTCAATTATATGATAATTATCTTCTCTTCTGTTACAGTTTAGGACGTTTAGGTACATCTCCACATTTTTTGTATGTTTACATAACTTATTAATATTATGCAAATATTCATAATGTGTCCGCCTTATGTGTGACACCTTGTCATCGCTACATTTTTCATTATGTACCGTTCATTTTCTATTTTTGCTGTTATAATTATTTGTTAGCGTAACTCGCATTATTTAAAATGTAATTTTAAAGTTAAAGATTTAAAAAAAAAATTTTTAATTTTTCCATTTGAAAATTTACAATAACAGCAACATCTAGGCAAAGATTGACGAGTCCAATAAATACATTGGTAGAAAAAATTAATTAAATTGGTTTAAATTTATAAAATTCAGGTTCATGTTGATAAGTAGGAAAACCCATATCGGAAAAAACAGAAAACTAGCGAGTTAACATATAAGGGGAGAGAACGCCTGGAGTTTGAGACCATACCGAGTTTGGCGTCCATATTATTTATCTCAATTTATTCTCAATCTCCAAGTTGCCAATTAACTTTTCCGTCTGGGAGGCTTTCTCTCCCTTTATGTGTTAACTCGCTAGTTTTCCCCATGGGCTTTCCTACTTATCAATTATGAACCTGAATTTTATAAATTTAAACCAATTTAATTAATTTTTTGTACGAATGCATTTATTGCACTCGTCAATCTTTGCTTAGATGTTGCTATTATTTTAAATTTTCAAATGGAAAAATTTTTTAAATCTTTAACTTTGTTACCCTCTCATTCACCCCCATCACCTTATAAATTTTATCAAATGTATTGAATTATCAACGATCTACCTGATGTTGAAAAACCAGTTTTTTCGAAACATGTAGTGTATTTAAACAAATTTTCCTTTCAACGTATATAAGAATATGAATTTAAGCCAAAGAAGGAGTTTCACACCCTTCAACTTTTGTTAACTTCACAATCATCATCTACTGTTCGAGAAACTGCAGCCACCTTATGGATCCCATCAATTTCTTGAATCAATTTGTTACAGTATTATTTATCTTATGGCCACTTATTTTTTTGGAGGGCCTCGTTGTGCCCCGCACGGCCGTTAAATACGCCACTGCGGGGGGCTACACCTACATTAAACCTATTCTGCTGTAAGAATGTTAGTGAATAAAATTTGCTAGTGCTCAGTAAACAGTTTCTTCGGATGATATTGATGCAGGTTCTTTAAAATATATATAATTTCTGTAATTTACTTTTACATTGACTTGTTGATGGTGATAGTCTTGCTGATGAAACGCATTTGGTTAAATAAAATATTTTTAGTGTCGTTATTTTTTGAAATATGTAGAGCTATTACTTCTAGGCAACTACAGGTATTTTTGAATTATGTATGGTATATATTAATATCTTTTGGACAAAAGACGGAAATCTTCAAAACGCATACCTATGTAAAATGTGTATGGAGGCTACTCTTTCTCAACAGTAATGACTTAAGCTCGAGAGAAAAGAGGATGCAAATCCTTCGCCTTCGTTAATAACAAATAAAATCCTTAGAACAAGTACTCTTCCATTGAGAAACATAATCTTCTTATCACGTATAATTTCATTAATAAATGCGATGTTTTTCAAAAATTAGGAGGAGAATTGCGTACAAAACCAGTAATTTAAAAAAAGTGGAAGAATATGTATCAGAGAATGGTGGAAGTGTATTTAAAAGCTCGGCTTATTTCCAAGTGAAATCTTGGTGCAAGAAATTCAAATAGCGTTACCGATGGCTCCGTTAAAGGTTTATTTATCGCTAGAAAAATAGAAGAAACAACCAAATCGCCTGGACGAAGGATTCTAACTGTGTAGACGACAAATTTGCACAGACCATAAGATGACCCCCGGAAAGACCAACTAAGAGATGGCGGCAGTGTTGGACATCAATCCCATAACAAGTGGTAAACACAGACCTCCGCCCAAACAGAAGCGGAAGAAGGAGGAGGAGATATTGTAAATGATATGGTACCAAGTGCAACTCATTGAAGGTTCAAAAAAATATCAAGAAAAATTTTTCCGATATTATTTAATTAGAATATTGCGTAAAGATGCACATGTCCTGTATATTTTGAATTTTCTTTATTAATAATAATAATAATAATAATTAGTAGAACTAATCGTTACTTGATTTCGATCCGTGCGATTAGTTAACCAGGCTTGGCCTGAGTATCGATAACAATCGAAGTACACAATAATAATAATAATAATATATATTTCGTGCTACCATACAATGTATTTACACTCGTCAATCTATCTAGGTGTTAAATTATAAGCTGATAATAATTAAGGTATTCATTGAAACTATAGAAGGCTTTGTTTAATAAATATTTTTTTATTGCTATTTTAAATTGCCTTAATTCTAATTGTTTTGTTTTATTTGATAATTTGTTGAAAAATTTTATCGACCAGTAATTTGGTCCCGTTTGCGATTTTTTTAATCTGTGAAAATCAGGGCGGAGATGATTACGAGTTCTGGTGAGATGATTATGTATGTTACATTGTTTCGAAAAATTTTCATGGTGTTTTTTGACAAACAGTAAACATTCTAAGATATATATACACGGTAGCGTTAGTATTTGGTGTTGTATGAAGTATTGTTTACATTCAGTTCTGTAGCTGCAATTCGCTAATACTGAATGTAAAGATACATATTTATGATTCTAACTATTCTCTGCTGCAGTAAGGGAATCGTAGAACAACGGAAAATCACGATAATTGTAGATGAAACTGTCTGCGTTTCAACAGCAAAGCTATCTTTATAAGTGATTTCGATAGAAATGAGGCTATAGTAGCAATATTTTTCTTATTTTATTGGGCTAGGTACATTACTTTTAATTCCAAAAAAGGTTTTTTTTTTTCGATTTCATATTGTTTATTGTAATTTGGTTAACAGTGTATAACATAAATAGTTTCTCGCCTAAACAATTTGTGCCGATAATGACATGAAATTCCAACAGCTTGCTTGTAAGGTGAGGAGTGCCGTAAGATTCTATTATAGGTACTTTACTGTTTCTAATTTATATTACATCACTTCGCCGCGCCGTCGAATACAAATGACGATTTTATCCTTCATTATGACGACACTTGTGAATACTTTCAAAGCTACACATTTCGATAATGTTTAACTTGAAAAATCAATAGTTAAAGAAAGATTCTAAAAAGTATTTGGCCCAGCTTTCTAGTTTCAAGTCAAACTTCCAAACAACCATTAAATTAATGCAAATGTTTATATTTTAATTATCATTAAAAAAAACTTGTGCCCGACAAAATTTTTGAGACCGAAACTATTACTTTATGTTAACATTTAAACACTTATGTCACTAAAAATGCCATATTTCAATCTCTTAATTATTCGAAATTTGTAAACCTCAACTTAAATTCAACTCTTGACAAACGAACACATAAGCATAATTTTAAAAGTAAAACTGCGGTCGATTTCCATAATTTTTTAGAACGTAATGTCTATTTGCATTAAACAAAACGGAAAAGCGAAATTATCGATCAATTTATCATGCTGCTAATTATGTAGACAACATAAACATTTACACTTTACTTCTTTTAAGTAAATATTTATAGAGGTTCGTAGATCGTGGAGATAATATTCCAACAACAAAACTGAAGCGTATTTATCTCAAGAATTGCTGTTAATTATCTACCATCTCCAGCATCAACTCACATTTTTTTACCTTTCCAGGTAATAATAATAAAATGTTAGGGTCATCATTTACTTTGTGGAAAACATTGTTCATATTTTAATTAGTTTTACAATTGACACATCTACTCGTATAATTGATAAATTAATTGATATATTTTGCGAATACTTTTGAAAAATATCAAAACCAGTTCAACAGCTACAAGAAATAGTAACGTGGCAACAATTGCCTTCCTCAGCTAGAAGATTTTAATATTAGATGTCACGATACTTTATAAACGACAGTAATTTATAAGATGAAATGGCGAATAACAAGAAAAGGGTGGTTTGCGTATGATTTAAAGATTCCGTTCAAATTACCCTTAGTTATGCTAGAAATGTTTTAATTCGTTTTATATATCAATCGCTGTTTTGCTTATTACTTAATCGTTGCCTTTATTGCTCGGTAGGAATACTTGAGACCTCGTTAATATATCTTTCTTTTGCGACTCCTGTCAACAACTCGTGTTCAATAATTGATAGGTGAAGCTACTGGATGCACATCGTATATTATCATGCAATGTAAACGTCTCACGACCTTTTTTTGTACATTGATTCGGGTCGGAATGAATGGCGCCGCGCCGCAGTGGATTATAGGGATTTCCCAAAACTGTCGATTTTCTTTCGCATGGGAAGTTTAATTCAATTTATGTAGTGCTTCGGTTTTCAGTAAAAATGTGAATATCTGTAGAACACTTTTGTTAAAAATTAAAATATGCAGGTAGGTTCATTTCGGAATACATAATAAAAGAGAGTACGCGTAAGCACCCCCGATTGTATAATGGAATTGATTACTGTCTGCGTACTTTCTTATTCTCAAAGTTCTAGCCCAAAGGACTGACGCAATCTATCTTCATCCAGAGACTTCAGGATTAACAATTTGACAAACATAAGCTTCGGCCCGAGACAGAGACATTAGACTTACAAGTATGTATATTTAAAAAAATGAATTGGGAACTTTCTAATGAATGAGGCAGTCGTTACTGCTGACACCTCTTCTATTTCTTTCAGTCTAAAAGATGTCCGCGTAATTAAATTATTTTAAAGTTCTATGCAGACGACACAGTAGTTTCTGCGAGAAATAAATTACATTCCCATAAACCCATAACCTGAAGCTGTGTGCATGGTAATTCGCAAACCACATAGTACTACAATGAAATTATATACCTACTTACATACAACCTTTAGCTATACCTACTTAAACGCCGTAGGTAAAATCAGACGTAAATTTGGATTTCAAAACACCCCATCGTATCAATGCAATTATCGATTAGTAAACACTAAATATGTAAATTCGTTACTGGTACTTACTTTACTAATAAGATGTTGTCTGTATTATACAAACTTGTATATGGTTTTTGAAATTTTTCGATCCAGTTAAGATCAGTTTAAAATAAGCAATAAATTTTGAATAAAAAATAGAAAACAAATGGAAATGGAAAACCAAACAAAGTAAATATTTTTTGTTCATTTTTTCAAGCCCTACAACTTTCTCTTTTGAGCGACCATATCCATAACCTCAAATTAACACATCTCGAGTTATTGACACTTTTCGGTTTTTCTTCTAAAACTCTTTTCAGTCACAAAATAGAAATTTTTGTTTCATGAGAAAGTTGTAGAGCTTGAAAAAATGAACAAAAAATATTTCTTTAATGAATATAATTTTATTGCTACAGACAGCATTAATTATTGCATATCAATTGTGTAGCATTATTTATTATATAATTTACATATTTAAAATGCAAGAAACTGCATTTGTTAAGTTAAAATGACTATTTCAAGCGATCATATGACTTAAGCTCATTCCTGTGTTCAATTTTCAATTAATTTTAATGTAATTTGCGGTTAAAGGTAGATATTTTCATCCTGTACATGTTTCATATTAGTCATTATTCGATAACATTTATCAGAAAAGGGACAGAAGCGAAAAACGAACAGTTTTCAGAACGCATGCTGCCGCGCCGTGTCCCGCCGCGCTCGATGCGCGGCAGAATGGAGTGTGCAATTTCGGACGCTGCCTTCTACCTTAATAATTATTGACGAATCTAAAATTTAAAGAGGGTGATTTTGTTCACTTGATCAAGCTCTACAACTTTCTCATGAAGCAAAAATTTCTATTTTGTAACTGAAAAGAGTTTTAGAAGAAAAACCAAAAAGTGTCAATTTTTTTCAGCCTTTTTTCGCCAATAACTCGAGATGTGTTAATTTAAGGTTATGGTCGCTCAAGAGAAAGTTGTAGGGTTTGAAAAGACCTACAAAATGAGCCGTGAAAACTTAAAATCCGAGTTATTGCAAAAACAAAATTATTTTGATTTTTTAAGGACAGAAATTAGTGCAACCTTAATCAATTCGCGAAATTGGATTTACGCTTTTCAAACCACCCCCCACACCCCAGAAAAAAACATAGTTTTTTATTTCATTTGTAAGGCGATTATGGAGAAGCTGACAATTTGACAGTTAGAGAGTCGAAGTCGAAGAACTATCAAATGGCCACTATTTTTCAAATCGTCGTATTTGTGTGAACGTGGATTTAGTACTAAAAAGAGAATCGGCTGCAAGTCATTGAACGCGGTCTCAGAAATAGGATAAAATAATACCTGTTTAAAAATTATATGTATATAATAACTGTTTTTAAGATCCGCAACAGATGGTAATGTGAAAAGGTAAGTTAAAAAATATGAGGGGCATCAGATTCTTTTTAATCTCAAAGTGGGCGGTGGTTGAAATAAGCTTGCAAACATATGTTCTAAAAATCTAGACAGTGAATGATGGGAACAATTCAGAATTACAGTGATTCACGAACATTACATTAGAGTTTCTTCTTCTTTTTTTTAATTTTGACAGGTGTTTGTATTTTCCATGAATGATTCAATCAAAAATTTAATAAGGTTGAATACCAACGCACTTGGACCAGCGATGCTGAAGTGGTATTATACCAGTTTAAAATGCCCAACTTCAAGGTCGTCAAAATGTTGCTCCGTTGCAGCAATAACACCCTCCTACAACTTAATTTTCTTGCCGGTAAGGTAAATCTTCTACTGTGAGAACATGTGTAAGTTATACAGTGAACAATGCGACTCTTGTGAGACGGCGCGTTATCGTGATGGGAAAGCGTAGTTTTCCGAGCCATTCTCGGCCTTCCCTTAATTTGTCCAAAAGGGCAGCGTAATATGTACCTTTGATATCAATATGTAGTATCCCCTTTACATTTCAAAACATCGTGGCCGACGGAAATGATTTGGACATCTTTGAGAGATAATTGTCACAGTCACGATCTTTCCACTGTTGAGATTTCTGTTGATTCTGGAGTAAAATAGTAGCGCGATGTTTTGTCGACAGTAACAAAACGACACAAAATGTCAACTGGGTTTTTGTCAAATTGTCAGTAGACATTAGCGCTCTTTCACCTTTTTGGTCAGAATTGAATAATCGCGACACTCACCTAACTGTTTAAATGTTTATAACACTAGCTATCTCCCCAATAATCAATCTTAGGTCACTCAAAACGACATCATGCACTTGATCAATTATACATATAGGAAATTATTACCGTTTTTTGATAGTCCCGGGACGTTTATCATCTTCAAGACTCATATCGCTTTTAAAACGTGTAACCATGGCCCCCACAAGGGGGGGACAGACAGGGTCATTTGTCCCGGGGCCCGTGATCGGAAGGGGCCCGGCGTTGAGTAGGATACGATTTTTATTACTGGTTGTTGAAACGAGAAAAGAAATTTTTTATTCACTTTTATAACTAAGTAATTTTTTTTATGAAAGAATTTGCTAATTATTAACCCCGAATAATTCAACAGAACTTAAGTAATTTAAATGTTGCTATTGTTTTGATGTGATGCTCTGTTGTTTTTCTTCAAGGGGGGGATCAAGAACTTTTTTCGATTCAATATTGACCCTGATTTCTATCGCGTTGAAGGCCTCCAAAGCTCTCTTACGTCTGCCCAGTTTGGTGTTCTTCTTAGGCACCTTTCTTTCACCCGCACGCACCGATCCTGGTTTACGTTGGCCTATTCCACTGAAGAAATCTCTACGATTTTGTTTGATGAATTCCGAAATTTTCGAATAATGAGAGCAATTTACGAGGAAATTTAGCCTGAAGTAAAGAGTTGTGATGGAACGACAATTTTTCCTGCTAGTACGCCAAAAGTTCACTCGCCATTGGAAAAGACTCGGACTTCATTTTTTGGACAACTCGCTGTGACCACTGTATTGGTTGGATTTTTGACTTTTATATCTGAAAATCACCCCAATGAACCCTCACGGCAGTTATGCCTATCGATATCGCATTGAGGTACGCTATTTCTATTGTAATTTTGAAAGAATCGCAAAATATCGCAAGAAAACAGTATCTGTCACTTTGACACATCCTAGACAGCTTTAAACATTATACTTTTTGCTAAAACTAGGCATATGTGCCGTAGCATGTTCTTAGGGTCATTTTGAGATATAAAACTCCATGATCGGAGCAAAACTATGGTCAGAGCAAGTTGTCCAGAAATGCATGCCAAAATCCAATTTTAACATGGCGTTTATATGGGAGTGTGATTATAAAATTTTCGTTACTTAGGACAATTGAACCCCTCCTTTTTCTCGCAAAATCGACGACTCTCGGGAAAATTCTCGGCCTTTCGTGAAACTTCTCCTTTCGCCCTTCAGCAGTGGAGACTATATTTTTCAGCTGCTTTTGCTGCGGGAAGATCGTGCGCGATCATTGTGAAAAATTGGTCAATAATAATTACGTTAACAACTCAACAATATAGCCCGAATTAAAAAATCATCTTGTTAGAAGCCCCCCCCCCCCCCCCCCAAGTAGTTAAGATATTATCTGGGGGCCCGTGAAAAATCGTGACCCCGGGGCCCGGTTCGGGATGTGGGGGCCATGCGTGTAACCCTATCGAAGGGGAACTGTCGCCGAATGTTTGTTGCATATTTTGCATTTAAACAACCGTTGTTTTTAAACTAAGCCTCAATAAAACAACTATACTTCAACTGTCATCATAAAAAAGTGTGGATATACAAACGCAACGGCCATTTGATCATCTAGCTAGAGAGCACTAGTAGTGGACTCGTTCATTTTTGTATAGGGTCTCACATTTCGTCAAATCAATCCTCGTAAATATCTGGTTTTGATGTATCGCAATGTATTCACTTTTAATCTCTTTCTTTCTTTCCCTCTTTCCGCGAAGATGTGAAATGAAAAAGAGAAGAATAGCAAGATTAAAAAGAATAAATTGTGCGTATATCAGTGCAGTGCTGTGAAAGATATTGCACGTGGTAAAGTATTTATTTCATGGTCTAACACAGCTAAAAACCAATACAACGATTTTCGTAACGTTGTATCTTGGCAACTCTTGTTTAATTTTAAGCAATAACAAATCTGTAACCCTTGATAATGACACAGTATCGAAATGAGTTAGTTTACATTTAAAGTAAAAAATTAGCTAAATTATTTGTTCTTATATTACAATAAATTAATTCTACCTAATTTTGTGTCTAGGGCCTACATCTTCCAGTGAAATGTTATATTGATGTTTCAAAGCGCGCTGTAAATAAGTGTCTTTAGTTATTAACTGAGAGTGGAAGAAATAATTTCAAATCTAAGACAAGGTCTGTAACCACTTGAAGGTGAGCTTAGTAGTGCTTTTCTTATGCCATCATCTTGGAACAGCGTGGTCTTACAATATCGTTCTTTTTAATACAAGCATCGTGGACTTTGGAGAATAATGCTCTTCAATAATCTCTCAACACACATACTTGTACTTGAATCATCCATACATCTGAATCGATCTGAATAATCTAATCATCACACCACAATTTGTACTTCAAGAGAAAGACATTTGATGGACGAATCGAAGTTGTTAAAACTTAGCAGAGACATTGGAATTCTATTTTCCATAAGACGCTCCTCATGTTTCCCTTTCTTGGATTTTCTTCTATTTTTCAAATAAGGATGTATTTCCAAGTAAACCAGAAGCGTAAGGAGTAAATTTTCCACAAATACCTAAGTATTAAATTAGTAATTCGTAAATAAGTGTGCTTTCAATTTTATTTACATACATAATCGTTCTTCTTTCTCTAGGCTCTCAATTCTCTCTGTGTTCAGCTCATTAAACAATCTGGAGAATTGGAAGTTTGGTGGATGAGCAGAATTCGGAGAAGCTACGAATAGCACCAATAATGATAGATACCAATGTCCGAACGAAAAGTAAGCCTATATTAAGCGAACTGAAGTAGGTATTTCATTTTACGCTGAACCATCAAATTTATTAAAGTAATCTGCATTTCGTTTAGAAAAGGAGCAATTTTACATTTTTATTTATTTCTTCGGAATCAATAGACAAAGTGCCACTCTGTAATATCACTTATCAAACAACTCGTTTAAAAAATGTAAGACAAGTAATTCCAAAATGCCACTTCTTAAGGACTACTAGAGAATGCTGAAGAATGTTAAGGACTTCCTGGAAATACCGTGAAATTCCATTGACTGCCAATAAATTCGAAGTGTTTTCTCGCGATTTTCAGCATTGTAGGTAAATACGAGGGACTGTCAGTAAATATATTTGGAAAACGAGAATGAAAGGGATGAATAAACAAATACATATTATTGAAATGATAATAATTAATAAAACTACTTACAAAATAACCAATTTTGGTCGTCATCAGATTTCGGGTGCAAATCCAACACTGTATTTTTAGCGAATTTTAACATTTTAAAAATCTGCTATTGTTCGCGATTTGTCCGTCCGTCTGGACCTGCTTCTGCAGTTTTGAACTACTCTGTGGGAAATGATTTGAGAGAGTTGTACCTGGCAATTCCTTATCATATTTTGGGTTCAGAATTTGTCCTACTCAGTCATGTAACACCTCTAACTCTAACAAAATTCGGCCATGGTTACACCTCGATTGTAGATTACTTAAAGCTGTGGTCGAATAAATTTAAATGTCAGTATATGAGGTATAAACAGGATTGTTAATCAAAATCACAAGATACCGATGAAATTAACGTAATAAATTCTTGCCAAAAGCAATGTTCAGTTATTAACTGGCGTTCGCTACCAAGGAACAAGACAGTTATAAAATGATCCTTTTTTTACAGTTTTTGTCCATTTTAGTATTACGGTCATATTATTAAATTAAATAATCCAATACATATTATGTTCAATTACATACATCCAGCTGTTCAATGAGGTACCTTACAAAGTATTTCTTGCATTCAATTTAATTAAATGCGCAAAAGAATCTATTTACATTCATGCATTCATTTTATAAAACATGCTTTTAATTACACGAAAATTAAATGTGTAAAAGGCGATGTTCATTGAAAACATCTGTTCGGTTTCCCTATTTATGGTAATACGGGAGGCTCGCCTTTACATTAAAGAATGTTTATACAAGAGTTAAAGTTATAGTAAACTGTTATCATTTCGAATGTAATACAAGCAGGGTTATCTCAAACGCGGTGCCTTTGAACATGAATGCTATCTTTCACTTTACCAAACACCGCGTCAAAATGGGTAGAAAATCTACAGTATGATTTTATTTAATGTTTGTCGCCATTTAAGGATATTTATTTCGTTATCGATGACAGGTTAAAGAAACCGTTCAAACAATTACATTTTATTTACTGTTTGCAAGATAATAAGGCATTACATCTTCGAACAATGTGACAACAACTAATTGCCATTTTGTAGCTAATACCTATTAAACACTTCATATGCGCACAAAGCTCTGAAATGTGTCTCGAGAATTAATTATCATCAATAAACGCCAAAACAACAGAACCAAAAAGTTTTAAGCGTCCAATTGTAACAGAATTTGGCTTAAAAAATCAACACAGTAAATTGAATTGTTGAATTTTGGCGATTTGTGTAGGATATTAAAGTGAATAATAGCACATAAAGATAAGGTTGTGCATCTAACGCCTCGAGCACTCAGCAGGTAGAAAAACCATTAGCTTTTCTTTTGCATACCTGTCACTGATTGCTTTCTGCCTTTCAAAGCAATACAACGTAAAGTATAAAAGCCTACAGGGAATATACTATACAGTATACAGTATATCATAATTGTCTATCATTGGTGTAAGATATACGAAGTCGATTAAACAAAACAAGAGGTCTTTATCCCACCTGTTGAAACCTTTCAGTATGTTTATTAAATAAGTACTTCGAAAGAAACTGAAAATTATCTTTTTCTTCAAACTTGCTACATTATTATTTTATCGTATCAAAACGGGAAAAATATTTCTTATGCAGCATAATTTTACAAACGAAGCCTTTCATGCTGTCAAACAAGTAAGAACTAACAGACGAATTATCAAAAACTTATTTGACAGTGAATACATATGAATTTTTGTCAGAAATAGATGAATCAATGATGGCTGGAAAAAGGGTTTCAATACTAATAATACCTGAATGGATGAAAATTAAATAAAAAGCACGTGTTGTGCACAATTTAAATAATTGACGTAACAATCTCATGCGAAGACCATGTTGGACCGACACAGAGAACTCCGTAATATTGCAGCACAAATAATCAATACGTTTTCTACATAATCCAGAAAGAAAGAATAATTAACCAAACATTGTCAAACCAACAAGTACCTTTAATGAAGTACAGTGAAGAAAGATTAATTGAATATCTAACGAAAGCGGGCCTGAATATTAGTGCATTACAGGATTAAAGAACTACAGTCGAGGAACAAAAGACTATTTGCCATTATTACTATTATTTGAAAAAGGAAGCTACCCTCCCCCCAGTACACAGAATACGAAACTCAACCACCAAAGAAGAACATTGTTACAGGGAGAACAGGTAAAGTGCCGTTCGCAAATAAAGGTGCAAATGAAATAACTTTAAAAAAGGAGGGGTAACAATGCAAATGAGTTAGTCTGAGTGGCAACAGAGGCGATGGAATGAATAAGAAAGGTATGGAAAAGAAGTCGAAATCCGTTATATTAGTAGACAGAAGAAATGAAGGGCTTAAGAATGAAAGCCACGTTTCGAGAAGGCAATACCAACGAAATTAGGGGAGTTACGGGGAGGGAGGGGCGTAAAAACTGCAAGGAAAAAATGAAGGAGGTGATTTGGGAGTCACCAAGACAGTGCTAGTGACATTTCCGCTAGCCCCTATGCGGCAACAGTGTAAATCCACCACTGAGTGCACCCCCTCTTATTATCAAATAGTTTTTGGAAAATATTGTCACACATCAGGCAGATTGATGGTTTCATTTCATTCATTAGTATTAGCTTTCGTGTAGTTACTTTTATTAACACATAATTTTCATTTTCATACGATGTGTGCCCTCAATCCAAGCAAAAAACAACCTAAAAAGCATCAAAACATTGATAGATGAAGACCACCCTAAAAAAGTACAGTATAACCGAAAAATTGTAAATACAAAAATAACAGTTATGAATAGAGCATACATGAGATACAACAAACTAATATAATCGATGGAAGACAGAAGTAAGAAACCGAACGTAGTAAACAACAAGAAGAAAGTACCATTGCGATAAGGACGGTAGCTAAAAGGTTTCTGGAAAGAACAGACGAACGAATAAGAAAAGTAACAATAACCTTCTAGGTATAAAAATCTGAACAAGGTATACAAGTAAAAAATAAAGAAATGGCCCAGGAAATAAAAATGGATTTGAAAGAGCAATATGAAAAAAACAAGGCAGGCATTTTGAAACAAAACAACATAAACATATAAGTATAGTCGGATTCACCGGGTTTTAGGTATGACTCATTGCAGTAAAGTATGATAATCGACGTGACATAGTTTTCTGTTTCTGTAAATAAAAGTATCAGTAAAATGCAATTGAGAAACGTATGTCGTTCCGTTTATTTTATGTGCAAGCAATGAAACGTATGTCCGTGCGTTGAAACAGCTGATCGAACTCGATTGACAGATTACACAAAAATTAACAGTAGGAATTATTTATTAGTTACGACATACCGAGCGTCTGCATTGATGCATACGATTTGTAGCGATGAGTCATACCTAAAAACCGGTGAATCCGACTTTAACAGAGTCTAAACAAATATTTTGTAGGAACTTAAAATGTCAACTAGAAGCGGCCAGTAAACAATAAAAATAGTAATAGTACAAGGTTTAAAAGGGAACGAAACCGTAAAAAAATAAGTGCTTCAACGAAGAACGTATCAGAAAAGTACAAAATAATCATAAACGCTTTTAGAAAAAGAGAAAGAACGTGTAGGAAAATTCTTAATTTAGATTACGGGTAATCCCCAAAATAAAAATGACAAAAAGTAATAATATATACCTAACTAAACTATTAACTAAATACTTATTACTAAGTTGCACACTAAAAAAAAATAGAACACTAAACAATTTATCAATTACAAAAAAAAGAACTATTAATTTTAATTTAATTTCAATATAAAACCCCTATTTTTGAAAATAAAAAAGAAACGAAGACAAAATTTTGAAAGGGAGATATAATAGAAATAATAGGAATAACTGAATGCTAATTGGAGAAAATGAATGGGCTACCAATAAATTGAATACCGACACACGATTTAAAACGAAACAAAAGTCCAAGGAAAGACGGTATTATCGCAGAATTATTCCGATATGAAAGAGGATTCTTAACATGGAGAATATACAAAAATACATGGGCACAGAAGAAAAGTACCAGAAGAGTGTACAAAGGCACCATTATGTCTTATATTAAAAAAGGGGGTTGCAATAAACTGGAAAAACTAACTTTTCTCATATAATTTACAAAATACTAGCAATGAAGATTAAAAATACGATGAGCGTCTAACCAAAATGTGTTCATGTACAGGGTGTACAACTAAGAAAGGAGGTCGGCCATAACTCGGAAACTATTTGAGATAGAACAGTGAAATGAAAAATTATATGATAAATGTGGCCAAGAGAAAATGCTGGAAATTATTTATTTTCAATTTTCTACCATTGCCGCCAGAGGGCGTTTCACTGATTTCAATTTGAAATTCCCATTTTTTGGGCAATTTTGCTCAGTAAGGTATTTAAAAAAATATATTCGTTGTAAACTAGTGATCGATATGTAAAACTTTGTTTAATGAATTTTTATGATTGCTGTCAAAATAAAGGGAGGGGGAACTAAATTACGTGTTACTAGAAAAAATCGTGTAACTTCGAAACGGGTTGCTTGAATTTGTCAAGATTGGTCTCGATGAATAGACAATACTTGATATTACCAAAAAAATTCAAATACTTTACTGAGGAAAATTGCCCAAAAAATGGGAATTTCAAATTGAAATCAGTGAAACGCCCTCTGGCGGCAATGGTAGGAAATTGAAAATAATTTTCAGAATTTTCTCTTGGCCACATTTATTATAAGATTTTTTATTTCACTGTTCTACCTCAAATAGTTTCTGAGTTATGGCCGGTTTCCTTTCTTAGTTGTACACCCTGTACATTACATTACCTTCAAATATGCATCGTGTGAAATCATCCTCGACATTTACTAAGGAAGCTGCAGGTAAATGTCTACATTTATGAGGGATGTCATATTAAAATAATGTAGGAAGACATAACATTTTCGTTTAAATGGGATCCCAAAGGAGCCAATTATAAGCACCATGCTGTATAAATTATTAATTAGTATCATTAAGTCTCGCAACATGCAATTCTGACAAACACTTTTTGATTCTTATCCTAAAAATATCACCAAAAAATCGAAAACATACCAAAAAAATAATTTGGTCAATAAAATAAATTAACGTGTAAAGTATTTAACTTATGAATTATGTAAATAATCCTTTCATAAATTTTTCCCCGGTATTAAAAAATTAAATAACTTATTTTATTCAATAAACAAAACGAAAACTAAAAAATTCTTTCGGGATCTGGTTTTTTAAAACTAATGAAGTAGTAGCGCCAAGTCGTAAGTATATTAATTGCCTTTTTTACATAACTATTTCTATAGCTCTTTAGATTTTTATGAGGATGGATATTTGTTTATATATACCAAAATGAAAATTTAATAACCTCATTTATATGCATAAATTATTGAACTAACTAATTATATACTTATTTAAAATTCTAAACAATACAATGAAATTTAGATTTCAATTCTTTATCACAACAAAAATGGGTCAATACACAAAATATGATCAAAACTTGAAATTTTTGGCAGTGAAACCTTCTATTTAGTTACGCTATACAATTTTCGAATCATTTAGAGATTTTAGATATTATAGAACTCCATTGACATTGAAATGTTCCGCCCGTTTCTTATGTCACTTATGTAAAATCCCCAAGATGCGCGCCAAATTCGGAGTGCTACGCAGATTATTTTATTATGAAAATTTTTGGAAATATCTACGAAGTAAGTATTTTCTCCCACGCAGTTACAAAATTTTCTTCCGATCAAGGAGAGAAGATAATACCTGTGCTAATGTTTTCGCTTTTAGGCAACATTCTCTTTCTCCTCAACAAAAAGAACCTCACAGTCAGGTAAAATTATTTAATCCTTAAGGAGAAAGACACCTTCAGGTAACAATATTTTCTCCTAAAGAAGACAATAAGATTTCTTCATATATAGAAATCTTCGCGGAAATCTCACTTTCTAGCCAAGAGAAAAATCAACTCTGTACCACAATCGTAGCAAAAAATCCAAAATAAAGAGACGATTTTGGTTAAAATATATATGGAGAACACGTAGACTGGATATGGTTCAAACCGCATTAGTATAATTTATCAAGATGGTCAAGTCTTGGTACAGAAAAGGCAACATTTATACTAATTGTTTTGCACCACCCTACAATCATGCATTTGCAAAGAATTATGGACGATAAACCGTAACACGAACCATTGGTTAGGAGAACATTCTCAGCCCGCTGTACAAATAAACATCCATCCCGGAATACAAACCTTATGCATCTAAACGGAACAGAAAAAAAAGAAAATGGCATAATGTTTCAGTCCTCTGCCACTACTGGCTACAAAAGTGACGGAGATGGACTGCTTAAGCTTCCTTGAGACTCACCAGCGAACGGGAATATAAAGATAGGTAAAAGGGTTTGGAGGGAATAGAGTTAGGGTGATGAAGGGGACGACGTAATGTTCCAGCATATTCATTTTTAGTTCTCAAGTGGAAAAGGAGTTGAATGGTCTACGTTTCCCCGACGATGGAACCGTAATAATCGCGATACATAAATGGTTCCATACGCAGCTAAACATTTCTTCTCAGAAGAAATTGAACCATTAGTCGATAGGTAATAAAAGTTCAGTGAGAGGCAAGAAATGGCGCGTTCCCAGTTTAAAAAACAGATCACCACTTAAGCAAATATTAAGCTGCAACTTGGATGTAGAACTCAATTCCGGGAAATTGAAACAAAGTTTCATAACGGCGGCTTCCTTGTATGAAACTGAGTTTCATAACGGCGGCTTCCTTGTATGAAACTGAGTTTCATACGCCATGGAATTGAGTATTACGACCTTCTCCGCTCCTGCTTAATTCATTAGGAGAAGTGAACGTGTTGCATCATTACCATGATGTGTAGTAGTACTGAGACGCTGTTGCTTGCATTGTTGATAAAAAAGAAGTAGTTAGAAAACAACTTTGATTCAATGTTTTTTAAATCTCATAGAGAAAAATTCGGCGATCTTTTTCTCACGAAAATAAGTTTTTTAAATTGTTTTCCGTGAGCTGATGAATTACATAAAGGAAAACATGCCAACAAGAGCACCGTAATGGAAGAAAGCAGGAGAAAACTTGCCTTGGTCTGAGATAATCTGCATTATGTCATAAGTAATTTATTGTGCATGGGAATATAATAATTTTTTTTTATTGGTGTCCTATTTTAGCCTTTTAAACCACGCCCCAGCGTGTTTAAATCGCGTTTTATAACACGCGCGTGTTTTAAAGTTGCCATGCCAACATCAACAAATTTAAAAAACGGGAATTCTATTGGTTATTGATCTGACAGGAGTACTTTGTTACGTCAAATAAAATGACAGATTGCATCACCAATTTGAAAAATAGCGTAAAGCATTCATGGATAACTGGTCTTTAAAACACTTGCTCTATTGCAAGCACTCGGCTGCGCCGTCGTGCTTGAAAACTCGCGCGTGTTTTAAAGACCTGTTTATCCACTTATACTTTAATATACTAATAAATAAAATAGTACAAAAAGACTGATGATAATAAAAATACTGTTGGGTAAGTCCCTAATTTGGGCGTGTATTTGTTGATTGAGATGCTTTTGTTGTTCCTCCGTTGTGTTGTTGAGTTCACTTTTATCTGCAACTTTTTATTTTTAAAAATTTTAAACCAGTAATAATAGTCTTTCTGTTTGTTTCTTGTCCTCGCTTTTTGATTGTCTTATTCATTTTTACAAACTTCATAATTAAAATTATGCCCTTTTCATTTCTGAGTGTAATAAGCACCAAGTGAGCCAAAAAACTGTCTTGAAACAGTTTCCAGCAATAAAATCGAATTGCTCTCGTGCAAGGAGGTCCATCCGGAGATTTCGTTTCCATCACATCTTCATGAGTAAAGACGAGTTAATTACACCAATGCAGGGCCAACCCGTCCGATCAGAGATTCAGAGAAGACACACCTAGTATCAGAAGTAATAGCACTCAGAAGAGGTATTTCTGCTAAAGATCTCTAGAGACCTGCTCTATGTCTCAAAAAGTGAAAAATTATACTGAAAATGCCAAAGATGGGGGTTTTCAAAAAAATATATGATAAACCATTCGCAAACATACTAAATGGGTCTCCCCAGTAAAGTAGTAATTAATTTGAAATTTCAAGCTAACGCTTTACGTGGCACGTCGAAGAATACATAATAATCATTTCAAACACGTTGAATGAAACTAAACCAATTAAGACGTGCAAAATAAGCTGTTGTCTCAAAATCATTATACATAAGTACATTTGAATTGATTAATAAAACCCAATAAAAGTTTTTCGGAAATAACACGAAGAGGTCATTCATGTTTTTAAAATAAGGACAAAAAGTTCCTTCCAGTTACTCGCGATTCTTTCTAATCTACCAACGTTCGTGTACTCAAACCCCCTTTAACTAATCCCTTACCAACATTAAATTAAATTAATTAAATCCGTGTACAGCTTTCAAGTCTTTAACGCTAACGAGGATGAAATCCATTGTCACTTGTATACTAGATATGAATTACATTATGCATGAGAAATAGGAAAACGTGTGTAATATAAAACGTGGAAAATATGATTTGTATTAAATATTCAAAATGCATTCTTCTTTGCGAACCGTACAACTTGTTCACACGAATCGATTTTTATCGTACCACGATATACGTGAACGTAAATGCTTTCAAATCCTGCAATTTATGAATAGAAAATACGCCACTAAATAGAATTGGGATCCGAAGCGATAACTATACAACCGTTATGTAATTGAAAATGATATATTTGTTTAAATTTTAAGAGTACACTAACTAAAAAAAAACAACTATAAACCGTTTAGCTTTCATTATTGGCCATTCTGTAAGAAATCGGTTAATAGCTACTTATTAGTCGACGCTCCTTTTTGCCTACATAGTAATTACACTGTAAATGGCTGGCCAATTTAAATCAAATATTAATGGTGCTTATATCCTATTTTTGGTAATCACAAAATGAAATTGAGTTCGATGCATTTTATTATTATTCTTGATTGCTACCTTGAATAAGAAAATGGTGCCTTTAACTTGTTCTAAGCAAGGTCTTTACCTCTGAAACCAAGGAAAATTCAACCGCCACTTAATGATTATAGACTAAGCGGCAGTGACAGAAAAAGTGGCGTCATTTACTCCCTTCTGCCAATTTTGGCTTAAATAATTTATAATTTTTAGAACTAATTAAAGCTATTTCCAAGTATTACTCGTGGATACCTCGGGCCGTAATCGGTTTTGAAATTGTAACAGATTTAGCTATCTTTGAATGATTTCTTACCGTCTGCCACCTACATAAAATAAAAATTAAAAAAAAAATAGTTGGCGGACGTTTATCGGCAGAGTAATTCCATAGATATTAAGTTTGATACACCCCACGATAAAATGTAAATAAAATACGACTCACCGAACAATTTCTTCCCGTCTGCCAGTGCGTCGATATTGTTATTCATGTCTCAGAAGTTGAGAAAAAGCAAGCGGCGGACACTTAGTCCGTCTAGAAGCGTCGAGGCGCTTTATTAAGATTGCATAATTTTACATATTTGTTGAACAATTTGTTACCATCTGCCATTGAAGAATTGAATAATTTTATACTAAAAGATTGTAAAATAATAGGTGGCAGAAGAATGATCACATTACAACATAGTGGCAGAAACGAAAATGCGCGTTAAAAAAATTGGTATATTTTAACAACTAGTTCCCTTCTGCCAATTTCCAAATAGAAAGTTTACATAACAATAATCTTAAATATTAAGTGGCGGATATGAATCTTGTATAGTATGGCGGCAATAGGGTTTCAAAAGGGCACTTATTCGGCTATCGACAATTTTAAAATGAAAAGGGTTAGCAAATCAATTACTTCCCGTCCGCCAATTTCCTAATGGATAGTTTACATAACAATAAGCTTAAATATTAATTGGCGGAAATTAATCTTGTATAGTATGGCGGCAATTGGGTGTCAAAGCCTTAAAAGTGCACTTATTCGGATATCGACCATTTTAAAATGAAAAGGGTTAGCAAATCAATTACTTCCCGTCCGCCAATTTCCTAATGGATAGTTTACATAACAATAAGCTTAAATATTAATTGGCAGAAATTAATCTTGTATAGTATGGCGGCAATTGGGTTTCAAAGCCTTAAAAGTGCACTTATTCGGATATCGACCATTTTAAAATGAAAAGGGCTAGCAAATCAATTACTTCCCGTCCGCCAATTTCCTAATGGATAGTTTACATAACAATAAGCTTAAATATTAATTGGCGGAAATTAATCTTGTATAGTATGGCGGCAATTGGGTTTCAAAGCCTTAAAAGTGCACTTATTCGGATATCGACCATTTTAAAATGAAAAGGGTTAGCAAATCAATTACTTCCCGTCCGCCAATTTCCTAATGGATAGTTTACATAACAATAAGCTTAAATATTAATTGGCAGAAATTAATCTTGTATAGTATGGCGGCAATTGGGTTTCAAAGCCTTAAAAGTGCACTTATTCGGATATCGACCATTTTAAAATGAAAAGGGCTAGCAAATCAATTACTTCCCGTCCGCCAATTTCCTAATGGATAGTTTACATAACAATAAGCTTAAATATTAATTGGCGGAAATTAATCTTGTATAGTATGGCGGCAATTGGGTTTCAAAGCCTTAAAAGTGCACTTATTCGGATATCGACCATTTTAAAATGAAAAGGGTTAGCAAATCAATTACTTCCCGTCCGCCAATTTCCTAATGGATAGTTTACATAACAATAAGCTTAAATATTAATTGGCAGAAATTAATCTTGTATAGTATGGCGGCAATTGGGTTTCAAAGCCTTAAAAGTGCACTTATTCGGATATCGACCATTTTAAAATGAAAAGGGCTAGCAAATCAATTACTTCCCGTCCGCCAATTTCCTAATGGATAGTTTACATAACAATAAGCTTAAATATTAATTGGCGGAAATTAATCTTGTATAGTATGGCGGCAATTGGGTTTCAAAGCCTTAAAAGTGCACTTATTCGGATATCGACCATTTTAAAATGAAAAGGGCTAGCAAATCAATTACTTCCCGTCCGCCAATTTCCTAATGGATAGTTTACATAACAATAAGCTTAAATATTAATTGGCGGAAATTAATCTTGTATAGTATGGCGGCAATTGGGTTTCAAAGCCTTAAAAGTGCACTTATTCGGATATCGACCATTTTAAAATGAAAAGGGTTAGCAAATCAATTACTTCCCGTCCGCCAATTTCCTAATGGATAGTTTACATAACAATAAGCTTAAATATTAATTGGCAGAAATTAATCTTGTATAGTATGGCGGCAATTGGGTTTCAAAGCCTTAAAAGTGCACTTATTCGGATATCGACCATTTTAAAATGAAAAGGGCTAGCAAATCAATTACTTCCCGTCCGCCAATTTCCTAATGGATAGTTTACATAACAATAAGCTTAAATATTAATTGGCGGAAATTAATCTTGTATAGTATGGCGGCAATTGGGTTTCAAAGCCTTAAAAGTGCACTTATTCGGATATCGACCATTTTAAAATGAAAAGGGTTAGCAAATCAATTACTTCCCGTCCGCCAATTTCCTAATGGATAGTTTACATAACAATAAGCTTAAATATTAATTGGCAGAAATTAATCTTGTATAGTATGGCGGCAATTGGGTTTCAAAGCCTTAAAAGTGCACTTATTCGGATATCGACCATTTTAAAATGAAAAGGGCTAGCAAATCAATTACTTCCCGTCCGCCAATTTCCTAATGGATAGTTTACATAACAATAAGCTTAAATATTAATTGGCGGAAATTAATCTTGTATAGTATGGCGGCAATTGGGTTTCAAAGCCTTAAAAGTGCACTTATTCGGATATCGACCATTTTAAAATGAAAAGGGTTAGCAAATCAATTACTTCCCGTCCGCCAATTTCCTAATGGATAGTTTACATAACAATAAGCTTAAATATTAATTGGCAGAAATTAATCTTGTATAGTATGGCGGCAATTGGGTTTCAAAGCCTTAAAAGTGCACTTATTCGGATATCGACCATTTTAAAATGAAAAGGGCTAGCAAATCAATTACTTCCCGTCCGCCAATTTCCTAATGGATAGTTTACATAACAATAAGCTTAAATATTAATTGGCGGAAATTAATCTTGTATAGTATGGCGGCAATTGGGTTTCAAAGCCTTAAAAGTGCACTTATTCGGATATCGACCATTTTAAAATGAAAAGGGTTAGCAAATCAATTACTTCCCGTCCGCCAATTTCCTAATGGATAGTTTACATAACAATAAGCGTAAATATTAATTGGCGGAAATTAATTTTGTATAGTATGGCGGCAATTGCGTTTCAAAGCCTTAAAAGTGCACTTATTCGGATATCGACCATTTTAAAATGAAAAGGGTTAGCAAATCAATTACTTCCCGTCCGCCAATTTCCTAATGGATAGTTTACATAACAATAATCTTAAATATTAATTGGCGGATTTGAATCTTGTGTAGTATGGCGGCAATAGGGTTTCAAAAGTGCACTTATTCGGCCATCGACCGTTTTAAGGGAAACGGGTTAACAAATCAATTACTTCCCGTCCGCCAATTTCCAAATGGAAAGTTTACATAACAATAATCTTAAATATTAATTGGCGGATATGAATCTTGTATAGTACAGCGGCAATAGCGTTTCAAACGTGCACTTATGACGCAGTGGCGGTTTCAAGGGGGGGTAATTGGGTAATAACCCCCCCTAAGAATTTTTCGTTCGCTTATTAATTATTATTCTTAAAAATTATCAACACTTCAAACAAACAACTTAAGTTATGGTGAATCTAGTCGGCGATTTATGACGGTGAATTTTTCCAAAACTGCTGGAGCGAGTCTTGGAAGGGACCGATACTCGATATTTTTTTTAATTACTCCCCCTAACCCAGTTGGCTGGAAACGCCATTGTTATGACGGCTCGACCATTTTAAAATGAAACGGGTTAGCAAACCAATTCATATAGTAGTATATTATTCAACAAGCTTGTAATGATAGCTATTACTTACGAAGATGTAGTTTGCCACATGAGCCGCCAGACGAGTGTGAGTGAGTAATACCTATTACATGCGAGTAGAATACTATACTTTTTCTACGACTAGCTTTTTAAACAAATACATTCATCAATCGCTTGAAAATTATTACGTTTGATTGGGTATTTTAGGGTTTCTTATTATATTTAGACACATTTTAACTTATCTTTTTTGATCATAACGATATATGAATCGTTTTAAAAATATGTTTTTTATAAGAATACGAATAGATTAGATAGCTTTAGTGTTTATAATAATGTAATGTCACTAGACATGAGTCATATGATTCATTGAACACGTGAGTATGGCCCGTGAGTAATGAATTCATTACTCACTTTCTTTAAAGGTCAGCCCTTGGTCTAGCGTTATCCCCAGGTGTTTGTCTTGGTATGTCCTTTAGCGGCTTTAGGTTTGTCGGTCGTTTTCTTCGCGAGAATTGCCGCCATACTATACAAGATTCATATCTGCCAGTTAATATTTAAGATTATTGTTATGTAAACTATCCATTTGGAAATTGGCGGACGGGAAGTAATTGATTTATTGCTAACCCTTTTCATTTTAAAATGGTCGATATCGAATAAGTGCACTTTTAGGGCTTTGACACCCAATTGCCGCCATACTATACAAAATTAATTTCCGCCAATTAATATTTAAGCTTATTGTTATGTAAACTATCCATTAGGAAATTGGCGGACGGGAAGGAATTGATTTATTGCTAACCATTTTCATTTTAAAATGGTCGATATCCGAATAAGTGCACTTTTAAGGCTTTGAAACCCAATTGCCGCCATACTATACAAGATTAATTTCCGCCAATTAATATTTACGCTTATTGTTATGTAAACTATCCATTAGGAAATTGGCGGAGGGGAAGTAATTGATTTGCTAACCCTTTCCATTTTAAAATGGTCAATATCCGAATAAGTGCAACTTTGAAACCCAATTGCCGCCATACTATACAACATTAATATCCGCCAATTAATATTTAAGCTTATTGTTATGTAAACTATCCATTAGGAAATTGGCGGACGGGAAGGAATTGATTTATTGCTAACCATTTTCATTTTAAAATGGTCGATATCCGAATAAGTGCACTTTTAAGGCTTTGAAACCCAATTGCCGCCATACTATACAAGATTAATTTCCGCCAATTAATATTTACGCTTATTGTTATGTAAACTATCCATTAGGAAATTGGCGGAGGGGAAGTAATTGATTTGCTAACCCTTTCCATTTTAAAATGGTCAATATCCGAATAAGTGCAACTTTGAAACCCAATTGCCGCCATACTATACAACATTAATATCCGCCAATTAATATTTAAGCTTATTGTTATGTAAACTATCCATTTGGAAATGGGCAGACGGGAACTAGTTGTTCAAAAATATTGTTTTTTTTTACACAAGATTTATAGTGTAATTCAGGTACGTACCTGTTTGTTATTTCTGCCGATGAATAGACATTCGTAATACGTGTTAAAATCTTGAAAAATATTAATTTTTTTGGGTAAGAAATTGTTCAAAAAATATGTAATATAATGCAATCTTAATAAAGCGCCTCGACGCTTCTAGACGGACTAAGTGTCCGCCGCTTGCTTTTTCTCAACTTCTGAGACATGAATAACAATATCGACGCACTGGCAGACGGGAAGAAATTGTTCGGTGAGTCGTATTTTATTTACATTTTATCGTGGGGTGTATCAAACTTAATATCTATGGAATTACTCTGCCGATAAACGTCCGCCAACTATTTTTTTTTTAATTTTTATTTTATGTAGGTGGCAGACGGTAAGAAATCATTCAAAGATAGCTAAATCTGTTACAATTTCAAAACCGATTACGGCCCGAGGTATCCACGAGTAATACTTGGAAATAGCTTTAATTAGTTCTAAAAATTATAAATTATTTAAGCCAAAATTGGCAGAAGGGAGTAAATGACGCCACTTTTTCTGTCGCTGCCGCTTAGTCTATTATATCGCTTGTTACAAATTTTACTAAGCGATTCACGAGTGGCCTTTCCATCCATTTGTAGCACATTAATTTCAATTCAACAATTCAGTTTGACCCGCGCAATAAGATTCCAGCAATGACTTTGCATATTTAATATGAAGTTAGCAATAAATATGCAAATCATATTGTAACCGAGATATTAAACAATCTACTTAACACTTAATTTTCTTGTGAAAAAGTCAATTATTTACTTAAGTACTTATGTATAATATAAATACGCTTGGAGCGACACATTCAAAAATATCGTACGGATCTCATTTCTATACATTTATCCATAATGAAGGTCGAAAAGGCACAAAGGGGGTAAATTGTAATAAATAAAACAAATGTACACAAAGCTACTACAGACGGTGGAATTCACATTGGTAAGACAAGTATGAGGTCAATATGTTGTTTCCTTTAAGCTTTTTTGATCTTTTCAATGCGAAAATTTTTTGGGCTTCTGTAGTCGACTAATTTCACGTCAGACTACCTTCTCTCGGCGAATTTTTAGATAGATGAGTATTCTAATCGTATGAACTTATTTCGTTATAATGCCAATAATCTAGATATTGAATTACAAAAAAAATCATAGCGTCATTCCTATTAATTCTAGAAAAACATACTTTACACCAAAGGAAAAGTTAAAATTTTAACTTGTCGTTTTATTACTCAAAAATGTGCTCCATCGTTTAACACTTTTATAGTTTTTAGCCCCCCCCCCTCCCATTTAAAAATTGGGAGAGCAAATATTTTTGAACCCTTGGTTGTCAGATTGACATGAAGTTAGCAGCAGATTTGTTAAAGTTGCTTTGTAAAATAACCCTTAATGATCAAACAGTGAGAGTTGCTAGAATGAAAAGTATTAATTTTTCATTTTTAAGTTGCCGTAAAGCAGTACATTTTTTAAAACTTGATTTGTTACATGGTTACAGAAGCTCGAATATTGAGGGTTGTCGCGTTGAGAAGCTCAAAATAAGAGATTGATTTTTGTCATACTGTGAAACTTCATGTACTTATCTGGAGAAAAACACTTGCACGAGAGAGTTAACAACAAACTCAATCTAGTTCATTTGATACAAAATATTTTAAAACTTAATTTTAAATCAATTTTGACATACCTATGTCTAAATAATTTTACAATTAGTTCAAAGAGACGAACATTAAGGATGCGGAAGTAGAAATCGTAAGTTTTTTTTGTCTCTTTCCTTTCATATTTTTTATTGTCTTACTGAATTTTAATTTACTGAATCGGTACCCCAAAAAATAAATATCTTTGTCATTTCTAGCCTTTGAAAAAGAAAAACCACAAAAATTGACTTGCAGAGGGTACTTTCGTTCAATACTTTTTTAAGCCCCACCTAGAAAACTGTTTGCCACCTCTGGTACGGGCCTGTTTAAGGGGTGTAACGTTTTCATGGACGAAGAACTAATGAATTCATTTTCAAATTCTTTGACATACTATCATAGTAGAGCTCTTTTTAGCGTGCTTTTAAGTAAATATAGTTAATGGTATTGGATAACACCCTCCTACACTCACAAATTTTCAAAATCTAAGCATCCCTTACTTATTTGATTATATCTTGCTTGTAATGGCAGCACAGCGTATTGATTATTGGATTAGTTTATTTTTCCAAATTATGCAGATGTCATCTCGTTCATCTTTTTCATGTGTTAATGGTTTTGAGGTTAAGAATTATTAATTCAATTCAATTAACCTCTGAACGGAAGTGTAATTGAATTGCTCTGTATGTACATGATAGTATGATCTGTACATTTATTTTCAATGAAGTCACTACTATAATTTGAAAGTAAAATATTTGATTAAATAATAAATTTAAATCAAGAGTTTTACGAGGGTTCAAGGTCCAGATCCACATGAAACATTAAACGAAGCACAATTTGCCAGTGGAATTTATCTTATTGGAGTTGAACAACTGACATAAGAAGAACATGGAATTTAAGTTTCAGCAGTGCCATTTTTCTCAGTCTTACAGTCAATTGCCAAGGCAACTCTATTAGGGGAAAAATGTTTAAAGAATGATTAATGAGGAGCAACAAATGTCAGAAGTGGTGATGACCAAAAATTGAAAATCCGTACGAAACAAATTGCGACCTACGAGTACCTACCGTATAATTAAAACCATCAGTAGGAATTCATTAGTGATCCTAGTTAAACACTAATTTCTGCGATATAAATCAAGTACATACGTAGTACAATTAGTGCTTCCGCCATTTGCTGAAAGTAACAATAAACGGATGTTTACCAGAACGTTGCACCCATTCAACTTTTTTGGCAAATACATCACTTTAAAAATAAGTTAATTAAAATAGCCAGAAAAAAAGTGACACAAACATTCGATTATACCACATTCGTATTTATCTAGTTAACATATTTATGATTACCTTTATACATTTGTTTTTATACACTTTTTATCGCTTACATTTTTATTAATGTAAATTTTTCTTTAATTAACGACATTTCTAAGTGAACGATTATTACCGGTTTTAAAATACTAGTAAGATAATTATTAATTTACGTTCGAGATTGATGTAGAAATGTTGATTATTAATAGCAATGTTGATTTTACAAAATGAAGCATTAAGGATCGTGTTAGAGATTTTACGCAGATCTTCCTAAACAAATTTAATTTAATTAACTCAATTTAAACATATGTGTTTGTTAATTAAATGAAATGAATTTTACAAACAAAAGGATCTTTTGATCTTTCAAGTCTGAAGATGCAAAAAAATAATGAGATAATCAATTTGATACAGCGGATTAGTAAGAGAGGATGTTTAATATTGCGTTGTAAAGCTTTTAAGAGACACAACTGTCGATTTTGTTTTTTTTGTGCCTCATTCCGTACAAGATGATTACAAGCGAAGCGTAGGATAATTAAAAAATTAAATTATTCATTAAACGTTTATGTTAAATGAGAACAAATTGTGTTTAAACATCAGCCGGAAAAAACCATGCATTAATTGTGCTCCTATTTCATTCGGATGTAGTTTCGTAAGCGTAAGGACCCTGTATAATGCACACCGTGAATATCAAGGATGCCCCTTTTTTATAATTTCTCTAGTGTTTTCCCCCACAATGATACCCTGTAAATCGTCATAACATTGGGCGTACTTAAAAATTAAAGTGGGTTAATCGAATCAATACAAGTTTGCTACAGAAATAATTACCATAAATCATAATGAATCGCATTTGTTTCAATTTAGAGTGGTTAAGTTAATGGGTTTTATTTAATTTCCGAAAAAAATCTACTACCGCGACCCACAGCATAAATTTTGAGCGGAAAGATCCACTTTTCAATCTCACTATATTATGTATAGGAACTTAGAGTACATAGGTACCTCAGCGAAACTATAGCGAAATATGAATAAAAGCTTATGAGTTATGACTAAAGCCCCGAAAATATGAAAAATGCATATTCTTTGTTTTTAGCATATCTAGTTGTACCTATGTCTTCAAATCTTTACGATCTGTACGATTACGAACCGATTGACACTAATCTTATATTGCATATTTTGCATATTTGTACTTTTCTTGCATTTTTTCGTAAAAATTGCCATTCTTGGCATATTTATGCATCTCGTACTCGTATAATAAATTTATGCGTCTCTCATTTCTACAAAAAACAAAACAAATTCCATGAGGATTAAATTTAAAAGTAAATACACGAAAAGCCCACAGAATGAATTCATAATTTTGAAGTCTTGTCAACGTCAGCCAAGAAACAGTAAGACCAAACAAGTACCCAATTAAATAAATAAATTGCAGTTATTTTGTACCTATTTTGTGTTGAAATTCAATGCTTTTGACTATTTTTCAAGGAAATTAGTTAGCTAATTGTTTTTATGGATACTAGATGTAGATATGTACTACCTGAAAAGATTTGCAATCAACGCGAAGATAAAGTACCTACCTAGATTAAGAATGGTTATGCAAAATTTATTTTAACCCTAAGCTTCAAGTTGTCGTAAATTAAATTAAATTAAATTAAAAGTATTGCGATATTTTTTAAGTATAGACTATCGGTAACGCAATAGTTTGTACAAGTATCAAGTATCGTCATAAATATTATTGTATTGTACATCTTTTAATTTTTTTTCTTTTCAGTAAGCATATTTTGCATATATTTCGGCATATTTTTTACACATTTTTGCATCTTTTCGCTAAAAACAATGAATATATATGCGCATATTTTTAAAAATTTCTTTGCATATTTTCCGGGCTCTAGTTATGACCATACCATACCAATGGCGACATATGAAAGCGAGAATGACAGCAACATGCCCTATATAATTACACAAGAAGTTAGATAACCGCAACATTTTACAAGTACTTTTATCGTATAGTACAATAAGGATCAAGGATCTGGTCACTACGTGGAAAGTATGGCGTGTGCTTCGGCGATCTAGCTAAACAAACAGTAAACGACGGTTAGAGGTAGGTACAAAGTAGACGCCCCTGTTACAAAAAACGGAAATGGACGAAATGATTGCACGGTTAACGCATAATCTAGAGTACAAGGCTTGATTCTATCCAGTAAAGTAGAAAAAGGCAAAAGAAAACAAAAATAAGGGCGAGATGCTCAAAATCCCATCATATCAAACGAAGCAATCCAGCAAACGATACGCGAAGGTTGACGGTAGAAGTGGATCGGGATCCTCCTGATGGAGAAAGAAATTCGTTATCGGCAGTTGCTTCGTACACAATAACGAAATAGCAAAGAAGAAAAAAGAACATATTGGTTATAAGTTATAATAACATACTGTTACAATAAACCAAATTTTTGAACGAAGAGAAGTAACTCGTCCCGGTGGGCAGTGGGTTAAACACCAATATGCTTAAAGCTGCCAATAAAACTTTTGATATTTTGCATAAACTTTCTACTTATATCACATTTTAAAATATCATCGAAAATATCGCAGTAATGTTGGAATCGAGGTACAGGTTTTGCCAAATTAAAGGAATTATATCTTTGTGTAACGTAACTAATAAAAAAATGATTTTTCCGCCGATCGTTCAAAAATTGTGACATTTCTGACAGAATTTTGAAAGGAAAAGGACAAGATTCCGGTGCATATAGTCGTTGCTAGGCAGCCAACGATTACTGTAAGGAAATATTCATTTCTGTACTCTAAAGATTCATTTCTGTACTGTACAGAAATGTACTTCTCCATGGATACCGACGTTCGTTATATTTTCAAGGCATCGCTTATTCTTTTCAACAGTAAGATCATAAGTGCTCAACTCTTGTCTGCAAGATTTTTATTTTGTATGAGCACTGGTTGCTTGGCAATTAAACGAGATCAAATTGACGAAAAGACCCGAGCGCAGAGCGCGAGGGTTCTTTTCCCAAGAATTTGATCGAGTTTAATTACCTTTTAGCAATCAATGCAAATACAAAATAAAAATCTTGCCTGACAAGAGTTGAGAACGAATGATCTTCGGTTGGAGAATTAACTGAATGAAGCGTTAATTTACTTTTGTCAAAATGACATTTGATTTTTTAAAATATTAATCAATACCTACTAAAACAATGAGGTAGCGGCAAGAAAAGTAGCATACATTCTTTTCAACAGTAAGATCATAAGTGCTCAACTATTGTCGGAAAGATTTTTTTGTATGAGCCCTGGTTGCTTGGCAATTAAACGAGATCAAATTGACGAAAAGACCCGAGCGCGAAGCGCGAGGGTTCTTTTCCCAAGAATTTGATCGAGTTTAATTACCTTTTAGCAATCAATGCTCATACAAAAAAATCTTGCCTGACAAGAGTTGAGAACGAATGATCTTCGGTTGGAGAATTAACTGAATGAAGCGTTAAATACGTCAAATTTTTTACTTTTGTCAAAATGACATTTGATTTTTTTAAATATAGGTTGCTAAAACAATGAGGTAGCGGCAAGAAAAGTACCATGCATTCTTTTCAGTTAAAAAAACTTGTGATTGGTGCATGTGACACTGTTCTTAATGTCTGATTGGTCTACAACACTATGAAGTTAATTATCAGTTAAAGAAATTTGTGACACTGTTCTTAATGTCTCATTGGTCTACAATACTATGAAGTTAATTATCTTCATAAAATAATTTTTAGAATTTCCATGTTTTTAGTTTGTTTTTTAACGATCGGCGGAAAAATAGTATGTGTACCTCGTAGGAAAAGCAACATTCCCCGACTCTGTGTATTCACATCGCCCGGGAATGTTACGCTTTTCCTACTCGATACACAATGTACTATTTTTATCGATCGGACAGTATCATTGAATATCTAATAAAATTTGAGTATTCTCAAATAGGTCTAATGGAAATTACAACGACTTTAGAAGGGGTTATAATAATAAATAACCTTAGTGTTAACATTCGCCGAGAAAGTTCGTTTTTTTTTGTGGTCATCATGATGCTACAGTTTTGAGAATTTTAAACCGGAAAGTTCGTCCAGATTTTGCAATTATTAGGGAAACCTTTAATTTAAAAATTGTTTAACTGCGGCGTTTAAAAAAGTTAGTATGTATTGTGAAATATAAGAAACTCAAATACTTCGATTTTGATATTTTGAGAATTTCAAAACCTTTATTTCTACATACTGTTTTGGGCACTGCTAGCCAAACAATTTTAATTACAATATTTTAAAATTTCAAAAACTTTAGGGAACTTTGCGATCTTCGGGTTTCGTTCAATCTAGGTATATTTTACTTAAAAATAGCTTAGTCGCATTAACTACTACAGCAATATTAGCAAAATTGTAGGATAACTTCAGTACAGTACTTATGCTCGAATGTCACTACGTTAAGTACGAGAGGTTTGCGGACATGTTATACAAGGTGTTTCACGGTGACCGTCGCGTCGGTTAGAAGTATATCAAGAACTGTAAAAGCTAGAAATTTGAAATTTTGCACATGCGTCATGCCGTGTTTAATCTATTAAATAAAAATATTTTCCAAATGGCAGCACTTCAAGAAATACCGGAAGTGAGCATCAATATCTTTATTTTAAATACAAACCAGCTAATTTTTTTTCACATTCTGATGTGTCATAAAATGTTTAGTAAGTATCCTTAAAATAATCGGCGTATCAATTATGATTGTTGCACTGAAAAATGTCAAAATCTTGTTTAGGAAATAAAATTGAAAGTCGAAAGTGGTAAAAGTTAGGGAAATGGGATTTTCGGTTCTCAATGTCAAAAGATTGAGACACAATTGTCTGTCATGGATTATAAAAAATTGCCCGCGGTTACGTATCTATTTGACGTTATTTCCAGACTTAAGAAAAACTTTAAAAAGTCTCTTTTTTTAAATTCCTATTTAATAATCAGCCCATTCGATGCAGTAATAAATTTCCTTTAAAATGACATACCATGTTCCTATACCTAAAATCAATGATTACAGAGTTATTTACATTTTTCTAATTAAATTTATAATTACATACTTTACAAAACATGGTTGGCTTTGAAAATTTTCAAAAAATTTTTATTCAATTGTTTCTTATGCTTTTATGATTATTTAAAATTCTATCTATGCAACTTCTTGACTATCCAAGGTATAGACGGCACAGAATAAAAATCACGATGTCCCTAAAACTTCGTTAAATGCAGTTAGAATCAGTTTTAACACAAAATGTAATGAACGTTTTCAAAAAACCTACTTAAGCCGTGGTGAATAATTCTCGTACTCGTACACAAACCATAGGTGTAAGACGTAAGGAAAAATTAAGACAAATGAAAGAAAAAAGATAAACTAAAACGGCCGCAAAAATATAAAAAGAAAAATGTTGTGTTTTAATCGTCAAGTACGAATAACTACTTACATTATTTTTTAATATTTTCAAAGTATTGCAGAACAACTTTAATTAAAATTTCTAATAAAAATTGAACACTGTATTTAATGAACAAATTTCAGAGTTCAAAATTACATCCCCCACCGATCCTTAAAACGCATAAGTAATTTTGCCAATATTTTCCCCGGCGGAATTTAATAATTTTTATATTACGCCACATTAATCGTTTATTTACGACGGCCTATAGTTAGGTTAATTAAATAACGTAATACTAATAATCCCACATCACCACGACGAGCCCATAAATAACAATTATTAACTACTTCATCCTTTTCACGAACAAAAACCTCCCTTATCCAATACGCGCTTCCCACAGAAACTTTTATTTACGATGACAATCTAAATCTAATACACGCGAAGAGAATGAAAATGAATAAAATAATAGTTTTATGCATTACCGGATTGGCGAAAAACATATAAGGGCCCAGAGATTAATATCTGTCCCCCACGAGATTTTAGTGATTTATTTTATAGAGCATTTCGCTTAGCAATAAGAATAATGAAAGTGAGATTCGCCATTTTTATGGTAATGTAATATAATTTAAGCTTAGGGTTACTCTCTTAATTAGTGATAATATCAGACATTATGTGTGTGCGTATGTGGGGGAAACGTTTTCAAAATTGTTAATATAATTAAGCTATTTGTAACCGAATTTATTGCGACATTTTGACGCTAATCTATATTCACTGTTAAAATTGTAAAAAAATGTGATTCAATTTACATAAATTATGCAAAATAATCTCTCTATGTAAGTTTCGATGGCACCTTTTTCGATTACGTTAATTGGGGTGGAACAAGTAAATTATTTAATAATCATCAGCTGTTGACGTTGATGTTTTAGTATGCGTTAGGGAGAATATATCTAACGTTTCCGTCCTGTTTTTTATTCATCACGATGAGAATATTAATAGCTAAATAGGCTTAAGTACACTGAAGAGTGCTACACTAATTTTCTCATAGGTAAAAAACCATCACATTAAAGATGTTAATTTATGAGTAGGTGTCACACCTCTTTGTGCGTTCGTTTTTAATATGAAGATGGAAATGTATTTTATGGAAGATTATTGACTTAGGTAAGAAGGCCCACGTCGGTCGTACTTTTCACCACACCTATATGAATACAATGACGTTTCTACTTAGAGTGTTAATGCACTTTACGCCTATTGTTAGTTGTTACTTGACTACTAAAAGTTACAGGGGGGAACCTCTATACTGATAGTTTATTTTGTTGGTGGTTCCCTCCTAATAGCATTTTAAAACCATCTCGCAACATTAAATGTTAATTTGTAGATATTCAACTGTAATGCGATATTTTAAAAAATATACCTAACATCTTTAAATTCTGGTATTTCTTCACGTGACACAGTGTGAAGCAAATAACGCGGTTCGCAACCTTCCTGTCCTATAAAGCTAGCAAATTAAATCTCATTACTTGAAATGAGAATAATAGCTACAGTATGATAAATGGGCGGATTCTACTGCAAACAAGTGGGTAGTTGTCGCAAATAAAACACAATAGTGAATCTTAAGAGATTATGAAGGGATTCAAATTCTGCATGGCAGTCGTGTTCGTGCCAATCGTTAAGTAACAACCAAAATCGAAGCGCGCTCCATTCTTCAACCAAATTCAGAGCAGTGTATAGTCTTCCTTGGTATCGTGAACGATGAGGACCTATGGATAGGAAGGAAGGGCCAAAGTTTTACTAAATTGATCTGATAGTATTAACTGGAGGCATTTTGACTCAGTAGTGTCCTTCGGGATCATTAGTTTCGATCGGCTTAAACCCTGCTTCAATCTGACAGCATTTTTAAGACAAAAACATAAAGAAACCCAGCCAATCCAAAAAAATGAAAAAAGAACACTTGGCTATATTCGCGCCCACTTACAGCCATAATTAAGAACAATTGTTATTGTTGGGCACATTATGTAACTAACAAATGGCGTGATTTCGTTTCCTTTTTGAATTCTAAACTTGAAGGATTGGTAGAAAAATCACTTTATGTGGACACTTTCGATTGTTTCAAATATCTTTACATTTGGATTTTACTGTCTGATTGAAAAATTGTGTGCCTTTCAGCAATATAACATTCTCACTGCTACAATTCGCACACAAAACAAAAAAAAATTACCGTAAAATGACATTTTTTTGTTAATACTGAAAAATAATGATAGGGCACCAGACTTGAAGTTTAATAATAATAATAATAATAAGTAGTTAGAAGTATTAACGTTTCCAAACGTATATTTTTATTGGCGGATGAACAAGTAAAAGTAAACGAAAGAACTTTCCAGCGTAGATAAAAATTAAACGCACCATATAAAAATTGTGCCCTCCAGCAATCAATCTACAATGGGGATAAAGTCAAATGCGCTTCATGCGTACTTAGAACCCTTATATTTCAACCCCTACACATATGCACATAGTTTTCTCGAAACAATAGATCGCTTTTAAGTGTAATAAGTGGATGATGGTGATTCCTTGCAAGTGTCTTTTTTTCACAAACACCATCACATGCCATTTCCTAAAGAAATTTGTACGAGAGTTAAAATAAACATTTGCATTTCCATTGTTCTTCGAGTTTATCTAAAACACAGCACTTAATTATTTTCAATTAGGTAAATGTAATACCATAATAGTGTAACCTGCCCTAAAGCGTGAATGCTATTTTGGATAAACTTTGCATATTCAATCTACTTGCAAGGATCAATTTGCAACTACATGTACATTATATATTGATCTGATTTCTATTCGACCCCATAAACGGTACATAAATGCTTATTTGCATAGTTAATTGGTCGTAATTGCTGCAATGATGGCTATTTACAGTTTAAATAATTTCTTTTATGTAAAATTCAGCACATTCTTTGCGACGATTCTGTACGTTGCTACATATACAAGAATGGTGTCTGAATTGTTTGTTTCGGTATTTCGTCCGCTCGTTCTTGAAAAATGGAAGCAAATCTTATTGTAATGAAGAGTGAGGGACACAACTTTATGAAACTTATTTCTACTTATTGTATAAGAAGCGGAATATCACAAAATCACGAAACATTAAAAAAATTTGAAATGATTATTGTGCACAATGCGTAACAGAAACGATTATTTTCTAATTAAAGTTCTCTGAATTTAAAAAAAAATTTATATGCGTTCGATGACTTACCGACGTTTTAATCATAGGTAGGTATATGAAAAGAATTGAGGTACGTAGTCGCCCCTAAGCGTTGGTCAGGTTTTCTGTATTATAAACGCCTTGTATGAAAAGGTATGAAGCATATTTACTTCAGAAATGTAAATGTAATGGGTTCTCCCAAGGCTTCATCTCATGTTGCTGGATCTTCATCTTTAAACCAATGTATTTATCATAATACCGCTTAGAATATCACCATATTCACCATAAGGTAATGATGTCACCTTATTTTGGTGGTGATTTACTATGAAAAAATTAGTTTTACTCTCATTGATCACACGAAGGTATCAGAATGTAAAATAAAAAGCTTTCTAGTCGTTTTTGTAAAAAATTCAAAGTTACGAGACGATAAAATTCCCCCTAAAGGTACATGATATTGGGCTAGAAGAAATTTCGAATATGATACTCCATCTCTTCGTATAAATTATTAAGGCTGGTATAAATTTTAATTAAACTTGAGTGTACTTTTTCCATATAGAATAAAAAATGAACGAATAATCCTTTCATTTTATGATACGCCTATTGTTAATTTATTTTATGTCTATTCTTAAAATAGCGAACGTTATTAGCTAAGAATCCTTTAAATGGTCCGTAGCCTAGTCTTCCTACATAGTCAAAGAGAAGACCTTTCCTTTTATTTAATAAAATGAAATGCATTACACACGTACTGAGGATGAAATAGAACAGAAATGTTTCTTATACAATCGAAGTACAAACAAAATTATTCCTATATACACTGTAAAACTGTAGTGGCTGCGACTGGGCGAAGAAATTGGTTTTAAAAATCATTAAACTGCTCTTTGGTCATTTGCAACATTCCACCTTTTTTTTAAATTTACCTCAGTTGTCATCTGTGATTTGTTTTTTTTTTTCAAAATGCATTTCCCGGAAAAGCCAAGTTCGAAAAGTTTATCTGTGGGATCAACAAAATCGAGCCACGAAGATCTTTCAATTTCCGCACGAAACTGGGCAAAAAGGATGCATTAGAAACTACAAAAGGATTTTTATTATCAGAACGTCTTTCAATATGATAAGCTGCGTTCCTTAATATTAAACGTATGGGTGGTTTTTTGGATACTAAACTTGTGCAAATGTTCAATGCCAAAATCTAAATTTTTGAATGAGCCAAGACAGTCTTTTTAGTAAATTTCGCAGACATTTTGCATAGGTATTACTTCTTGCAGATATTTATTCTAAACAAAAAGCGTGTCTCACGATTAAGTTGTATCTATTCATGTTTAATGCAAGTTCAATAAGTGAAATTCATTTAAAAATATTTATGCCATCATCGAATGAATGTCGAGAATTCGGAATTCCACTCTGCAAGTCAGATTTGTACAAAAATTTCGTGAAAGTTGAACAATATTAAATTTAATAAAGAACAAAAACATCAACACAATTTCTACATTTTTATTATTAAGGTGCAACGTTATTTGCATCAATACTATGTATACATACAGGGTGTCCCTGAAATGCGTGGACATCGCTTAACCACAGATTCCTGGTTCGAAAATAAGACGATATAACTAAACTTACCTATATACAATTACGTTTCGTTTAGCTAGTATTCAGCTTCAAAGTTCTTTAAAAAAAAAGTTATTTTATCCATAACGACAGAACGCTTGGATCGATTTGGATAATATTCGGTATTGTACTCCTTACAGATGTAGGTCATCTTTTAAGGTGATATTAGTTATTATCAGTGAACCATTAGTGTACGAAACACGAGTAACACGGCATAAACCAGTCAAAAACTTTTTAATGTTAAGGCCAATAAGTTTCAAAAAAATAGTTTCAGAAAGAGACATTCCATAGCAATTTTTTTTGTTACTTGTTAATTGATGATATCTATTAAGGTTTAGACACAAAAAAATAAAATCTGAGGGACGGCGCACTGCATTTCTTAACAAATGTAACCTAATAGCACAGATAATAGTCTGGTATTCTATGAAATAAATGACGATGATATTTTATTAATGGCAAGTATAGTGTATGCAGTGCGCCATCCCTCAGATTTTATTTTTTTGTGTCTAAACCTTAACAGATATCATCAATTAACAAGTAACAAAAAAAATTGCTATGGAATGTCTCTTTCTAAAACTATTTTTTTGAAAGTTATTGGCCTTAACATTAAAAAGTTTTTGACTGGTTTATGCCGTGTTACCCGTGTTTCGTACACTAATGGTTCACTGATAATAACTAATATCACCTTAAAAGATGACCTACATCTGTAAGGAGTACAATACCGAATATTATCCAAATCGATCCAAGCGTTCTGTCGTTATGGATAAAATAACTTTTTTTTTAAAGAACTTTGAAGCTGAATACTAGCTAAACGAAACGTAATTGTATATAGGTAAGTTTAGTTATATCGTCTTATTTTCGAACCAGGAATCTGTGGTTAAGCGATGTCCACGCATTTCAGGGACACCCTGTATATGTATACTTACAGCTCGATATACTTTTCTTTTTATGGTCACACCAACAACTGAAAATATTAGGCCGGTTTATAATTTACCTATAAGGAAAAAGTAATAAAATACAAAAATGTCGAAGGTGCTAATTTAACTTTTGGTTAAAAATGTCAACGCACTGACCTACTTTCCGATTTCTCTTTCTATCAATACAATTGTTGCAACTAACAAACCTAACCTATAGATTGTTACCACGAGATTTATTTAAATAAATAACAAAGACACGTTTCCCAAATTTAAATGAAGAATTAATTGGATGCTTTTTTTGCAAGAAGTTGAGGAATTGTATATCTTACCAAACCAGTTCATTTATATGTGAATTCGTTTCAAGCGGACCGTTGAGGAAATACGTTATTTAAGACGAATGTTGAATTTTTATTTGTTTTTTGTGTTTTCCCTTTTTTGTTTTAAGGTTCCAACGAGGGCATCAACATACATTAAGCCCTGAAGGTACACTACCTAGTAGTTATATTTGCCTTAACTGATTTCGTCATCAAAGTTACTTCACACATGTTGATTTCGTTACGCAACAGACATACATTAAAAAAGATCGAGAATCTGTAGTCGTTTTTCTTGCTCGTCCTTTAAAGGAGATCGTACAACCGCTTTTTTTATAACGCATAAGGTTGCAAGGTAGCATAATGGTAATATAATTGAGGCATTTTAAGAAATTTGGAAAATTAACAGTGTATTGTGCAAAATCTTGCTGCAGTTCTTCGTTAAAGTTCTGTCAATGCGTATTTAAATTATCTATGGTGTAAAACCACCAAAAAATAGTGCAATCATTAGTAAATTTCGGAAGAAAATATAATTAATATCGAGCAACATGTACGACAGCTTCGAAGGGACGAGCGCTATTCAATTGTTCCACCAAAAACCCTACTCCATAACACATTTGTGCTCTATTCTATATAGACTAAGAGCTAGCGACCGATTTGGTCAAGTCATTTCCAGATGAAGAATTGTTTTTTTTTTCACATTCGATACACTATTCGAAGATACCGAAGGCAAGTCTGGCACCTTGAACCGGCCGGATTTGGGGGTGGTGGGCGTTTGTTGCCAATAGATGATTTCGCCGTATATACAACCTTGAAAAGAAGAAGACAGAAACTCTACCATGTTGTTGGCTTACTCTAACATTGTCGTCAATATAAGAAAGGAAAATAACTATTTCTAACTTGTTTAATGAAAAACCCTAAGCATGTTTTTGAATTTTTTGGCGGTTTTTTCATAACCATTTCCATTCTAGTAGCTGTTTTGTTTCCATTTTTGCTTTTTTAATTGTTCCTCATTCTTGTTTACTTTTAAACTTTTGTTTACCCACCTATCTGTACACATTATACGGTATAAACTAACAGTTGTAAGCAAATAATCGAGGTTATGTTTATGTAAACAAGAGCAAAACAGCAAAAAGAAGAGGGAAAATATATGTAGTGTAATCAGGGCGACAAACATAACATAACAAAATTATTAGGAACTTTTCGTACCAAATGGTATAACTGATAAAAAAAGAAACCAATATGATAGAGTATATCTATTTCATACTATCTTACAGTGAAATCGTCTAATTAAACTTTCATTCATTCAATAGTAAAATGAAAGTTTTCTCATCTCGCGTTTTATTAGATTCTGTCAAATTCTGTCAAAATAATGCAACTCTTTATGTTTAATGCGATAATTCGGTAAATATCAACCCAGCAATTGAAAAAAAATGTTTTCCACGCACCATACTTTATGGGTACTGAATGAAAGCTAGTGAAATTCTGCGTTCAATGATGAAAACAAACCATGGGGTTGCCATTTAAAAAAATCGAGTTTTCATCATTTGAAATGTCGAATATTTAAGGAGGCAAAACGTGACCTTCGAACATTTCATTTGAAGAAGCTATGATACGACTAGAAAGAGCACTTCTTCCTCTATAAAACCATGTATCACTTGCATTTCTATCTTAAAGTGTTCAAAAGTTACAGCCATTGGCGTGAACCTCTGCATTCCATAAAATTTCCATTAAATCACTTATAAAGTCAAGGTGGCCATGCAGACATTTGACATGTAGGGTGATTTGGAAAGCAAATAAAAGGGGTAATTCGAATCAGAGGAAAAAAATCGGGGTTGCCATTTAAAATAACTAAGTTATGGTCTACTTCCGGTATAACCGGAAGTGCTACTTCCTTGCAAATATTTTTAGTCGATTGTAAGTGAAAAAGTAACTTTGGCCCTAACATTTCAAATTTTTGTGACATTCGGTTTCCAAGATACGTCTAGCGTAAGCTCCGCCTGGGACACCCTGTATATGATCACGATCAGAGAAGGAAACTGGCCCTTAATTCAAAGCAAAGAATACGCTAGAGGCTAGACTAAAGAACTGTCAGAACTACAAAACCACATCGCTCTTTTATTACAATCTCCCATTAAACTTATTCTTTAAAATAAAAAAGATTAGTAGCTTATTGCTTTTAGTTTAAAAATAATTGTCAATTACAGAGTTGGCAAATTGGCTATTCTTACATGCAACAGATACATCACTAGTCCCTACATTTCAGCTTGTAACAGAACTATCTCACTATCCTCCTCAAGGATGTTATCTCTTTTTGAAGTAAACTTGTTTCTAATCCTCTTCTGCAAGGCATATAGACACTTCGGTCTGTTTGTATGAGAGAAACCCGAAAATCTACATCTAATAATGACAGCACTCATCAGTGAAAGATTGTGACACAAGGAGACACGGGATTCGTAATAAAAATAATAATATAATAAGTATGCTGTTATGAATGAAATTCTCATTTTTCGGTATAATTTATCCGAAATTTTATTATTATACGCATACCACACAAATTGAATTTAACATTAATAATCAAACTTTAGTTAAACGATAGCTTTCTGCAATTTGTTAATGTAAGAACATATTATTTGTAACTTTGCCTTTTGCATAAGACCAAAAATCAACTTATTTGAGTACGTAAATAATGTAATAAATTCCTATTCATTTTTAAAAAACCGCCCAGTTATCGAATTAAATGCTCAATTGCTCCTTATTATTTTCTTAGCAGAACATTCGTGCTACCGCTCATTCTCCCCAGCAGCGTTGTCGACAAAAAGAATGGTCACAAACTACAAAAGCTAAAATTTAATATTTCGATGTAACCATTTTAAATTTATACGTGATCGAAACTGCCCCATTTTTGGCAAAAACAAGATTAAGCGTGTCTTAATTGAGCAATTATTTTAAATAAATTAACTAAATGGATTAATTTAAATTTTTAATGAATCGCCATATTATAAAACAAAATTTATTACTATACGTAAATTTCACTCTCACATTTGTTATTTGTTTAGTATACGATTATTATGGATACTAATATTGTTTTACTTTGTCGTGGACTATTATTAGGTTTATTTAGTTTCGTATTAGTATCAGTATGAATAAAACTTGTTATTTCTATAGCATAAGCCTGAAAGTACATATTTGATTTTTAGTTAGTGGACAATAACCTTTAACAAAATTTATATGTATAGGTAAACGATAATTTTCATTTTGAAGGGTCAATCGATCCATTCCAAAAAATCTGTTGAAATAATTGTACTTTCTGGTTCAATTTATCCTAATAACAAACGTTAATTAATCCTAACGAAGAAGTCCGAAATGCTTCACTCTCACTATTCTCGCCTTACATTCAAAATCATTGAATCATGTCTTATTATTATTTTAAATGGTATCCACAAAAGGGAATTTTTTCGTTACCAGCAAGATGTAGACTGTATAAGTAATCTGATATGTAAATAACCCATATACATATTATGTATATGAAATAACCAAATTACAGCCACAAGCTCGAGGGAACCCAGAAACAACAACCCCCAAACACGTGAAAATTAGTGAAAATATTTTATTTTAAAACATATTCATTTCGATAATGTTAATCCCTGTAAATTTAATTAACTGTTTGTTTGAAAATAATAATTATTCCTGTAATGAAAGTGGAATTTAAAAATTCTAAACGTTTTGTTCTTTTTCCACGTATGTATTAAATATCGCTAATTCTATGTTTACACAACTACTTTCTTTATGAAAATAAAATTCACAAAACTTTCCCCTTAGTTTATGTTTCTCTTTTTATGGTTGTTAAAAATAAAAACTAAGGGGGAGGCTTTGCGAATTTGACTTACATAATGTTAACAACTGTAATCAGACCCCCATAGAACACATGAAAATGTAAAATTAATATTTGCGATGGTTTGTAAATCTTTTTTAAAGGGAATCGTTTGCAAATTTAATTCCTTTACTGCTTGAGAATCCGCTCCTCGATCAAGATTAAACGCTACGTAACTGATAATATTATGTTTCACTATCAGCCGGAATCTTCTTCAGTGAGATTTTATTGCTATCGTGTAGGCCGTTATGGAGCATTCGGTAGTTCCGTGGTAAATTTACACTGATTAGAGAGGGATACGTATACCTATGGTAAAAAAGGAGGCATTACATTCATGAATTTGCATGATTGAGGAACAGTTTCTCTAACGCCAATTTGAAGATATGAATTATTTTTGTTAGTGCGAGAAGAATCTCAAATAATGTCGATGTTTTAAATAAACCCTGGTATTCCTTTTTCAAAATTTCAATTTGTGAGTTTTGCATTGGCTCACGTGTCAGGTGCTTCGGCGCCTTATCTAAAAACATAAAAACGTCATCTCATCTCATCGTCTATCATCACACTTTTTTACTACGTAACTTAATATTGGAGATTAAATGATGTAAAGGGAGGCTTCGAGTCTTTTTCTGAATTTACCTGTTCTTGCTCCCTTATTTTGAGTCCCGAACCACTACTACATGATGTCTAAGGAATTTAAGTAAGATTTAATCTATAAACGTCTCGAATCGATCGTACATTATTAATTAAAAAGTTAATCGTGCGCAGTTTTCTGATATAACTGAGCGCATTGCGAAAGAACGTTTAACAGATCATTACTTTTAATTCAAGTGTCAAAAAAATCGGGTCAGTAAGTCGTTTCGTTTTGAAAAAAGCTTTCTGCCAAAAAGTTTTGCAAAAAAGACTGAAAACTCAATGTTAAATGCGTCAAGGTTTGCTGAGAGGTGATTCAACGGTGTCTCCATTTTGAGCTAAAACTTCAAAATCATTGTCGTCGTCCTCCTTGCCGATCAATGTTTCTGGTCTATTTTCGCAGAACTCCTCAGCACAATATGTGCACGAAATGACGCAATTCAGTCGAGACTTTCTGCAGTACAGTCGCATTTGCAAGAGATTGTTTTTAGGAACTCCGGAGGTGACGATTTACTAAGACGAAAATCCCTTGGAATTCGGGTGAGTGAGAGGGAGCAAAGGATTGGTTGCTGTAAAGATGGCAAGAGATGCGGCACCCCATAGCTCCTAAAAAGAATCTCTTGCACATGAGACTGTACTGAACTGCGCCATCTTGTGGACATTGTGATGTAACCGCCTTTGGCCGCTCGATTTTAAAGGATTCCCGCTAAAACTTTAGTCCGTTTGGTGGATGGTATTGAAAAGTTACGCCACTGATTTTGTTAATTAAGAAAATCATGTACGTGATGGAATGCATAAATATAGCTGGACCGCGGGGGGTGCAGACAGAAGGAGCTAACGCGAGAAGTAAAAAAATTAGGGGACAGTTGAGTTACAGTTCGAAGGGTATCGACACGAAGAGTGGTTAGTTTTTTGGTGTTGCGAAGTTCCCGATAATTAGGTATAATTTCTTTACTTTACTTAATTGTTCGATTTAATATTTAGGGGTTGTTTCAATTTGCCAATGTGATATGTTAGTCAGTAGTTTTGGTGTTTGTGACGCACGTACTCAGGTATATTTTGTTCATTGTTTCTTATGAATTATTCTATTAATAGACAGGGTGTTAGGTGTATTTTAAAATTAGTAGATTGTATGATTTTCAGCTTTACTTAAAATGTAACTATCATCATAAACTTTTGAATTTCGGAAGTTAAATATCATTGCGCAAGTGAAATTTACTTATTCAATGGAAAGTTACTGAGCTACGTAATTAGGTATCACGCTGGTGGGGATGCTTTATTATTTTTGTTGAATGTATTGTTAGGGGATGCTTTAGTAGAATTTGAAGTACGCTTTTTGACCTTACGTGATATTTAATGCGATGCGATGTCATGTGCGGTTTCATATTTAATTGATGTATAATTATGACCATGTAGTTACGTTTTTAAGTACGCGATGATCGTCAGGTGGTATTTTATGTGGGTGGTATTTTATGTGGGGGCGTAATATGATCTTTTACGTGAGTTGCAAGCACCCTGCCAACATCTTATGTTGACGCGTCGTATGTGATAAAATTTTACATCCTTTGATTTTACGCATTTAAATACTGTTTATGGGGTGGATCCTAAAACAATGCTACAGCTCTCTCTCTCTCTCTAACCTTATGTATAGGCAGGGTGATCGCTCAGCCACAGGCTAGCGCCCTAAGCCAAATACAAATACAAAAGCTTCGCCCGTGACCCCTTGACCCTGTGGCGAGTTGTAGGATCTGTTACCTAACAGCGTTTCTTAATTTTCCACCTTGAAAGGTGATGGCAGAAGCTATTTTAAAGTATTCTAATATAAAATATCAAATTAACGAAAGTGAAATGAAATGCCTGACGAGAATCGCACAAGCTGAAAACAAAGTAGAGTAACCTTGAGTAGGTATCCTGGAGGGTTTTTCTGTAGCTCTTTTCCCTCCTTGTAATCAGCGAAGACCCAGAGCTAATCTCAACTAGTTTGAGAGGGCAACCCTTGCGTTTATTAAAGTTAATTCGTTCTCCCTATTTCTTGTGTTTTATTTGTGTTTACCGATTCGATCCTTATAAGACTAGCACACACACATCACGAGCAATTCGTTCACAACGTAGAGTCCTACCATTTTGAGAGGTTTGTTATTGACGATCACGTGCCATGGGGTTTCAATTAGTTGGCGGGAAAAGTTTGTTTTGGGGTGTCGAGTTGCGCAGTCGTGTTCGATTGCACCTGGGTACGCTACAACATATTGTGCTAGGCAGTCCTGCAAAAACAGACCGGAAATATTTCCTTTTCCTCTATTTTCCAACTATTTCACAATATTATTCTATATATTTGCTTGTTCTACGTATTTTAATCCTTATAAAGAAAGTTTTCGTTAATAAACATTGGTAACTTTTTATATGAGTTATATGAAGAAACACACTAATGTAAATCTTAACTACAACAAAAAGGTTAATAGAATCAGAAAGGGTTGTAAAATTATCATTTTAAATGCGTCGCTTTTTGTTTATTTATACAACAATGTATAGAATAAATTTATGTTCACGGTTTCGATTAAGAATTGTTAATGCACTTTAACTTACATGTCTACTTATGCAATAATTTCACGCATGTATGCATTATTTCAAGTATTTATTCTCCCGTAAAGCTTCTCAACATCGTTGAGTTATTGCACTAATGCAAACATAAGTTCCTGTTTATTTTTTGTTCTATTTATTACCTTTTTACTGTTTCCTTAAAGCGATTGTAAGTAGTTGACGGGATAAAAATCCGATCTCGCTGTTTTTATTGCACAGATACTTAGTTGCTTCAATTTAAAAAAATTCAACAGGCGATATTTACAAATACCTAATTAAATTATGTCTAAACTTACCAACTAGGTATCTACTAATAATTCGATTCTGTCACTTACCTAAAACAAAAAATTGAAATTAATATAAAAAAGAATTACACAAATCACATACAAATGCATAAAAGAAAAACAAAATTGTGGTAACTTCATTGAGGCGAAATCGCACACTTTTTAATATACGGAGGTTAAATGTTATGTGAATATATGAAATAAATCTTAGAAAAAGAACTATAGAATTTGGAGAGAAAAGTCAAATAGCGTAATAGTAATATGTTCAGTCTTATTAATAAATGTTTGTTAATATTATTGTCCTGGAGACTTGTAGAGTACCTGAGTACAGTCCAGGATTAAAGAGTTGAGGGGCTCTTTACGTGAAAGGGGTCCTTTTTTAAACTCATCGAAATCATTTTACACCATAAACATTACGATAAGATCATATGAATAATATGAATATAAAGTAAGTAAATAATTAGATAAATATTTTAAATAAACAAATATATTAATTTATTTCTTTTACTAAACGTTTTTTTTAAATAGGGAGCCCTCGATCTAATGTGGCCAGGATTTGATGATCTTGCTTAAGAATATCAAACTCTGCTAAAATCTCGTAAGTGTGTGGATCAAATTAAACTTCCCGAAGTACCATTAGGACACGAGAGTACCAAAACAAACTCAATGGTTAAAAAATATTACTTGTTTCGTTACTTCAAGTCAAATGGTATGGCCGAGGTGTGACTCTAATCTTTGAAGAAGTTGGTGGAAATAATGATAATGAAGATGAAGAACAAGAAGGGGATGATTGTATCAACCCTGAAATGTTTTTCTTATCACGTAAACGGAATATTGAATTAAAGAAGAAACAAAAAAACAAGGAAATTTTTATCTGACAAGAACATGACACAGAAATAAAAAAACAAATGTTTAACTCTGAGAGGTACGTTACTAACAAAAGATCTTTAGATTTTCCAGCTTAACCATCGAAATATACAAAAATATTCTGAGTATTCCGGAATATTCCACAAGTTTTTCGATTTATTTTCTTGTGTTCTCAACTCTTCCAGGCTATTCCCATGCATTTCGGACTATTTCCAAATATTCCAACCTCAAAAATATGGGATTGTAAAAGCTAAATAACGCCTCCTTACATGACAACCGGATTTTAGATAGCAACGGGCGTTATTTTTTATAAAGCTAGCTTATAACGCCCGCAAATGTAAAATTATGCCTCATCACTATAGATACGGTCAAGGATGTTAAATGTCAGTCTATACTGATTTTATTGTTATCATCTGTTTTAATAATCTTAATCAACTTCTTGCAAGTATGACATAAAGTTATGAAGGCATCACGGGCGTTATGAACATAACGCCCTAGTTACCTTAATTAGATAATTACTATTAAACGTTTGCTTTTTGACTCGATTCAAATACAATCAACAAATGTCCCCAAAAATATGTATAAATAGAAATTGTGTTGTTTTCTGTTATTTGTTAACTTTTCGCACACATGCGGGATTCGAAGTTCGTCCCGCGGATTTCAACCGGTTAAATATGAATACAGATGTCATTACTAATAAAATCATTAATTAAATTAATTAATTGATCAACGGGAAGATCCTCACTAGAAAACTCAGAAGATACAATAACACATTGCTGTTTTCCATCTGAACCTTCACGGATTAAAATTGTTTGTTCTTCTTCATCTTCAGCTGGTTTAGGAGCAGATGATGTTTTAATAGAAAATACAACTGTAGGTGGGTTTAACAGTGTGTTGGAGAATTTGGGAAGAACTAAATTGCGCAGAAGGTTGTCTTTTTGTAGTTGAAACTGGAGATGGCTTGTCTGTTTTATAAATAGTTGCAGTGCTTGTGTTTCTTGCAACATTCGCTGGTTCATAGGTGACTGTAGGTGAAGTTCTTTTTACTGTATATAACGAAGGTTCTTATTATTGCTGGTTTGTTTCTATTTGAGGATACTTTACCTGTTGGCAGTTGGAACTGACTTTGACATACCAGACCGATGCTGGAATATTGTTACTTTTTCGCGTACTGTGCTTAGTGTACTGGAGTTTGTTGTACAGATTCGATTTATCTAAACTGTTCTTCCTCCATAGATGGATCTTTTGTAGTTTCATCTTTTTTTTAGTTCCACATTACAGACATGTCAACAGCGGCTAACTTAACCAACGTGTCTAGAAATGCACTATCATTTGTAGAATCTTCACATTCCTTTAGGTCTTCAGATTCTTTCATTAAAAAATGCGGATATAATTTTAAGCCTACCGAGAGCTTATGATTCAAACGACAACATTTGACAACAACGATGCAGGAACGAAAAAAGGATACAATTTTCACTGCCAACAGAAACCGATCAATAAAATGCAGTAGAATTGCGAGAAGAATGAAACAGCAATGAGGAAGAAGAAAACAAAAAGTAGCTACTGCTCAAAGGTATCAGATACAACATTGTACAGTACATTAACCTAATGGTTTTAAAACAAATGTTTCACGTAATAGAGAGTGTGCTATATCTGATTCTGATAAACTTTGAGATAAAATCTCGCCTGTTCCTATATCAACATCGCCCACCATTGTGAAAAAGCGCAGTAGAGGACGTGTTGACTTATTTGACCGCCATTAAAAGTAGAACTAAGTCCGAAAATGAAATGGCATTAGATGATGGAAACAATAAATTTGTACAGGATGCGGAGGAAATTGTGCCATAGAATGACAGATGTGGTAAAGTGGCAAAAACGTGTGTACTGTCAACATAGTGTTTATTTTCACTATGGAATATCAGTTCAATATTAAATTTATAAACAAGATTAATACTTATGAGTTATGACAGCTGATACTAATTTGAAAATTTTACACATAAACTATCGCGGAGTTTTTAATAAATTCTTGAGCTTTTCCAAACTTTTTTGAGGGTCGATAATTAAATTTCTGTGCAGATAAAAGAGCCTTACTATACTTCTGGTCATACATACTGGAAGAATTTGAACAGCAGCCATATTTAAAAATTGGAAATGTGAACTCCGGTTTTGTTTCCAACGAGAAAAAGGGTTGAGATACATTTTTTTTACATAATGTTAATATCCATAAAAAAGAGTTTCCATTACACAAGTTACGTTAATAAAAATTGTATGTACTATAAAGGGAAGCTGAAATAATTGAGATTTCTCAACATTATAAAATTTAACGGCTCAATTAAGGCAACTTCGTAACCGAAGAATAATTTTATTATGAAATTCTTACGGGATAAAGAATCAATTCCATATGAAAACTGGTTTATATGTAAATTTAATGTATTTTCATTAATGGAACTTGTGGCCGAATAACGGATACAATAAAAGTCAATTTAAGTTTTCTTTAACAATTTTAATTTCACGTAAAGGTTTCAATTTTACTGCCTTCCTTTGTAGTATATTTTGAAATTTAATTAGACTTGTAATATCTAAATTAGTATTATCGTGACGGGATCGTTGAAGTGGAAATAGTGTCAACACGTAAAAGAGGTAAAAATGATCCTGTTTTGATATTTCGAGCACGCATATTTACGTTCGGAATGTCTCCGCCGATCAGAATCATCAGACAAAAGGCTTTGTTCTTTTGCGTCAGATTTCCATTAAAGTTCAATGACGCATATAAATTGACGAATTCGTATGATCGTATCGACGTAAACTGCGACAATGTTAAGCAATCTCTATCCCTACGGTCGTTAAATGTAGGAGGTTTGGGTGCGGTTTTATTGTCCCCAGCAGTGTATTACTAGTTCTCCTTATCAAACTGCTCTACTCTTAACTGGTAACCTGTCAGCTATCTTTTATTTATTTCGATTATTTCATTGTGTTAACAATCGTAACCCCAAGAGGGTTGTTTAACCCCTCGCCAAGCAAGCGGCTTGTGAAAAATTGTTCTAGAACGAGCGACGTAATTAAGATATGTAAAAATGACTCCTTCGAGGATAAAACAATAATTCTATTAGCATCTGCGCCGTCATCTTATTGACAACCCAATGACAATGGCCGCTTATATTGCCTAAAGTTTTTAAAACGATATTTAACCGAAATTGTTTATTTTAGTTAAAAGCTCCACTTTAGATTAGTATTAGTCCAAAAAACGGAAGATTTTAATTAAGTAAATAAAGGTAACCTTTTAGTACCTATCAGTGGCGTACCCAAGACGGGGGATAAGGGGGATATATCCCCCCAAGCGCCCAACTCTTCGAAATTGCCCGTTATATTACCACATTTTTGCCTATATCTTCGGTACTATAAGAGCCGCTGACATAATTTTTTTTTAAATTACTCCCTTATTAATTTTCCTTCCAATAGCAGTGAAAAAAAATGTTTGGTACCATTTGATTTTTTTAGAAAAGTCGACCGTTTTGTTCCTCTAACAAGTTGCGCCCTCTATTGGTAGACGGAGATAAGAAATTGTTGTGGTTTTGGATTTTTTTTGTAATATCAAGTATTGTCTTTACATCGAGACCAATCTTGACAAATTCAAGCAAACCCGTTTCGAGGTTACACGATTTTTTCCAGTAACACATAATTTAGTTCCCCCTCCCTTTATTTTGGCAGCAATCGTAAAAATTACATATTGATCACGGTATAGCTTATCTAATACCGTGATATTGATCACTAGTTTACGATGAATATATTTTTTTAAATACATTACTGAGGAAACTTGACCAAAAAATGGGAATTTCAAATTGAAATCAGTGACGCCCTCTGGAAATCAGTAGAATTTCATAGAAATTATTTTTTTTAGTAAATATTACTATAGTAGTAATTACGAGAGCTCGAGTATGACTCATCTAAGTAAGCAACAAGAATTAACCAATAACATTTATCTATCTCTGTTACACTTTGAAGAATTGTATTTATAGAAAAGAAATAACAAATAATAAATATGTCTACCCATGCTTTCAATGGAACGTGTGTCCGTTTTAAAACCATATATATGTATTCACTATCATCAGCTGTTCAAAACGTCACCTAAAATTTGCGCATTGTTTTTCAGAATGAATGTCATGAATGTCATGATTAATATTATAGGTTATGTTATTTTATTAAAAAGAACTATGCGACATACGTTTCCTATTATTTCATTCATATGTTTTAAGCGATGAGTCATACTCGAGCTCTCGTAATTACTACTATACCCTATACGAGGGTTAAAATTGGACAAATTTGCAGTTTTACAATGGCTCCCAATTTGGAATGGTAGATATTTATAGATAACTCTTTTTTTTCAAAAAATAAAGCAAGACTAATTTATAATTTAACTTTCCTTTTAGTTAGTGCAAAATTAACGAAAATCGATTCATGTTCTTCGTATATTGGTCCGTATTAATTTCAATTTGGTAGTTCATTGTAAGATTTCCTTAAATCTTTTCAGAAGAAAATCGATTTAATTTTTTTGACAAATTTGCAAAGGGCGTCCGTTGAAAAAATAATGGAAATTTAATGAAACAAAGATATTTCAGATAGATGCTTGGACGACAATTTTTAATATAGATATTTTTGATATGGTTAGAGCATTTCGCGAAGATTGTCAGCTCCTCCAACAATCTTGATATTCGACATCATTTAGACGTAACCATAGCTGGCAAACAGAAACTTGTAGTGTCTACCAGAAACCAGGAACTCCAACCTATGGATAAGTCAGTTTTTCAATCTTAAGAATCTCATTGGGATCAGCACAAATAAGGAAAAGTTTTCGGCTATTTTTACTCCAGTGTGGAGTAAATCCATGACAACATGACAATCAGCAACGGCATTTAACGTTTCATGAAAAAGTGACAAGAGTACTGCGAAAACAGTATACTTCAACATTTCTATATTATAACCCCACAAAGTGGTGTTGAAAATTGTACACACGGTGATCAGTTTTGACGATATAATTTGTTCAAAAAAGAATTATTTTACTTTCATAACGCATCACCAAGTAGTGCACCTACTTGCAAATTTCACTGTAACATTGGCACAAATCTGCTGAGAATAAATCACAAGTGAACAAATTGCCAAAGGATTTAAACCCGGAAATTTTCTAGTAGGAGTTTTTTACGTTCGCTTTTATAATTTCAACACACAATATAAAACCATAAACAAGCCTACATTTAATCTCTAAAATAATTAATTGCAATTCCAGTAATGAAACCATTTACCACTAATCATTATAAATCTCTAAGAATTAAAGACACTTTCATATTTGTTAATTGAAGCATTTAAAAGTGAAACCAAGATTTAAGTAAGTATTACAAAGTGACATTGTTGCACTTTATGTTTTCCAATGTTTTATGATAAAATTGACTAGTGCAGCAAGTTGAATTTTAAAATATCTAAAGAGGTATCATTACGATTGGCAAGGATGGTATTAAATAAAATTATTGTACATTTCTTTACTACCTCTTATTTATAATGGCTGTTGGTATAATTGTATAGGTGTCCACTCCATGGCAGTGAGTGGGTACATGTTTTTGTGCAAATACTTGCCTCACCTCTTTTTTAGGGTGTCAAAGTTTTGTATATACTCCTTAGGATAAATGTAATAGTTGCATAGTTATTAACAATTAAACCTTATTTGTGCCAACTTCACGCCGAGCACTATGCATAATGGCATAACGATGGCAGAGATTAATATTAATAAACCGTAAATACCTTATATCCTCGACGCCTGTTTTTAAGGAAGCTGGTACTGCACACATTTATTATAACGATTTATTTATTGTTATACTATCACGCGTAAGCTTACGTCACTGATTCACCAAAATTTTCGACGATAATCTTATTAAACAAACCACGATTTACTTTCTGTCTCGCAATCTTTTCATTAATAATACAACTAATTCTAAGGAAAATACCAAATTCGTTATTAAAAATAAAATTATCTTCTAATTAACGCCTGCGCAACTTGCATCTACCTAACTATACGCAGTTAAGCACATGCATTCTTTTCTTATCTTTTGAACATCTGCGTTTCTAAAGTTTTAACTATACAATATTTTACCTTATTTTACGATTTCAAATTATTTATGCAGAAACAGAAATATGTAAATTAAACTGCTATCTTAACTAAGCAATAATTAAAATTATTGCTAGTTCTTTCCTAGTGTCAAATAACCCAGGTGGGGATCCGTGAAATGAAATTAACTCTGACCAATACCACCGTAATTCAACCCTCCTTTGCATCGCTTGGGTAGCTTAGTCATACACCTATTTACATTGGAGTACTCAAATAGACCCCACGGCATCCCCATCGCAAATAAAACACACAAAGGGCTGCTGAATGTTATGCACTGGAACAAATTTATCAATTCATCGCTCCCTTTGAGGTTGCTCCCTACAGACGGCAAAAGAGGACTTGGGAAATTTCTGCACATCACTTTAGATCCATTAAATTGTGAGTAGGATAGATGTCATGGTGCATCCCGAGTAAACAAGAAACCCACTCGGTTTGTGGTGCAGCACGTAATTATGATGAGAAGTGACGCCCCCCTAATAAGTGACAATTTCTGTAGAGTATAACTCCCAATGGGAAAGGAACTGAGAAATTTGTATTGATACACAACATTCTGCATCCCTTAGTGTACAGGATGTCATGGAATGCAGCATTTCGATGTAAATAGGATTACTACAACTGGGACGATGCAAAAGATAATTATGGAGTGCGTTATCAGTGAGGATTTGCTTTTATTTGAGAGAGAGGATGTGCTAAGTTCACGATAATGCCAATTAGACATACTCCAAAGTAACAAAAAAATGGTACCGGATAAGATAGGTACTGCCATCGCAAGCTTGAAAGTTTTGAATTCCTTCACGCAAGTAGGAAATTGAGAATTATTGTTAAGGAGTGACAATCCCTCCTCCCCCTTCCCCACCATTTTTTATGAATTACTTCCCGAGTACGAAGTAAAAGGGAAGTATTGTATTAGTGTTCCAAAAAAAAAAATTTGACCTATGGAAATTTTTACATATCTTTCCGTTTCTGAATACGTAGATTCAAAATATGAAAAAAAAAATTTTCCGTCTGTCGTCTGTAGTCTGTAGTCTGTACGTACACATTCCTTGCAACGCTCTAAACTCAGAAACTATTAAAGTTATCGAAATGCGGTTTTCGCCAATCGATTACATTCGGGCCAAGGACGAAAATGCTGATATTACCTTTGATTACGTCACTTCCGGTATAAGCTAAAATGGCGGCACTCATTTTTTTATAAGATAAAGTTGCAGTTTTTTTTATGTAGTTTAAAAGAGTATTTTTTTCTGAATTCAGTAATATATATTGTGCTATACTTATTTTTTGAAAAAAGTGTTAAAAAAATCATTTTTAAAAAATGACGCAACGCTCTATATACTCAGAACTATTAAAGTTATCGAAATGCGGTTTTCGCCAATCGATTGCATTCGGGCCAAGAACGAAAATGCTGATATTACCTTTGATTACGTCACTTCCGGTGTAAGCTAAAATGGCGGCACTCATTTTTTTATAAGATAAAATTGCATTTTTTTATGTAGTTTAAGAGTATTTTTTTTTAATTCAGTTGCATTTATTTTTTGAAAAAAGTGTTAATACGAGGGAAGTCTCGTGGCAACTTGCCAGAATTTTTTTGTCTCATGAATGGGGAAATTTTACCGGCGCGCAACAGTTTATCACATTCACAACTGGAAAACCCACGCAGTGCATCGCCTTCTTAATAAGTGGTAAATTCTATAGGGCGTCCATAACATTCTGCAATCCCTAGCGTGATCAGGATATATGGAAAACAACATCTAAATACAAACGAGCCTACAATTGAAGAGGAACAAGGGATAGTAACCAAAAAATAGTTACGAACCACTGGTACCGCACTTAAAATTGTGTCCGTTTACGTAAGTGGGAATTTGAAAATGGTTGAGGGGTAGTTTAGCCTAGCTAAATTCACTCAATCCTCCGGATAGTATCTTATGAATGAGACATACTGCAGCGGCGGATTATGCCTTAGTAGCGCCCTAGGCTATATTAATAAGAGCACCCTTTTTACTAATAACCTAATAACCGTTCTAGAAATGAAAGTTATTGAAGGAAAATTATTTTCTCCGTTTTATTTTGGAAGAAAAGGTCATGTGAAAATTCAATTTGAAAACGGTAATATGCTTTTTTTACTATAACCGACATTTTTTCCTTGCATTGTTGTTACCACTTTGCTTAAACGACTTAATTACTTATACTAAATTGATTACAAACGACAGCGCCCTGTACGTTATGCGCCCCTAGACTACAGCCTAGTGGTAATCCACCGTTGCATGTTGGGTCTATATATGGATTCTGGAGGGATGATGGAAGTGGCTCTAATAGTAGCTCTACAGTTTATTACAGAATTAGAATCTGGCGATCTAAATAGTCAAATAGAGTATTGGCGAGAACATTTATGTTATATAGGAGAATCTATTTTATACTTTCGAGTGATTTTATTATTTCAGTGGCACGAAAAATAGTTAGCCAAGCTTCGATTATTATAAGTTATAACGAACGAAAACCATTCAATGTACGTTCATTTTCATACAGTTCAAAGTGGCACAAACAATACTTAGAAGAGGTTTGCACCAAACTTCACACGTTAAACCTCGCGTTAAACTGATTCGTATATTTCTATACGAAATCACAATTTATCCACAGATTTCAGCTTTTTTCCATTAAAATGGTACAAATGGTACGAATGTTAATTAACAATGAAATTCGGCACCCACAAGTAGTTAAAATGAGCAAAAGGTACCTACACAAATATCAATATTTGGCGAGATATTTGGTTAAAAAATGAACGACGACGTGACAAACTAATTTAAAAAATTGAAACAATTTATGCGAAAATTTAAATATCCCATTGCTGTATCAAAAACGGCCATTTCCCATTTTCGAATTAACATAAAATTTTATATTATTCATTCGATAAGTTATCAGCGATTTACCCATAGGTACTTAGGTAGGTATATTAAATCAGCGATGTATTCATATTTTATAGACCTAACTTGAGCATAAAATCCACACGAACAGTTGCCTATGGGCTATGGGATTATCATAATACCCGGTCGATGCCTCTCTAATTTTTTTAAATATTTATACTTATGTGCATTAGGTAGGTTATCTAATGCTAATGTATTTATGTAAAAGTTATGATATGAGTCGTAATAAGAACCGTAAGGTCAAGAGTGCTTACATAGTACATACCGCCTTCTGCATTGCAAAATGAAATATTTCACACAAACTGTTAGTTTAAACATGCAAATACATAAAAAGTAAAATAATAGCTCGATAATTTATAAGTACCATTCCAACCACGAGTTAAAGGTAAGTACCTACATTTCGAATAGCATAATAAGTTTTTCAGAATGATCTCGTGTAACTTTATGAATAGGTACAATTTATTATACCTAAGCCCACAAGGTGCGCGATACTTTACGATTTTGAAAAAGTGGTACGAATAACCTTTTAGTGATAGATACTAAAAACAAAACAAAATATTGTAACACTGGCATTTTTTAGTTATGTAGGTAATTTTAAAGAAGTAAGATGTTGAAATACGATCATCGAATAGCAAGAGATTCTCCTCGCCGATTGATAGTTACATAATATTTTAGGAAACAAATGTCTGCACACCCGAGCAAATAAGCGAATTATAAGGGATGTAAATATAATCTCTCACACTTGGTAGTTACACAATAGGTATTTTAGGAAAACGTACCTTTATCCCAAAGGCGAATTACGATAAATGTAAAACCGTATTTTTCACTCCCTTTTCCACCCTCATTATATTATGGATATTCTTATTGTCATGTCACTTAGTTATAATGAGTTACGTTAATTTAAGCAAAACTCTACAATAAAAACTATTTGTTTTACATTATTTTAACCTCGCATTTAACATTTCAGTGGGAAAAAATTGTAATCCTAAAAGCTATTTGATGCGGATTGACTATGGCCTCGTCTATATACAAGGGGATCACAACTAAAAGACTCAATCTGGAAAACTTATTGCCACGGTTTTTTTGGAACATTAAATAAATTTTATTAATGAAATAGGAGTTCTTTAATAAACACCCTATACATAAGATTAATATTAAGCCGTAAAATATAAAAGGAATCACGCAGCGCGATTAGATAGATAAAACGAGGTGGAACGTATAAATCAGAAAACAACAAGGAAAAAACTTTTTCCTGAACCGTGGGTGGCTGGGAAAAACAAAAAAAAAGAGTTCACGGAATAATTCTATTTACCTTAAATTGTGATAGCGTGTGCTTGTTAAAATTATTAGGATAATTAAATCATCTTGTTTAAGCCTAATACCTACACAGTGTGTACTAATAAATGCGTGAGAAGACCGTAATAATACGTAGCTGTAATTAATTAAAGTTTTTGTGTCGCTTGTTAACGAAATGCTCAGGTAATAACATAGGTAGGTATTTGAAATAATTCTAACGATCTCGAAAAATCTTTAAGAGAACAAAGACGAATTGTGATTAATAACCGAAGAATTTTACCTACGTATTCGTCGAGAGGAGGCCCTTTACATCAAGAATGTCACTAATTAATATTCAAGCGCTTTAACATTTATTCGATCAGAATCTCCTTAACACATTGTTTGAAGTAATTAATATTCAAAAATTGCCATTGTCTGCGTCAGACGCATTGTTTGTGTTGAACACAACGCATTACAAATACACAAATCTTGCCTCGTAGTACATTGACAAGATCAATTCAAGTCCTCTTTTTAGTATCAACTAAACTCTAATTAGGACTATATGGAAATTAGTAACAAATTTCGTGGTTAAATTAGATTAAGATGTCTTTTCTGGTTTAATTGGACGAAAATATTTCGCCCTCTGGCATGTATGTATACACATCATATGTAAATTGAAACTGAATGCATTCCAATGAGAATTCGTATTGTCAAGTGAAATTCCATAGGTTTCCATGTGTAGGATACCAGAAGCATTATACGTTCTGAAAGATTCTAGAGATTACTATGACAACTATTTGAACAAACTAATAAATCAAGTTAGGTGGTGCAACGAAAAAAAAAATGTACAGCAAGATGTGCAAAATATCACCATTATTTTGGTTCTGTGTAAATAAATTGGTCAAATTGGTCAAAAGAAGAGTGGGACAAGCGCAGTGAAAAACACCGACGCAATTGTTAGTTGATAAAATAGTAACATTGATGCTCGCATTGATGGAAACAGAATAAATTGTAATAATAAAACCCACACAAGTGTAAATTTGATTTTGCACTTGTGTGTTACTATTTTATCAACTAGGTAACAATTGCGTCGGTGTTTTTCACTGCGTTAGTCCCACCCTTTTTTTTTGACCAATTTAGTTTTCCCATTGGTTTTTACAATTTTTTGTTTTACTTCGCTTTGACGTCTCTATCATCATTTTATTTCATCATCATCATCATCCTAGTATTTTCCGAGGTATTTTCTATTATTTTTGTTACATTTTATGTTTACGTTGATGTTCATTTGTTTACCTTTGCTTTGTATCCTTTGTATTTTATGCAACTCAATATGTTGAGAAGGTGCCATTTATTACTATTTTAATAATTATGTCTGTATATATACCCATCATTAAAATTTTGAAATAAAGCGTAAATTTTTAAAGTTTTCTAGTTTCTTTTTACATATGTATATTATACTTACATATTATATATTATACAGGGTATAGAATTAGCCGATGCACCATTCGATCACTTGTTTCCCTAATTATTTTAGACAAAAAGGCTATTTAACTTTTTTGTAGATTAAAAAAATCTACATCTGTACATGTTGTTTGTTTTTATTTTACTTAATATAGAATGAAGAAACATTGAAAATTAAAAGTGATACTTTGGCAAAAAATAGCGGTGCCATGGAATGGTTGACGTAAAAAAAATCGTTGTTTACTGGCACTGGATTGAGCACTTTATCTAATTTGAGTGTCATTGCAGCAAGATTCAGACATGTTACTTAAATGAAGTTATTTTATTTATAGTGGGTATAAACGGGGGTACACGCGATTCTCGCGTTTTGCGTGCTTTGGGGGGAGGGGGTATCTGTGATTGTAGGTTGTAATAGCTGTTGTTTTAAAATATCACACCTTGTTGAGCTGGCTTAGTTGCTTGAAAAAAGAAAAAAAATTTACGTTTTTGTACCTTTTCAGATTTTTGACCCTGTAGGTATCTGTAATTTAGCAAGTTATTAAAGTAACTAAAATAAAGGATTACATTTGACGTAAAAATCACAAAAATGGGTTGATATTTGGTAAAGATGTACGAATTCGTTCCTACCTACTTAAAGTAAATTTTTACCAATTATTTAAAAAAATGTAAAATGCAAACTTTTTGGAATAGATTTGAGACCAAAAATACATAATGGCCCTTTCACAATGTTAATTACGTCTTTGCACATAGTCTTTGCCCAAAAATTAACGAAAATATAACAAATTCCGTGTGAACTTCATAAGGATAGTTTAGAATGAATTTTGAATGTAAAAGAACTCAATTTGGACACTGGCAACTTTTTGGGAATACGAATGGCCTTAGGGAGAACGTTTTAACATTCATCTTTAACTATAGTAAAACTAAAAATACCATAAAACATAAAATGTACAAATAGAAGCTGGTCTAACGTTGCATAACATCTGTTTTATTGAGAGACCTTCTCTACCTTAAACAGTTTCAAATTTTTGTTTTTTTCACTAACTAAAGGCATCATTTACACGCATATGTGCAGCATTAAATATGGATTTTACTTCCTCTTAATTACAATATAAGTTGTATATTTAGAAGTGTAGTGTAACGTAACCATACACTTGCCACCTACTTTCATCAATATTCAATATTAATTAAGTTAAATATGTAGACAAAAACATTTTTCTCGGTGAAAACATTCGACTATATATGTTACTGACGACATCGTCCATCGTTCAAAATCTCTAAATTCGAAATAAGCACACAAACATGTACATTTCGAAAGTTACCGAAAGAAGGTATCGGGACACATAAATTAGTCTACGATGAATGCTGTTGCTGCTTTTTACATCATTTTAACGATGAAAATGTAAACGCGAGGCATAATAGAATCATTTTTCATCATTTGGATAACTTTTCAACTTGAAATAATTAAATTTTCATGTTACCGAGAAAAAGTTTCCGATACTTGTCATTTTGAAAATTTTCACGAAAATACTTTCTGGCATTGTTTTAATGTTCGAAATGGGTTAAGGACCTCGGACAGACAAACTTTGCATCTTTACACAAAATTTTTACCGAAAAATAAGCACAAATAGCGAATTCTATTTTACACGTAATCTCCATAAGGAAACTTTGAACGTATTTTCTAAGTAAAGAAAATATATTTAGACACAAATACCGCTTGAATAAGATGACAGACTTTTATACTAAATGTTTAAAACTTACTTCGAAAAAAATATTTAGGTAAAGGTTTGGGGGGCATCTGTAATTCTTAGGTTAAGTAATTGTAGCATTAATTTGTAGGTTATAAATTTATAATAGCTTTGGTTTTAAAATATCACATCCGCATTCGTCAGGATTCGGCGACTGTCGGAAAAGTGTACAGCAACACAAACATATACACACGTCTCGGTTATTATATGTGATTATTAATTAAACGATTTTAGTTGCATTATGTCAAAGTTTATTTTTTTATTAAATTAAACCTGTCAACAATTTCAAGGCATCACCGATTTTTGAGAAAGTGGAAATTTTTATTTGCCTAAATATTTACTTTCTGAAAAATTCAAAGTAAAAATAAGTAAATCAGTCGATTCAAAATTTTTGTTTCTATCAAAAAGTTAAATAGACTTTTTGTCGAGCTTTTTGTCTAAAATAATTAGGGAAGCAAGTAAGTACTTAATCGAATATTACATTGAAATCCCTATGGTGCATCATCGGCCAATTCCACACCCTGTATAAATGGTGTGGGGTAATTACAGTTCATTTATTAGTTTTGTATCTTGTATCTTTCATCCTTTATAGATGTCCCCACCAACTCAGTTGTCTTTTTTCTTACTTAAATATTATTTGCAATATTGTATTTTATACATTAAACTATTTTGTTTGCAGACATCTAGGTTTCCATGGTTAACAAAAGACGGCAGTATGATTTAAAACGACAATGTCTTAGTTATCTGAAAAGTTTTATTAGCTCCAAATATTTATAATTTGAAATAGTAATGCATAAAATGCAATGTTGCAAATAATACAGCTATATAAGGTAAATATAACAAGTGATACATCAAAATTTAGGAAATTTTACTCTCTTTTCAAAAACCCTAAAATATGCAAGGTGGCTCGTATGAAAAAATGTAGTTTGGGGTCGTACACAAAAAATATCAGAATTCTGTTTACGCCAGTGATTTTCTCATTAAAATTGAGCTCCACAGACACCTAGGCGAGTAGTACCTAGGTCAATTTTCTTCTATCTCTTAAAATAAAGGGTGTTCGAATAAAAAAGTGTTCAATTTGGACCACCGGATTGGTACATAATAGTTGCGGGACATTCTACCACCACTAGAAAAGTTTACTGCAACAGAGAATTACACGAAGGCTTGGGAACATCATGAAACGCCTATTTTTTCTGCACGTTTTTATGGGATGCAACACAACCTCCGCTTTGTACAATTTCAAGTTTCAACAAGCTACAAAATGACCGTGACCTGCAGAAAGCTGTGGAAATATTCAACGACCCAAGCGCGTCACAGAATTGTGTGGCAGGTGGCAGCTGCACGAAAACCATTCATCGCCCATTTGTAAACGTTCAGAGGGACTTAACCAAAACCAGATATAAAAAATATGTCCCAACAGTTGCTTAAAAACCTCCAAACTACGTCATGGATCGTGCCAATCTTCCTCCTACTTCAGCTGCCATCCGCCAGCATAGTCTGCGAGTAAGTATAAAACCAAATCCAGGCGTGGAAGAATGGACGTCTTTTCAGCTAAATATTGGGGCTGGACCGTCGAGCAGAGACACTCTAACACTGTCACATTCATTTTATCGGCGGCGCCACCCTGCTGCGTCTTGTACGTTGTGGGCGCAAAGAAGACTGCTCCCGAAATTGTGAATGCAACCCGAAGTGGGCTGACATTCACCACTATATGCAGGAGAGTCCTGCTTAAATCTGAATATTCTTGAAGTTTCATGTTTCATGCAATAATAGGTGAATACAATTGTATCAACTCTCTATTCTTAATTTTTTATTGCAGGCATGAGTTCTTCTTCCAAAACAGAAACGTTTGACACCAACAGCACTCCTTATATAGCTTTTTTTAGATCAATCAAAGATGGCGGTTGTGTATTTAAAATTTAATGGTGTTCTCCATACACGATTTCTTGGGATTTTTCTGAGGAAGTACAGGGGGGACCTAAAGAACGTATTTCACAAGAAATCAGCTCTCAGTCTGTAATCTTATTTTGCTTATTAAACACTCGCGTGAGTGCGCCGGCGCCGGTTCTTTTTTACATGCTTTGACCAAAAGAGATCCTATTAGTTATACTCCTTTCTGTCGACTAAATTGCTCGGTACACGTTACGTTCGTCTTATGCTGTCCGCCAGTTTGAAAAAAATGGGCCAAATTTTGGGCTTCAGTTCAAAAATCGTTCTCATTGATCCAGGGAACCATCGCGCCAAGTGGCATCTTCTTATCATTAAGTACCGTGTCTGAACCCTAAGCGCTCCCACTATTGTGCCCTTTCGCAAACTGCATTCTACATCGATTTTTGATTAATAGTTATTTACATAAAAGTCAGGAAAATCTCACATTAATGAAGAGGAGCTAAACTAAAATACGAGGCACTTAATGCCGAGTATTTTAAAGCTCCGAGTCAAGTAAGAGATTTTACTGACGTGTTTTGTATGAAATTTTTCCGGAAATCGCAAAGAAAGTCGAAATTTACAAATTTTAGACATTTTTTTTACAAATTCCACATCAATTAAGTTTGTATATATTTTGTTGGTAAGTAACTACTTATAAAGTTTGATTTTTGAGAAGGTGCGTGTACGTCATAGGCATTTTTCTTAGTTACTATTGTTATTATATTGTTGACAACAATTGTAACTATGTAAAATGTCTATGACGTACACGCACCTTCTCGAAAATCAAACTTTAGTTACAAACTATATTTTGCGTCTTGTAAAGTCTTTACAGTACTACGTAGTCTGGAAAATTCAATTTATTTCATACTGACTAGTAATCTGTGTTTTACCAGACTCATACGAGTCTGGTAAATCGGATTTACCGTACTATAAATTGTATTTACCGTACTAGAAATTTTGTACCCGAATACAAAGGTTGCCATAGCAACATAAAGTGACATAACTTTGGAAATGTCAAATTTTATATAACGTTACATACTAGAAAAACTCTTAAGAAATGAATCTATGGCCAGTATGAAATAAAATGTTTTACATTATTTGTACGTTAAATCAGATTACGTTACTCGTTTCGAAATTCCTGCCTCAGCTACGCTTCGGCAGTAAACATCTCACTCGTTAACGTAAACCTTGATTTACCATACTCATATGTAAATAACTATTTCCTGCGCGTAAATAAGCAGGAAAATGTTGTTTCCAAGACGATTTCCGAAAATAGTTATTTACATAAAGGTCGGGAAAATGTCACATTACTGAAGAGTAGCTAAATTGAAATACGAGGCACTTTGCGCCGAGTATTTTAAACCTCCGAGTCAAGTAAGAGATTTTACTGACGTGTTTTGTATTAAATTTTTCCGGAAATCGCAAAGAGACGAAATTTACAAATTTTAGACATTTTTTTTATAAATTCCACAACAATCAACTTTGTCAATTTTGTTGGTAATTACTTATAGTTACAAACTATATTTTGCGTCTTGTAAAGTCTTTACAGTACTACTTAGTCCGGAAAATTCAATTTTCCTGCGCGTAAGTAAGCAGGAAAATGTTGTTTCCAAGACGATTTCCGGAAATAGTTATTTACATAAAGGTCAGGAAAATGTCACATTATTGAAGAGTAGCTAAATTGAAATACGAAGCACTTTGTGCCGAGTATTTTAAAGCTCCGAGTCAAGTAAGAGATTTTACTGACGTGTTTTGTATTAAATTTTTCCGGAAATCGCAAAAAAAAAACGAAATTTACAAATTTTAGACATTTTTTTTACAAATTCCACAAAAATCAAGTTTGTCAATTTTGTTGGTAACTACCTACTTATAATTACAAACTATATTTTGCGTCTTGTAAAGTCTCTACAGTACTACTTAGTCCGGAAAATTCAATTTTCCTGCGCGTAAATAAGCAGGAAAATGTTGTTTCCAAGACGATTTCCGAAAAACCAACTTATCAACGAATTATGTTCCAGTTTACCATACGTAGATATTAATAAGTTCTGTCGATACAAATAATTTTTCCGGAAATCGTCTTGGAAACATTTTCCTGCTTATTTACGCACAGGAAAATTGAATTTTCCGGACTTTACAAAACGCAAAATATAATTTGTAACTAATAAGTGGTTACCAACAAAATTGACAAACTTGATTTTTGTGGAATTTGTAAATAATTTTTCTAACATTTCTGAATTTCGTCTTTTTTGCGATTTCCGGAATAATTTAATACAAAACACGTCAGTAAAATCTCTTACTTGACTCGGAGCTTCAATTTAGCTCCTCTTCAGTAATGTGAGATTTTCCTGACTTTTATGTAAATAACTATTTTTCAGTTTTTTAAACGCAAACCTATAAAAAAATACTACTTCACATTAGGGAATTTCTTTAGTAAGATTAGTGTTTTTTGGAATATAAATTATGTTTAGATCTAGATAATTACCTAAGTATAACTGATGAGTAGACGTGATGTTATAAATAGACAAATAGGTAGGTACCATTAAAATCAATTTGAAGTGCGGCAATGAGAAGTAAGTAAATATTTAAAGGAAACTGTCGGAATGTGTGGTAAATTGTAGTAAATGTAAATGAGGTAATTAACCCGTCGCGTCTTCGTGAAGATGATCTAACTGAGTCATGAAAAATTACAAAAAAGTAGAATTAATCTAAAGAGATTGGGGAACCTTTCCTATTATATGTCAATCGCAGTTTTTAAGAACCGTTAGTTTTATACAAATTAGGTATTAAAAAACGCGTTTTTGAAATCGCTGACCTTAACTCTTAAGGTTCGATGAGACCGTTACTATTAACGTGCCTAGTATTTTTTTTAAACAAGAGAATTTATGCTTTTAATCTTATAATCAGGTAGGCGGCACTATAGAAAGGAAAAAAAACTTACCATCAACTGCTCCCATCGCTAAAATCGTGATAGTTTTAAATGCGGGTACTGCCCAAGCTGCCAAATGAAAATACTGGGAATTTGCTTCGATCGCTTCGTGGCCCCATTTTAATCCGGCGGCTAAAAACCACGTTAGAGTCAACACAACCCACCAAATGCTAGATGCCATGCTAAAGAAATATAGTACCATAAATAGGATGGTACATATTTCGTATTTGGTACCCTGCGTAATGGTACTGACAGTTTGATAACCCGGAAAAGGTTTCCTACACGCTATCCCGTCACCAGCCACAAAACCAACAACATACGCTAAAGCCACCATTAAATAACACAACGAAAGAAAAATAATGGGACGTTCCGGATATTTAAATCGATTGGTGTCTATCATAAACGTTAACACTGTAAAAAGACAACTCGCGGAACACAAAACGGCCCACGTACCGACCCAAATTCTCGAAAATTTCCGTTGACCGTCATTAAAAAACATCATGGTACAAGGAGCACCACAATTCCTCTCGACAGTATCGCCAACCTTCAAGGTATATTCCAAATAAGACGGTACTTTAAATTGCACGGGGCACTTAAACCCGATATCTCTTCCAGGATGTACATCCCTAAAAGGAGTTTCCGGCTGTAAACTCATCGTACCCAGATGGTAACCGCCAAAAGTTGATGGTGTAGTTGACGCACTCGTTTTATTTTCACCAACGCATATTACCCCGTCAGCATCTTGACCTTCCGGATATTGTGCACAATCCAAATTCTCCGGCCAATCAAAACCGAACCTTTTCATAATAGACTCGCACCCCGACTTTGCCGACAAACACAATGCCCTACAGGGGGGTATCGGTCTATCTAAAATCGTACATACCGGCACATAAACAGAGCATAAAAATAATTGCAAGTCCGGACTACATTTCACTTTAACCAATGGAAAATACTGATGCACTTCCATACCGGCATCGTCCTGTTTTTGATGATTCAATAAATTGGGCATTATTGTTGTATTATACTGTATATCCATGCATATAGGCACTGTAATTTGTTGACATTTATCGTGTTTAGGTATAAGATCGTCCCTGTCCGATACCCTGGTCATACCGTGTTCAAATCCTCTAATTTCCCACCAAAATAGCGCTAACAAAATTATTTTGAAACACATTTTAAGGAAATTAAATAAAAAATCCTAAGACACTCATTCATTAAATTATTATTTACGTTAATACATAAACAATGTTAAGAGAACGAAAACCGTGACATATAACAACGATCGGAGTACATGAACTGAAGTTTGAAGAAGCGAAAGCGACCGAAATGCACGATGAACAAGTTTTTTAACCGATTGTTGCGACTCGTGTAAATTCGACACGAGGGTGCATACCAAAACTTTACCTAAAATGATCAATGAATCATTTTTTATTTCTACCTTTCTTATCTAATTATCATCTGCAGGTTGTTCGCTTCTTATCTTATTGTTATATTTCGGCTCCTTTTATCTTTATCTACATATTTGAATAGGCAGGTGAACAAAGGACCGTGGATGGACACTAATATGAGTTTGTGGTCATTTATGGTGGTGTTGGTGTGGGTAGGGTACTCATTATTGAGTGAAGGAGGAATAAAAATACTATTAGGTACAACAAAAAACGTTTGAAGCGAATCCGACAAGTTGCAGAATCCCGCGACAAAATATGATGAGCTTTACCTATTATTAGGTGTTTTCTTTTTGCATCGCTACAGGCTTGGGCACATGCACAATCATCACGTGATTAAAGTGCCTTGCGTCATAAGACATTTCTGCCTCAGGTTAATATAAAACTTAAATAAAGCTTTTAAAACGAATAGGGTTATTTTTATAAAACGAATGGTGTGTATTGACAGAGCTGACTTAAAGCTACCACAGGCTACCACAAAATGCAAAAAGAAAACACCTATTAATTACAGGTATAATGGGTGATCCAAAAGTCGCTTTGGTATTGTTATACAGGGTGTAGAATTGGCCGATGCACCATAGGGATTTCAATGCAAAAATATTAATATTCGATTATTTGCTTCCCTCAGGGCCGGCGCGACCGTATAAGCGAACTAGGCGACCGCCTAAGGCGCCAGGAACTGAGAGGCGCCTGGAGCGTAGGGTAGGGGACTCAAGACGAGTCACTAAGCAGTCAACGCCAAATGGCGTCTTTGGCTTCATTTTACAATCTGACTTGGACGAGAGTTTATAATACCTAATTTGCATATTGCTCTGCGAGCTCTACTACTACTCTACTACTAACAATACGTTGATACTACCGTGTTAAAAGTTATCTACCATGCAAACTTTGAAAGTAGACTCCGATTTGGCATTGTTTTCTGGGGACAGGGTGCAGATCGTAGTAGGGTCTTCCTAATCCAAAAATCAGTGCTAAGGACTATGTACTCTATACAAAAACGAACCTCATGTAGGGGCCTGTTTAGAGCCAAAAAGATACTTACCTGCGTCGGTATATATATATACGAAACAGTGTTATTTAAAATATGATTCATTTCTGGATCTTCTCGTGTAGAAATGAATCATATTTTAAATAATACAACTCGTGGAAGCCTAAACAATAATAGAAACAGTGTTATTTATATATAGGAACAGAACATTAATCGAAGAACATCGGATTAACCACCAACACAACACGAGGAGTAACTTAACCACGTATAACCTGCCAATACATAAATTAACGTACACAGAAAAGGGATGCAAATATGCGGGGCTGAAGCTGTACAACAAACTCCCGCACGACTTCAAAAACCTGCAGCCGCCACAATTCAAAAATGCGGTTAAAGACTTTCTACTGAAAATCGAACCGTATAACATCGAAGAGTTCATGACCTTTCGTGAACGATAGGTACACTCCCTGAAGATGAACATGACAATAGTTGCTTCATGTGTTTGTATGTATGATTGTACAGATACATATTGCAAATAAATAAATATTATTATTATTACTAACGCTACCGGTATTACCCTCTCCGCTCCCATCGCTACCTTAAGGGTGGAAAGAAAAACAATGACTCATTTGTGCAGAATCCGGGGTGCTTCTGTCCGCGGTGGGGGTGGGGGTAGTTATATTGTATACAGTATAATATGCCATAATTAGTTACAGATTTGAAGTTGGTTGAAATTAGAATTCTGAAAAAATTCGCGCCTTTTGATAGGTACTTGTTTGTTTTTATATTGCCTGAAAGTGAGTTGCTGAATCGACTACACTAGTGGGATTGGGGGGGGGGGGGGGGGGCTCACAATAGTTTTGCCTAGGGCGCCAAAACCTATTGCGCCGGCCCTGGCTTCCCTAATTATTTTAGACAAAAAGTCTAACTTTTTTGTAGAGACAAAAATTCTGAATCGACTGATTTACTTATTTTTATTTTGAATTGTTCAGAAAGCAAATATTTGGGCAAATAAAAATTTCCACTTTCTCAAAAATCGGTGATAGGTACCTTAAAATTGTCGACAGACGACCAGAGAAATGTTATACCGTTGAGAATTTTTCACTCAACGGTTATACCTTAAGGTAGAAGACGCATAGCCTATACATTTACATGTGAATGTGTGAAGCCGAACTAAGGGGAATGTGCGGGTTGTTGTAAGCAAAATACTACTCACATCTGCGCAGGTGTCGTGTTATTAAATTCGGAAGTAACGACTACTGCCGAAACTCAGCCGAAAGATACTTTAACCAGCTTTTTTTTATTTATGCAACGTAATACATACTTAACCTTACATTTTAGCGGCCGTAATATTTACAGTGAAATAAAACTTAAAACCAAATGTTATTGTTACTTATTACTTTTGCAGTAATTAATTCTCTATGGTTAATTAACTGTCAAAGCTTAAATAAATAAATTTCACATTGTGTTAAAACATTAATGTTGAAGGTTTTTCTTTAAAAGGAATTGAAGATATTACTCAAATAGCAAGTCCACTACCTACGTTACAAGTTTGGAATAAATGTACATGTAAAATAAAACGATATTGTGGTTCGATGAATATAATGAAAGAGATTTCTAACCCCGATCATGAAAAAAAATTAGTGATGGGCAAATTCGAATTAAAAATAACCGGTAGTCCGATTATTGAAATAATCGCCTTAGTCCGATTATCGGTTTCGAGTATGAATTACGATTATTAATAAATTATGACTATGAGTTTTCCTCTCATGTTTTAATTTATTTATAGAACATAATAACATAAATATAAATACATAATAAAACGGCAAGATTTGCGTATTTCTATTATCAAATTTCACCTTAAATAATATCAAATGAAATGTCCTGTTGAATGAATGCTGTCTCAGCGAATGTCTGTGTGAAGCTGTGAACTGTGAAGTTTATGCTTACGAGTTACGACGCTTAAATATAGTTAATTTGCTTATGTTATAGAGGTTATAGTCCGTTGTTGCTTTGACTTTACTAAATTACTACTATTCAAGTTTGAATTATTTTTAATTCGATTTATAGTCCGATTATCGCAATCCTCGAATCGGCATATTCCGATTATCGAAATTGTCCGATTATGCCCATCACTAAAAAAAATATGCAGTTTAAGTGACAACAAATACAACATTTAACATTTGAATACTTGATATAATTATCCATACGCTGATAAATAGTTATTAGTAACTTAACGTCAACTTCAATACTAATTTTTGCGAGTATCTAACTATTAACTGCGTAGAATTGAAATTTACAAAGTTTTATTTTGTATGTGAAATGTTTAATAAATCTTCAACTAAAAATTCATAATGGCGGTAGAGAGAGCCAGATACATAATTTCAAACTTTGGTATTTGACATGCGCACTAGTGAGTACTATTATATTTCTGTCTTTATTTATGTTCGGCTTCAATTATGCTTCTTCTACACTACGTTAGTAGTAGGGATAACATTTCTCTGCAGACGACAGGTATTAATTTAATAAATAAAATAACTTCATAACATATTTGAATCTTGCTGCAACGACGCTCAAATTAGATAAAATACACTGCAATGATGCTCATGCTTAACTTTACCATTTATTTTTTGACTCAAAACGGGACATCGGTTTGCATTTGCAAAATGTACGGGAACGATTTAATCAAAATCTGAACCTAAAGAGTGAAACAATGTTGTCAAATGACTCAAATGGCAGTAAAAGTACCTGGCTTCTCTAAAATTGACCTCTCCCCGCTTTTTTCGATTTTAAATGCATCAAACTCTTTCCTCATTTTCCATGTTTGCAAATTCAATTTTTTTGTTAAAAATAAAAAGAACTAAAAAGAACTACTATCGGAGTAAAAATGCAAGGCCTCTGACTTTAGAAGCTTGTATCTCAGTAATTAGCAATCATAATTTAATGAAATAAAGTGCACTTAAAAGACCGTTTATTTCTACAAAAAGGTGTACAGTTTTAGATTTTTACAATACATCGTTAATTTTCTGTATCAGTGTATGTGCGAAAAAGCGCTAATTATGGCTCAAATCGCACAAGCGCTCCACTTTAAAAATTAATTACGGCTATATTAGTGAAACTGAGTGGTAGATACTTATATGTTTCAAAAATGTATACTTTTTTGTCGATGTGATATGCTTTTCAGGCCAATTGGTTTATTAGTCTTAAAGCTATAATGAAAAAACGACATCTTGTGTAACTCAGTACCTGAACGTGTGATATTAATAATATTGACAGTAACATAACAAGGGTAAAGCAATTATATTGTGGTCTAACACTATTCACAAAAATAATGTCATTATACATCGTTTTTTTTAAAAGAAATTTTGAAAAAAGGATGGTTGCTTCGGTTGGAGAGGTGGAGCGCATAGTTTTGTACAATGCAAAAGAATAATCATATTGTTGTGGGTTGCCGCTCGCTGCTTACGATGTGGTAGATTACCTCTCGCGTTAATATGTGTGTCTTTCTTTCGCGATAAACATAACATTTACTTTGAATTACAAGAAAACAAATTTTATTTTCAATAAGGGAATAATGCAGTTGGATTTGAGTAATACAGATTTAGCATTTAAAACAAGAATTTTTTCTTTAACTTCCATATATTGCAAAATAGCACATTTTCGCTAAGGGCTTAGAAAACCAGTTAATTATATGAATAATCAATATTTATTCGCTGTCGACTTTTCAGAAGTATGTGTGCTACAAGATTTGTAAATTTGGTAACAATTTATGAAACAATAACAATTTTATGATAAGTTCAAACTGACCGTCAGCCAGAAAAATTCTAAATACAGCGTTTTTATTGCTGTTAATTAAAATAAAAGTTAAACAACTGATTCTACCATTTTGATTTTTACACATGTTAAACACATATAAATGACTAATGTACTGCCCAAAAATGAAGAAATTTCACCCTTCAGTTTTTTCGTTATGACCACTTAAAGTCAGAGGCCTTGCATTTTTACTCCGATAGTAGTGCACTCAATTCAGAAAAGAAAGACCTTTCAAATGAAGTATCACTTGCCCCATGATCCCTATTTAAATTATAGCGCTAAGGGATGAAATCATTTCAGGTTGAAAATCATGGCAAAAGTTGTGCCATTTCATATAAAATTTGCATTTCTCAAAGAAAAAAAATTTCTAGCCAGAAACCCGTCTGTTACATTTCGTTGGGCCACCCTGTATATAAATTGCTCAAAATGTCCACCGTTATGTTCACGACACAATTCCACTTTGTTCCAAATCCAATTGTCGAACTCTTTTTCCACAGTTGCAGGTGTTTCTGCAGTAATTGCTGCTTGTAGTTCGTCCAATGTATGGGGATGGTTTCGAAAAACGTTGAACAGAAAAGATATAACGGAGTTACATCTGGAAAACTGGGAGTCATAATCCTTTTCTAATTAAACAATTTTCAAATCGATTAACAATTCATTTCTTAGGTTAGCAAACACTCGATAAAGAATATTTAAATCGGGGTGCTCTTCCATAAACTGCTCTCAACAGGAGCAGTTCAATTCCCCAATATGGACCGGGCAAGTGAGGTCATTAACCTATTTTTTGACGGCTCTGAGGGCAAAATGTTTTCTATTCGTAATAGCAGAGCCTATAGTGTTTGCATGTACAGGTTGCGCGCGTTGGAACGTGAGAGTTGCATGCACAATTGTCATTTTAGCCCGCGTAAACTGAAAATACGTGTTTTATGTAGCGTTTGTTTGCCCTCAGAGCTGTCAAAGTCAGCTGATTGCCCGGACTCTATTCAACACCGTAAAAAACACTACGCGCGAAATTCAAGCTGTCATCAGTATTAGGGGTCACCCGGTGTATTATTTATTATTATTACTTATAAAGTTACATTATGGGGTATAATGTAGATTTCCGGTATTTTTTTAAATTATTTTTCTAAATTTTTAGTAGTCAGGCAAAAATATTAGCACCCAGTCCGCCAATTTTCGCGCGGTTTGTGAAAACGGGACAATTCTGCGTCCCGGGGTTTTTCTCGGGGACACCGGGACGGAGTACCGAAAAAAGGGAAGGTCCTGTTCAAAACTCATGCACATTGACGGCACAAAACACACACTTTAGAATAGGAACTCGGTAAGAATTTGGTTTAGTTCTACCGTTATTTAACAAATACTATACAGGGTGTTTTGTTTGGGAGCTTTAGTTAGACGTTTCTGGGAAAGTTTTATAGGTAGATTTTTGAAAATTTGTACTTAGGGGTTACTCAAAAAGCCGAATCGATGTAAAATATTTTCAAAATGACAGCACTTCCGGAAATACCGGAAGTAGCTGCTAACTTCGTTATTTTAAATGACAACCCCTATTTTTCTTGCATTTTTGGATTCTACGTGAAATTTCATAACCTTTGATACCAACATGTCAATATCTACAAGTTAGGTTTTTAAGTTATTTTCATTTATTTAAAAAAAAAATGGCGGATGCAGACGGTACTTTAAGAATTCATTACTTGAAAACCGTTGTAGCTATGGCAACCGAGTTTTCACCAACGCATAGACTGCATAGAGGAAGATTTCTTTTGGTGTACTTAAAAAAAAGTTATGTTGCGTACGACGTCACCTATGAGGCTCCAAATTTAAGAAAATTCAAAGACTAAAAACTCAGTTTTTTAAATGAAATGACCATTTTCTTCCTATTGCATTTGATAGAGAATAAAAATGGGCATATTTTGGTATTACATGTTCCTATCCCTACCTTTAATAGTTTCTGACTTATTCTCATTTCATTGCAATTGCAACAAATGCTCAAAATGAGCGCCTTCATGTTCCAAAAACAAACTCTTTTTCGTAAATGTTCACGTGTGGAAGATCGTATGGCGTGTGATTCAGTATGCAGCATATTCCTGCAGAGGAAGAACTTCTGTTGCGTAAAATTTCCAAATAACGTTCTGCATTCAAATTTTCTGGATAAATATTGTTATTTTTAAACGCACAAAGTACAATAAAACTCCAGCACTCTTGAAAGTGTACATCTCTATTCAAAGAGAAATTATAATGGAACCAGCAATGCGAATTATGGCGATTAAATTTTTACTAAATTTGGCATCGTCTAACCAAGTAATGTTCCCCAAAAAATATTGCTGGTTCCTTAACATTAGCTATTCGTAAAACTCTTACTCTAGGTCTAGGTAATTATGTTGATGGTACAAAGCTTCCAAAATTCAAACAATTTCATTCCAGTGTTGGGATGGTACGTTCACTAGGACGCGGTCTTTCTGGATACCTCTCAATGAACGTATAACAAGCATGTGACCATAAATAACAATTAGATTCCAAAAATCTTAATATGTAAAACCATTGTGAGCCATTTTTTTCCATTATTAAAAAACTTATGTTAACCTATTACAGGTAGTTTAGTATTACTTGATTTGTTCAACCCATAGTCCATGGACCACAGTCCATGTCATGGTCGACTACTACAAAAAATTCGAAAGAAATGGTATTAATAATGCGATGAAATGAGAATAAGTCAGAAACTATTAAAGATAGGGATAGGAACATGTAATACCAAAATATGTATGCCCATTTTGATTCTCTATCAAATGCAATAGTAAGAAAATGGTCATTTCATTTAAAAAATCTGAGATTTTAGTGTTTGAATTTTACTTAATTTTAAGCCCCATAGATGAGGTCGTACGCAACTTGAGTTTTTTTAAGTGCACCAAAAGAAAGCCCTATTCTTCCTCTATGCGCTGGTGAAAACTCGGTTGTCAAAGCTACAACGGTTTTCAAGTAATGAATTCTTAAAGTACCGTCTGCATCCGCCATTTTTTTTAAATAAGTAAAAATAACTTAAAAACCATAACATGTAGATATTGATATGTGGCATCAAAAGAACTAAAATTTCACGTAGAATCCACAAATGCAATAAAAAATAGGGGTTGCCATTTAAAATAACGAAGTTACTAGCTACTTCCGGCATTTCCGGAAGTGCTGCCATTTTGAAAATATTTTAGATCGACTCGGCTTTCAGAGTAACCCCCAAGTACACATTTTCAGAAACCTACCTATACAACTTTCCCAGAAACGTATAACTAAAGCTCCCAAAAAACACCCTGTATATAATAAGAAAGAGGAGCTGAGTCCATTGACACCAGTGTTATCCTACGGAGATAGAAAAAAAATACAAAATCTGCAACTAACCTATGCGCTTTTGTGTCAATCTACGCTTAGGCTAGCAGTTTTTCGGTTTAGAAAATTAGAACGATGGCGTAAGCAAAATCAGAGTTGAGTATAATAATACATACCTATACGATCAGTGGCGGAACTACAATGCCGCAGACCCGGTGGCCGAAGCTCAAAGGGGGCCCGTTTTCCGTTTTTAAGAAATTTTGGGTAGCGATTGGAAATAGTTTTACCTATTTCACCAATTAGAGCCGAACACAGCCCCGTAGCCAGGATGAAGTAGCAGAGGTGGCAAACAGTTTTCTAGGTGGGGCCTTATGAAAAAAGCATTTTTATTCAAAATAATTTTTCAAGTTACCTACATATTTAATTTACGGGGTACGCTCTGCCAATCAATTTTGGTGTTCTTTATTTTTCAAGGGCTGGATGTGACAAATTAGACAACCTTTGATGTGCCATTGTTAGCCTTAGAGGTTTATTTATCCTTGCCAGGACAGAAACATTCTGCAATTTTGTTTGAATAGGTCGCGAAATGTTTCTGAAGATGTTGATGTTAAATTTATATTAACCATTAAACCATATTGGCTAGTTGGGGCCAGACGATGCTGTAGGTGGGGCTGAGTCCCTGGCTACGGGCCTGACCGAACGCTTGCTGGACCTTCATTCGGCGCCTGCCAAAACGCTAAATCGGCTTTTATTGCGGTTATCAGTGGCAATAAAGTCGCAAGCTCGTTCAATGCGTGATTATGTTTCTCACGAGTGGTCACATAGGCTAAACCTTCGGTATGACACGCCGCCACCGCGCAGGGACCGTATCATAGCATAGGCGTTCGGCTTTACTTTACTGGAATTACTCTCCCAGTCGTACCAGGTGGAGAGATTGTTGTCTTATACACATTTTAGTAGGGGCAACTTGTTTTGTTATCCTCTCAGTTATCATACTGAGATTTTTATTCTGGAGATTTCGTCAAAGATCACCGAATGCCTTACCCTTGCGATCTCTCCTTGCCGTTGACTCTCTCAGCCGGTATGCCCCGTACTTTGTGCCTTTGTTCGTTATCTTCGCTAGGTGTGGTTTGAAGGTCAGCCCTTGGTGTAACGTTATGCCCAAGTCCTTCTTCCACTACCTGTATAGCTTGGTGCCGCACATTGCTACAAGATTTAGCTTTGTCGGCGCTTTTCTTCGTGAGAAGAGAATGAGGTTCGTTTTTGTTGAATTTAATAGACAAGCCCTCGTCTCTGCACCATGCTTCCACTAGATCCCTGTATCACAACTGATACGGTCTCATCAAATCCGCCACGTATCATCGGCATAGCCAACAGTGGTGTAGCTTGCCTCACGTAATCGCCTCAGCAATGCGTTCACCACCAGACACCACAGTAGAGGGGAGAGGACTCCTCCTTGTGGACATCCTCGTGCAGTTCTGAGCGCTACAGAGTCGTTATTAAATATTAAGCGAGCCTGTAGCGTTCCTATGTGTTCGCATGGTGTGTATCCATCTATTCACGGTAGTGTGTCCCTTTCTTTCGATAGTAGTTTTAGTTGGTTCTAGAGAGGTATTGTCAAACGCCCCCTCTAGATCTAAAAACACCTATCCTAGAACCACCTCCCTACAGAAGATCGCCCTTTCGGGTATGTCACTACTCTGTGGATGGTGAGTTCACAGCATCTACCTCTTTGACACATTGATAGGTATTTACTGATGAGCTCAAGTCTCAGCAGCTGGTCCCTAACGTGTCACTCAATGAGTTTCTTCAATAGTATTAGGAGATACAACGTTAGACTGATGGGTCTAATCGGCTTGGCTTGGGCCTATGAATTTCGCCTAGGTTTCGATGTAAATAAGTGTAAAGGGTTCTTCATAATCGAAAAGAAAGGTCAACACACTACCTTGCATGCAAAAGGTTGTGCTTTAAACTTCTTTGGTGGTGGTGAATTTAACTGTTTCCATTGAATCGATTTCTTCTTACTTGATGGTTTAAAGAAAAATCCACTCGGTACACAGTTTAGTGTAACCCAGTTTGCTTTCCGAAATTTCATGATTTTCATTTTTCTCTAACCATTCCTTTTGTACTTAGGTAGATAGTATTTTGTTTTAATTTAAATATCTTGTTGCTAATATTAGAAACTGAGACTATAATATAATAAGACAAGGGGACTCCTTGAGTCCCCTTCTGTTCAACATCATAATGGACGAGATAATCAAGAAAGTGCAGGATATAAGATGGGTGATCGCAATGCGATAATCCTGTGCTATGCCGACGATGCTGTGTTGGTAGCGGAAAATGAGGATCATCTTCAGAGAACAACAAACTGTATGACAATTGACAATATCTAAAATACCAATTAGATGCAAACTAGTAGTTGACGAACAAATAATACAACAGGAAATGAAATTTAAAGGTACCTACCTATAGAAATCTCTGGAAATGGGGATGTAGAGTAGAAACAAAATAGTAAGGCAACAAGCAACAAACGGCGAAAGCAATAAGTAGTCCCAACATACCGTAGTAGATCTTCGCGGGAGAGAATAGTAGTTCTATCATACATTTAATTTACATTGCAAACGTCACTTTATATGAAGTGTATGTATTTATTTATTGTTGTAATCCAAATAAAATAATAGTTTAAAAATTAAATATGTCAGGAGAAGGTAATATTAATGTAGTGATGCCTGTAATCAAAGATGAACCACTCGAAAAAGAATCAGAAATTAATTTAACCTCTGAAGGGACAGTGATAAAAATAGAACCAGCTGAACCAAAGCAGGAGGAAGAAGTAAATTTCATCTTTACGAAGCAAGATTTTCAATCAGACGAAGATTATGACGATGTTAAGAATGATGTATCCTTTAAGCTTGAATGGAACGATTGTAATACTAGCACCGCGAAAAGCGAAGATAATTTATTGGAACATATTAAAGTGCATCATGGTTCAGAAGAACAGTTAAAATGTCACAAGTGCGACTTTACCACAAAAATGAAACGTTACTTAGTACCACATATGAAACTGTGCCAGGGTTCAAAAAAGTTAAAATGTACTCAGTGCAATTATGTCACAAAACTTAAATATAATTTATTGCGACATACGAAAGTACATGATGATCCTGTAGAGTTGAAATGTTTCCAGTGCAATTTTACTACAAAACGGAAACAGGGTTTGTTGAAACATGTCAAAGTACATCATGGTCCAGCAGAGTTTAAGTGTCTCCAGTGCAACTTTACTACAAAAGAGAAAGGATGCTTAAGGAGACATGTGAAAGTATATCATAGTTCAGAAAAATTTAAATGTGCTCAGTGCGATTATGCCACAAAATGGAAACATAATTTATTGCAACATATTAAAGTACATCATTATGCATTCAAGGAGTTTAAATGTGTTCAGTGCAGTTACGCCACAAATAGGAAAGATTCCCTGTTAGGCCACATAACAGCTTATCATGGTTCAGAAGAGTTGTTTAAATGCACTCAGTGCAATTACGCCGCAAAATGGAAACGTAATTTATTGCAACATACAAAAGTACATCATAATTCGCAAGAGTTTAAATGCCTCCAGTGCGATTTTACCACAAATTGGAAGCATAATTTGTTCGCACATACTACAGTATTTCATGGTTCAGAAAATTTTGAAAGAGTTGAAGATTTGGACGAGTTTAAGTGTCTCCAGTGCAACTTTACCACAAAATTGAAAATATACTTGATGAATCATATGAAAGCGCATCATGGTTCAAAAGAGTTTAAGTGCCTCCAGTGCACCTTTACCACAAAATTGAAAAGATACCTAATGAAACATGTAAAAGTGCGTCACGGTTCAGAAGAGTTTAAGTGTCTCCAGTGCAACTTTACCACGAAAGTGAAAATATACTTAATGAATCATGTGAAAGTGCATCATGGTTCAAAAGAGTTTAAGTGCGTCGAGTGCAACTTTACCACAAAATTGAAACAATACTTAATGAGACATGTGAAAGTGCATCATGGTCCAGAAAAGTTAAAATGTGCTCAATGTAGTTATACCACAAAATTGGAAATGTACTTAATTAGACATGTGAAAGTACATCATGGATCAGAACAGTTTAAATGTACACAGTGCAAGTTTACCACAAAATTGGAAACATACTTGATTAGACATGTGAAAGTTCATCATGGTTCAGAAGAGTTTAAATGTACACAGTGCAGCTTTACCACAAAAGTGAAACAATGCTTAAGCAGACATGTGAAAGATCTTCATGGTTCAGAAGAGTTTAAATGTATACAGTGCAGCTTTACCACAAAAGCGAAACAATGCTTAAGCAGACATGTGATAGTACATCATGGTTCGGCAGAGTTTAAATGTGCTCAGTGCAATTATGCCACAAAATGGAAACCAAATTTATTTCGACATACGAAAGTACATTATAATTCTGTAGTTTAATTGTTTCCGGTTCAATTTTACCACAAAATATATTAGTTTATTATCACTTGTAGTTGTAAGATACTGTAATACATAGTTGTAATAATAATTTGATAGTTGTAAAGTATGAAACTGTAAAATTTCTTTTATTCTAATCAATTATTCAAACTTTGTCATCATGTCAAACTTTGCAACTATTTTTGCCGTCGATTGTACTCTACAAAGGGACATAATAGATGTGTCTTTGATGTTGTGTTCCTGTTTGTCGTTTGTGCATTCAACTGATTATTCGTACTATCGGCCTTTAAATATTGTTTCAATGTACAATTCAGTAAAAACTTAAACACTTATAGCCATCTTTCGGTGGGCGGATTAGCGAAATGTCAATTATCAAAATAAACTGCCTAAACTTTTTTTTTAATAAAAGGGCACATTGACTGATGCATTAAAACAAATGCCATTGTGGGCCACATTATTTTTGCACTTGTCAAACTCAGATAAACCATGTTTGAGAAATCCTAGGATATGATGCCTCATGCACACATGGACTGTAATTTTTTCACTATGTATTACGCGTCAATTCATACCACAAAAATGTGTTTCTTCTATTTTTCTCTTAAACTAAAAAATACCTTAAACCTTGTATCGTTGAAAAGGTGAAGAATTCGTAACATAATCATATTAAAATCAAATACGGTCTCCATTAAACAATATACCTTCCTACAACTTTATATCATCAATTTTTTATTTTTCCATTATCTGTTATGATTTGCAGAGAATAAATGAATTATTTTGATTAGATATGGCTACCTGATGTCAGAAAAATCAGGGGTGAAAAAAATGCTCAAAAAGACACTGCAACGCTAAAAAATGTTGGCCATTCAATGAAAGAGTTGATTACTGACGGCAGTGAAATGGACAACAAAGAAATCAGAGAGATCAAAGCCCAAGACAAATTTTGTTGATAATAAGTTGCAGTTGCAGCGCGAGGGTCATCAAAATAAAAGGTAGGTACATACCAAACCTTGGGTACATACAAGCTAAAATGCAAAAAGAGCTGCATCTATAAGTTCAACCGAAGAAAGCATTAATTGTGTGAGCGTTGCATCTATGGCAAAGCGCATAGGCTGCCATTTGGCCATAGGGAAAAATTAACAAAACCAGGGGAATTATTCTCGGCGGATGTGTGTGGACCTTTTATTGTTATAATTAATAAAGTATAGATAAACAGGTTGTCATCATTGATGTTGCTGTTCCATTATCCACAAACATAACAACTGAAAACGAAAAACGCAGAAAATATGAAGCATTGGCAATTTGGAATTTGATAAGTCTACATTACTCCAATTGTTATTTCGGCAACAGGTGTAATATCTTGTAAATTTGAGTCTTATTTAACGTCACTAAATTTGAATCCAAAATTATTTGTAATAATACAACGAGCTGTTCTATGACAAACATGTCACATTGTCTGAAAATTGTTTAGTCTCAATTAATTTAATTTCATTCATAAATATTAATATTAGGTAATATAATTTTATTTAATCTTAATGATTCCTCAAAAATGAATTTATCCCTCATAAATTAATAATTGTTGTACCACTGTAAGTGTAAATATTTATATTAGTATTCTTTGTACTGGGAATTTTTGCTGCTAAAGGGATGCCTGGTATGTACCAAATTTGTGCAGAAACGTGTTCTCTGTTCTAGCAGCACAGGCAGAAATCCAGAGAGTGTTGTAGGTACTTGAGTCAACAGCAACAGAATGCAGGCTCTCAAATCAGGGAAAGCGTTTGCTTTTCTAATCTATTGTAAATAATATTAATTTATTCTCTGTAAATCATAAAAATATCTAGTAAGCAAAAATTAAAAAACATATTCACCTTCCAAAATAACATAATTGAGACAGGCTATTCGGTAAAGGACCACAATTAGGACGGAGCAATAACACTTTTGAAATTTTTCTGTTTCTTCAGTATAATTAAGTTACAACCACTTTAAATCGGCTATTAATGCTACATGATCTCATGGTTGAACAATACTACGCAACGGGACATGTTCCATTATTAATTCTTCATTACTAGGTAAGGGAATCACTTGTGTCACTTTAAGATTATCTTTCTCATAAAAAATATAATCCAAACACCCAGCAAATCCGGCTGTGTAATTAGTAAAATCTGGTGTTCCACAAGCACTTCCAAGTTTAAAACGTTGGGAGAGGCTTAAACCACGTACTGTCTCATCACAATCTTAAACATCACGGCATAAATGTAAAGTATTTAAATCATTTATAACTTACTACTGCGCCAGTCAATAAAATCTTCCGAAACTGAACCTGTCGTATACAGTTGATAAATCCCACACTCTGGTACCTATGTACACTCCACAAAAGATAACTGAAGCTCTCTTCTCGCTCTAAAAATGCCAGTGTATATACCTGTAGGTTGTATAACATCACACCTTCGATCGTAATTTGTTTACAAAATCTTCAATAAATCTGATGGCAACTGCACCCTGTAGAAGTCGAATGTGATCTGCATCGGGATGAAAGTATAAGTGAGTGTTGGCGACTAAAAGCAATTCCTCATTCTCAAGGGATTCTAAAACTATCACTTCGAGGACAGTTGATCGTTGAGTGTACCTCTCCGCCAGTTTCAGATTGGAAGATATTTTTTCCCAAATATCTGCAAAGAGGGGGTCGCCTTATTCATCTGTTCTCTGTATACCATTGTCTTTGACTCTACAAGGTATAGACATGAAATGATTATATTCCACTATAAGAGAGAATGCAAATAAAATGAGGGAATTTGATAAGGAGAGTAGCAATCCAAAAAAAATGAAAATGGCAACTGAAGGACACAAGACAAATTGAGTCAACAATTAATGTGAATGTCAAAAAAGGTGACGAGATGAAAATAGAAGATTTCACAGTAGAATGAGAATGAGAGTACAAAGTTCTACCCTATTGCTATCTCTCTTTTCAAATGTTAGTTCTAGCAAAGAGTATTATTCTCCTTGGTTCTAGGCATTAGTCTTCCTAAAACTATAAATTGACGTTACAAACTAAAACTGTTAAGAATTTAAATATTTACCTATGTCTCTTTTTATTGTTTTTTTTTGGTTGTTTATCCATTTTTCATCCTCCTTTGTTTATAATATTACAATTTTCTGGAACGTTACCAGAGAGCTCTGAGAATAGTTGGTGTGGGAGATATGCAGTTAAACGTTTTGCTCACTCCCTCTTTTCAATTGTCCCCAACTTTTAGACATTAACATTTGTAGAAATTGAAAATAATGATAACAAGAAGAACGAACAATGAATAAGAAACAAAAAAATGCAAGAGAAATCAGACTGGAAAATAGACATTTCCTTACCATTATATAAGAGGAGAATTACATAGGGAATAAATAAGTCTATCAAGGGTTCCAGCAAAAGAATTTGCCAGAATGTTGGAAAGAAGAATAAGAGCCAAAACATTCAGGAAGAAAAGAAGCACCCAAAATCACATATACGTAACCAGGCAAGCGAGTGAGAAAGTAATTAACAGACACAAAGAATTACAGATACTTTATGTAGGCGTGGAGAACGTATGGGAAACAAATAGAAAATAAATGAAAAATCCGGAAACACATATGTATTTAATACAATGAAAACAACATTCTTAGAAAAAATAGCGGTACCAAAAATGATAAAAATAGGAGTGATTAGACCAAGAATCATTATACAGTAGTGAGTTAGTCATATTAACAGAGAGAAGAATAAAAAACAAAAAAAGCATGGACGGAAAGAGAAATAAAATATTCAGAGAAAAACTGCAGATAGAACCAATTAACGTAAAGATTAAGGAAGGACAACTCAAATGGTTCTGGCACATGTGCTGATCAATGTCGGATAAACGATTTAGAATGCCAGTGGTTTGAAATACAAGTGCAAAGAAAAAACAAGAGGGGAAGACTAAAAGCCAGATGAATAGGTGGAGTCGGAAGTGAAGAGAAAAAAGGATTGGCGTAGGGATAAGTACCAAACTTAGCGTAAGATGGGCACAGAAATGCCAGATTATGAAATTACACCTGTAGAGAAGATGACATTAACGTGAACAAAACAGAAATAATGAAATAGAAGCAAAGGAATGGTAATTAGAGTGTTATGAAATGGCAGGTGCAAAAGATAGGGTAAGGTGGCAAAAAGGGGGACATGAACTATATTACCAAAGAGTAGGTGCATTATGTACTCTTTGGTAATAGGTACCCATTCATTAATATGTTCCACTTTACACGTCCTTCTGCTTCTTGTTCTTATATCTTCACTCATTAAACAGAAAACACGAATGGAACGAACACATTAGCCGGATGGATGAACAATCGTCAAAGCTGCAAATGTATATCCATGTGTTACGGTAACTTAAAAAAAGTAGTCCCAACATAGCGTAGTAGATCTTCGAGGGAGACAATAGTAGTTCTATCTTACATTTAATTTACATTACAAACATCACTTTGTATACAGTACATATTTACTTATTCTTGTAATTGTAATCCAAATAAAATAGTACTACTTAGTTTAAAAATTAAATATGTCAGGAGAAGGTAATATTAATGTAGTGAGGCGTGTAATCAAAGATGAACCACTCGAAAAAGAATCGGAAATTAATTCAACATGTGAAGAGACAGTGATAAAAATAGAAGCAGCTGAACCAAAGCAGGAGGAAGAAGTAAATTTCTTCTTTACGAAGCAAGATTTTCCATCGGACGAAGATTATGACGATATTAAGAATGATGTATCCTTTAAGCTTGAATTGAACGATTGTAATACTAGCACCGCGAAAAGCGAAGATAATTTATTGGAACATATTAAAGTGCATCACGGTTCAGAAGAACAGTTAAAATGTCACAAGTGCGACTTTACTACAAAAATGAAACGTTACTTAATACCACATATAAAACTATGCCAGGGTTCAATAGAGTTTAAATGTACCCAGTGTAATTTTGTCACAAAATTGAAACAAAATTTATTGCAACATACGAAAGTACATGATGATTCTCTAGAGTTTAAATGTTTCCAGTGTAATTTTACTACAAAATGGAAACATGGTTTGTTAGAACATGTCAAAGTACGTCATGGTTCAGCAGAGTTTAAGTGTCTCCAGTGCAACTTTACCACAAAATCGAAACGATCCTTAAGGAGACATATGAGAGTATATCATGGTTCAGAAGGATTTAAATGTGGTCAGTGCGATTATGCCACAAAATGGAAACATAATTTATTGCAACACATTAAAGTACATCATGATTCATCCAAGGAGTTTAAATGTGCACAGTGCAGTTACGCCACAAATAGGAAAGATTCCCTGTCAGGTCACATAAAAGTTTATCATGGTTCAGAAGAGTTGTTTGAATGTACTCAGTGCAATTACGCCGCAAAATGGAAACGTAATTTATTGCAACATATGAAAGTACATGATAATTCGCAAGAGTTTAAATGCCTCCAGTGCGATTTTACCACAAAATGGAAACATAATTTGTTCGCACATACTAAAGTATTTCATGGTTCAGAAAAGATTAAATGTAACAAGTGCAACTTTACCACAAAATTGAAACAATACCTAATAAGACATGTGAAAGTGCATCACGGTTCAGAAGAGTTTAAGTGTCCCCAGTGCAACTTTACCACGAAAGTGAAAATATACTTAATGAAACATGTGAAAGTGCAACACGGTTCAGAAGAGTTTAAGTGCCTCCAGTGCAACTTTACCACAAAACTGAAACAATACTTAATGAGACATATGAAAGTGCATCATAGTTCCGAAAAGTTAAAATGTGATCAATGTAGTTATACCACAAAATTGGAAAAGTACTTAATTAGACATGTGAAAGTACATCATGGTTCAGAACAGTTTAAATGTACACAGTGCAAGTTTACCACAAAATTGGAAATATACTTGATTAGACATGTGAAAGTTCATCATGGTTCAGAAGAGTTTAAATGTACACAGTGCAGCTTTACCACAAAAGTGAAACAATGCTTAAGCAGACATGTGAAAGATCTTCATGGTTCAGAAGAGTTTAAATGTACACAGTGCAGCTTTAGCACAAAAGCGAAACAATGCTTAAGCAGACATGTGATAGTACATCATGGTTCAGCAGAGTTTAAATGTGCTCAGTGCAATTATGCCACAAAATGGAAACCACATTTATTTCGACATACGAAAGTACATTATAATTCTGTAGTTTAATTGTTTCCGGTGCAATTTTACCACAAAATATATTAGTTTATTATCACTTGTAGTTTTAAGATACTGTAACACATAGTTGTAATAATAATTTGATAGTGGTAAAGTATGAAATTCTACAATTTCTTTTATTCTAATCAATTATTAAAACTTTGTCATCATATCAAACTTTGCAACTATTTTTGCCGTCGATTGTACTCTAGAAAGGGACATATAGATGTGTCTTTGATGTTGTGTTCATGTTTTTTGTTGTTTGTGCATTTCAACTGTCATGTTATAGTTATTCGTACTATCGGCCTTTAAACATTGTTTCAATGTAAAATTTAGTAGAAACTTAAACACTTATAGCCGTCTTCCGGTGGCCGGCTTAGCGAAATGCGAGGCGAAATGTCAATTATCAAAATAAACTGCCTAAACTCTTTTTTTTTATAAAAAGACACACTGACTGATGCATTAAAACAAATGCCATTGTGCACGACATTATTTTTGCACCTGTCCAACTCAGATAAACCATGTTTTGGAAGTCCTTGGATTCGATGCCTACAGCTCGACATGCACACATTAATGAAGTAGATAAACAGGCTGTCATCATTGATGTTGCTGTTCCATTATCCACAAATATAACAACTGAAAACGAAAAACGCAAGAAATATGAAGCATTGGCAATTGAGATGATGGCAATTTGGAATTTGACTAAAATCTACATTACTCCAATTGTTATTTCGGCAACAGGTGTAAGTATACTCTCTTGTAAATTTGAGTCTTATTTAACATCACTAAATTTGAATCCAAAATTATTAGTAATAATACAACGAGCTTTTCTATTACAAACACATTATGTCACATTGTCTGAAAATTCTTTAGTCTAAATTAATTTACCTAGTTTCATTCATAAATATTAATATTAGGCACAGAATAAAGCACAAGTGATTCAGAAGCGACTCTCTCCTAAATCCGTGTTGCACATTTTCTTATCGCTCGAACAACCGCTCCGCCTTCTGGGTGTGGGATTATAGCGAGTGCATTGATACATTATACATTTCAGCGTATGTAGCGGTGTCCGGTGCGTTGCAAATTTAAAATAAAAATAAGGACCGTTTTGGAAATTTATTAATGCCGCACAATGAATTTTACAATTATGTTAAATTATTGGAAGAAGAGTTTGTGCTACACTTAGAAAGTGGAATTGTTTCCAATAATGTTGGCAAATTGATGCTTCAGTGCTCGGAAAAGATACCGTTTATCCCTCCTTGTAAAGATTTTCCCACATATTGTATTTATTGAAACTATTTATTAGAATGAGACTCTTTTATACTTTGAAATATGCTAACGGAGATATAAAAGGATCGCATATTAAAAATTTACAGCTTATTAAAGTATCAAATTTATAAAACTATAAACTAAGCATATATTATAATAATTATATAAGTACCTAACCTAACCTACATAATCTTTAAATATCTACGTATCTATTTGTAAATTACATGCTAATAAAATACTGCTTTTTTCTGCATTATTGATTTGAAGTAGGCATATAACGGCGAATTAAAAATTAAGTCAACGTGAGAGTAGCATGTGGTAGTATGCCGGAGTTACGGTTACCTTTACTTTGAACTCTTATTGCGAGAATTCTATCGGAATTAGTTTTACGGTGAACGGCCTATCAAATGCGAAAATGTATGGCAAATATTTTTCGTTTATTTTTTCACATTTAGATAATAATGCCAAAAACTACAAACCACTCCTCTTTTTAATAGCCTTGCTAATGCAACAGAAAGGAAGTTTTACAATAATGGGCGTGGTTGCCCCGACGAGCCCGCCTTGCACCGGCAACATAACTTCAAAGGTGCCCACGGGGAGTGTCGCTTCTGAATCACTTGTGCTTTATTCTGTGATATTAGGTAATATAATTTTATTTAATCTTAATGATTCCTCAAAAATGAATTTATCCCCCATAAATTAATAATTGTTGTACCACTGTAAGTGAATGAATAAATAAATATTTATATTAGTATTCTTTGTTCTGGGAATTTTTGCTGCTAAAGGGATGTCTGTATGTACCAAATTTGTGCAGAAATGTGTTCTCTGTTCTAGCAGCACAGGCAGAAATCCAGAGAGTGTAGGTACTTGAGTCAATAGCAACAGAATATGCAGGTTTTTCGTTCGTTGAGTGTACCTCTCCGCCAGTTTCGGATTAGAAGATATTTTTTCCCAAACATCTGCAAAGAGGAGATCCTTATCCATCTGTTCTTCGTATACCATTGTCTTCGACTCTACAAAAGCTACGACATATGAAACTAATAAACTATTATATTCCACTATAAGAGAGAATGCAAATCAGGGAATTTGACAAGGAGAGTAGCAATCCAAAAAAATGAAAATGGCAACTGAAGAAGGGGACAAGTCAAATTGAGTCGACAATTAATGTAAATGTCAAAAAAGGTGAAGAGATGAAAATAGATTTCACAGTGGAAAGAGAACGAGTACAAAGTTCTACCCTATTGCTATCTCTCTTTTCAAATGTTAGTTCTAGGCCACATAACAATAAATGTTTTATGTGTTCTAGGCATATATTAGTCTTCCTAAAACTATAAATTGACATTACAAACTAAAACTGTCAAGAATTTAAATATTTGTCTCTTTTTATTGTTTTTTTGGTTGTATATCCATTTTTCATCCTCCTTGTTTACAGTTTTCTGGAACGTTACTAGAGAGCTCTGCGAAAAGTTGGCTTGGGAGATCAGAGTCAGTAGCGAAAAATTTAGTCAAAACATCATCTACTTTACTGAGCGTGTAGTGAGTGAAGCGCGGAAAGGACTAAAAATGGCGGAGGTTGCGGTACTCTATTAATCTGACTCTGTTGGGAGATATTTTGCTCACTCCCTCTATTCAATTGTTCCAACTTTTAGACATTAACATTTGTAGAAACTGAAAATAACGATAACAAGAAGAGCGAACAATGAATATGAAACAAAAAAATGCAAGAGAAATCAGATTAAGAAAATGAATGCTTGAATTAATGCCAAGAAGTGGCGACCTTGAAAAGAGGGCGGATAGCAACAGGGTAGAACTTTTTACTCACCCTATTCCTGCCGCAAAGTCCTCTATTTAGACAAACTATTCACAATGTGTATAGGAATGAGGAAGAATAAGGAAGGAAACCTGAGGAAGAAATTCAGGTAATATAAAAAACATATTTCCCGGGACTTCTGGAAAAGGGGTAGAATGAAACCACCAACTGGAAAATAGACATTTCCTTACCATTATATAAGGAGGAGAATCACATAGGGAATAAATAAGTCTATCAAGAGTCCCAGGAAAAGAATTTGCCAGAATGTTGGAAAGAAGAATAAGAGCCAAAACAGATCAAACTTTTAATAGCACAGAATGAGAATTCAGGAAGAAAAGGAGCACCCAAAATCACATATACGTAACCAGATAAGCGAGTGATAAAGTAATTAACAGACACAAAGAATTACAGATACTTTGTAGGCGTGCGCGTGGAGAAGGCATTTGACTGAATCCAAAAGAAAGACGTGTAGTATCCACAGTTGGGTTACCTATATTTTAGAGATCCGACAACATGTACAAAAAGCTGAAAAGTAGTGGCAACGTCGATACTTTTGTTTTACTGTAGGTCCCTCTGGCGGAGGAGATTTGGTGTAAGGCGTCCTTCGTCCTAACGTTAACTTTGAGATCATCTTGATCATCTGATTTGAAACCGCGAAGTAGTAAAGATCGTTTCATTTGTTTTTATTTTTGGTGACTCCATTTTTAGTGCTATCTGCAGCCAGGTGATATGCTTTCGATTATTATGTTATCGTGTTGTAATGTACCCCCCTATACCCTAACTAAACTAAAATTTACGAAGAAGCTAACTTCGCCCACTTTACGTTAATAAATTCAAAAGTGAGCGGGAATCCCTAAACATGGCCTACAAAATTTAAACTTTCCCTCTAAAACACAGCAAACCCCAAATGACCTAAGCTCGTGATCGTCTGGCAGGCCCTCTATCGTGTAATAGGTTCGAATATACTGGTCGTGAACTATGATCGGGAAGGAGAAACAAAACCAACATTAACTGTACCCTTAGACCATATACTACTGGACTGCCGGTTCCCTATTAACCTAATGTAAAAAAAATCAGCCACTTGCAAGCGAGAGAGCAGTATTTTGCATCCTTTTGGATACATTTTTATAGGTTATGTTCATGTTATGTCAAAGATTAAATACTTATTATACGAACCGAAAGGAACCGAACGTATTTATTCTTTGGTTATGTTTCCTACAAATGATAACCTCATAGACAGATAACATCAAACTTTCAATTTTAACTTTTGCACTTTGCAGTTTTTTTTACAACTGGTAAAGGTAATTTTCAACTAAATAAAGGATGAAAGTGAAAAACGTTCAATTAGATTAAGGAGCGGGAAACTGAGAGTAGGTACGGTAAGTTATTTGTAATTGCGTTTGACTACCAAATATGATATCATATAAACATTCGATGGTTATTGCACACGGATAGGACTAGGCCACCCGTTTGAATATGGGAAAGTAAAAGTAACTCTTTTATAATATTCTTTATTGATTTGTAAAGTTAATTAACCTATGAAATTTGGAAAGGATATAAATCTTGGTTTGACGAGTTATTTTTACATACAAGGCAATGGAGACCCATATCTAAAACTACAATCTGTAGGTACGTCTCACTACACTAATGTTATTCGCTGTTTATCACACACTTGACACAAAACATAAAAAAGATACACAATTAAATATATTCACTAATTGACAGACGAAGGATTTAAATTTAAATTTTAGCCCCAACCTTACTTTTAGTAAAAGATTAGTTATCTAGTGGTGGTAGCACCGCATGTATACTGGGGTGGTAGTGGTATTACTGGGTTACTTTAACCTTACTTTATGTATCCAAAGGGACAGAAGTATCTTTTCTCTCTTTTCTATTTGGCTTATGATTTAACGTTTGTCCGGCGGTCCAGTAGTATATGGTCTAAGACTGTACCAAAATAATTCATTTATTGACAGTTACTCGACGATTCGGAGGAGAAAAAGTGCGAACACTAAAAAAACTCCTCCTTTGACATAATAGAGAACTTGCACGTGTTTTTGTTTATTGCATTAAAAAAAAGTACAAAAAATTACAAAAATTTCGATATATGACATTCCTATATGCGCTTCCAAAAAACTGGTGAAAATTTTGATTGAATTTAACGATTTGAATTTACGCCGAAACGCTGCTAGGAAGCGCGCTTTTGGGTGTGACGTCACACGACTCAATTTGTCAAGCGCGTAAAGAAAATGCATTGGAACGATATTGTTTTTAGCCATTGTAGTTACTAGCCCTGTCGCTCTGTTAGAAAAATGCCTTACAAATACTGTGTGATACTTTTGTGTACAAATACAACAGTTAAAACGCCAGATAAAATATGTTTACTCCATAGAAAAGTTACGAAATTTATGGTGTAAAATTATGCGTAGAGAGACATATAAAATGCTCAACATTTTATTCGATTAGATAACATTTTGGCAAATTATCACATTGTGCTTTTATATATCCTGATTCCATTGTAAATAATTAACGAACGCCGCTAATAATATCATCCCTTAAAACCATTTAAAAATAAATGTTTTGGGTAAATTTGCGGAAGTTTGGAGTATTTTATTTGGCGGAGAAGTTATTTTTCATGGCTTGCCAGTGCCTGTATTAAACACAGGCGCGCGATGAAAAGTAGTACTTCTCGACGTTATAATGGTTTCGACAGTTTTCGCCGTCTTACGAATGACGTATACTGTGGCTTCGCGCCAGCTGATTTGTGACATTTAAGATCGTGTGACGTGGACCAACCGTTGGAGTGTATCCGCGCACGTGATATGCTGTTCCCCTTCTTCTATTTTCAACCCTTAATATCTCAATAAATATAAAGTTTTAAATTGAAATAATTAACAACAGCTCTCTATAAACTTGTTACTTACATTATATACCAGATTTATTAATATTCAAAACATGTGCAAGTTCTCTATTACATACATGACTTCAATTCAAATACAAAATTATAGCAGCAAGACTGTTAAATAATATCAAGACAAAACATTTACAATTTCATTGTTGTTACGCTTCAATCAGATTTAAATACTTTATGTAGCAATGGTTTATATGGCACAATAAACAATCAAATTCGGTTATATAAGTAATACAAAGCAAAACCAATGTACACTCGGTACTCAAGGCCACAAACGGAACTACCCACCACTTATACTCCCCCCTGGTTCGTCAACTACCACGTACACAAAACATATATAAACACATGTAAGAAGTTAGTTATTCGGCCCCCCCCCCCCCCCCCCCCCCCGAAAGGTACCGACTGTCCTGGTTGCGAACTTAATCGGCTAGAGTTGAATTTCGAGAAGAATGTTGCTAGCTTTTGTTACAGCCCAACATCCAACTCTACACGGGCGAAAAAAAAAGACATCGTTAGTGTTACATCCATCAAGGCGCTTACATACATGAGGGAGTAAGTTTGCAACTAAATTAAAGCTTCCGACAAATGTGTGGCTCTTATTGAGAAACGACATGTACACATGGTGAGACAAAGAAAATTACATTACATTAAATTAAACAATCAAAACCAAATAAAATACATTGCATAACAAAGTAAAAGGGTCAGGAGAGTTTAAAGAGATAGAAGTTTACAAGTTACAAAAAGGGTTCAAATTCAGGTAAAGATACACAAAGGACACCGTTAGGTACGGTTTCAAGTACAATAGAGCCATCTTTTCTGTTTATCCACAAATATTTAATACATAATATTCAATTTTAACTCATTTGGAATGTCCTCCAATTAATTACATAAAACATAAATAAATGTCATAAGAGATATAATAAAATTAATAATAATGATCGAAGGCAGATCAGACGTACCTGTATTTTTACTAACTACACACATTAGATTAAATGTCGGAAATGCCATGAGTTCAAACACATATTTAAAATGAAAACAAATAGATATTACATAAGACGGATCTACTATAATTCTACACACGATAACATAATAATCGAAAGCATATCACCTGGCTGCAGATAGCACTAAAATGGAGTCACCAAAAATAAAAACAAATGAAACGATCTTTACTACTTCGCGGTTTCAAATCAGATGATTTCAAAGTTAACGTTAGGAAGCACGCCTTACACCAAATCTCCTCCGCCAGAGGGACCTACAGTAAAACAAAAGTATCGACGTTGCCACTACTTTTCAGCTTTTTGTACATGTTGTCGGATCTCTAAAATATAGGTAACCCAACTGTGGATACTACAGTGTGTAGAATAGATCTGTCTTATGTAATATCTATTTGTTTTCATTTTAAATATGTGTTTGAACCACTGACCTGTATCATAAAGGACTGAGCATTCTTCAATACAACATTGAAGCAAACAAGCCCCACCTAAATTTTAGTTACTGCAGGTGCCAAGTAGTGCGTTAGTTATGTAATGATGGTAGCTCGGTATTTATAATGTGTTGGTAGTGCTGGTATCAGCTGGTACAGCTTGACTTGTTCTAACCTATATGCTTAATATCAGGTGAAAAGGAGTATAATTACAGACTCATAATTATTTAAAAACGTAAAGTATTCAAAATTGTATTTCATTGCAATGCATAAACGTAGTTTATACTACGCATGAAACAAGGTTATGTTTATGTAAACAAAAATATTTGTTACAGTGTTACCAATAATCACCAACACAACAAACCTAAATTACTAATTGGCACCTTAAAATCACGGTTTTCAATTTGCTTCAAAAGTAGTGGAGGGGATCATTAGAATGCTCAGTCCTTTAAGATACAGGTCAGTGGTTTGAACTCATGGCATTTCCGACATTTAATCTAATTATGTGTGTAGTTAGTAGTAAAAATATGAAACAACAAAACTTTAAAAACAGACAGTCGAAAATGGGGAATATCTGCCTTCGATCGTTATTATTGATTTTATTATGATATTTATAATTATGTGTTTTATGTGATTAATTGGGGGACATTCCAAATGAGTGCAAATTGAATATTATGTATTAAATATTTGTGGATAAACAGAAAAGATGGCTCTATTGTACTTGAAACCGTACCTAACGGTGTCCTTTGTGTATCTTTACCTGAAGTTGAACCCTTTTGTAACTTGTACATATCTATCTCTTTAAACTCTCCTGACCCTTTTATTTTGTTATGCAATGTATTTTATTTGGTTTTGATTGTTTAATTTAATGTAATGTAATTTTCTTTGTCTCACCATGTGTACATATGTCGTTTCTCAATAAGAGCCACACACTTGTTGGAAGCTTAAATTTAGTTGCAAACATACTCCCTCATGTATGTAAGCGCCTTGATGGATGTATAACTAAGGATGTCTTTTTTCGCCCGTGTAGAGTTGGATGTTGGGCTGTATTAACAAAAGCTAGCAACATTCTTCTCGAAATTCATCTTTAGCCGATTAAGGTCGTAACCAGGTCAGTCGGTCCATTTCGGGGGGGCCCGAATAACTAACTTCTTACATGTGTTTATATATGTTTTGTGTACGTGGTAGTTGACGAACCAGGGGGGAGTATAAGTAGTGGGTAGTTCCGTTTGTGGCCTTGAGTACCGAGTGTACATTGGTTTTGCTTTGTATTACTTATATAACTGAATTTGATATTTATTGTGCCATATAAACCATTGCTGCATAAAGTATTTAAATCTGATCGAAGAGTACCCAAAATGATATTATTGTGTATGTTTTGTCTTGATATTATTTAACAGTCTTGTTGCTATAATTTTGTATTTGAATTGATGTCATGTATGTAATTATGTCAAAGGAAGAGTTTTTTTTGTGTTTACACTTTTTCTCCTCCGAATCGTCGAAACTGTCAATAAATGAATCATTTTGGTACAGTTAATGGTAGTTTTGTTTCTCCTTCCCGATCATAGTTCACGACCAGTATATTCGAACCGATTACCCGATAGAGGGCCTGTTAGACGATCACGAGTAGAGTCCCTATATAGACACACGAGCTTCTGTCATTTGGGGGGGGGGGGGGGGGGGGTGCTGTGTTTTGGAGGGAAAGTTTAAATTTTGCCGGCCAAGTTTAGGGATGCCCGCGCCTTTTGAGTTTATTAACGTAAGGGGAATGCGAGTTGAGCCTACTACTGTTTTCAGTGTTATTGGACGAAGCAATTTGGAAGGTCAAAGAAACGACAAGCAATTTAACACTGCGGGATATGTAGTGGCATATCGAACGACCTTGTATAGGAAACAAATAGATCAACATCAATTAACATAATCATTATACAATACGAGTTACACGGTCATTAACAGATAGAAGAATAAAAAACAAAAGAAGCATGGACGGAAAGAGAAATGAAACATTCAGAGAAAACCTGCAGATAGAACCAATTAACGTAAAGATTAAGGAAGGACAACTCAAATGGTTCTGGCACATGTGCTGAATGTCGGATAAACGATTTAGAAAGCCAGTGTGTGAAATGCAAGTGCAAAGAAAAAAGAAGAGGGGAAGACTAAAAGCCAGGATGAATAGGTCGAGTCGGAAGTGAAGAGAAAAAAGGATTGGCGTAGGGATAAAAGTACCAAACTTAGCGGTAAGAAGGGCACAGAAATGCCAGATTATGAAATTACACCTGTAGAGAAGAAGACATTAACGTTAACAAAACAGAAATAATGAAATTACAAGCAAAGGAATGGTGCAAAGGATCAATTAGTACTTATTTAGGGTAAGGTAAGCCAAAAGGCGGAGATGAACTATATTACCAAAGGGTATATTATGTACTCTTTGGTAATAGGTACCCATTCATTAATATGTTCCACTTTACACATCCTTCTTATATCTTCACTCATTACACAGAAAACACGAATGGAACGAACACATTAGCCCGGATGGATGAACAATCGTCAAAGCAGCAAGAGACAAATTACCAGTGGGCAGAAAAAGTATAGGAAGACCGCGAAAGCGATGGAATGATAATCTCAACGCAAACGAGACAGAGGTATAGGTGACGAAGAAAGAACAGGCAAGATGCCTATTTTGAAGACGGAAAAAGAAGAAGAAGAGAATTATATATTTTCATTAATAATGAATATTTCTCAACAAGTATTAAATATGTACCGTATTGTTAGTTCTTGCTGGGAAATGAAAAAACAACAGTAAATGTATATCCATGTGTTACGGCAACTTAAAAAAAAGTAGCCCCAACATAGCGTAGTAGATCTTTGCGGGAGACAATAGTAGTTCTATCCTACATTTAATTTACATTGCAAACTTCACGTTTATATTGAACATAAATAAATGTGTTTTATTTATGATATAGAAGTATATGTACATTACATATTTTACTTATTGTTGTAATCCAAATAAAATAGTACTTAGTTTAAAAATTAAATATGTCAGGAGAAGGTAATATTAATGTAGTGAGGCGTGTAATCAAGAATGAACCACTCCAAAATGAATTGGAAATTAATTCAATGTGTGAAGAGACAGTGATAAAAATAGAAGCAGCTGAACCAAAGCAGGAGGAAGAAGTAAATTTCTTCTTTACGAAGCAAGATTTTCCATCAGAAGAAGATTATGACGATGTTAAGAATGACGTATCCTTAAAGCTTGAATTGAACGATTGTAGTACTAGCACCTCAAAAAGCAAAGATAATTTATTGGAACATGGTTCAGAACAGTTAAAATGTCACAAGTGCGATTTTACCACAAAAATGAAACGTTACTTAATACCACATATGAAACTGTGTCAGGGTTCAAAAGAGTTTAAATGTACTCAGTGCAATTATGTCACAAAATTGAAACAAAATTTATTGCAACATACGAAAGTACATGATGATTCTCTAGAGTTTAAATGTTTCCAGTGTAATTTTACTACAAAATGGAAACATAATTTGTTGGAACATGTCAAAGTACGTCATGGTTCAGCAGAGTTTAAGTGTCTCCAGTGCAACTTTACCACAAAATCGAAACAATGCTTAAGGAGACATATGAGAGTATATCATGGTTCAGAAGAATTTAAATGCGCTCAGTGCAATTATGCCACAAAATGGAAACATAATTTATTGCAACATATTAAAGTACATCATGATTCATCCAAGGAGTTTAAATGTGCACAGTGCAGTTACGCCACAAATAGGAAAGATTCCCTGTCAGGTCACATAAAAGTTTATCATGGTTCAGAAGAGTTGTTTAAATGTACTCAGTGCAATTACGCGGCAAAATGGAAACGTAATTTATTGCAACATACAAAAGTACATGATAATTCGCAAGAGTTTAAATGCCTCCAGTGCGATTTTACCACAAAATGGAAACATAATTTGTTCGCACATACTAAAGTATTTCATGGTTCAGAAAAGATAAAATGTCACAAGTGCAACTTTACCACAAAATTGAAAAAATACCTAATAAGACATGTGAAAGTGCATCACGGTTCAGAAGAGTTTAAGTAAAGTGACCATAATTAATTATATGAAAATCAGGACACTCTGAACGGGACCGGGGGGTCTGGGGGGTGCTCCGTACCCCCCAAGGAAGGGGGGTCCGTGGGCACTCGCCCGGAAAATTTCAAAAAATTTGAGTTAAAATAGAAAATTTTAACGCTCTCAAATGACTTTATTTCTGCCACTGATTCCCTAATTGCAGCTCCGGAAAATAAAAAAAAATACCAGATCTAAAAAAATCTAAGAGGAGGGGTTTAAAAATAATAACATACACAAGTAAAGCAACTATGTATTACTTTTGCTGTTATTGGGGTGATAAAAAAAGATTGTTGCGAAATTAAAGGATTATTTTTATTTTATAAAACAAATTATTATTCTAAAGTAGATAATGTAATAAATATGTGCTAAAACGTTCTAGAAACGATATCGTGTGAATTGGTCACTGCTCGTAACTATGATAGCCGTAAAATTTTATTTTAGCATATCGTAAGTTTATAGTTAACATTTGGGTAGGTATTTCACGGAATATCATCTGTAATTTATTGTAAATGTAAAAGTAACAACCGAAATTCAGTACATTCAGTACAGTAACCAAAAAATCAGGACATTTTGCGTACTGATTTTTTTTTTGAAAAAATCAGAAAGCTATGTTCAAAATCAGTACTGTCCTGATAAAATCAGTACGAATGGTCACTTTAGTTTAAGTGTCTCCAGTGCAACTTTACTACGAAAGTGAAAATATACTTAATGAAACATGTGAAAGTGCATCACGGTTCAGAAGAGTTTAAGTGCCTCCAGTGCAACTTTACCACAAAACTGAAACAATACTTAATGAGACATATGAAAGTGCATCATGTTTCGGAAAAGTTAAAATGTGGTCAATGTAGTTATACCACAAAATTGGAAAAGTACTTAATTAGACATGTGAAAGTACATCATGGTTCAGAAAAGTTTAAATGTACACAGTGCAAGTTTACCACAAAATTGGAAACATACTTGGTTAAACATGTGAAAGTACATCATGGTTCAGAAGAGTTTAAATGTACACAGTGCAGCTTTACCACAAAAGTGAAACAATGCTTAAGCAGACATGTGAAAGAACTTCATGGTTCAGAAGACACAGTGTAGCTTTACCACAAAAATGAAACAATGCTTAACCAGACATGTGAAAGTAATTCATGGTTCAGCAGAGTTTAAATGTGCTCAGTGCAATTATGCCACAAAATGAAAACCAAATTTATTTCAACATACGAAAGTACATTATAATTCTGTAGTTTAAATGTTTCAGGTGCAATTTTACCACAAAATGTATTACTTTATTATCACTTGTAGTTTTAAGATAAAAGGTGTTTTCTTTTTGCATCGGCACATGGTTAGGTAAAGTCACAATTATCACGTGATTGAAGTGCCTTGCGTCATCTCATAAGACATTTCTGCCTCAGGTTAATATAAAACTTTTAAAACGAATAGGGTTATTGAGAACTGAGTCAAATTATTTTTATAAAACGAATGGTGTGTTATTGACAGAGCTGACTTAGGTCTACCACAACGTGCAAAAAGAAAACACCTACTGTAACACATAGTTGTAATAATAATTTGACAGTTGTAAAGTATGAAATTTTCTAAAATTTCTTTTATTCTAATCAATTATTCAAACTTTGTCATCATATCAAACTTTGCAACTATTTTTGCCGTGGATTGTACTCTAGAAAGGGACATATGGATGTGTCTATGATGTTGTGTTCTTGTTTGTCATTTGCGCATTTCAACTGTTATGTTAAGAGTCAACAATTGTAAATAAATGCATGCACGCACCTCACGGTCTTACTCAAATCTAGACCTTGTGCATTATTGTTCATACTATCAGCCTTTAAACATTGTTTTAAAGTAAAATTCAGTAGAAACTTAAACACTTATAGCCATCTTCCGGTGGGCGGCTAGTGAAATGTCAATTATCAAAATAAACTGCCTAAACTTTTTTTTTATAAAAAGGCATACTTACTGATGCATTAAAAGAAATGTCATTGTGCGCCATATTATTTTTGGACCTGTCGAACTGAGATAAACCATGTTTGGGAAATCCTAGGATATGATGCCTACATGCACACATGGACTGTGGGGAGAAATTAACAAAACAAGGGGAATTATCCCCCATAAATTAATTGTTGTACCACTGTAAAGTGTGAATGAATAAATAAATATTTATATTAATATTCTTTGTTCTGGGAATTTTTGCTGCTAAAGGGCCTGATGGTATGTACCAAATTTGTGGAGAAATTTGTTCTCTGTTCTAGCAGCACAGGCAGAAATCCAGAGAGTGTACTTAAGTCAACGCAACAGAATGCAGGCGGCTCTCAAATCAGGGAAAAGCTCTTGCTTTTCTAATCTTAAATAATTAATTTACTCTCTGCAAATCATAAAAATATCTAGTAAGCAAAAATTAAAAAACATTCACCTTCCAAAATATGATAATTGAGACAGGCTACTCGGTAAAGGACTACAATTAGGACGGAGCAATAACACTTTTGAAATTCTTCTGTTTGTTTAGTTTAATTAAGTTACAACCATTTTAAATCGGCTATTAATGCTACATGATCTGATGGTTGAACAATACTAGGCAACGCAACATGTTCCATTAATTCTTCATTACTAGGTAAGGGAATCACTTGTGTCACTTTAAGATTATCTTTCTCATAAAAAATATAATCCAAACACCCAGCAAATCCGGCTGTGTAATTAGTAAAATTTGGTGTTCCACAAGCACTTCCAAGTTTAAAATTTTGGGAGAGACTTAAACCACGTACTGTCTCATCAGAATCTTAAACATCACGGCATAATGTAAAGTATTTAAATCATTTATAACTTACTACTGCGCCAGTCAGTAAAATCTTCTGAAACCGAACCTGTCGTATACAGTTGATAAATCCCACACTCCGGTACACTGTTAAAATCTCCACAAAAGACAATTGACACTCTCTTCTCGCTCTAAAATTGACAGTGATAATAACCTGTAGGTTGTATAACATCACACCTTTGATCGTAATTTGTCTACGAAATCTTCAATAAATCTGATGGCAACTGCACCCTGTAGAAGTCGAATGTGATCTGCATCGGGATGAAAGTATAAGTGAGTGTTGGCGACTAAAAGCAATTCCTCATTCTCAAGGGATTCTAAAACTATCACTTCGAGGACAGTCGATCGTTGAGTATACCTCTCCGCCAGTTTCGGATTACAAGATATTTTTTCCCAAATATCTGCAAAGAGGGGTTCCTTATTAATCTGTTCCCCGTATACCATTGTCTTCGACTCTAAAAACCTACGACATGAAGTGATTATTTTCTACTACAGTCGAACTTCCATAAGTCGAACTTCTGTAAGCCGAAATTTTCCATATCTGGAATTTTTTAATAAAGCCTTAGCGAAATTTTTCTTATTTTTGGTGTTTCTATACCTCGAATTTTCTATATCTCGACTTTTTTTTGGTGTACAATGGAGATTCGACTTATGGAAGTTCGACTGTATGTATAAGAGAGAATCCAAATCAGGGAATTTCATAAGGAGAGTAGGAATAAAAAAAAATGAAAATGGCACCTGAAGAAGGACACACGTCAAATTGACTCAACAATTAATGTAAGTGTTAAAAAAGGTGAAGAGATGAAAATAGAAGATTTCACAGTGGAATGAGAACGAATACAAAATTCTACCTTATTGCTATCTCTCTTTTCAAATGTTAGTTTTAGGCATTAGTCTTCCTAAAAAAAGAGCAAATGAAATTTCTGTGGATAATATTGAATGACAAGATGAGAAAAAATAAGGGAGGTGTGTGGAGTCACTCAAAACAAATATAGAGGGAAGATAGTTAAATTGGTTTGGTCACTTAGTGAGACTGAGAATGAAGTGGGAGAAACAAGTTCAAAGTAAAAAGGAAGCAAACATGGGATTACCAAATGGCAGAACTTATTTAAAATAACGATATAAATGGAGTATAATAATGCAGAGAAAGATTGGAAAGAAGGGAGGAAGGGGGATTTTGAAAAGCTGCTGACGAAAAAGAGGTTAAGATATCAACAAGAAGGAAGAAGGCGATACTAAGGAAGAGGAGGAAGGGGGATAACGGAGGAAATAATAAGGAGGGATGAGGATGTGCAAGTACAGGAGAGAAGGATTAGGGAGAGGAAGTACAACAAAAATCCGGGGAATTAGTGACCAATTAAATACTGAAGTACTTGAGGGATGGGGGAGGTATAGGAAGGAAGAGGACAGTGCCGCGTTTCAGTGTTGGTATTGGGGAGAATGATAATAAGTATTAGTGGGAGGAAGAAGAGGGGATGTGCAGACTGTGTGGAGAGGAGAGGGAAAACATTGGGCATATGGTAGAGGAGTGTGGAGAGTTAAGAGAGCAGGAGGTTGGTTGGAGAGAGGTGATAGAAAAAGGGATGGAAGAGGTATTAGAGAACAGAAGAATGAGAAAAAGGTGGGTATTTAGTAGGGTAAACTTGGGTAGTTGGTGTTAGTTTTATTTATGTTTTCTGTAGGTAAAAGAGTAAGAATATTTGTTTATGTCTAAAAAATACAATAAATACTGATTGATAATGCAGCGACCCTTGCAATCCTTGGAAAAAATTTGTGAATAGAAGACCAAATTCAACTCAAAACTCGACACGGAAAGGTACAAGAGGATAAGTTAGTACGTAAGTAAATCATACCTAAACCGCTTATTGTTATAAATACATCCCAAGCCTTCGGCTACTTCACCTCCTTTCAGTTGAAATGCGCACGAATAGTCTAATGTACTAAATACGGGTTCAATATGATTTATAAATATCTTCTTGTCTAGCTCTTGTAGACATATTACATCAGCATTGTACCCTATAACAGATGTGAGTGACTAATAAATATAATTAGAGAAGTATTACCTATAAGTTCCTTAATGATCAATTGTTTACGATAATCCATGCTCAAGGCATAAGCCGGGCAGTATGGGAATAGAGTATTTCGTGAATAATCAGAATCAGTGTACAGATCGGCTAATATATTATAGGTAACCACTCGAAACCTACAACCCAAACTAACAATAACCTACTCGGCGTTAAATTAGAAACGTACTCTTTACCGACAAGTTTATCCTTTGTAAACTGATGCCTAGTGTCAAACGGGCAATGGCCAGGGCTTGCTTCGACACACGTTTCCGAAATTATTTCGACAAACGGTCCAGTACCGTACTCGTTTTTCGGTAAACACGTCATTTTTAAATAGTAGTTAATGTCATCGTTTATAGGTAGATAAATAAAGCCGTTACCGACCGACTCCCAGTTGACTTTATCACTAGATCTGTACCAGTTAAACTCGGACAAGGATCTGTCGAGTAAATCGGTTTCAAATTTTGCAGGATAAACTGGAAAGTTCGACATAATTGATTTTGGTAAACTTAAACTGTTGACCCATGGCGAATTTATGACTATCGAATATTCCTTGTCAAGTAATTTTAATACAATTTGATGGGAAGAGTGCGGTATGAATAGGTCTTCACATATCTGTTCGTCGCTCACCTCAACACCATTTAGTAAAAGTGAGGCGGCGACTGTATTTGATTCTTGTACATTATCCGCAGTATCGGTTTTCTTCTTTTTATTCTTCTTATTAACCACTTTTGATACATTTGTTGTTACGCGGCTTAAAAATGTACCGACAGGTTCTTTAAGTTGTCTACAGAAGTTGAATTGCCGATCGACTCTGTTTAAATCCGAATATCGAAAGCTAATCTGAAACTGTTCGGTTTCAGTTACATGCCTAAGATACGCTTTATCCATTTTAAAAATATATTTATGTAAAAATCTGTAATTGCTGTTCCAGTTAGTTTTAATTAATTCAAAGAACTTTAACATTGAAATTTTTTGAAAAAATGTGAGGTTAGGGGAATAATTAAAAACACGTTCATAATATACACAGACGTGCAAAAGTAATATCTGGTAATATTTATATCACTTTACACTTGCAGAATCCTAAATCGTTTACTGTGGGCATCGATTAATGTTTAATGTATAATCATTGTGATTGCTGTGGGTAAAAACACAAATATTGTATTCAGTATTGTAGTAATCCTTGTTTCATTATATGTTTACACCACAAAACTGTGGCTTAACAATAAATAAAAGGAAAAACGGAAAATTCCATTGTTATTTGTGAAAAGCGCATGTGTATTAACGTTCTGTCTTATTCCTATCTATAGGTATTCCAAGTTTAAAGAGAGATAGCTGAGCTGAGGTCTTACCCCTACAAAAAGCATGGTTCATATTCCAACCAGAACCAACGGATTGCTTCTTCACAAAGTTTGCACCACATCTGGCAAAGACAGACAATAAATACACAGAGAACCTGCCCCCTCTCACACTCAATTCCACACTTGAATCAAATAGGAACTAACTGCCTAATATTTTTTTGGCATCACCTCCAGATTCATTTTTGGACACACCCGCTAAACTTTGTCCAGTTTCTTCGATGAGCCTCCTTCACTACAGTTGGCCACGAAATTGGATGACAATTTGGAGCAGCCCAAAGAGAATAGGTATGGGTTCACTGCAAAAAGCTCCTGCATTCAGCATTTTAAAATGGTTTCCCCATATGCAGATAGGTCAGGCAACTGGTGTCTTTATTACTCATACATGCAGGACATGGAAAACTTACCAACGATGACATCCGATCAGTACCACAAATTTGTTAACAGTGGCCGCTTCACAATGCGGCGCTCGGATTGCTTTTGGTCAGGTGTGTGGTCTGATGTGACAATCAAAACCACATAGATGCGATCATTTAAAAGTCAAAGTGGGTTAACAGGGGACATATGATGGTGTTTCGTAAAATGTATTGAGCAAGTGGATGGTTGGTATGAGTGCAACACACATGAGATTTGCACATCACTAGAAGAGTTTTGCAGGCTTCTGTCTACGTCAAGTGAGCAGAAGAAGCTCGACGGAGTAGATGAAGCAGACATGTTGTGAAAGTCTGGTTTAACACACATCATCCCTTCCTACAAAGTATTACCTGACATTATGTCACTGCTGACTGGGATGGTCACTCAATAAATCGCAATAACGCCGTTCATCGATAAGCATTCACGATGAAAAAAGATTTTACATTGTGCTATTTCAGAGGAAATATATCACCAAAAGATCACAGGATAATTCAATTACATATTTGGGGTACGCATGGGCCTGTTTCCATTGACATTATGGACACATGGAAGTGGGATGAGGAAGCCATAAATCTTCTCTGTACAGCATCCTCAGCTGAAGCCAACCAAGGCAATTCAACTGTCTCGGTTAAACATGGAAGGTGGAAGCATTTTGTTAATTGGTAAAAAAGGAAGGATCTTCTATCTAATCCTACCAACAAGAGTCATGTTTACATCCATGCTACAGACAAACCTATAGGAGAATGGAATACTGACTCTTGAGGTTGTAGATGATGCGTCACTCTCCTCATTGTGAACACGACCAACCAGCGTATTATTTAGTAGCTGTCCTTGGCGAAAATGTGGATCTCGTTGTGATATTTATGGGCATTACTCTTCCGACTGTGACACCTTTCAATTCAAACCAGGGTGAAGAAAAACTGCACGAAATGCAGCACATTCTGTTCATTCACGCAATCTCAGGCTGTCACATATGGCTTCTGCATTCAGGCAGGGTGGACTTTTCCAAATTATATAAGACTGGGATATATCAAGGAAGTGGCAGAAGTGTTTTACAGCCCTCTTGCCCCTCACCATGAGGTTGATGTGGCTGGGAAAAAATGGCTTACTCAAATAGTATGGGGAACCATCAAAGCATACTTAACCACTACCACGTTGAGTCCTTTCTGAAATCAGTGGCAAATATTCACGATACATTACCAATTCTGTCCCCCCAAGGGGGCAGCATTCCCCATGTCAATACCATCAAGTGCAATAATGGCAAAAGGGAATGAGCTGCCCCTTCAAGAGTGAGAGTGGAACACTCTGGTACCAATAATTAATTACCCGATTTTCAAATATAATACACTACTTGAAAATCGGGTAATTAATTATTGGTACCAGAGTGTTCCACCGCTACTCTTTAAGGGGCAGCTCATAAAGAATATAATACACTAATTAGACAGTTACAGATCAGAAATTATGAAAAATAGGCAGTACAGGTTTTCCAAAAAAACTAAAATTTTACTGCAAATTGGTGTGACTTTTGACCAGTTGATGATAAATTGGCTTTCTGTAACGAAATTTAATTCTCTACAACTCTCTCTATAAGCATTTTTTCCTAAGATGAACGGTTTAGAAGATATAAAGAAAAATCAGAGCATTTATGTCGAAAACGTTTGTAAGTCGTAAAGTGTATAGAATGAAAATTGTAGGAAACTATCAGCTTTCATATAGTATTAGAAACTTTACCCTGTGACGCCCAGTTTTCGGTATATAAGTGAAAAAAATTTACCTTTTTTGTGATCTACACCTACTCAATTTTTAGTATGTTTACTTCCTAACCACTTTAAACAACTTTCCGAAGTGAAACCTTACGCACCAACTCATGCACTCTAACACCCCCTTTTTTGGGTATTCATTGACTGGACTAGTAATGAATAAAAGCTTCTAGGATTTTATTGAATTTATGTACAGTAGGAATCTATAGAGGTTTGGTAATGGTAGTTGGGGGCAAGATAGTATCTGTAAGTAAAGCATGTAAGTTTTGGAGACGAGTCATATGGATAATAACACTGATATAAAAGGTTTCTTACCGATTTTTGGGAGGGTTAACATGTTTCACGATAGCGAAGCATACTTCTGCAAAACAATTGAACCCATATCGAGTGTAGATTTTGTAGAATTTAAAAAATTACAGTCTTTAATTAAAAATATTCCAGTTTTAACAAATATTTTGTTATGTACAAATATAAATGATTAAATAAACAACAAACAAATTACGTCCACTTTAAATTTGCAATTAATGCTAAATGATCAGACGGAAATACGTCATTTGGAAGTGCCACTTTTGATTCTAAAATCGCTTCGTCCGGTAATGGTACACAATTCAAAACTGCAAAATGACCTTTGTCGTAAAATATGTAATCTAAGCAACCTTTGAATTCAACTGTATAATTAGTGTACTTCGGTGTACCATATGCGCTAGCAAACTGAAATGGATGGCTCAGACAAACACTTTTAGCTTCATTTTCTGTAAAAACACATTTACATACAACAAATACAGTTGGAAATACTCACCTTTATCCACTTGAAAACTGTGTTGTACGACACCATGTAAAATAAACTCGTAAACTGCAGATGACGGTACACTATTAAAATCTCCACAAAACAGAACAGATACACGTGATTTACTCTAAAACAAGTAACAAAATCAAGCTGTTCTTACTCAGATGAACCTACATGTCGTTTATACTGGTTAAAAATATCCTGAATGTAGTCTAAGGCTATACTAGTTTGTAATAGACGTATTTGGCTAGCTTCCGAATGATAATAAAGATGAGTATTGGCAACAATGAGTACTTCATCGACGTCTTTCGATTTTAACACGGTTACTTGCAAAGAAGTCGGTTGTTTAATTATACAATCTTTCAATTTATTACATTGTCTAACTAGATTCCATGTACGTTTAAATAAAGTGTTCGTTCTTAATTCCTCACAAAACACCAACTGGCTCGAATCTAACAACCTAAAAATTACGGTTATAAGGTAAAGGTCCGTTTAAATTATAAGATACACACTTAAATCTTTCTGTGTTAAAAAAACAAGCCAAGCCTTCCGAAATTCTGTAACCTTTCTTATGAAATAAACCTCTATACATTTTGAATAACTTTGGTTTTAAATATCGTACGAATATATGGTGGTCAACTTCTTGAAGGCAGAGAATATCCGCATTGTACCCTAAAAATAAATTAATACGAATAAAGTATACAAAATAGAGCCGATGAATCAGAAGCAATTAATACCAAAAGTGCTTAAATACAGAAAAAACTATGGATGAAGCACAATGTAGTTTTAGGAGAAATCCATGAATGAATATTTGTAATCAGACACTAGAAGATAGAACTATTAGGAATAATAGAAGCTTTAAGCAAATGGGAGTCTTTGTATGAGAAAAGTCGTAGCTTGGTGGGAAAACCCCCTCAGTATTGTTACGTTGACATGGTTGTGGCTCAAGTGGTTCAGTGCATGATCAAATCAGAGCAGTGAGAAACGTTTGGAGGTCGAGCCTAACTCCGCCATCAGCTGGTGAGCCCAGCCGCTGACTGGGTGAACTTTTATATGGATTCTAGCAGCAGATCAACTACTAGAAGATAAGTCGCTTTTCAATGGCCTATATGGAAGTGAAACTGTTTTCTGTTACCCTTGGAAGCTATATTCTACTGGATAGACTTCACCTTCTTGGGCTCCAAAGAATTAAATATACATATTACCATTCAACATTGATTATAAAACAAAAACCCACACTACAGAAAGAATGTACCATGATACCATTCTATCTTAGTTGCAGGTTGTCGATCCTGAATTAAAAAAAAAAAGGAAACGCATCACAAGAGACAGGTCAAAAGTGAACAAAGGCAACCGAATAGATTAAACTGGCCCAATGTCATGATCCAAAGCTATTCCCTCTAGTCAATCAATCTCGGCCTACAGGATGGCTCCTAGAGTCAACTCCGGTCAGGTAGTAGGTAAGCGGGTGGGCGCAATTGTAGACTAGGAATGCTAGTTACTAACGTTCCACCCACTAGGTAAGCTGATAGCCAATCAGGAGAATACTTACAAAATATCCGGCCAAGGTTCTTGACTAGTATCTTATCGCCTCAACATTATGGGAGGGTGCACACCTAGAACTAATGCATGGCTTTGTGGTAATACTTAAGTGGTCTCTGAGATTATCTCTGAGTCACTCCAGAAGAGACTATTTCAGATCATAGGGGGCCTTTGAAACGGGTATCGCAATTCCAAGGTAGCTGATATTCTCCTTTACATACATCTCTCCTTGGAGAAAAGCCTCTCTTGACTTTTCTGCTACAAATATCAACGAAAAGAAAGTTTTTTTTGCTACTTACAATTTGATCCCACAAAAATAATAATTAAGTGCCGCCTCTTTTTCTAAATATCTGTTATGCAGTTAATATTGCAAGACCGACCGAAACTGTACTAACAAATAGAGAAATACGAGTTCAATAGAGAATAAATAGAAGCATAGGCACGAAATAAGAATAGTTCACGTAATAACTTGCTTTGGTTTATTGGTTATAACTAGTAAGCATAAAATATACCGTCCACATCACTTTACAACGGAATTCGTATTACCTTAAAATTCAAAAAGATCTACTTGTATAATTTATTGTAATAAGTAGATAACACATTTGCATTTTTTTATAGAAATATGAAACGAAAATACAGCAATTAGTTACTCCAAAAAAAAGCACATACATAATATCAAGGAACTTAATTCATACACTTATAAACTTATTAAAATGTGATTATAATCATTCAAATTTAGTGGTGGGCGTGCCTGAAAGGACTGGCGATGACGTAGACTTACTCAACCAATCCAAGTAAATTTGTTCATTGAGGTAACCTATTCACTTACCTTGGGCTGGCACCAGGTCACTGTAAAATTACTACAATAGCCCATCAAAAAGAACAAAGAACATGTGGATACTTGTGAGCATATTCTCCGAGCGCTGTAAACTAAACAAGCAAAGACACATACCTAGTATATGATATGTAGAAGGAACAAAATTGGAACAAGAAATATCTGGGAACAATAGTTAATCAAGAAAGTCCAATAGAAGAGAAAATTAACAAAAGAACCGAAGCGCCAGCATGCTTTTCAAAGCAGTAAGGACAAGGACAATGTTTTTGACAATGGAAGAGGTACAGTTATAACATACGGAAGTGAATTAATAGAACAAGATGAAGAAGAAATCTAGAAGAGAAAAAATACCTAATCATTGAAGAAAGATAACATTATGGTAGTTTGAACTCAGTTTAAAGGAGCCTTAACATTATAAAGTACAAACTGCTGCTCTCCAAGTTCTGTACACTCTTTACAAGAGCCAGTGTTGCACTAGAATAGACACTTCTAGCTCAGAGAGAAGTCAAGATAGTATTTCAGTAGTAGTAACCATGCGACGATAAGAAATCTTTCTTAGTTTCTCTTAAAACTTACAAAGACATATTACTGACAAAGTATTAGAAATTAGAGGTTGTATGTACTAGGTGCCTTTTTAGACTAGTCATGGTAGAAGGTTCTCATGAAGGGAGGGGTACTGACCCTCTATTGTGGATGACTACATAGCTTACAGAAAGTTTGAAAGCACTGTTTATGATATGAAGTAGGAAGCTCTCTTGATACAAAGATGGTGTCATGTCATTTACAAGGAATAGAAGCAACTTCTCCTCTGTGGTGAATGAAGTATAGCTATGGGTAATCCTACTCGTCATACACACTTGTGATCAAACCTATTGTTACATATGAACCTACTGCCTTTACACTTGGTGATCATGAAGGCAGCGAGAATACTGTACAGAATACTGCTATAGAAAAGGAAGTTAGAATTGGAATGCATGGAGCAGAAGAATGCACACAGTCAGTATCAGTCAGTAAATGTTCGCAATTAACACCTGCATGTAAACTCTAGCCTAGTGCTGGAGTGCACCCAAAACCTTAGCCAGCTAGCAAACACAATAAAATAATAAGGGTAATAGGGCCGTACTCCGCTATAAAGGGTAATGTAATAGTCAACTGACTGGCCTAAGAATCCACATGAAACTATGAGGAGCGAAATCAAAACGATTTTAAAAGAATGGCTGGAGGAACACTCCTGGTTAAAGACAAGTGCAGGGCCTGCTAAGGGTGTCAGAAAACCAAAGAATGGAAAATCTGCTAAAATTCAGCAAGGAAAACATGAAAAGACACCTTTGCAGAAACCCCCATGTGTAGGGGTTGAGGAAAAGACATTATAAATAAATTTAAGGGCAGAAACATACTGATAGTGCAATTAAAACTGGAGAGCTCAATGACTGTGTAGTAGAGAGAGAGAGAGAAATAGTATCTCATCACAGAGCCGAACTAAATATATTTATGGTATCATGCAGATACAGGATACAGTACACTTACCCAATAGTTCCTTGAGTATAAGCTGCTTTCGATAATCAATTGATAACGCTTTATGTGTACAGTGGGGATGAGGCGTTGTATTCTCCGCGTACAGATTTGAAAGAATGTTATAAGACACTATTCGTATCCTGCAACAAAAGCAATTAGTAATGCGCATAGTTATTTACTTGTACTCACTGATCTTTTTCGCTTAACCACGCTTTCGTATGCTTATGCCTATCATCAAAAGGACAAGGTGGAATCACAGACATTTCCGTTACAGTTGTCTGCGCAATAATTTCAAAAGGTGGACCAACGGAGTGTACATTTCGAGGAATACAGCGTAATTTTACATGTTTGTTTAAATCGCCATTACTCGGTTTATACTTAAAGCTTCTCGCAACTTCCGTCCAAACGACAGCATCGGGCGAAGTGTACCATATGAATTCTGATAACTCCTTGTCTGCGTAGATGGTTTTAAATTTCAACGGATGATATGAATAATTAACATATAAGGTTCTAGGTATAACGATTTGCTTTACAAGTGGTGCGTTAATAATAACCTCAAACGACTGTTTGAAAATGGTAAAAATTGTATTTTTTTTTGGCTTTTCAATAAATTGCTTGCAAGTGACATCGCCTTTAACATCGGTACCACTTACTGTTAACGAAACCGGAATCTCAATGTCAGATATTCCATTATTTTGGAATAACTTTAAGATTTTTCGTCGAGTATGAGTTAGTAACGATTCGATGACATCTGTACAGGTTCGTACAGAGTGAATTTCTTCGTCGAGGATTATTTTTGAATTATTATCGGTTAGTCGTAAAGGAAAGACCAATTCACACTGATTTGTTTGTGTTAACTCACGCAAATGGGCTTTTTCTTTCTCCATTATTTATTTTTACCTGAAATTAGAGGTTAGGTTTTTTAAAAGTTTACAACTTGGGGTGGGGAATCTTATTGGCATTATGTTGGCAGTAACGTATTTCGATTTTAAAATTTTTTACTAACTATAACGGATTTCTGTGCTCTACTGACTACTCTATGTGTCTGTGCTTTGTGTGTGTGCTGTGTGCATATTATCTATGGCTGTGTGCAGAGGTGGGTAAATATCAAGGCGGCTAAGGACAGCTCCGCCATTTTTATTGCTAAAATGACCATAAAATGACCATTTTGGACGTAATCATCTAACAAAAATTAAAAAAGCGATGCATACGTCAAATTCTATGTAGCATAGTTATCAATTAATGTAAACCTTCTGGTTTCAAATTAAATATTTAAGTTACAATCTTGGTCGAAAGTTGCGTAAATGTAGTACCTCTCCTTCAGAACTTTCGGCCAAGATTGTAACTTAAATATTTAATTTGCAGCCAGAAGGTTTACATTAATTGATCACTATGCTACATAGAATTTGACCTATGCATAGTTTTTTTAATTTTTGTTAGATGATTACTTCCAAAATAGCAATTTTACCAATTTGAACTACAGAGCTCTCCTTAGGAGCCTTATAGATTTAATTGAAATAGGTATTTAAAATACAAAATACTATTTTGTTTGTTTTTTAAGTTACGGTGGGCACCAAAATGTAATAGAAGCCAATTAAAAGAGTTGTTGTTGAATGAGATTGACTGTTGGTCGAGATCAACTAACTTGTCAAACACAAATGGAGACACAGACAAGAAGTCTGTATTGAACCAAACAAATTGTGAAGAATATTTTATGTTCGATGAATCCTCTTCTGACTGTGATACACACATTTCAAATGGATTTACAAACAATTTACAACTCCAGGTATTGCAGTATTTGGAAAACTGTAGTGTTGATTTGTCAATGCTAATACAGTATCCAATAATACAACAAATGTTTGTAAAATATAATACACCACTTCCATCATCAGCACCAGTTGAAAGATTATTTTCATATGCGCCGCGGGTATGATCATGCGACCTAAAAGAAGATGCATGACGGACATTCATATGGAAAAACTACTATTACTTAAGGCTAACAATAATTTTTTTAACTCAAATTAAACTGTATATATTTTTCTGATTGTTTATTTTAATTAGCTATTTAAAATACCTATTTATCATTTTGTATTTTAAATAAAACTGTTCAATGTATTTTGTATTTTATATTTTAAATAATTAAGGACAACGTAGTTTGTATTTTATATTTTAAATATATTTTCAAATGTATTTTACCCACCTCTGGCTGTGTGTGTGTGTGTGTGTGTCCCACTGAATTAGAGTTCAGTGGTGTGTCCTAATGGCATTAGTTCATGATATGGGTGCTATATGTTGCAGCTGATAATGGAATATGGCTATCAATAAATGAAACAAGAAACGAACTGTGAGTAATTATCATTTTCTATATTAAATTAACAATTATTGCGAGGTCACCATTACTGAGTAGGTACTTTGTTTATCGCAAATCGCAGGTCTCGTGTGTGCCTCTTCTTCATTGGTTAATTCTTGAGCATTCTTTTTGCGTCATACGCATCTTAATCCTCTTTCTTCCTCTCTGTGCGCTTTCTTCCAATAGTAGTTCCTTTTTAATCCTCCATCTCCTACTATCTTTTTTTCCTTTACTAATCATTTCCATCATGATTTGGTCATTATGGTGTTCTCAAATCCCCAGCATCTCTTCATTCCTTTATTCCTTATCTATCTCCATTTCTATATCATATACCTATATAGTATCTTTCCTTAAAATATGAAAATACTTTATTTTATTTTTTCAATAATAAAAAATCGGCCCAGGTCCTACGTCGTTATAGGCTAGAGTAAGAAGGAAACCTGCGTATTACCACAGATTACCAATGTTTGTGTTAGTCCCGTTTTTTCAGTACAGGAAATGACCCTTTTGTCGTCAATCAACGCTTTTGTCCAGTTGTAAAAAAATTGGAAAAAGCAGTTTTTAAAAATGTGCAAAATAATCAAAAATAGAAAACTGTTTTAAAAAAGTTTAATTTATTAACGACAACCGTTTCACACATGATTAGTGTACAGGGTGTCCCGGGTTGAATGATCACGACTTACACATTTTGTAGAAAATCACATTTCAAGGTGGGTTGCTCCTATAAACATAGGTCCTAAAACTCTCTTTTTCTGAGATACAGGGTGTTAAAATTTTCTGAAAAATAAAGTTTTTATTTATTTATTTCCGAGTTTATTTCCGAACTGTGGAAAATATTCAAACCAAAATTGGCACACAAGATACGGACAGAGAGACTTTGCTTGTCTATGGGGTCATAAGATCCATGGCAGCCATCGTTTTTGTACACAACCAAAATACGTTTTTCGTGAAATAAATGACAAAAATATAGTTTACGGCCGCACCGGTAACAGAACCGAAAAAAGCCAAGTCATTTTTTGTTAAGAATTGAATGCTCTATCGAAAAAGATATTTGAATATTTAATTCAGAGCCGTACTCTTTTTATTTATCAAATTAGTAGAACGGATTACCCATATTTCCGCCACTGGTTGATTAAAAAAATTCATGTTATTCAATCTTATGACCCTTTGTCCATGTACCTTGTGTGTCAATTTTGGTTTGAATATTTTCCACAGTTCGGAAATAAACTGGGAAATAAATAAATCAAAACTTTATTTTTTAGACAATTTTAACGCCATGTATCTCAGAAACAAAGAAGTTTTTCTACAAAATGTCAACGTCCTGATTATGAAACCTGAGACACCCTGTATATACCTAAAATAGAAGTTATTTTGGTTTTATAAAGATAACTTTCCACCATAAACAGATTTCCGTTTAAGGCGGAAACAAATTTTGTACCATATGGTTCCGGTTTATAGAGGTTTTACTGTAATAAAATACTTTTAATCGTGAAAATGTTTTCTATTTGTATAATTATTTACGAATTCAACTTAGGTTAAAGATTTTAGTGTCTGTCCGCTGTCACCCCTTCACCACGAGAAACAAATCGACTCCCCCGCTGTGGCTGACGTGGACGTATACTAGGTAGTTCACAATAGTTCAGGCCGAGAAAATATAATAGGCCCCCTCATCTAGTGCCACCCCAGGCCCCCAACTGTGTCGGTACGCCACTGGCTTGACCATTTCACCATGGCTTCTCCAATTTGCTGATATCATGCCAAAATGTTTCTCCTCATAATTTATAAATTTATGGTTTCTTTTCAAACGCGTGTAGGTATAAATGTTATGACTTTCTATTGTTTTGTATGGCTTGAAGGCTATGTGATATATTTTATTATTATACCTATAGTAGAATTGTATTATTATTGTATTGTGTCTAACTACAAAGCCAATTTCTTCACGGAAGCTATATCCATCACTTCTACAAAAGAAAGAGGCGAGCAACGATCAATATGAAACAAGCTTTTGCAGCAATAATTTAAAAATATTCCCGGATTAAAGGGGGCCTACAGCCGCGGGCCGGCGGGCCCCATTAGATAGGGGACCCCACTTTAAAAAAATTTATGAAAAAAGAAATAAATTAATATACCTACTTAGTTGTTTATTTAAAATACATATTTATCTAATTATTTACTTGTACATTACTTACTATAGGTACTTTATATTCATATGATTTTATTTTAATGTTTATCATGTAAAAGTTTCGATGAGTTTAAAAAAGGGCCCCTTTCACGTAAAGAACCATGGACCCCTCAACTCTTTAATCCTGGCCTGCTTTCAGGTTGTTAATTCTTTGGGATATACTAGTAGCCAGTAGGTACCCTGTATCCTGAATGACCTCCTCCGCTTCCTCTCTGTCCATACATGAACGCAGAGGAGGAAATCTTCTAACTAGCATCGGGCCAAATTCGGCAGGGACACTTGTATCTAGCAACGATACCTCTTGGAGTTCACTCCTTTGACAGCGATACTATAAATTTAAAATAGTGGGCAATGGCTCTCTTTCAAATCGCACTGATATGCTAAAATATACCAGAGTAGAAAGAGTTTTCGAAGATTCAGTTTTTCAAAGCTTCTATCGCACCAATAGATCACACTCTCCACTACTCCTCTGTTTTTATGGGAGGAGCCCCGCTCTACCGACCACCGTGTCTGGAAAGACTGTTACCTGTGTCTGTCGTTGTCTGTTATGGTACCGATGACCTAACAATTTACGTCGGCCGACGTGACTTGCAGAAGGGCGATTCCTCCAAGATCACCATGGAGATTCCAGAAAAAGTTCCACTCACGTGTACGTACATTTGGGCATGCCTAAAGGCAGGAACAAGGTCAATGAGATTATCCTCTCCCAGAATTTCAATTCTTAACCTTATCCTGGAATTCTATGAAGATAATTTTCCGGTTTGGACTACGCAAGTTCTTTCATTTCATTTAGTTCCTCAGCAATCTCCCTTCATGCTTCAACCCTCATAGCTATTCCTCCCCTGAGTATAACTTGTTAATCATACATGTATTTCTGTATTGACTCCTTTAGCTTTCAAGCCTCAATTAGATTTTTCTATCTCTTTCCTCCTGAACATGCCTCAATTGTTCTTAACAGACGCCTATTTAGCAACACAATTAGTAATTAATATCATTGATTCATGCACGGGAACTCCTACCGTTTTTTTGGTATCCTGTTCTTAAAAATTGTTATTAGGTACTACATAATGATGTTAACCTTTTGATACCATTTTCTTTGCACTTGCGTATGTGCACTTCGATTTTTTCTACTCCAACATGATCGCTTTTGTTCCCATTAACTACCTCCTCATTTAATATAATCCGGGATCATACATTATCCTTCTTCACTGTACTCTCTAAATCAACTTGCCTCCCTCTCGGTTTCCCATTGACTCTATTCAATTCCTTCATGTGTTGTCTCCATCGACGCTTCTCTTATTCTTCAAAACATTTTCTCCTCCACATTTATCCTTCCGTTTCGGTCAAGATTATCTTCCAACCACTTTTCTTCTACGTTATTTATTTCTAACCGTAGTTCCGTATTCATTTCTTTCTTCTTATACCTTTTTTCCATTTCCTCTGACGTTTCATTAATAAATAAATAAATTTCATTCAAGCTGGATGATGGACAAGGACATCGCAGTGATAAAAAATATTTTCTTCCCCTTGTAAAGCCTAGTCGCGAGTGTCTTCCTTCAGTCAGTCCAAAGGCCTTGACTGGTATTTACCTGTCCAAACGTTTTGAATTCTTTGACCGGTATTTATCAAATATGGCACCTTGTCTACGGCTTTATCTATATTTTTAATTGCCAATCGTCAAATGGCGTAGTACGGCTACGTTTAAATTTAGCCAGAAGAGTTGACTCCTTATAAACCTTTTGCCAACTTGTGATGGACTTCTGTTTGCAATAAGCAATCCCACACAAGAATTTAATGATGGTGTGATATTCCAATCGATTTAAACGAAATCCAGACTAAAAACCATATATGTATAGAGCAAACCATGACGTAAGAATGAGCAAACCATCACTTGACGTAAGTGATTGTGTACCGACGTAACCAAAACATTTCATTAATACCGATTAATACCAATACCATATCTGTACCATGTGAAGCAATTTTCACTTTGCCCGAGTACATGAATAGTTATCGAGAATATCGCCCACCGTTTCATCTACAAAATAAATCAATTATCTCTATTTCAGTTGTTTGTCAAACCCTTCAGAAGTGGAAAATGTTTTTGCGTCAAATTACAAATATTTTTGCGATTGAAAAATACTGGAACATCGCACAGCGGTAATGTAAAATGCTGGGTTTATAGAAAATCTTGATAGATGTCACTAGCATAAAAACCAAACCTAGTCTGTCAAAATTTTGGGCATTGTCATAAAACGGGAAAATTCAAAATTATTTTTTTTGTAAGTATGAATTCGATAGATAATTTAGTGCCACAATGTTTAGATTACGCTCCCCCTCCCCCATCTATCAATTACTTGATAAATTGCAAAATCGAGTTTCCAAAACGTGGAGATATTGAAGACGGCCTGTGTTCTCCGGATGATCAAAAATTATTTCACACTGCAAGTATGTTCTTCTTACAGAATCATTTGAAACGAAAACTGAAAACGAATACAAATTCACCCGTTAACGAAAATCAACCAAAACGTATATACTCTGACCTACTCATACTGGAAAATTCCCCAAAACGTAAGCGGATAAAAAGTTACCTCAGGTTAAAAAACATAGATAAATATGATGAAATATCGAGGAACGAAGCTAATTTTTCCACATCGACTCTAACTCTAAGTCAAATTTTACCTCGGCCCAAGAAGTGTGCAGAACACAAGTCGATTTTAGGACTATTCCGCCGCTTTTCCTCTACCATCGAAACCAAGAGCTTGGAAGAGAAAATGCAGTGTGCTCAATATTTGTTTAAGAATCTTAAACCTGAGATGAGATGCGCCAATCCAGTCAATTGGAAAATACCACCCGCCGATTCTTTAATTTTAAATCGTATAACCATGGCGTCCTCGTTCGTGAAACCCAGTCTGTATTTAAAAGGATTGACAGCAACATATCGGCATAAAGAAGTTCAATTGCGTGAATGCGAGGAGACGACAAATATGTTAACGCAAATAGGGGTACAAACTAAATTAAGGGAACGTTCAAAATCTCCTAGTAAAGATAAGAAGCATAATTTTGTGTCAGTTAACTTTACGGATGAACTCAAGTTTCAGTACTCATCGGATCGTTTTTAAGTTCATTGTTATTTCTTAAGTAAAAATTACACCATTTTATACATTTTTTTTGGATCATTTGTACACTAACAAGTTTTGGACTTTCCTGAGTTCGTAAAAAATAAGGGCAGTTCTAATAATCATATAGCATTTGTTGTGCTTGATGAAGAGCGAAAGCGCGAGAAAAAACCTGTCAAGCAACGTGAATAAGTCTACGAAGCATCGGGATGAAGCTGAAAGTTTTCGATCATGTCGCTCAACGGGGCGGGGCGGGGGGGAGAACAAGTTTCAAGACGGGTCCAGTACTGTAAGCGATTTGGTTGCAACTGAAGCGATTTACAATCACAGTTGCTGCAAAAATATTTTCCCAAGAAAACTTTCAATCGGTGAAAAACGAGTGACTATGTGGCAGCCGCAATGGAAGGGGTGAAAAAAATGACTGTCGGTTTTCACACGATGAGTTGGTTAATTAATAAGGGAAAAGTCACCTGTGAAAACTACCAAGGAAAAGTTGAAAGAGGGATATCGTAATCGTCTAATAATTACCCAGCTGTACGTTCAGCAACAGACAGTGCTTTGCTTTTACAAGTGGGACACAAACTGTTGAAGGATTTGTAGCAGAGTAACAGTTCCAGGGGAAGAATTACAGAAGAAGAAAGGTGTCGCGAGTGGTTGAAACTGCAGCTAGCATTATAATAGCAGGACATAGAGCGTGAAACTTAAAAGGATATTGTAGTGCAAAAATCTCTGAGAAGATGACCGTTAATTAGAAATTAGTTAATGGATGATTCTCTAAATTTTGGAGTATAAATAGTGAAGGCGTTATTCTTCATTCTTCAACTAACCACATTTATATTCTGAACAACTTTTCTTAGTAACACTTTGGCATAATAGTTTTTGCTCAACTGTAAAGGCCTACTTGACTTTAAAAAATAGAAAGTAAACTAAAAATAAGTTTCAGACCAAGCAGGGCGGAATCCCAAAATATGAAATTCCAATTCGAAAATTTTTGATCCATCTCACCTATTGTGAACTCAATACGGGAACATACTGTATACTCGTCTGGCAGATACCTGCAACCGCTAGAATATTCTGGCTGTTTACATATACTTGGAAATGTTCCCTCAAAATTTGAGCCTTGTGGGAGCAGGTTATGAGTTACCTACTACCCCGATGACAACTTTGCTATGGTCTGGCACATACTTGCAACCCTCAAAATAGGTTGGCAATTTTTTTTACACTTAAACATATGTACATTACAACATATTAAAATTGTAGCCTTGTGCGAGCAGATTAAAACACAATTTTTTTGACATTTTCAAAAATTTAAGGGATGATGACGCAACCGCGAGATGCCTGCCAGAACGGTATTTTCTTCATTGACTTATAATAAAACATCATTTAAAAAGTTTCTAGCTTTGTGGGAAACGGGTTAGTCAGATGGTTCGCTAGCTCTTAGCTTAGACTATTCTGAAGACCAAACAATAAATTTATGTATTTATGTAGGTAATTTAATCTTATGACAGTGCACCATTTGAGTGTTACTTTTTCAAAACCGTAGGTGCTACCAAAACACGTCAGTGTTACCAGAGAATGCAAAAAATGGGACCTGATGACAACGGCCACTGATCATAACGGCCACCTAGGTTATTGTTATATTTAATAACAGCCACTTTAATCACATACGGCCTCTAATACTATTTGATCATAACGGCCACCTTGTTCACGTTATGATCAAATAATATAAGTGGCCGTTGTGAAATAGCAAAAACCGGGGTGGCCGTTATGATCAGTGGTCGTTGTGATATAGACCCCAAAAAATACAAAACTAAGAGCTGTTGGTTAAATTTAAATTAAACGATGTAGAGCTCGGATTTATAGCTATTCGGATATACGTAAAAATTAATATCAGTTTAAAAATATTTACAAATAAATATGATTTATGAGAAAACTATTTGCTTAAACAAAAGTTGAATGTGCTTTTGTTGCGTAAATACAAAACTTGAATGAATCAGCGATAAAAAAAATTCATCTGAGCAGGGAACCTCTCACCCCGCCTAGTTGCACATGCACAAACGTAATAAAAAATACAGGCTTTAAATTGTTAGAACAAGTCTCCAAAATTGTATGCGGAGAAATTGTGGAAAATTTGTAAATGCAAGAATCTTTGGTGTCAAAATTTAAATTTGCCCCAATTACAACTGTGATTTCGCGTTTCAAGAATATCTTAAGCGATCGCAGAAGAAGTTTCTCGGTACAAACCTTAGATAGAAAAACATTTAATTATAACCTATTTTAAAAATGAAACTGATTGTAATTAACTAAGTCTTGCATCTTTGTTTATTTTGTTAAGAATTTTGACTTTTTCTATTTTGTTTTTTGTTGTTTTTTTAATTTAATAAACATTTTTCAAATTTTTTAATGCTTTTTTGTAGCTTATTGTAAACCGTTTCTATTTTTTTTTGCTTATTTGGTCTGATTTTTATGCTTTTTTAAGCGCTTTTTTCGTTTTTTTTTGTGCTTATAAATCCGAGCTCTAATTATAAGCCAAGCGGAATTTGTTCACCGTAAATACCATTTACTTACCCATAAGCATAAAGAAGCTTGAAAGATATAATCACATTCACTACTGCGTCAGTAACCAAAATTTATTTACTTAAGCTTCAATTATGGTGGTCGTTATTCAATTATCTACGTGCAAGATTTATATAGGGAGTTATAATTAAGTTGTGAGTAGAAGTAAAATGAACGATTTTTGTTCAGTTAGACTGCCGATTTCTAAAAAAGGATTCACCTTATTCTTTAAAAATGATAATTTATTTGAAGATCCAATGAAAATTGAAACAAACATGGAATTTGATAAATTAAAAAAGATCAATCCAGTTTCGTGTATTCACTATTCAGGGTGGTAGCTTGGACAACGCATCAAAAAAGTGTTAGTTTTGATGAGTTCTATAGTTTGTCCCACGAGAGCTCGCGTGTGACTCATACCTAAAAACTATCCGAACGAAATAAATTAAAACGTTTGTCTTAGCTATCTTCTATAGGGCACTTTAATCCTCTAACCTCAAATGTACCAAAATATAAATTTAGTGTATTCTTATTTACCTGAACTATTCATGTTAAAGGTAGATTTCATCCACCGCGATCGCGTTCGGTCTCAAAATATTTGAGTACGTTCATTAGCATAATCTGCGATTGACTTTTTAACGATTTATTGCTAAGCGACATTATAAAGCAAGTATATAGGTTGACAATAACAATCAATTTGACAGTTAACAGCTGACACTACGATATAAACTCAACGTACATTTATGTAATTTACAATGCCAATGTTAGAAGATATATTTTTTATATTCGCTCTCTTTTCCATTAGGTACTTGTTGTAAGTATGACAAAGACAACCTAATAATTTGCGTTAATTCACACACCAATAACTAATGAGTCACACTCGAGCTCTCATGGGACAAACTATACAACCTCCTACTACGTTGTCCACTTACTGGAAATTTTTTAAAGTATTCTTTTTCCAACATCGCTTATGAAAATGACACTTTCATCACTCAAAAATAGGTGTTTGCATCACTAGTGAGGAAAATTCATTTCCATAGCAACGTTAGAATACAAAATCAGCAACTAGATTCTTGAAAAAATAGTAGAGTAAAATACATAATTATAAAGAAATTTAAAATAGAGACTCATTTTTTCGATGTTGGAAAAAATAGTATAAGTACACAATTCGTGATGAAAGTGCGATTTTTCAACTCGCAATACTATCCTCACTCGCTATCGCTCGTGAATATATAATTAATGTATTGCTCGTTGAAAAATCAGTCACTTTCATCACTTGTATTGTAATATACTATTTCTTACTAAATCCAATTAACATACCTTTCAAGATTCAATCCAGAGTATCGCCACAGATAAGTTATACGGTATCTGTGGTATTACGTAGAAACTTCGTATAAACCTCGGATAACAAGATAATAGTAACAGTATTTACATACAGAATGAATTATTGAGTGTTAGCTAGTTTTACTATCAGCACACAAGGCCACCTAAATCTAAAATAGAAGGCCGGTAACTGCATCCCCTCTCCTGCTGTGACGTCACGATTGCCGATCCATTTCGGTATAACAGCAATATTGCTACGTGCTTAATTTGAGTGTTTATAGTTGTTTGAGTCAGTCGTGAGGGCTTGAATGCAAATGAAGTTGAAGAATTGTGTAAATAAAATAACCTTAATTATTTCACTTTACCACGTGGCCAATGGCTTGGCGTGAACAGGCACATACACACACAAGGGTTTGACTTCGCATTTGCTCTAAAAATCAACCCTCAGATTCCCTTCGAGCCGCGCCTGGAACTGAGCAGTTTTGCGACTATTTTGCCCACTGACAATCGTATTTGCACGCGCATTTAGATCTGTGCAGGCAAGTTTTAACACTTGTATCTCTGTGTATGGGGCGTTTAATTCACTTAATTCACAAATGTTCAAAAGTTCGCGGCCTTAACTAACAGTTGGTAAAACGTACTTGTAACATTCTAGATGCGTACCTTGCTGCCGAAGCAATTACAGAAATTCTGAGAAGGTTTTGGCATTTAGATTTCTGAAAGATGTGAAGAAACGAAATAAGTGGATACACGCAATTCATCGCAAAAATATTGTACTTACAGAATCTTCAAGAATATACATTAAACATTTTGTAGATAAACTTGTAATTTGCGAGGATCGGGCAGTTAGAGAGGATGGTACCGTTTTAATTGTTCCACGAGCGCAATTAAAATTAAGCGACGATGCATATCCAAAGATTTTTGAAAATCGTCCCCATTATATGACTGTTAATTTGCCAAAAAACGTAAGATCCCTAACATTAGAACCAAGGAAATTTCCAAAAGGAAGAAATAAACTGACCGCTTGGCAAAAGAAAAGGGTTAAATTAAAGATTTAGATTGTTTTAAAATATACTGCAACCCTACAGGGGGCAATTTGCGTCAATAGGCATTACAGATTTTCACGTAAAATTTGTTAAAGACTTTGCATCCCTTTTTAAAACACATATAGATTGTCGGTTTCAGTTAGAAATTACCGTATCTTGCTTGAACACGCATTTTGCCCACGCACAACTTTACTAGAATGGATCGTCAGCTGTGACGTCACGTTATGCAGTTCCAGGCCTCTACTATAGGAGGCCTTGCAGCACATCTTTAAGATAAACGAAAATACAGATTTACAACGCGTACAATAGAAAGGTGGCGTTACATTTTAAATCTTGTCTAGACTTTTTGTCTAAAATAATAATTAGGGAAGCAAGTAATCGAATATTAAGATTTTTACATTGAAATCCCTATGGTGCATCGGCCAATTCTACACATATTTACCAAACTTAATGAACAGTTCAAAAAATATAGCGGGAATAACAATAAAATCACTTACCTTGTGCCACTGTACCCCGTCTCCAATGTAAAAAGACAGTATTAGCGAATTTGGAATTTTTTGCATCTCTCACTTACCCTGAGTAATCATTGCTTTTCCTTCATCCAATACTTTTATAATTAATCAAAGTTTTCTATTTAATTAGACACAGATTTTTAAACTCAAAATCGCGAACGCGATATCGAAAACCAATTTCGAAATTAATTTAATTACGCTTCTAACCGCTACAATAGTCGTAAATGTACTGATCGGTAACATATTTGAACAGTTACAGAACCTCAATTCTTATCAAGTTTATGAGCAAAAACTGGTTACTTTCACATTTTAACAAGAATGTCGACTTGAAGTGACCTGACGGCTGTGATTCGCCTAAAATGAAACAATATTTAATAATATAGTAACAATTGTGAATTAGGTGATGTGAGACGTTGTGAAACTAAACATTTCGAGATTGATTTTCGGAGACTTCGTATATTATTTAAAAAACTGTGTAGTTACAAAATATATTTAAAACCATAAACTTTGTTTAATAAAAGTGCGGAGTAAAAATAATGGATGACGACGTTTCTAAGTGATACACACAGATTTGCAAGGTAAGTCATTTTGTTCTTATTCCCGTTAAATATTTTTGTATTACATAAATATAGAAAGTTGATATAGGTGATATTTAAACTGATGTCGTAAACTGTATAACATATTTTCCAGTTATTTTTATAAAACCTCTTAATTTAAGGCCTAAAATTCGGGGTACTTTTGTACTGATTGTTTTACTCAAAAATATACAAATAAGTAACATTATGCTGGGTTCACATTTCAAGCAATGTCAGTTGCGTTTATACCATCCTAAGAGAGCCAGTTCTGTCCTGAGACCATTGCTAATAAGTAATATCCATGGTGGTTTGAAAGGAATACCTTGCTTCACTTTCACTGTAATAGCATTGATTATATACTTTAATCAATGGTAATAGTTAGAAGTATTTTTGAATTGATCAGTGAGAACTGCCACCAAAGAATTTTTTTGTATATAAGAAAGTGTAGGTAGAACACAGCAAGTGTCTCATTTGTACGATAATAATTTATCGAAAGTAAAATAGAAGACCTTTGTTGGTAGCTTCTCCAAATATGAACCGATTTTCACCATTTTTGCAGAAAAATTTAAGTTTGATCTAATTTATCTATACGTCATTTTAAAATATCTACCCTTACAAAATAGAAGAAGTGTTATTAGAAGAAATATTAATTGATTTTAATATCCATGGTGGAGGCTCGCCTTTTCACAGAAAATTAGTTTTGTTCGGACATAACTAATCTGAAATGATGTGTCTCATGCATGTGCAATGCATAGAAATATTGTCACACGAAGGTGGTCGAAGGAGTAGCTTCGAAACGTCGTGTTCTATTTTGTTAGTTGTGTCATAACATAACAAATATAAAAAAATATACACATTTTGTTGACGTTTTTAAATTTGAGAGGTATCAGATGACTTTCTTCCACCGCATGCAAAATTATTATTTCACCATGACTTCTTCACCTGAATATGACATTAAGATTTTTGGGGAGATTGGGATGAGAAGGGCTATTCATTGAAGTAAAAGATGTCCCTTAAATCCGTACTCCGAAGATGTTTCAAGGAATGAATGTTAAACGCTGAGAACGTCGAACAATGTGCGTATGCAAAAATGCTTTCTTGCTCCTTTTTGTATAATCGATTCACTTCCAAGTAAGTGTTCCATTGCCTTTGCGTTTTGTTTTTCTCAATACCACCCCTGCATAAAGTCATATTAGACAGTCCCACGTTGTGAACTTGTTTACCGCGACCATTTAGTGAGGGTGTTTGATCCCCAGAAGTGTGGTTGAAGTAAAAGAGTTTTCTTCGCTATCTCTCTATAACACTCAATTTTTCTTTAAGGAACCGATTCTGGCACCTTCTGGAATTTCCGGTGCAGTCGCCACAGTACCTCTTCGAAAAGATTTTCCTAATGGCCTTATTGTGTTGGATGAGTGTGGTTCGATAGGTCCCAACGACATTCCCTCGTGCTTGTTGCATTGCTTAAAAGCTTTCTGGTCTGCACCCGTAATCGAGACAGCTCTTCGTGCCACCAGACTATTTTTCCTAAAGTTTTCCTTTCTTTCGTGTTACGGCTTCCCTTAAAGCTACTTCTGATCGTCATGCTTGTTAGTTCTTTCAAAACGATTATATCTACGGTTGGAGAGGGGCGGCTTTTCCAACACATCTCATCTGTATACCATCTTCGCGGATTATCGACGAAGGGTTTTCTGGTATTTTCTTATCTCCTTTTTTGAATGTTAATATCATAACGGTTCCTCACCAGATATTCTATGATCTTTCATGCCAGCACTACAATTTACTCTGCCAGCTTTACTCGCCGAAGATAAAAAGTTCATTGTTGATTTTGTGTAGTCCTTGAGCAGTTCTGATTCATTGGTGTTTGATTGTTACTTGGAATGTGCGATTTAAGTCGATACGGGAATGATACATTCCAGGTCTCCTCTTTGTGAAATAATTTTGTCGGGTATTACTTCAACCCTGAATCCTGGATGTAGTTGCACTGATGTGGGTTACATATTTCATGCTTGTTGAAGATTGTTGGGCAGAGAAAAGGTTAAAAATCAGAGGATGCAAGACCAGAAGAATGAATAGTACGTGTGTGGAATTACCTCCGAACGAAAATCTTGGACAGTTTTTAAGAAAAGTAGTGTAGCTTTGCATCATATCATGGGGAGCTCCCTCTAAACGTTTATTGAACACTTAGAGGGTAATACCCATTTACGATTACACTTACCATGACGCTTTAAATCAAATGCAACGCTATCTAACGTAGATAAAAAATTCATTGCTACAGGGAGAGCATACTACTTTATTAGAACGTATTTTGGATTTGTATAACAACAGGTCAACTTATACAATAAAAGCGTAATTACAATATATCGCCTTAAGTTTTTATTTTAAAAATGAATTAATGATGCAGTCAATATGTTGCCCAATTGTTTCACGTGTGTCTACGCTCGAGAAGAGGTTTTTCAAAAACTTACATATCGTCTTACTTACTGTCACACTTAGTTCTTCATTATCATTTAACCCAGTGATTACAACCTAAAAGGAAAAATTAAAAAACATAATCACATTTCAAAAATGTATTACTTACGTTTGCCTTATTCATTGAAGTGAATACTTGAGTAGGTACCAAACCTTCGAGTAAATCATAAGTGATCGTCACTTTGATTTTCATGTTTTTCACGATGAACCTAAAAGTTGAATACTGGTGTGTAAAGAATATCGATATTACAACAATTTTTACCTGGCATTCCCATTCCCATAAATAATGGGCGCGTTACTTTCAAACGATTCAATAGATCCAGATATTTTAGGTAGGCGCACTTCAAACGTTAAAGTACTTCTTGGTAATCCTGGATCACAGCAAACTTTAGTTACAATGTTTGAAAAGCCTTCAACGTGAAGTTTTTTGATTTTAAGATAATATCCGATGTCAAAAATTGTTTTGTCTTTTATATGAATGGGATCATATTTCTTCAAAAAACCCACATAATCTTCGAGTTTTGAATTCATTTGAATAAGATTACGAAACTCTGGCGGCAAAATGTCCATTATAAAATTGTCCATGATTCTTAACTTTTTCAATGAAAAATTGATCTGAAACTGAATTTTATTTGTTACGATTCGAACATTTAAAATTGTTATCAATGTTTAATTAAATAAAAATGTGACTATTTACTTACCCTGTTGATTTTCAAACGATGTTTATCAATATAATAGTTCAGCTTTTCATTTTTGCTTATACCATTGTATTTATATGTTATAAATACAATGCTTATACCGTTGAATGATAAATTTATTATAAAATGTGCATCTATGCATTTATTTGTCGGAGTTCGAAGTACATTTATAATAAGAGAACTAGGTAGGTACCTATATTAAATGAGAGGGAAATGCCTGAGTTATAGAATGACAATTTAATGATGTGTTAACAAAGTATAATTAATAATACATTTACCTATCTGTATTTACCAAATCTTCAATGTTTAACTTCAAATTTCATGTTAAACTTGTAATCTACTGTTTACGTTCAAATTCCTTCCTTAGTATATAGGTACCTATAAGATGTAACAATAACATTATAAAGAGGCCAAAGTAAGGGGTGTTACTCTGTAGAAATATACAAATAAAACAGTAACGTAGTTTTTAAAAACTTAACCTTTTGGTTGCCAAAATTATCCATGATCAAGAATTTATATACCTACCTAGTTTCACTTTATGTAAAAATATTCTGACTCTAAAAAATTAAAAAAATTCTTGTCCTAAATACATTTCAAAAATTGCCATGCCTAAAATATGTAGTGGGCTCAACCAATTAGAATGGAAAGAACTTAAACAAATGATACATATCGTATATTCGAGAACAGTAGCTTTCAAATTACAATATGTAATTTCTCAAATACACACTTAATTAATCACACTGATGGTGATCTCGGTTTTTCTCGAAATACAGTAGGTCACACAAAAAAAGAATAACGGCAAAATGGTAGGCGTAAAAAGATGCTTTGGATTAGTTGATTTGAAGCCTTTTGGGAACTATTTGTAATATTTACTATTACGTTTTGATATACACTGTGTCCAAGATAAGGAGGGCCACTATGGGGATTTCGGAAACAGTAAGAGATAGAGTTTCGGTTAAATGAGAGAAAAGTTGGGCAATTTTGAGTTTAGTAAAATGAAGTTTTTAAACAGACCAAATTCCGAACCGTTCCGAAGTTATGCGACAAAAAGCGAATTTTCAGGATTTCGTTTTTGATAAATTGTGACTTTATCGTTGATGTTAACTAAAAAGTAAAAGAAGCTTCTACACAGGTACTTTTTAACGTTCTTTAACACTGCATACAGTAAATTGGAATCCGACGTTTCGTTTTCGAGCAACCATCATCAACTTTGTTTTTTTAAATACGGTCCTGATTTTTTTATACATAATATTAGAAGAGGTTTTTATTCTGCATTCAAGCATGTATCAGACTTTATGGCTTAATTGCGATTTTATACTTATTTTACTATTGTACTTAAATTTACTAGATTCTACTTTGGAAGATGCGCTTGATATTTTACCCTAAGCCGTAATACGCAATTGTTGGTTTCAGCAGGATGGTGCACTTGCGCACAATTCACGGGTGGTTAAGGATTACCTTTCAAATAGGTTTACCGAAAGAGTTTTAAGCACCAATTCTGAAACACCCTGGCCAGCTCGTTCTTCCGAAATAACTCCGCGGGATTTTTTTCTTTGGGGTTACGTAAGAAATTATGTTTACAAAGATATCTTTGAAATAGAAGAACAACTCCGAAATTCCAAACTGTAACACTTGCAATGTTAAAGAATGCTTGGATTGTACAGTTAGAAGATGCTGAAGATGCAATTTACGATTTGAGAACGAAGGAGGGCTTTTCGAGTATTTATTATAATTTTTTTTCAATTATTGGTATGTGTCATGTTTAAATTTTCGTTTCATCAAATGTTTTCTGTTCATTTATGACGTGTTGTTGATTGTTTGAAATTATGTACTTGGTTATAAAATTTGTGTTCAAAATTGAAAATTCTGCGTCATTTCATTAATTTGATGAGGAAAGCACAGTTAGCAAAAATCCATTTATAAATAAAATTCAGTTTGAATGTTATTGAGGGGGGATACAGGTTCGTACTCAGGATTTTTTCCGCTAATCGTAAGGTAAGTATAAAATCGCAATTAAACCATAAAATGTGATACATGCTTGAGTGCAGAATAAAAAGCTCTTCTAATATTATGTATAAAAAATCAGGACCGTATTTAAAAAAACAAAGTTGATGATGGTTACTCGAAAACGAAACGTCGGATTCCAATTTGCTATATGCCTATATGTCATGTTAAAGAACGTTAAAAAGTACCTGTAGAAGGTTCTTTTACTTTTTATTTAACATCAACGACAAAGTAACAATTTGTCAAAAACGAAATCCTGAAAATTCGCTTTTTTGTCGCATAACTTCGGAACGGTTCGGAATTTGGTCAGTTTAAAAATGTGATTTTACTAAACTCAAAATTCCCCAACTTTTCTCCCATTTAACCGAAACTCTATCTCTTACCGTTTCCGAAATCCCCATAGTGGCCCTCCTTATCTTGGACACAGTGTATAAGTAGAATGTCATATAGATATACTTATTCTTTTTGACTCAAAAATTGATTTTACAATAATAGACACTTTTTCAAAATTCGCAAATGCCATCCAGATAACAGGAAAAATAGCAATAAATGTTTGTAAAGCCTTAATAAATTACTTTTCAAAATTCGGAATACTAAACAAAATTGTATTAGATTTAATTGTGCAAAGGAATTTAACAATGAAAATATAAAGGAATTGCTTAAATTACATAAAATTAATATACATTTTACGGCACCACTCCATCACGAATCATCATCGAAAGATTCCACTCGACATTAATTGAACATTTAAGAATTTTAAAAGAAGTTTACCCCACGGAAAAAGAGACCATGCAGTGTTAGGTTATAACTTATAAGTGCATACAGGGTGGGCCATTGAAAAGGAAACACGCCTATTTTGGGACAATTAGACCAGTTTCATAAAAAAACGCTCGGACACGTCAATTTTTTATTTTTGGCGGACAACTTTTGATGTCAAATTTGGCTTTGTCAGATCAACCCCCTAGCCCCAGCAACCCCTAACTTAAGAATTTAAATAGGGAAAGGGTGTCGAGCTACCCCTCATTTGAAGCGTCTTTTAATTCTCTATTCGACAGTATGACCGAAATTAGTTTTATATTCAATTTTTTTCGCCCCCATGAAAAGCACCCTATAGATTAACTAAGGTGGGGGTGTTGTTTAGGAAAAATCCTGAAACACGCCACCTTTGACCTTTTGAATCTACGCAAAAAGATCTATCAAATGGCATCGGTGTCTTTACGGCCTGGTCTTAGCCCAGCTCCATAAGGTTTTGCATATGACCCTTTATTTCACCTACAAATGACTCATTCACAACGTACGGTACGAGCGGGACATTCCTGATATTGATGAACCACAGAATCTTAGGTTTTTCATTTATTTAACCTAAGCACAGAACTACCACACCATCTATAACAACTACCGTTGTCTGTTTTCTTGTCGTGACTGTATTGGTAGATTTAATTTTGTTTTTATCACAGCCTTAGCACTGACCCTCTCTACTGTACTGGAATTACCTACCTCTAAAACCTTCTTGTTGTTTTTTTATTGACTCAGATTGCCTAGCAGAAGTTACAGCTTTATCTAAGGTCAACGCAATTTTTCAGATAAATTTCGGTCTCTAATTGCTTGGTTTTTAAAATCTACAGGAAATTCACAACTTTCAGCGTACAAGACAGTCACAAATTTTTCCACACTTCCACAAATTGCCTGTCACTGCTAAAAAGTTTTAGCTTCTGAATCTTTCAATTTGAATGATGTAAATATCGATTCTGTCCATCAAGTAAATTAAAGAATCTACCTGTTCTTCTTCAGGCTTGTTATCCAGTCCAGAAGCCGTCTTAAACCTTTTAAATCGCTGATACCATTGTCCCCAATCTTCTGCTCTAAATGAAAATGGATTCGGGGCTGATATTTGATACACAGATACTACATTTGCCGCTCATTTTTGTATAGTAGATACTTTCTTGAGGCGAGGCTTCCGTCATGTTTACAGTTAAACTCCTCTAGCTCCCACCATGTAACATTATAGTTATTTATGTATCAAGGGAATTATAAGGGTCTTAATTACCGAGGGTAAAGTTTGCGTCCCGAGGGCCTTCGGCCCGAGGGACAGCAATTGGCCGAGGTAATTGAGACCTATTAATTCCCGTTTATTTCTGACCCTGATATTATAAGTACTTCGTCATAGTTAGGATATCAATAAAGAGTGTCATAACTCCCTTGGGATATAAAGACGCTATAATTCCCTCTACGGCTCTTTATGAACAAGTAACCTAGCAACAACCAAAACTGCAATCGACGATACCTGAATCAAATATACCGGAAATGAACAAATTTTATTAAACTCGGTCAGAAATAAAATTATCTATGTACCACGGGAATTAATAGATCTCAATTACCACGGGCAATTGCTGTCCCTCGGGTCAAAAGCTCTCGGGACGCAAACTTTATCCTCGGTAATTAAGACCCTTATAATTCCCTTGATACATAAATAACTATAAACTAACGTGTAAAAGAATAACTTTAATAGAAAATCTCAGTAATCATGACAACCGATAAACGTAACTTAATTTTATGACGACTGCCATCATTATTATCTAACGATAATGCCACAATAATATAGCTTTGCATCACAAAATGGGGAGTCGCCTCTAAACGTTTATTGTTTGCGGATTAAAAGTGCTACCTCAGAACACTTAATTAGAGAGTAATAAGTACCCATTAACGATTACACTTACCATGACGCTTTAAACTAAATGGAACACTATGTAAGGTAAATAAAAAATTAAAAAATTCATTGCTACATGGAAACCATACTTTATTAGAACGTATTTTGGGTTTTTATAACAACAGTTTCACTTATATGTACTATAGAAGCGTAATTATACTGTTTTTAAGTTTCATTTTAAAAATGAATTAATGCTGGAGATAAGGTCCCCAATTGCTTCACGATTCTCTACGACGAAGAAGAGGCTTTTCAAAACCATACATATCATCCTACTTACTGCCTCACTTAGTTCTTCATTATCATTTATTCCAGTAATTTTAACCTAAAAGGAAAGATGAAGAGAAATTGATCACATTTCAAAAATGTATTACGTTTGCCTTGTCAACTGAAGGGAATACTTGAGTAGGTAACAAACCTTCGAATAAATCATAAATGGTCATCACTTCGATCTTCACGTTCTTCACGTCGAAGCTAAAAATTGAGTAGTGTATAGAGAATATCAAAAACAACTTTTACCTGACATTGCCATTCCCATAAGTGAAGGGTAAGTTACTTTCAAACGATTCAATATATCCAGATAAATTAGGTAGACGCACTTGAAACGTTAAACTACTTCTTGGTAAACCAGGATCAAGAGAAACTCCAGTTAAAATGTTTGAAAAGCCTTCAATATGGAGTTTTTTGATTTTGAGATAATATCCAACGTCAAATATTGTTTTGTTTTCTATATCAATGAAATCATACTTCTTTAAAAAATCCAGATATTCGTCGAGTCTTTCCTCGATTTGAATAAGATTTGAATGTAGCGGCAAAACGTCCATTATTGAATTGTCCATGATTCTTGACTTTTCCATTGAAAAATTGATCTGAAAGTAAAATTTATTTGTTACGATTCGAGTTATTATCAGTGTTTAATTAAATAAAAATGTGAACATTTGCTTACCCTTTTAATTCTCGAACAGTGACAATCATAATAATGGTTTTGCTTCTCATTTTTGCTTATATACCACAGCAAAAAGTGTACATTTTCCTGTTAGTTAGTTGATAAGCTTTTTATATCAAGAAAATGAAACACTTAAGATTAATGCAATATCTTTCGTAATTGTCTACTGTATGATTCATTTTCTTCTTACGATCCAGTTTCCTTAGCTTTCCTTTGCCTATTTTTCTTCAACATTATCCCCCTCGAGACCATCTGATCATCTCTTCCTCACATGGTTCAGTGCTGCAAGCGTGTGACAGATTCGATAGAATGTTTGGCGTTCTTCAATCGTAGTTCGGGCGAATTTTGGTACCGCTTCATTCGTGTACGAAACATGAACCCATGTCAACAGGGTGGAGACCAAGCAACAGTGGAAACGGTGAATTTCTAGGGGCACCGAAGAAGATCAAGGTGGGTCTGTTAGGCGATCAATTTTTGATGGCGATATACTTAATCCAAAATTATTACCTTTAAAAGAGAAAAACAACCAAAGGCGAAGATTTGAATAGGTTTGTTAATATGATTCCATTTTGTTTTTTTGTTTTTATCAGTATGTTTACTTATACTCTTACTTAAATGTACCCATTATAAAACGTTGTGTGATTTCCACTAAACGACGTTGTTTACTTGTTTCCAAATTTTATCTGCAATTGGTTCTTGCTTTCTTCTGCCACCTTTTTACTGTCTCTTTATGCGGCTGTTGTGAGCAAAAGAATGGGCGTCGCTTTGAATGTGGATGTTTTAATGGCCGTCGGTGTCGGTTGTAGTAGAATTTAGGAAACGTCAGCGTCGGTCGCCGATGTAACTCTGTGGCTCGGTGTATCCGGCAGGGGATAGTACAAAGGGCCCGAATGAGGCCTACGTACACGTGGAGTTAGGTCCCGTCTTCCATCGCAATTTACATTTTAGTGGTCATAATGATCAAGAAATTTCACCCGCAGTTCTGTTCATTACGACCATTGCACAAACAACACAAGACCATGCATTGCATCAACACTGATACAGTGATACACCAAGTACAAGGTGTGAGCAAATAACGGAGTTCGATATTTTGCAATGTACATTTATTGAACAAAAGAAATTTAACAAAATAACAATGAATGACAATAATTCAATTATTTTACAGTAAAATACTCAAATTGGTTTCGAACTCAGAACCAATACAAGGTTCAAAACGCTTCTTGAAATTCTCGACTATGGGCCGCCTTCGGCGACAATTGATCCCAGTCACATAGCAATTCCAAATTCTTGTGGGCCTTAACAGGTGTTGGGATTCAAAATTGCCCACACACAGTAATCCATAAGATTGAAGCCCGGTAGGTGGGACGGCCATTCGGAAGGTGAAATCGGTCCCAAACCACTCCTAAATCACTTTAGCTCTATGGATCAGAGCAAAGTTCTGTTGAAAAGTCCATTCCGCGTCACTGAAGTGACTGGGCTCATGGAATGACCACGGATTCAAGGACATCGCGGCGGTACGCGTCATGGTTGATTTTGACCTCTTGATCCACGAAAACGAGATTTATCTTTCCATTGGCGCAAATACCATGACTGACATTTTGGCTGGGTTAGATTTTGGCTAAGGTACCAGAAGCTTGGCGGACCCATTTGGTATCGTTGAAATTGCTCGCCATTGATTGGTATCGTCCGTGAGTATCCGTATTTTTTGTCTCATCTCTTTTTTAGTAATTTGTCGTACCTACTGACCAACTAGTAATAACAATCTCGCGAGAAACTTTTTCGGATTGCATTCTACACGCTTCAGAATGATCAGTCTGTTCCTGGCTGTATTGACAGTGCGCTTTCTTCCGTAGTCCAGACGGTCGTCTTCATGGCCACGCTCTTTGAACCTGTTAATCGCTTTGGACACATTCAGCAAAAGAACAATTTCACATTGGCGTTCCCGTTGACGAAAGAGTTCTAAAATAATAGGAACACAGTAAACACAAATGAAGCAATACTAAATTGTAATGGCACGCTACCTAGATCTAAAAAGTGTGGAGAATTCAATACCGTGGAACTATTTGCTGCGTTCAAATACTCTAGGATGCAGTAAATTTGAACCCCGTTATTCCCTTCCATCCTGTATTTATACAAAATTCAGTTTCTAAATTATTTGTCGTTTGTGTTATTTGGAGATATCAATATCAGCTTGCAGTACAATTGGACACGAGCTTAAAATAAAATTATTTGTATTTTGGAATAAAGTTGGAAAGTACATTTATTTCGACTCAAATATTTTGTGAATTCTACAAAATATAAGCTTTTTAAGGAGTTAAAAATGTCATTCGATAATCATTTTTGGAGAATAGAGACTCCATACGTGTAGAGGTTGATTTTTGGTACAATATGCTCATGTTTATAATGGAGCAGGTATGCGTTAAATGTGAATTAAATTGAAACGTAAGAGGAAAATGAATTAGGTCGACACACATTATGCATCGTGGTATTGCGATCTTGTATAGTTATACCTAAGATAAAATATGAAGTGTTCTATTTTTTTTTGATATCAAATGCTTATCAACTCACTAACAGGAAAAATATATACTTCCTTACTATATAAGCAGAATTGATTAGCAAAACCATCGTAACACTGCTAGAGAATTAAAAGGGCAAACAAATTTCCAAATTTTTTTTGGAATGCCTAAATTTTAACAAACAAAATTCATTTTCAGATCGATTGAAAATCTTAGTCAAGAATCACCTATAAGTTAATAATGCGCAAATTGCCGACGCAGCCATGTAATCTTATCGAATGTTTTTTGATCAAATACGACCCCATTCGCATGGAAAATAAAACATTTTCGGAAAGTCTCTCCGACATTTTACTGATACTCTTTATGCAGTACTCAATTTTTAGTTTCGACCTGAAGAACGTGGAGATCAAAATTCGTAACAATGGGAATTTTGATCTTCATGTTCTTCACGCCGAGACAATAAACTGACTAGCACGTTCACGAGTTTGGTGCAAGTATTAACTTGATTTAAAAAGGCAGAACTAATACTTACTGGAATGAAGTAAAACAGCAAGTGAGATGGTATGTAATTTTTTAAAAAACCTCATTAGTATCGTTAATAAACGGGCCTTAATCACTGCATTATTCATTGATTTTTAAAAATAAAAAGTTACAAATAGTATAACTGTGCTTTTATTTGTTACTTGTTGGCGTTCTGACAATAATTTGTCGTGTGGTTTTCAACTTTTGGAAACCATTTATCTAAAATCTTCCGTGTCCGCTTTAAAAACCTGTTAATACTTCTAATACCTCATAGTGAATCCAAATTCAAATCTTCCTATGATGCCCTTTAGTTAGTTTTAAGGTCAAATGCACTAACAACACTTGTGCACAGGGTCTTAATGGTTTGCTTTTGTTGTCCAAATGGTGAAGGCCTTCTGTCTTAGGGTGTTGATGGAGTGTCGCAACGTGCTTAGCTGCCATTCCGTTGATTTCGTCAAGTCGAGATAAATGTCATGTACCTACCATTGTAATTTATTGATGACGTTGATGTTACTGTCCTTAGCACAACCCCATAGTTGATCACTATATATACTATATAGGTTTAAAAATCTCGCGTGTTTAGTTATAGAGTTAGTTGGGAGGTTTTCTCTATCTGCCAGTAAAGTGGAGTTCATTTCTTTTGTTTATATGATACTTCCATTAAAACCGAATTTCACAGAGAATCATGAAGGGCGTGACATCCCTAGCTGCTATGTTAATGTAAGCAATTTCTTGCACACCGTAATGAGCTCCCTTTTCTGAATATATTTTTGCTATAAAACTTTCACGTAGCAACCAGCACCAATAATCGTTTAATCAACTCCGTATATTGTGTATTACTGACGTCCCAATGTGCAAAAAGTTTCGTCATCAAGTCAAAAGTGTCAATCGTTGTTGCCCAACTAGGTGTGCAAGAAAAAAAATGGTCCGGCTGGCCAAGCTCGTATCACATCGTTCCTTTGATCTTTCGAAGTCGAACTGTGACGTCCAATTTCGTCAGCAGTTTAACCATTATTGGCGTTGTTATTTTGACACTTCCTGCTGTTTCATAAACTGTTAGAATGCTAGAATTTTTCTTAGCTTAGTGAGCTCCATCATTGACATTCTTTTCATCAAATTCTCGTCACCAAATGGTCATTGGCCAACTGTATTGAAATTGAATTAAAGTACAAAACAGTTGGTATAACAAAATCATAGCGACTAGCGTGGTCTAAAGTCGAACTTGATTCTCTTTTTGAAACTAACAAACTGACAAATTGAATGCTATAGTACATTTTAGAAAATGATGAAACATTTTAAAGCATTACAGTAGCATTTTCCAGATTTCTGTTGTTTTTCGGCACTAACTATATACACATACGCCTGCATTTTAAATATAAATAGAGCAACCATTGGGGAGGATTGCTATGCCAAATTCTGAAAGGAAACAAAGGCCGGTGACCGACTAACAACCCAGTTAAACAAAATGGAAAAACCTCGTAATGTTATCAGACCTATCCAACCTTCTAGAGACTTTTGTCGAGCACGACACTGAATGAAATTCTATGTATGACGACTATACCTTAAGAATAGGCATTCATTCGAGCGATATGGGTTAGTTTTGGCCGCACCTTCTCCTGAAAATTAGAATACTCCACTTCCAAGAAACAACACCTTTTAGGATGCAATATATGGGTTACTTTATATTATAACAAATGTAATCAATACAATATCAATTAAACAACAAATTCTTGTATCGCCCTTTTCAGCTCAATGGTGTCGATTAAGTCGTTCCTTAATGTAATTACTAATTTTCTCCTGTACCTTCTCATTTGTGTTAAATTCTTCATTCAAAAAGTTCTCCATTCTTTGGGAAATGTTTTTACTCCTATCTTCGTCGTTATATAATCCGGTTATAGATACCTGCAAGAATTAAGTGAACTATTCGTACAGTGCGTCAAACCACATTTTACCTCTCCATGGCCTATAGAAGTGATAACATTTTCGATCGTCAACTTATCTTTAAGTAGATAATATTTACCTTTAAATTCCACCTTTACATTTTCAATACTAATCCTACAACCAATTATTAAATTGATGTACCTATTAACGCATAAAAAATAGAAACCGTGCGCTGCCATTTCCGTAAGTCGAATTCCCGGAGAGAATATAATGTCCAATAGTCACGTCCAGTCTGTTTGCATTTAATACAACGAGTACTTTTCTATTGAATAATTTTGGCGTTCGTATGGTAGAAGCGTAAACATTTGAAAAACCACTCAAAGTCACATTACTAACTTCAAGATTGTGATCCCAATGTGAAACGTTGTCGTGCGATATAACAAGAGGATCATGGATCGTAAGATTGTGGAAAAATTCGTTTATGGTCCTGTTTATGGCTTTGGGATCCTTTCCAATCTTTTTACCAGGGAACCCGTGGATTTCTAAAAGAGAATGTTGAACGTGATATACAAATCTTACCGAACACACCTGTGAGGAAGTAGAAGCTGAAGAAAGATATTAGCACGACAAGAGCGTAGGTCTTCATATTGGATAGCTAAGACAATATGTGGTGGCACTGCTCCACTAAGCACCATTTATATAGTACGTTAAAAAATTATTTATCGCAATTGGAAAAAGTTTTCGATTAGATAACACTTACTCAATAAGGAGGAAAAATTATGTGTCTAAGGCTGCAATTATTGCCACAGTCGCGACTTCCAAAAAATGAACCGCGTATAGTTGGCAATTGCAAATGAGGAATCCAAGCAATGTGCGTCTATCTGAAGGTACAGAGATTGATTACTTGAAATATGATTGCAAAATTATAATTATTCAACTCATAAACGTGGTGTAATTCTAATTGTACTGATAAATAGGTAATTTTTGAAACAATTTCAATCCAGGGGCGCTGGAAGAAAATTTGTTGGGGGGGGGGGGGGGGGGGAATTTTTTCAAGTAGAAATTAGAATACTTGAAAATGTTTACCTATTTTTAAATTAGTAAATCAATTAATAGGCTATGCAGAGTCATCAATGGAATAGAACATTATACTCCAAAAGTGGTCATATTGTGAGCTTTTAACATTTTCTAAACGGATTTACGCGATTTATGAAATTCCAGCCCCCCCCCCCCCTGCCCTTTAGTAGCGGCGCCCTTATACCGTTGAGTGAAACTCAACGCTTACACGTTTAACAAATTTGCCACCTAGTGCTGTAGAGAATATTTCAAAAACCAAAATTGAATAATTGCGCCTCTAAATATCTATATCTATTTGTAAATCGAAGTAAAATTCTTATTGGAAATATCTTATCGGACACTCCTATAAAGAAGTAAACATCGAAGAACGTCACAGATAAAATGTGTTGATCAATCGATAATGACAAAAAAATTGATATTAACATTAGATAGTAATTCTCATAGGAAGTAATGAAATAAGTAACCGTAATCGGTAATTTTTTTAAGAAAATTTGTGATACACTCAACGCTTCATGTTTTTATAAAAAAAGATCATACAAGAACAGTTAACAAAAATAGGGTAAGATAACCTAAACTAAAACACTTCTTTTAAATAATTTTCAGTGTAACGTTATAAGGTTTCTTTAAAAAAGAGGTAATTTTAGCTATAGGAAGATCATGGCGTATCTCAAGGGTTTGTTTCAGGGCCCGTTTAATTTGTAGTTTATGTAACTGGTCGGCCTATTGTTTTGGAATATTGCTCGTCTCATTTTTGCTTTGATATTTTATGGAAATTTATGTGGAGACATCTGCCGATAAAAATATTAACTAATATTTATTTATGATTGTTTATTGTTTATGATAATCTCCAATTTTGTTGCTCTGCTACCAATGATTGAATAGTTATGATTTTATTACTGATTGTTGATTTCGGCGACAGTTTTTAAAAAAACATTTATTTTCTCCTAAATAAGTTGACTTAAGTAGGTGAAAGGCCAAACAAACTTGGTTTAGATTCGAATATGGATTTAAAAAATATAAAAATCTATTTAAAATAATCGAGTACGATCCTGTACAGACGAAACCGAGAACAGTGCGGGCCTGAAAATATTTTTAGGTTGTAAACAAGAAACATCTGAATAAGAAATTTCTCTTGACCTTTTGTCCTAAAATTAATATTAAAGGTACTATCGAAGAACGACGGACGAGTGGGTAACCTGTAGAGTCCTCTCATGCCCTTTGATTTTTGCCAACTTTTATATTTTCTGTTTTCTGCAAACGCTTCAAGCAAAACTTCGAGAACACAAAAACCGTTGTAAAGTGTATATTTATAAATGTATATGTAGGTATAAATGTAAAAGTATTTCTATAGGTATGCATAAAATGTAATATTCTATTTAATATCACATAAAAGAGCAGCTCCTCGTAATGTCCAATGCTCTGGTGGTTTCGCAGTTACTAACCATAGTGGTGTAATGAAATTCAAATCCGTCCTTCTGGGTTTCTTATAAACGGGGCACTGCGAATGATCAACTGAGTTACTGAGTAAGAAGCGATGATTGTTAGTAACATACCTTGTACAACGCAGGGTCCTTTGGTGTCGTGGAAAATATGGCAAAAACATGAACAACCGGCATAAGAGTGTACAGAACTTTATTTACGGACTCTGCTATTCTTGCGTTCTTTCGATCCCATCCAGCTCCATCCATATACAAACCATATACGTAAACACCTTCCTGAAATGGACTATTAGGGAACGTCAATAAGGCAACAAATCATACAGGTGGGCCGCCTCGCACTTCTTCATAAAGCATCCTTGTCACAGTATTGTGTAGTACAACCTGATCTAAGGCCCATCCCTTATGTGCCCTTGTTACCTCCTGTCTCATGGCGGTAAGAAAGCCTTGGGGATTAAAAAAACCTGTCATCCAAAACGCAGCAGGCCTGGCCGTAAAACACCATGATCGAAATTGAGCATTTCTCTCCAGCAGCTCTGTAAACCAAAAGCCAATCGAACTGGATAACCAAGACCCTCGGCGCCAAATTACGGGTATCATTGCATCGTATATCATATCTAAAGCATCTCTAAGCGCCTATAACGAGAGTTAACTAAAATATCGCAAGTGACTACTGGTTTGCTAACATCATTCATTATGATAGTTCCTTCAATAGCTAACAACAAGTCTCTCAATGTAACACGTACAAGTTTGATCACTGATTGCATCCTATCAATTTCTTGTCGCAAAAAAATGTTGAGCGGGTTTAAAATGCCCATTATTCTCAGTCTGCAAATGAAGCAAGTCAATGTGGGCACGACTAGAGGCTTTAAGGAAGAGTACCTCTCTTTTACCTCAAACGGGTCGTAATCCGGAGGTACTTTACTAAGCATATCACCAGCTTGTCTTGCAACCGACGCTTCTCTAGTTTCTCCACCTCCTCCCCCAGAGGATTTGGGTTGTATAGACATTATTGTGTACAACATAGTTGTGGTCACGTTAGTTTGGTACCTAAAATACAACATTGAAAACGCGCATAAAAAGGTGGCTTACGTAATATCTGCATTAGGGTGCAATCCGTACGCTTGCGGGGGGTCGGTAGGGCTCATTTTATCATAAGCCACAAAGTAGTCGGCCATTTGCTTAAATTTGTAAATTTTATACCCTTTATAGAAGCAAAAGTCTTCGCTGAACGTGTGATCTCCGAACCATACGTAAGCAAAGGTGTTCAGAAGTATTTTATCATAATCGTCCGTTACCCTCCCACCATATTGAACTTCTCCAATCATGTATCTGTATCGAGTTGCTAAATTTGAAATACTTATACGGATTTAGTAACTTTACCTAATAGTGCTCCAACTTGGCCCTTTAACTGGATCCATATCGTCGAGATGGTTTTGACAGAACATGCAACTGGAGAGCCAATCGGCCGAGTTAAATTCGTAAGGTATGTTCCAACCTAACGGTCCAAATTTACGACGCTCCTGTACTACGCTATGCATGAAAGAGATGGCGTAAATTAAGGGAAGGTACTGCCATTGGTCGTTGTTATCTAACATGTCCTGGCTCATTGAGCCGTAGGTGCGCATCAAACCCGCTCGAATACCTACGTAGTTAAATTTGAATGTTATTTATTTGGAAAGGAGACGTGTTACCTGACGGCGGCTCATTCGTGAATTTGAGACAAATTTGTAACAAACTGATCGGAAATTTGGGATGCGGCTCCGTCGTTAGCCACAATCTAAAATCGGGATGTATCCCGGCACCTGCCGTTTTTTCCAATTCTAAGAAGACGACTAAAATTTCGCTCATGTAATCAAGACCCAAATGGCAGTTTTGCAATAACGCCCAGAACCCCTTGCAGATGAGCAGTTAAAGATTATTAGCAGTAGCGATTTTAACTCACTTGACTCATTGCTTCTGCGAGCATTTTTCGTGCGTGCACTTCCTGTCCTTGTCCCATAGACATGCATTTAGTCATATTTTCCATTCTCTTTGATAGTTGCTCAATGTACGGAGTTGGATCGGCGCCGGTTGTTAAAAAACAGACGAGTGGACTAGACACGCGGCTTTCGGCGTGTAAAGCTTCCATGTTTAATATAACTGGTTCCGCAAAACGTTGACCCATTGATGCCGCAATGTACTTACGGCTCTGAGTTAACGTACGATCTGTACACCAAGCTCTACAAAACTAACAGTCGTATATACATAGGAATGGTGTCGCAAACCTGATCATTAGAAGTTTCCTGAAAGTATCCAGAGATGCATAGCCGTCTGGAATAGGTGTATCCTCCGGTGCATCTTTGTCGAACCAAGCCTTCCACGTTTTCTCATTGTTCTCGACCTATATACCAATTACCTATATTCAACAAATTAAATTGTTTTAATTGTGATTACCTGAGTTACAATATACTGATAATGTCGCAATTTGGATAGTTCAACAAGATTTAGCCATGTAAGGTCAGTTATCCATTTCGCCGGTTTTGGGGGGCAGGCATTTAAATCTAAGGCGGCACCACCTTTAATCAAATACTGGAATTCCTCGTGTGTTATATTGTTGCGATTAAGATCGATTTTCAACGTCAAGAGGAGCACAAACATATATTTATCCACTTCGTATAATCCTCGTACTTTATATTTGTAAACCTCGTAGGTCATATACTCGATTATTAAATGAATGCGCCTGGACGTGATAGGAGTTTTCTCCGATCGAAGCATTGATATATCGAACCTTTCCAGGAATTGTTCGAGAGAAGTTTGGTACATGCAATTGACCATCGCCATACTTGTGGTTAAAAAGTACAATACACTTCCTCGCGTTGCAACCGGTCTAAAAAGCGCAAAAGAATACAAATGGGAATAGTAGGTATGAAAACTAACCTGAATTCTTCTCGAGCTGCGTTAATTTTGATTTCAGTGTCTTTAGCAATCTCCAGTTTTTCGCGGACTTCGGCCGCTGTATTTTGAGTCACATTCAAGACTTCCAAGACGGTTTCATCATCCACCAACGATCCTTGAGTCGACGTAAGTTTGTACAATAGGTTGGCTTCCAACTCTAACATTTTTCTTTTATTTGCAGTTACGTCCTTTATGAGATTTGTACGTTCCGCTTCCAATTCCTTTTTCTCAGTCAAAATAACTCTACCCAACAATTGATCTTCGAGTCCCTTCATGGTGACCGTAAAGTCAATTATGGACGCACGTGCGTAAATTTCGGGAGTGTAGTTGGGATTAGCCAATTTGGTTGTAAGATATAATCTAAAGTTTTGGTGATAATCAACCTCTTTATCGCCAACCTTCACTTTGTAACTGGACCCAACCCTAATATGATTTTTCTCCATAACATTATCTAACACTGGATCTAACTCTTCCATAACGTCTTCAATTAGCATGGGATATCCCATTGAAACTGCATCTTCGATATGATTTCTAGGTCAAAGTCAAATAATTCAAGAAGGAAGTGTTGGAAAATACCTGAAGTATTTGTGATTAAGAGAAGTTAGTATTAAGTGGTTTTCCTTTTCCATATTTTTGATCCAATTTTTACCTTGACTCTGCGGATCGATCAGTAGTGGATATCGTGCAGCTTTGGTTACAATAAGTCCGTTTTGTATCGATAGATCGTCCGTTGGCAAACCTTGGAGGTTCCATTCACCAATCTACAATACCAACCATACAGTAAGTTAGGTGCAACAAACATGTGGGAATGGTACCGTGGCAGTGTCAGTGAGGCTGTCTGTGACGTTGATATTGATTGAAACTGGTATTTTCATCTGTATTAACGTATCCATCCAGAAATTTTGTTGGAAGGTCCGAAATTCCTGATTAAATGGACCCGAGTAACTTAGAAATCCTACTAGAATGACTACATCCCCAATAAGCCTCTCCGTTTCGGCCTTGAATAGAGCCGATTGTTCCGTCCAACGAATTCTTTCACCACTTAAACCGCCGATCAAGGCACTTGCTTGAGTCATTTTGTTTTTGCAACGGTTGGCATCGTCCGTTACGGCCTACGGAATTTAATTTATGTTTGTCATTGTATATCGTATGATACCTGCTTCATTCGCATAGCCTCGTCGTATTCATCTTGGCACTGTTTTACCTCAGCTTCCTTCGTTCTTAGCAGTTGCATGGCGTCATTAAGCTCCCCTTGGGCTTTCTCCAGTTTTACCTGTTGCCTAGCTAAGTTTGCCTAAAATATTTCTAGCATAAACCCAAGTACCGGAATGAAAAATTGTACCTTCAAAGGTAAGACCTCCTTGTTCACGTCATAGAATGATGCCATCGCGATTGTCCACGAAATTAAACCGGCAACGTTACCGCAAGCCGATTTCGCACTTTCGAAGGTGTAAGCGGGAAAGTCAAAGTAAGGTACCAACAAGTCAATCATTTCTCCGTTGATGGTGTCTTTGGGGTAGTTTTGTAAATTGGATAAGAATTTGGAATCTGCCATAACCTAAATGGTGTAGGGTGATATCTTTTAACGGGAAAAAAATTGATAGAGGAAGGGCGATACCTTCAACGATTCTTGCCAGGAAGTTAACAGAAAAACCTTTTCCTGATCAGCTTTGGTTGGCTCGACTTTTTTCTTAAAATAGATCAATACAGCGTCCATAATTACCATAATTAAATACGGAGGCTTGCCTAATTTTCGAACGGTTGAAATATCAGCGGCTTTAATAGTTTGCAAAGCAGTTTCGGCAGCCTCTAATGCGGGTTGGGCAGCTATAAGTTTTTTCTCTGCGTTCTTTTGATCTATTCCAATTTTCTCTACGAGAGTCTCAGCCCGAACTTTCACGATAAGAGCTTCCTCTTTAATTTTATTAGCAATCGCCGAAGCGGCCTCTACAACCACTAATACCTGAAATTTGGTGGTAATAATTTATTCAAATACAACGACACTCACCTTTTCTACAGCTATGTTTGCAACTTTGATTTCAACTTCCTTCACCTCCAATTCTTTTCTTAACATATCGACACTTTCGGCTGCTTCAATTAGTTTCGTTAATCCTGTCCTCATTCTTGATGCTAAAACCTCAATATCGTCGTGTTTAATCTTGTAGAGAACCTTGTAGCTCGACAAGAATGACAGGTAGGTTTTGGGAGTCACGTAGGCCTGTCGACGGAATCGCTCAAAGTAACTTACGCACATATCAGCTACGCTCTCTTGAATGCTAGCCAATACACGAATGAGTCCACTTTTAATTTCTGGCGTTGAAACTGTATGGTAAGAACTTAGGAAGTGGTTGGAGACTGCTACCAAAGCATCAGTTGGCCATCGAGCAAACCAGTCCATTGTACATCCAGATATTAATCCGGGAAACTTTAACGCTCTATTCCTAAATTTTTCACCCACCTGCAAAGTTGAGATTAACCACGTGTTCTACGAACGATTCTACTTACCGGTGAGAAACAGAGGACGACGTGAAGATTTGAACGAGCCCGTGAAATAAAGAAGTCGTACAAAACGTCATTGGTCGGTATTTTTTTGGGAGCGACTTTTTTCATTACCGCAACTAATTCGGTGGTAATTTCGTCTAGTTCATCTTTTGGGAATAAGTTAGCGATCTCGCCCGAACTGAGAATATTATTCAATGATTCCAAAAATGTTTCTTCCTTGATATCGTTGTCCGTAAAAATAAAGGCAATTCCGCGGCCTTCAAAGCCGGAAACTTTGTACAAATATTTCATGTCCTCCATGAAATTGTTTAAGTTATAAGACCTATCGGGATGAATAGTAGGTTGCTTGGAAAAGGCCTATGGTTACCTTGTTAGTTGTATTTGGAAATTACTGTAGCCTGCGATAAATGTTGCCAGCTTCGTTAAACTTTGCTTGCCGGAACCACCGACACCGACCAATAGTGCATTTCCTCTAGCAGTTCGAACAATTCGAGACACTATGTTTAAGTGCACCATGGCATCGTGGAAAAATACTAGGTCCATGTTTGCTCCTCGAACCGCCTCATTGTACGACTCCATATAGGCTGTAAACCGTAATGATTATACATATACTCCGAAAACCAAAGAAAATTACATAACAATTTTTCTTTAATATATGCCCAGGACGGAATTTCCTCATAAATCTTAGGAGCATCAAAACAGAAATCTTCGGGTTCATCGCCGGTCGGCTCCATCGCTTCTTTCAAGTAATCCACCCAATAAGATTCTTCTTCAGGTATATCTTCTTCATTGTTTGGCAGTTCTTCTCTTGCCTGCCTTAGAAGATTATTGTAAAACCAGTCCCGATCTTCTTGATTTGTGAATCTATCAGATATGACACGGCTGCATTCGTGTTGCCACAATTTGAGTACTTTTGCAACTGTTTCACATTCCGCACTTTGTACCGTAAGGATACCTTGCCAGATTCTAGATAGATCTCGCAAATTGAAAACGTAATGAAACTTAGCGGGAGTTGGTAACATTTTTATTTTCGTTTGAGCCCACACGTGTCTAGTTAGTGGTATCAGTAGTGGAATAAATGCCACGACTGTACTATTAAAGCGCGAATCGCAGAAATAACCTTCACCGACTTGTCCTGTAAGTGCGATCGTTAGTGTTTGCGCCCCCTAGTGGCATGACTTACTGAAAATCATGTCCATAGAGTTTATACTTGGTAATGTGCAATTGAATATGCAGAACTGCCTTTTTAAGCGATGGGGAATATCGTTTCGACCCCCACCTGGATGAATCATAGCCGCTATGAAAAGTATATCCAAAAGCGTTGAAAAGTCGCCAGGTTTATCTAAACTGTAAAATCCTCCCATCTCCATTAACTGCCGTACTATCTCATTGGTTATTTGATCACCCCAATCGTTAATTACTGGCATATTGATGTCGTCAATGAAAATGGTTAGCGTTTTCCCAGCCGGTGGACCAAAGGAAGTGCCGACCCTTTTTTCAACGTACGACTCGATGATCCGCTACAATTGATTTATACATATAAAAGGATAAAGTACAATGGATGTGTTACCTGAACCATATTCGGTTGGGTCGCTGAGGAAAAATTAAAAGCTTTGCTAAGCCGTTCGTCAGGATCAAATGTATTCAGGTATCCTTTAATCATAACAGTCTTGGCCGTACCAGGTTCTCCTGAAATGAAGTCGAAAGGATTAGCGGGAAATGCCACAATGTTTACCTATCAATAATACGGCCTTTCCTAATTGAGCGATGATCTGAATTAGGAACGTAGTTCTGGTATTATCAACATTTGGCACTAAGATAGAGGTGTAATCTAAAACTTGATCGCTGGGATACGAAAATTCTTCTATCCTTTCTTTCCAATGCTGCCATTTACCACTATCGGCTACGACGTACTCAAAAATTGATTCACCCGGTTGACATTTTGGCCAATCAAGTTTGGGGTAAGTCTTAACACCAAATTCTTCTAGTTTCGATCGATCGTCTAATTCAAGAACAGCACCCAAAGACCACATTACCGCGAAAACATAAAAGCGCTCTAAGTGTTTCTCCGTGAAGAATCCTGAATGCAACTGGTGCAAATGTTAGTTCTCAAAATGTCTACATACGTGGAACGTCGTCCGGTGATGCCAATAATCCCTCTAACATATCGCAACACTGTCGGATGTACAAGGCTTCTCTTATCATCATTTTTGGTTTCAATTTGACTTGTAAAAAGTTGTGTAACTCATAGTATGTCCTGCTAAAAAAACCCCTAAACGTTTCCGCTTCGCCAGACGCTCGCTTCTTGAGCCATCCCTGCAAGGTACACCATCAGTAGGTTATAACATAGAGCACTTTCTAACATCTAAAATTGGCATCCAAGGCAACACGGAGGCGCTCATGAAAACCATTCCCATTCGTGATACCGTCGCCGGACTGGCATTGTCGACGTTATCCGGCTCGAATACTAACTTTGAATTCGGTGCCATTACTATTCGATCACCGTTGGCCAAAGTCAACGTTTTGTTGTCGTCTAATACAGAGTTTAAATTCTCTATCCAAACGGCATCAACTGGACCGTCTAATATTAACCACGTAAATTTAGCTCTATCTACTTTCAAGGTTCGTCTCCACAACGTGGAAAATATGCCATCAGTCCAGTCGTTTGTCGCTACATCTAGACGACCGAACATCTGCGGTGCTGTTATCGCCTAATAATGACGATGGGTAATCATTAGTTATTCATAAATGTATACCTTTGGATTCATTCTCATTTCCTTGGTAGGTAATCCGTTCTCGCTCATGGAACGCATCAAACAGTTCATACATTTGGTCTTTCCGGCACCAGTTGGGCCTGAAATTTTAAATTCAATGCGAAATCGTACCCTTTGTGTGTGGTACCTAAAACCATTAGTCCATGGCGCACCAGGTAAGTTTCGTACAACTGTACGACCTTTAAATTCCAAGATGGATAGTTAATAATACCCATTTGGGTAGTTTGATTTACAACTGCTCTTTGTAGATCTTTCCATGAGAGTAGCGATAGTTTTATTCCGGGGAACATGTCATCAATGAGCGATAAGAATAAAGGCTCGTCTTCATCTACAAGCTTACTTAAATTCATGTCCCTGAAGATTTAAAACAACAGTGAGATCTTCACGATTACATACGTTAGTGAATAAGTGTATTTGTATTAAAAAAAGGAAGAAACCCATTTGTGGATCGGTAACGTCATACAACGAAATTGTCGCGTTGAAGCACAAAAGGAAGAACAACGAGGCCATACTCACGAAAAGATGTTGAAAACGTACCTACCTTAAAACTCTCATTACAATCGTTTCTTCCGTATCATTGGGATTCATTCTCTTTTGTGCACCTAAAGTTCTGAGAACGGAAAGAATATTTCTTAAGCCAAAATCGTAATGGACCTATGATGTGAAATAAAGATGCTATACAGTAGAGTTTTAGATTAAGACCTGTTTTGACAATTGTTCTTCACAGAGTTTGTACAAAGTGAAGAACTTTCTAGATAGAACAACATTGTCCTTAAAGCCGCACGAGGCCAATTTGACACGCATGATAATTTGTCGATCGGGTACCATCATGGAAACGGTACGAAACATGATCTTTAAATTTTCGGGCAACTCCTGTCTACCAGCATATCCGGGATTCATCGTTAAAAATATTCCAAATTCGATATTCATGGCGACGTTATCTCCATCACTGAAATTCTGGAATTTGTGTTGTGCTTAGCCAAATTGAAAACGTACCTAAAAATGAAAAATGGCTTCCTCTCCTTACGTGCTGTCAAAACGATGTATATTTGTTGAGCTGCCACCGACAGTACGGGTAATTCAATTCGATTGAACTCGTCAAAGCAACCCCATGTACCGGATTGAGCCAAACCCTAAAAATTGTTAGTAAAAGCATTTACGTTTACCAAATATTTTACTTTGTAAATTCGTCCAAGGCCTCTAAAGTCCATTTGATCGGAACAATTGAAGACGACCACAAATTTACCCAGAGTTCTTCCCATATCTTTTGTCGTTTCGGTTTTTCCTGTACCGGCAGGTCCGGCTGGCGCTCCACCCATATTCATCCCTGAAAGAAGACTTCAGACGGTTAACTTTTACAACTTTCTCGCTCACAAATCGCCTGCGCCAATGTTATGTAGCATCTATCAGTAAGTGGCGTTATAGCCAAACGTTCGGTGATGCCCAAATATTCATTTTGATAGTCGAAAATGACGTCGGTAATCTTAACTAAGCATTGATCGTTCTCGTCGTTGTAGTAAAATCGCGCCTGCTTCTGCCATTCGAAATCCGTCAACGACTTTACTTTCAGTTGTACCATTTCATCAAAAATATCCCTACACCAAATAGAGGTCGAAGTTATCCGCTTGCAAAATTGACTTACCTTTGGTGTACGTGTATAGTCACCATGGTCTCGTAGCGAGTTCTCTGCATTCTGGTCAAATCTTTCGAAGTTAGGTCGATCAAATCATTTAAAAGATCCAAAAACTTCTGATTTGTGGCCTTCATAATAATTTTTTCAACCTTTGCCTTACGTATTGCTACTTCGGCGTCTTTGGTCCATAATATTTGGACACCAACTAGGCCCGCCTAAAACAATAGTCGTAGTAATTGAAATTGATAATCAAACCTTTCACTTGTCCGCAAGATGCGACGAATCCCTGGATAAAGTTGTAATCTGGATCGACAAAGCACTGAGCTTGAACAGCAATTACATTTCTGACTGTATCACGAACGGTATCTAATAACTTATTGATCCAAACTTCGACACCTCCCGTACAATTAACAGGTTTATCAAATGGTATTAATTCGCCTAAATCGGACAACATCCCAATAATGTCTTCGTACTTATTTTCATCGAAATGTACCTGCATCTTTTATTTTCAAAATTTAGATAACAAATGGTCAACTTACCCTATACACTGCATCGAAAAGGCTGAGTAAATGAGGTTGTATAGAGTGGGGATCTGAGCTTTGTCCCAAAATTTCCAGAAGGACTGGATCCGAAATAAAGAAGAAACGTGGGAAGCATAACCGTTTTGATTCTGCAAGGGAACGACTGTTAGCTAACGGTTTTTTTCATAATTGTTATACCAAGGTATCCGGTTAAACTCTTCTGGCAGGTTTCAAGTTGATCTAGAAGGTAAGGGAGCAGTTGAGACATTGTTTCATCACCAGCGCACGTTTCAGCCACGTTCACTATTTCGTGAGCTCTCGCCATGATCTTCAACCATGCTTTGTCAATAGCCTTTAAATAAATTTCGTCAGTTTGCTCAATGTACTTAATTTAAAGAGAATCTTACGCTAAATCGTTTGGCTTCAGCGGGTAGTTGTTTGGAAATGTCACCACCAACAAATACGGCCTCCAAGTAGACCCACAAGCTTTGCACTTGCATCCATTTTTCCAATACCTCCGACGTTGTTACCAACTTATTGGCCCACGTTTGTAGATCTTTCTTAAATGGCGCATTATACCTACGACACCCAATGAAATTTTTAGTAAGATTAAGGGCAGTACCTGTTCGTTAGCAGTGAGTTTAGTACCATGAGGCTGTCTTCCAGCATGGAAATTATGTCCGTAACGTCACCACCTTTTAGTAATAATTCGCCTTTGGTTTTAAAATTGGCGAACCCTAAATCAACAACTGCCCAATCGGCTATAACTTGCTTCAATTTTGCCTCGATGTCTTTTTCCTTTACTGCACTGACACAGATGTCCTCCACATCGTCTTTGAATTTCAGTAAAGGGGCTTCCATCACGTTGCTCAGTGTAAAGGTTGGGGAATCAATAGGAAAGTCGTAACTGGTAAGTTTCGCAATTCTATTCCAGTGTCGGTCTTTCATTGCCTACATTTTGTCTGTGGTAAGTAACGTTTTAAGTGAAAAGTAATGATAGGTACCTTATTAGCCATCAACTCTAGTAACGGGCAAGTTTCACTAAAGTCGTCAATTTTTTTCTTCAATTCTAAAAATGCGGGCCAGTCTTTTAAAGCTTTTGGTAATTTTTTGCATCTGAAAGTTGCAATGAGCAATCGTTTATGCAGTCATCATCCTTACTTATTCTGGAATTCAGCCAGTTCATTAATAATCACTTCAGTGTCAACGTCAGTCCATAAAAGTTCGAAGTATCCATCAATGGTACTGTTGACTTGCGTGTACAACCCGTACAATTTATTTAGGAGTACAAACTCCTTCTTTCTCTTTTGAAGTATGGGATAATCATGCACTTCCAGTCCAAATAGAGACTCCCCACTTGAGTACATCTCAAATTTGGCCCATAAGTCGTCGAAACGTGCTTGGAAAATTAAAACACGATCGCTTGCCTCTCGAGCCTGTAAACCAGGCACCATAGGTCCATTTATCTCGTAATCGACATCAAAGCCCTCGACATCCTTGCCGAATACTTTTACTCCGGCCAGTAACTCCTTTTGCAATGGTTCTTGCACTTTGCATATATTCACTTGCATTTTTTTCCCCTAAAACCGATCAAGAACTGTGAGGAAAAGGCCCTGTGGTAACTTACGTTCGTAATCATTTGATTAAAATTATATCTGAGTGTATCGATTCGGTCCAGATCGTCTTGGGGTACGTCAATGTTGAATTTGAGAAAAATGGCATAGACTTCTTCAATTAAGGTCATGTCCATGTCCATTTCAATAAAATTCTCCCTTATTCTTTGTAAGCACATCATGGCTAATCTGTAACACTCATTTTTGTAATTCAAACAGAAAGGAACATAGCGATCTCACCTGCAATCGTCAAGGTTTTTAATAGGTCGAGCCAAGACCTTCTCCTGTGTTTTGATAAAATCAATCATTTCCAGGAATTTATCCTTATACTTCTCGGACAACTTTTTCCCAAGAAGATGCTTCCAAGCTTCCGACTCTACTAGTAACGCCAACTTGTAGTCGTCCATAATTACACGAAGTGGGCCGATGTTGTGCTCTGCTGGCAAATTACGTATTTCCTCACATTGCCTTTCGTACAAAAAAAATTTTTCGGTAATTTCAACTGTTATGGGATTTTTATCACAAAATGCCTGAACCTGCGAACTTCGATTATCTGCCCATAGGAAAGAGTATACCAAATAATCCTAAAAATGTTATTTTTTATTTATTTGGGAAGGGCGAATTTTTTAGTATGTTTGTGAGCACCGACAATTTATTTTTTTTCCTGATAGACCGAATGGAGACCAACCAAAAGCAACACTTCTTAAATGGTCAAATCTATGTATTTATCCCGGTCAGGGAGGCACTCAGTGCTAACGGCAGAGATAGGAACAATGGAGGATGACAAAAGAAGTTGAAGATAGCATATTCGCTCGTTGTGTCAAAACGGTCGAAGAAAAACGAAAATGGCCTTAAGGCTCCTAAGGAGAGCTCTGCAATTCATATTGCTAAAATGGTCATAAAATGGCCATTTTGGACGTAATCATCTAACAAAAATTAAAAAAACGATGCATAGGTCAAATTCTATGTAGCATAGTGATCAATTAATGTAAACCTTCTGGATTCAAATTAAATATTTAAGTTACAATCTTGGTCGAAAGTTGCGTAAATGTAGTACCTCTCCTTCAGAACTTTCGACCAAGATTGTAACTTAAATATTTAATTTGAAACCAGAAGGTTTTGAGGAATTAATCACTATGCTACATAGAATTTGACCTATGCATCGTTTTTTTAAGTTTTGTTAGATGATTACGTCCAAAATGGCCATTTTACCAATATGAACTACAGAGCTCTCCTTAGGAGCCTTAAGATCAGCCCCTTGGTATATGAGTCTCCGCCACTTACAGTCTTACAAAATATAATAGAACATACGAACTGCTTTTAGTACAAACCTTTTGAGAGCTCTGTTACTCAAAGAGGGAGTAACCGTGAAGTGAGTTACCCTTAGCTGAGGGAAATGCCACTTGTAAAGATCATATCGACCCTTAATAGGTGTTATTGAGTTTCCTTTGCTCACAAAGCTTATATTTTTTTAGATTTCCCCCTTAGAAAAAGGAAGAAAGAGTCCTTGATCAAAAGCTGATTAAACCTACTATTTTACGAAATTCGTGTTATCACTGAAGTGAGCTAGTAGTTGCAAGTGTAAAAATAAGTGAGCCGAATTCTACCTTCAGTAATTTTTTGACATCGGGCTTCAGCAAGTACATTGCGCCTTGTAGACCCATAAACACGCGCACTACCTCCTTCTGTTCAGCTATCAGCTTATGATAGTTTAAAAGTCCTTTTGTTTCCGAGGCGGGTGGGATATCTCCCTGGCCCCACATTGGAATTTCTTCATGAATGCTTAAGATGCCCTCCAATATTTGAGAAAAATTCGACTGAACCTCATCCAAAGTTGGATTTGTAACGGCGATAGGTATTTGGAGTTCCATCTTAGTCAACATCATAGGTTTACTTTTTGAGAGATCGGTAATGCTATAATTTAACCTACTGTAGGCAGTTTCTGGCGAATGAACAAACTTACCCAGCGGTCGTCGCCCGATTCTTTAAGATATCTAGTGACATTCTAGTAGCTTTTACCAAACTGTCGGTCACTTTGGAATTGAAGTAGGCGAACATTTCGTTGCAGTCGTTATGAAGTACGTTAATATCAGACAAGGTATGTGGATCAATCTCTTTAAATGCTGCAAATGTAGAGTGGCGTTTAATGTCGCAAGTAGGGGATGAGCTAGCTTACCGATATCATCATCCATTTTTGTGGCGGAGGCCACTATCTTTAGAGCTTTCTCAGGATCCATCCAATTGTATTTCTGCTTTTGTACTTCTCGCGCAGTCATTGTGTCTAGGAATTTGTTTATAAGGGCCATTACCGCCTTTTGAGATGTGTATAGTTTCTTTTGGATTTCCAATGCTACAAAAGCTATCTAAACACGTATTTTTGAAAAGAATCATACAACTTTTTTGCTTTTTGTATTCCAAACACACTGTTAATAACTCTGTTGGATATAAGGGTTCATCAGGAAGGTATAATAGGGGCGTGTTTGAGACACTTTCCAAAACTTCATCTATTCGAGCCTCCTTCATATCTGTTACCTGTTAAATAAATGTTAAGTGACGCAGGAATCGTAAAGTTGTTACCTCCTTGACAAATATTTGGACGGCACTCAATGCATCTGATACATCTTTGCAGAAGTCGGGGATCATCATCGACGTCCACGTTATTGTCGCAAGACCAGGTAAGAAGACGTTTTGCATTTTAAATAGTTGTGGCCTTAACAGTGGTATAAATAGCGTTAGAAAATTCTTTCTCATTTTATCATTTCGTTCAACAAGTTGCTTAACCACTTCATGAGAGTGCGAGATCTTATCTTTGCAAAACACCAATATTTGGGCGACATCGGGTACGGCTGAAAAGAAAATGTATTCCCAAAGGAGACATTACAACGTTCATACGTAAATCTAGCTTGGACATGTACTCTGTTTCTCTTATTGCTTCGGCGATGTATGGATCGAAGTTGACTACGAACTTTTTTGACTTAGGATGTCTGAGAAGAATTGGAGCACTAAGCCCACTTCTCACCTGAAAATGTTGGTTAAAACCTTCACTAAGTGAGCATTATTGTCTCACCTGAGGTATGTGTTCAAACCAAGCGTTATGGTAGATTTGCTCGTAATGAACAAACACGCACGCCAAAGAGTTGTACAGTTGTATACACTTTTGCGCTTTCCTGTGTCTCATAATCTTCGAACGTTCCTTGAAGACATCCATAGGTTCCTCAATTCTAGCATACAATTGTCGTATCCACATAACCCTTCCACAAACTGGAGGAATATTTCTTGGTAAAGGTGGGTTTTGCCTTTCTTCGTTATATTGATCCCTCAATTCTTCAATTTCGTTTTGAAACATTTCGAGAGCCTCCAAGTAACGTTCGTCCAAATGTAAACAATCCAACTTTAATTTCTCAAATCTGGAATATCATTTCAGAGATCCGAGTAGTATATGGACACTTACCGTTCAAGTAAACGGATAACATTGTCCACGTTCACCATCCGTTCCAAGGAGTTTCCTACGAACTCCTCCAAATCCCATTCGGCTTTGACCACAGCATTTTTAAACTCCTTATAATCATTATCGAATATTTCCTGCCGATGATTAAGCGTATCGTACTTCTTGGACGATATCGTTTTGTATAAATTGTTAAATAAATCTACAAACTCTTCTATACCCTCAATGCAACTAGATTGGAGAATTGAGTACTTAATCGTCGTCTCAAGCACGTCAACAATCTACGGTAAATGGAACAATGTTTTTATTATAGAAGAAGCACAAATCACCAGTGATAACAAAAATATACTTTTAATCTTAATTTATGGTTATGGTTATATCTGAGGGAGGAAAAGTGTCTCACCCTCTCTAATCGCTTCTTAAATGTTTCAAATTTTCCAAACACATAAGTCTCGGAACAATCAAATGGCTGTTCGCCAGCCTCCTCCATGTTCTTCTGTATTTGTTTGAAACACTGGTAGTATTTTAAATACAAATCTAGGCAGACCTTGATTTTGTGTAAAATGGCCACCTTCTTCTGGTTCCAGATGGTTTTGGTACCATTGCAGTTAATGTAACTGCGACATCTTATAATCATTTGGTTTGAAACTTTGACTAGCATAGCGGTTACGCTTGCCGTATTATTGTAATACCGAGAAGTGGTGCAAACCATTCTAACTGCATTCAAGAGTCCCGGCAAATGGTCAGGTATTTTTGTAGGGTCGCATCTGTATAAGGGCTCGCAGAACTTCTCCAATGAGAACAAGTATCTGACATTATCCACACACTCATTTCGAGAATTGGTCACATGTTCATCTTGCATTTTCCAAATCTGTACAGGACAATTCACTAATGAGTTAAAATTCAATGAGTCAATTACCTTCAGGATGCGAGACTTCATTTTTTGCAAAAAATTAAGGTAGTAATTACAGGTCTCCGTGTTTGTGAATTTTACTATGCTCGTAAATCTTGCTAGTTGTTTTCTCCAGTACTCTACCTCAATCGTGGGACCAACAAATTCGTCTTCCCTTCGCAGTTGTTTATATTGTGTGGTAACCTATTAATTTGCGTCAGACGTTTAACAAAAAAAACACGTAGGTGGTCACCTTTTCAATTTGCTTCATCCATAGTCGAACTGTTCCTTCAATTTCGTTAGACAAAGTGGGGTTCCTTACGACAATTTTTACCTTTTCGGGTGTATCAATGGTCGCTGTCAATTCATCTTTAACGGAGAACCTTACGATTTCGTCTAAGGAGATAGTAGTCTCTGTAAAAAAGGTTTTTTACCCAAAGTCTTGCAAGAAAGCATTAGTATACTATCTATGTAGTTAGCAAATGCAGAATAATCTCCCAGGAAATCCTCTTTAGCTTGTATTCCTATGTCCGTCTTGAGAAGGTCGCCCCAGTCCTTTGTTCCATTGATGGCTGTAGTACAAACCTTTTGGAATATTAGGTTGCAGCTACCAATTACGTTATTTTTCATTTCGCTCGTATTAAACTGAGCATAGAAGACTTCATCAACCACATTCTTCATGTCTACATCTTTGGCGTTACTATTACGGTAAACGACCACAATTTTATCAGTTATCGCAATATCTATACCGTTGGAAACGTAAAATCGTTTAATAATAGTTTCGGGTGGCACCGCAGGATTGTACCGACCCGTTGCTGAAACAAACCCTTAGTGTTGTTTCGCAACGATTTGGTAATTCATACTTATCTCATATGCAGGTCCATTTTGCCAATGGAAAAGTACTGCAAGGTTTCCATTAGCTTTACAAAAACTACCGAGTGCTTTGACATGTTCCAATGAATCGCCAACTCCGTCAACAACGTCACCCTGATCAATATTCCAATACAGAGCTACCATTTCGCAAATATTACGATGAGTGGTTTGAAGTAATGCAATTCGGTCGCTACGCTCCTCCTTTGCTTTTTGCTGAAATCTGGTAAGTTATAACCGAACTGAACAGTAACGTCACGTATAGGTACCATGCGTTCTTTCAACTGTTCGGCCTTTGACAGTATTTTATGTTTCTTCTTCACTGCCGATTCGACAACTACTTCACCTTCGGGAGGTTCAGACATTCTTCTTTAATATGTAAATAACTTTAACAAAATTGCACACAATTGGAAAGAAAATTGTAGAAAAAGTGTATGACAGACAAATATATCAATCAATAAAGTTTAAATTTACTATGGAGATGTGAATCTCAAAGCACTCTGTATAATCCTCGACTCGGTGTACGCTATACTGCTAGGAAGTTGCTGTTTTTCTCTTATTTCAATACGAAATTAGATTTGGAAAGCTTCTATTTCCACTACACTAATAGGTATCTTCATGTATAAGGCTCGGGTACAGGTACCGAGTAAAAACCATTATTAGTATCTCATCTCCACGGAAAGAACAGCCATTTTTAATCATTTGAACGATTTGTAGGCCCTACATTGACCAACGCGGCGAGAATAACACCCTTAGTGCAAATGATGCGAGGATGGTTAAACTGCAAAAAAAGGAGCATAACGGGTTTGAAAATAGACACAAGCCAAGAAAAAATGCTTAAAGAACCTATTTTGAAGAAAACCTGGAGATTGAACGTGTGATAGGATTATTAGAGGTGAGTTTAACTCAAAAGAGGTGAGTTTAACTCAAAAGAAGAGAAGAAAATTACAAACCAGAGCTTGAAAAACATAGTAGACATAAAAAAGGTGGAAATACGGAAAATTGATCATATATTAGAAAAGCTGCCGAATGTTAGGAGTTGTAGAGAAGCAGAAGCAAGCACCTGATAAGAAAAGTCCAACAACAAGGATTAACTACAACATAATAAGAGAAGAAAAAAATTCAGGAAGGGTACATTAATAAAAGACAAGACTTGGTTAAATAAAATTCATGGAGAAAAATCCCAGAGAACGTATGAAATAATATAGAAAGTAATGAAAACACAAGGAACCATGAAACTTAAGTCCAAGTGCAAGCGGCACATAATTACTGGGGTCCTGTATTTTACAATCATTTACCATCTTTCTTCCATTCATTAAATAATGTACAATCATTCTCAAGGAAACTTAAAACCTTCCTATGGGACAACCCTATATACAACTTTAAAGAATTTTTAGATAACCTCAAAACTTAAATACTTTAAAGCCATTTTTTAAAGTTATCTTATCTCATTTTTAAGTCCTTTTTTTAGTCATTTTAAAGTTATATTTTTGTCCTTTTGACATATTGTTCACGTTCTATATAACATGTTCTTAATGTCAATTTTATTATACCATCACATGTATCATCTATTTCGGACGAGTGTAAGCATTGTTACAATGCAATAACATAATAAACATTACAAATACAAATACAAATTAAGGAATGGTATGGTGATGAGTGCGACTAATGGATTAAAAGGAAAGTCCTGAAAGTTTGCAGAAAGGAGAAATAGAAAGAATCTCGAGAAACAAAATAGAAGAAAACTTTAATAACATGAACATGTGAAATTGACAAGATGACGAAGGAAACTTGGTGAAAGGAGCTAAGACACGGAGATGTAGAGCGAGATGAAGAATTAATAGCGATATGATCGATACAAAATGAAGAAATTCGGACAAGAATTTAATGAAACTGCCAAGAAGTTAACTCTAACAGGAGAAAATGGGACATGTTTTTCTTTATTTATTCACTTATTATTAGAAGTGTAAGTAATACAAAAGTACTGCTTCTACAGAGTTACATAAATTCCATTTGAAATGCGGAGGCAACACACCTACATAAGCTTTTGTATTTATAATATGCTGTTTTGCTTGTTTTTTTTTTCGTTCGCATTCCCCCAAACTCAACAACTCACGTACACTTGCATCTTGCAATTGATAGATTTTACAGTTTCCACCTAATATTGAATAAAGGTCTGTTGCGTAAATAGAGAACAATAGCGGACCGAGAATATTCCCCGAGGTACCCCGTACATGGTTGTCGATTTGTTGTCGATTCGACAGGTAGTTTCGAAATTAAAGTGAAAAGACTGTTTGAGAAGAGCAAAAATAAGGAATTACATAAACTTTACAACAGTCCAATAATGATAGCAAAGGATTAGATGGCTGCGACTGTTGCGAAGATCCCGGGAACAAGAGCAGCAGGGAAATGCTACCATTGTCTAATTAAAATACAAGACAAGGTCTTAATGGTTCGTTATAATTTAACACCTTTCACAAAATAAGAGAACCACATAAAACCAGTAAGCATTGATAAACTGTACCACGTTATTATATATGATAAGTGTTCATTACGTAATGCAATTCTTGTTTGTCCTCCAATCGGTCCACCTTTAATGTTACAATCACTTATAAGATCCAAAGAGATTGGATCCGCACCTGTAACGTAACACATTTCATGCAAATCTCTAAGAAAACAAAATTAGATGCTGTATAACGTCAACAAACATAGGTACCTATAATACCAAACATTTGTATTTGGTTTATTTGAAGGGATGAAAGGTGCTCTATTCTCATGTAGCCGTACAACACCAACAACATCAACTACTCCTTCAATTTGTCCAACTTGTCGAGTTCTTGGATCTTTATGCTCCTTAGACACCCATCCTCGGTTTACCAGAATTGTTTCCCTGCAATTACCGCCTTTACACACCGTAAAATTATATTTCCACTACTTTCGATTTTCCAGTTTGAATGGAGTTACAACTAAATAACCGTATGCACTATTTTGTATTGTGAAGAGAGAACTTGAATTAGTCGAATCGCCATGGACAAGTAATGAACGTGGACCTAAATAAATTTCTCTACTGTGGTCAAACTGTCCCCTGACATGAACAGGACAAAATTCCAGTGAATTAACTTCTTCAATGCTGTAATGATTTTATTTTTTAACATTAGAAAACTGCTCTAAACAATACGTGCCTTTCTGGTAGTTCGATAGTAGCTGAATTCGTCCTTTTTTGAAGTTCGACCACTAAATCGTCCTTCCATCTTTTACGTTGTATTTGCCATGTACCAAGAGCAAAAGTACTACCGGGGATAACCTAAAGTAAGTAGATACAGTCACGGCCTGTGCATCTAAATTACAAACCAACAGAAACCAACCAAATGGTCCAACTGGCAGTTTTTGATTTATTGTGAATGTAGTTGAATACTTATATGATCTATTTCTTATAATTTCAAAAATTCCGCGACAAAATTTTAAATTACTTTCTGAAAAACGTAAAATGGAGAACATTTCTTTATTCATTGACAATTAAGAGACATTATCAATAAATTTTTTTTAAATTCAAAATTGTACCCATCTTTACAATATGCGAAAGGTAGTTTTGGGGTAAATTCAAGGGAGTGAGCTCCTTGAATGCAACCTGAAAAATCCGACACGTATACGATCATTGACTTTGACAAAAATAAGGGCGCAGTATTCTTAAAAATTGCATGTAACGAGTGTTCGTGTTTATAAAGTTACTATGCAATGTCGTGTGGTATAAAGTACTAACCCTCCGTGGGGTACGTTGAAGGGAAGAATGCCTACGAACACAACCTCCACACCACACAGGAACTGCAAAATGCAATGCCCCATTAGATTTGGGATATCACTACCGACGTTCCTCAAAACGTCTTCCACAACTTACAGAAACGTATGTACTTGTGTCTCCAAGTGCGGGAGTAGCATTTCCAGTATCTTCAGTAGTTTACACATCACCTAATAGTTAACCATTGCATATATGAACCACTACATATTAACTTTATGAACACCCTGTATATTCACACTACTAATAATTGGTAAAAGGGCATTCAATCTTCTTTGGTGTAGGTCTTTTATGGATTCATCTGTATACAGGGTGTATCTACCTGAAATGTTCAAACCTATACTATGTAGTGTAGATTAGAACTAAGATATTTTTCAATAACTTTTCCTCGTTTGAGTTTTACTTTAATAATTATCGAGTTTGTTTTTCAAAAAAATGTTATATTTCTCTTATTAATCTGTGAAAAAAAATTTTCATGGTTATGACACATTTTTTTTTATAAATTGTAATAACAAAATGGCAGTGATATAACAACTTTATTGCAAAAATGGTTGCAGGGATTTAGAAAAAGGTATGTTTCATTTCAATTAAATATAAAGCCATTAAATAGTTTAATTTTACAAAATTGCATATAATAAAATGTGGCAAAATTTTGGTCCCATTTGCTAATAAACAAAAAAAGGAATTTTAATTTTTCATTCCTAAAATTGAATTAATAGCGGTATCAATAGCGTTTGCAATTATATGATGTGTCGCGGGGCTGTTAATAACGTTGTTTAAAAAGTTATTTGCTGTCTCGCTAATGGTTTGACTCAATTCTGCATCATTATTCAATCCGATAATCTCCACCTACAAAAAGAACGTTAATCACTGATATCAAAACATCAACAAGAATGACTTACATTAGCACTTTCAACTGAGGTAACTGCAACAGTCGGCTTCAAACCCTCTAGCAAATTATATACGATGCTAATGGAAATTTTACCGTTTTTCAAACTGAAACTAATCAGCGAATTAATCAAAATAATAAAATCCTTGAATGCAAATGTTACCTGGCACTACCCTGGCCGAAAATGATGGGTGTATTGGCATCGAACGATTCAACAGATCCGGAGAATTCGGGCAAATTCAATTCGAATTTTACCTTGGTTTCTGGAAAACCGATGTCAACAGAGAGATCGGAAATGATGTTGGAAAAGCCTTCGGCGTGTAAATTTTTCACTTTAAGGTGCATTCCAAATATATCAAAAATTGTTTTGCTTTCGATGTGAACGGGATCGTATTTCTTCAAGAACGCCACAAATTTGTCAAAGAGTTGTTCTATGGGAGCCAGATCGGCTTCAGCTCGCAGTGCTGGTGACTTGTTTAAGGTTCTTCCATGGTCTTGAGGGTATGCGACAGCCAATGCTGCTAAGCAAGCGAAAACGACGAATACTTTCATTTTGTAGCTAAAGTTAAACGAAAATAATGAGATAAATCGTGTATAAAACAGAGAAAGCTGTACTTACCGTTCTTGCAGTCAAGAAGAAGAAAAGTGATTTCACTGAGCATTGCTCCTGCTTTTATATCGTAAGTATCACGTTAATTTTTCGAAACGCCAATCAAAATCGTTCTTGATATGGAAAAGGTACTTAAGATAAGTTTTATCAATTAAACCCATCTCATGGTTTTTTTAAACAAATCTCTCGATGTAGTGAAACAGTGATAACGCTTTTAGGGGTGATGAACCTTCACATTTTTCGCCAACAAGCAAAGAAAAATCAGTTTTCTCATCATACATACTATTTAGAACATAAATTCATAAAATTTTCTTTCTACTTTCAATATACTTACATCATAAAATGTAGTTTCTCTGTAGCGCTGAAGCCTTACCTTACCAGTACTTAAGAAAGGAGATGGGCAATAACGAACATTTTTATTTTGTTAATCATCGTTTGTCGTCAAGGATATCCAAATTTTTTGTTGTTATACTAATTTCAATGGTAAAACAACTGTTTGCATCGTCGCTATTGGAAAGAGGTAAATAATGTCATGGTTTTGCATCTTTGGAAATCCTTCGTGTCAAAAAAATATGGTTAATAAGATTGTAATTTTTACTATATTTTACTGTATATACCCTGTGTTATACTTGGTACACGAGCCCCGTAGTACTCTGTACTAGAGGGTATAGGTCCGGGAGTCGGCAACCTTTTTTGCAATCAATATACTTTTTATACTTCGTGAGCGGCTTTATTTTAACGAGACGCCATACTTTTTCCTCTGCGAAAATTTTCGCAAATGCGAACGGGGTGCGCAGGGGTAAAACACGTTGATGTGTGGTAATTACAAAAACGAAGTATAAAAAGTATATTAATTGATTACAAAAAAGGTTGCCGGCTCCCGGACTATATATACTCACTACGTAGGTACTTCTATATTTTAATTTCATTCTACTCTTTCTTTGCTATATAACTCTTATAGGAGTGTTTCGCTGAGATTAATTTTTGGTTATCCGATTGCAGTTTCCCAAAGAAATAAATTTCTACATCCTGCAAAATCTAACAATTTCTACTACATTTGTGGTTATCTGATTAATAACGCTCTCATATATTACGTTGCATAATATAGGTCCTAAGAAGGAATCCTATGGTACGCTGGTCTAGCCAACCACTTCATTCATCTAATTCTCAGCTTGTTACAACCGTTTCTGTCAGATAATTGGAGATCATCGGGGTTTGAAATCACCGGAATAAAAGCCTCCCACCGCGGTAATTAAAATGCCAAAGCAAGCTGCCCAACATAGTTTTTCTGTGCCCGGTTATACTACTACCTCATTTCGTATTTAAAGTTGCTGATTTGATTGCCCTTTGGTGTTAGATTCTCCTTTAGCAATTCATATTAGGACGAGTTAGCCCTAGGGATCAGGGCTAGTTTGCTACCCTTTAATTTGAAGAAAAAGAAAGATCGTACATCCCTTTGCTGTTACTAATGTTGATCTGCATTATTTTCATTGCCATGGAAGCAACCTCGTTGTTTTTGGACTTCTGCGTTATTTTTATTAAATTTAAAGACCAATTCTTTGCTCACTTAGGTACTAAATCTCTTCAAGACACACCAAACCCAACTGCCTCCAATGATCTGTGTAGGTATATAAACCAGGATCCTTGGTCCACAACAGTATTTGCTTTTTGCGACCATATTAGAAAAACCTGTGATACTGATAATCCATCCATTCACTCTACGGTGGTCCATTCAAGCATAACTTTCTCTTTACGTATCAGCTCAACTCAACTCATATCCCTCTTGGCATTTTCGGAAGAGAGTATTGTATATCTTTTTTCGTTATCCTTATCATCATGTCTCCTTTGAAATTCAACCATCTCAATTGAGACACAACCCTTCACGTATGTGACTTGGTACCACTCACGCTTCAATTGGTGTCATTCTCCTCCATTAACATACCAAAATACGTTAGTCACTTTCTCCTTCATTTCTTATCTCGACAGCTCTCCATACAATTTGTCTCTTTTGGAAGTCATTAACGCAATCTTTGAAATTTTTTATTTAGTATTTAATTTATCGAATTATTTCTGTACAGACTGTACGTATCCAATTTTGGCGTTTTGTTTGTACATCTCTAAAAAGGGAAAATCAGCAAAAAGCTATAGTTCAATGCTTCTATAAAAACGAAAGCTGATCGAATAACGTTCACTATAAGACATAATATGATGTTGTTCTTGTTTGATACACTTTTAAAATAACCAATGCGTGCAATTAATGGTATTTATCAAAACGAGTGAGAAATAAGAAGAGACTCCTCCTATTGAATGATAGCAAATTGTAATTTTTGCCAAAACAGTTATCAACACTGTCTCTATTGCTTCAGAAGACCAACTGAATTCGGTAACCAGATGGAATATGGAGAACAAAATGTGCACGGATTCCAGCAATTTTTGATTATGGACTTTAGCCAAATATGACAATTAATGCCAGGGTTTCTGATAGAACTGTCACAATAATATAAAACAAGAAGATTTGTATTCACATCTTGGAGGTCTCAAAGCTCGTCTCTTGTCTCTTATCTTACGACACATTTTTTGAATTGGGCATTCCCATACTACTGACTAAGTTTGAAATTTGATCTATACTTTAACGAATCATTACTCAGATGACAGTTCTCAAAGTAATATAAGATAATACTCAACGACACTGTGCCATTATTAAGGAAATGAATAGACAAATTACAAGGACTTATTTGAAGATATCATTTTATTTACTTCTATGCTACATCTTATTACATACCGATAATCAGACAATTACTATGAAGTACCATTAATAACTAGAAAACACGTTGCATAGTTTGATTGGAAACAGTAGCGGAAAATCGAAAAGTAGGTACTTTCTTAGACAATAGATTAATTTATTTTCATATAATGCACAGAACAGGGGGGATGTTCTGTGATATAATGCTTGTTGCCTTGTAGAGAAACAGTTATAAACAGAAAAGGTGTCCAGTAAAATTAAAAGACTTTTGTTGAAGAAAGAAAGAAAAAAAAGAATTTTGGATTATCCACTTAAAGATACGTTATGACAATATCCTGAAAAGATTAATAATTAAACTACTTACTACTGTTTACAATATCAAGAGTCAAGTACTTTATTTCATTGTTAAAATACGCAAGCATACCTACTTTTAAATGATTTAGTTACGAAAATAGATAAAATCAAAATAAAATAGTTTTTGCGTAATAACTCAAAAAAATTCTGGCAAGTATTGCCACAAGACTTCCCTCGTACCAAAAAACTGCACCTTTATCTTATAAAAAAAATGGACAAGTAAACGTGAAGCAAGAGTTGCGTTACCAAGCACAGGAGCGAAATTTATGGCTTTTTCAGCTATGAGATAAGGAGCTTTCTGGCTGATACTATCAAATGAAATCGATGTTCATGCTAAGAACGCTTGTATAATGTTATGAGACTGTTTTACAGTTTTTTATGGAAACGCCAATATGACAAAAACTCCGTTGTACCATAATGTATTTTCAACAGTAATAATCAAAGTTCCATCTAAAGGAGCAACCACACATCGTCATTTTATACAGGATGTAGAATTGGCCATTTCAATGTAAAAATCTTAATATTCGATTATTTGTTTCCCTAATTATTTTAGACAAAAGTCTATTTAATTTTTTTGTAGAGACATCAAAAATTCTGAATCGACGTATCTTTACTTTGAATTTTTCAGAAAGCAAATATTTAGGCAAATAAAAATTTCCACTTTCTCAAAAATCGGTGATGCTTTGAAATTGTTAACAGGTATTAATTGAATAAAAAAATTAACTTTTAAACAATGCAACAAAAATCGTTTAATTAATAATATTAAATAAATAAAAAAAACTTCATTTAACGAACTTAATGGTAACTGAAATAAACCTCTTTTTTTCATTTCGACTTTTTCGTTTGTAGAATAAACGACGCTCAAATTAGATAAAATGATGCTCATTGACAGACAAACAACTATTTATTGTTTTTATGTCAACCATTCGATGGCACCACTATTTTTTGCCAAAGTGTCACTTTTAATTTTCAATTTATCTTCACGCTGTATTAAGGACAATAAAAACAAACATGTACCGATGTACCGTGTATGTAAAAAATCAATGAGAGTTTCAGGAAAATACATTACCAACAAATCAAATTGTGGCCGATGCTTTAATAAAAGCTCGTGGTGGAATGAAACTAAAGAAAATAATAGACACTTGTAAAAGCAAAAGAAACACTATAGTTCATTATGCTTGTGAAATGGGGCTAAGTGCATCGATATTAAATAGTGTTTTGAATCATCAGTTTTGTCGATTTAGAAACCCTAATTAATACTAGATCAATATATTTTGAATACTTATTTCATTGGTTTACAAGGAAATGTACTTATTTTAAAATCACTTTGATCCACTACAGAACCTCGGCTTCCAATAGTCACCCATGGTGTCTTGGGGTTTGCAACCCTAACAGATTTTAGGTATGAACATGGAAGAATATTGATAGTAGGTATACAAATTAATTCAGTAATTCTAACTTATCAACCTATTTTTTGTAAAACTGTGCTCTATTACGATTATTAAGGAGTTGAGGGTGTCATTGTGGGTCTTTGTATTGCAACACCTCAAATGAAATATAACGGTAAAGTCAAAAATCTGTACTAAACTTTTATTTCACAACATTGCATAATAAAATGAGACAACATTTTTGTCCATATTGCTAATAAACAATAAAAGAAACTTAGTTTTTCATTCCTAAAATTGAATTAATAGCGGTATCAATAGCGTTTGCAATTATTTGATGTGTCGCGGGGCTGTTAATAACGTTGTTTAAGAAGTGATTTGCTGTCTCGCTAATGGCTTGACTCAATTCTGCGTCATTATTCAATCCGATGATCTCCACCTACAAGAAGAACGTTAATGACTGATATCAATGCAACAACAAGAATAACTTACATTAGCACTTTCAACTGAGGTAACTGCAACAGTCGGCTTCAAACCCTCTAACAAATTATATGTGATGCTAATGGAAACTTTACCGTTTTTCAAACTGAAACTAATCAGCGAATTAATCAATATTATTAAATCCTTAAATGCAAATCTTACCTGGCACTACCCTGGCCGAAAATGATGGGTGTATTGGCATCGAACGATTCAACAGATCCGGAGAATTCGGGCAAATTCAATTCGAATTTTACCTTGGTTTCTGGAAAACCGATGTCAACAGAGAGATCGGAAATGATGTTGGAAAAGCCTTCGGCGTGTAAATTTTTCACTTTAAGGTGCATTCCAAATATATCAAAAATTGTTTCGCTTTCGATGTGAATGGGATCGTATTTCTTCAAGAGCGCCACAAATTTGTCAAAGAGTTGTTCTATGGGAGCGAGATCGATTTCAGCTCGCAGTGCTGGTGACTTGTTAAAGGTTCTTCCATGATCCTGAGGGTATGCGACAGCCAATGCTGCTAAGCAAGCGAAAACGACGAATACTTTCATTTTGTAGCTAAAGTTAAATGAAAATAATGAGATAAATCGTATATGAAACTGAGAAAGCTGTACTTACCGGTCTTGAAGTCACGAAGAAGAAAAGTAATTTCACTGGGCATCGCTCCTGCTTTTATATCGTAAGCATCACGTAATTTTTTTCGAAACGCCAATAAAAAACCTTTTTAATATCAAAAAGGCACTTAAGATAAATATTATGTTTGTAAGAATTATATCAGTTTCGCTCGTTATATCGTTTTTTCTCTTGCTAATCAGATACCTAATCCCAATTTCAGTTGGTCTTTGAACCAAAATTGATGGTTTGAAATGAGCTCCTTTCACGTTGTTATGGGTATTAATCTTTTATGTTTTTGAACATCTTGGACATTATTGGGAGAAATTTTATCGCTCTATGTGATATTATCTCACCTGTAATCAAATCATAACCCTAAAGCTTTTTTGGATTAATATTATAGTTTAAATCTTATTTCATACTTCTTTTTGGGGAAGCAGGTGAATTTCTTCACCATTCTGACGATTTCGTTCCGATAGATGTTATCTCTTTCTTTTAATTCATTCGGCTGAAAGATATATATTTCCTAAATAGTCAGCAGGTTAAATCTCTTAAAAGCAGTATTTCAATTTAACTTTAAAAATGTATGTTGAAATTTCATAACTTGTACAAATACAGAATTCGCCACGTTTAAAGTTAAATTTTCATTATTAACTTTCGAAATTTGATAAATCCGACTTATTTAATCAGTAATCGAGAATCCTTAGTGATCATGAATAGCAAGGGCAGTAGTTTGAGCGTCTTGCTTCCGATACCGTTCGGTTTGGGTATCTTCTTACAGTTTGCGTCTTTGATAACTTCGGCAGCTCCTTCGAAGATCGTAAATCTTATTTCTTCGCTTTCGTTGACCCACTCCAGATCCGCCTAGGCCCCCCCATCGGCGTAGTTGGGCTATGGACTAGAGTTATCGACGTTTCACGTTCTCTACCATTCAAAAAAATGTTGTAAACGTTTTTTGCCCTTTCTTTGTTGAAGTGACACAAAGCCTCTTGGAGCGACTTTTTGTTGTACAATCTCAATAACTCTAGAATCCACAGACTTTCTCATACCCAATTTATCATAGAGGATATTTTTGGAGTAAAGTCTTAGAACTGTTTGAAGAAGTGTCTATCTGTCCATAAGCATGGTGATATGCATAGAAAAAACCGAAAGCATGCCCAAAAACCTGGGAGAAACTTAACTACAGAATGTAAGAGAAAAATATATAAAGTATGCTTAAGGTAACACATTACATATGGGCCAGAAATAGGAGTGAATAGGTACCCAAAGCACTCAGCGTCTCCGATGAACAACGGAAATGGCGAAGTAAAGAGTGGTGGTCGACAACACGGAAAAAAACGAACTAGTTATACATCTCTGAAATATGTAACAGAAACCACAACAAGGTATAGGTAAATCAAAACTGTACGTTTAGACCTACGTCTTTCAAAGAAACTATAGCCTGATGGCGAAATAACAGGCTCTGCATAATTATGTCCAAATATTTACCAGTCCATCGTACACGGTGGCATTATGGACTGCTCCCACGACTGTAGAGTGGTCGGGTGGCTCTCCTGGAGCGAAGGAAGAAAAGAGGAAGAAAAAGAGTAGTTAAAAACCACGGAATTGAGCCCAGACAGAAATATGACGTATACGCGGACGAGCATATGGAAAATTTTTAAAATGAGACCCTTGTTCTCATCGGCAACGTTTATCTTAATGATAAGTGATACGCTGTCTCTTACTATACTGACCTATCAAAAGTCAAGGGCTCCAGACTTCCTATACACAAAATCAAATTTCAAGATGACTTTATCATATTATGATGAAAACTTCCTATGAAGTATTACGTACACGTTGAAGATATTATTTAACCGTGACCGATAAAGGTCTCGATATGTTGGTACCCTTTGAACAATAATTATGATCAGTATCAAACAGCTAATAATGCTACTTTACGGTTCTCGAAGGTCATATATCGTGAATTATAAAGTTAACAACAATTATCTAAAAATGGTTCTATATTTCCATACTCTTTAAAGTCTGGAATTCTTGTAAGAGAAACAATGCAGTAGTTGGAACATAGTTTAGCATAATAAAGGAAAAGACCTTAAATGGAAAATAGGGAGAAGATACAGCATTGAAAAGGTAGATGCGTGATTAGAATAAAGATCAAGCAAAAGAACCTGAACGAACGAACAGGAGCAAGGATATCAGCAATTCAGAATTATTTGGGGAAGAAAACGGTTATAACGGTAGATGTACTTTCACAAAAGTCTTCCGAACTTTTGCTCATGCATGATTTCCTATCTTCCCCAAACTGCCTTTCATAGTAAATGTGCTTATCAAATGGCCTCAGTCATTTATATTAGATTATGTAAAACGTGGTTATTCACTCTTCACTTGCCTTTGGTGGTCTATGTATTATGTTTTCGACGTTATTAGAATTTTGTCGATACTTTGGATCCAAAAATTAACATTTTAATAAATAACATTGTAATATGATAATATTACCGACCTTTTTACCTATATCATTGAATACGATTACTTTCCAATTGAATCATTAGTGTTTCGACAATGGAGAAAGCACTTGACTTTTGATTTTATAAACAGCAGTGAGTTATTTCATTACTAACCTTCTCAAGCATTATCATTTATAAAGATAACTCAAAATCCTTTTTTTTTTATTTTCCTTCAATACAAATCGTTTGATTATACCGGCCACCCTTTCTATTTACGAAGCAATCTATCGAGGCAGCTGATATCTTCAAATTCTTCTATTCATTTTCCTCTAATCATGGTCAGATTATTGGATATTATCGTATCACCTTGAAAACTGTCATGTGGTTAACATTGCGTTAGAGTATCTTTCAAAGTAAAAGACGAGCTTTTAGAATTCCCAAAATGCGATGTAAATTCTTTTGTTGTTAAGAATGTGGTTCGTCTTGAAATCTTCAAGCTTTCATACACTCTACCATTAATTGTCATAAAGTATTCCAAAACACACTTTACGTTCGAAAACAATTTCAAATTTGCTGTACACGTTTTATGTGTAGTTACCTGATCCCAAAAGGTTTCGGATTACGATTTTACTACAAGCGAGATACCATCCCATAGACCGATACCGTTTCTCCCAATATGTCCAATATGTTCAAAAACTTAAAAGATTAATGCCCATAATAACTTGAAATGTTAACCAATATACCGAGACAATTAAATCATACGTTGCTTCAAAATCAATCAGAAAGGTACTGTTCTGTACTGAAAGTAATTAAAAACTGGAATTCCTCAAAGCAGAATACCTTGCCATGTGCAGTAACTGCTGCATACCTGTGATAGAAAACAATATATTTGTTAATGACACTGACTAAAGTTCACGAATGGGAAGACGAAATACATGTGTAAGATGCTTGATGTAAACCTAAGCTGGAAAGTTAATATCAAGCATAAAAGGGGACAACTTAGAATAAAATAGAAACAAATTCATTGGATGTTGAAAAAATGTCTCATCTGTCTATAGAAAATAAACTCTTGTTGCATGAACAAGTCCTTAAGCCTATTTGGACATACGATGCTAAGATTTGGCGCTGTACCAATGAAACAACAATATTGATTCAATAATTTCAAGTCAGAATCGTGAAGAATAGGATAAATGCTGCCTGGTATCTGGTACGTTAGAGACAGTGATCTTCATAGAGACCTGTGATGAAATCAAGAAAGTGCAGGAAACCACAAGAATAGGCTCCTATAGCATGTGAATGTCGACATAATGTAGCTACTTGGCATAACGAAATTGACATAATGAGAAGGGCCAAACGGACTACACCGTTTGAGTTTGTTCAGTGTTAGTGAATAAAATAGAGCGTTGTGCAAGTTAAATATTTTAATAGAGCCCCCACAAATGACAAGGAAGAAAGTAGAGAATGCCCTTGGGTGCTTCTTAGGCAATATAATAATAGTTTAGATTAGATTATGCAAAAATGGCTTATTAGTCTTTAGACCAATGGTGTATTGGAGCCGGAACGCACTGGAACGGCGTTATGTTACTGTTTTCACAGGTTCCGGTACATTTTTTGGCGATGAAGAAATAGAATCTCTCTGCCAACACTTTAATTTAGCTTATGGGAAAATATAAATGGAATTAGGGATTACTTGGCTTGTGATGGACGTAACATTTGGAATGTTTAAAAAACTTTCCAATAGCTTCTAGTTCTTCAGAGTGCGAGCGTGGTTTCAGTAGCAAGAATAACGGGGAGAACATTACGCATTCTAAGTGGTCATGTTTTTAATTTATTATTTATACAACTTCATGGGCCACCTTTGGAAATATGGAATCCATTATATTTTACGTAAAAACCTGGTTGCGGTTTCATAGATCCGCTACTGACCAGCAAACAAAGCAGAGGCAAACGAAGATATCTGTGACCTTATTTTGGAGTTTCTATAAACTATAGATATTTGTTAATATTTTATATTTTACTAATGTATACGTTTTAAAATTTATATTTTGTTTTTACTGAGAATGGCAATTATTTTTTTATTTTGGGAAATAAATTTTTCTTTCGAGCGTTCCGGTGCTTTTTAATTTACCAATACACCACTGCTTTAGACTACACCTTTTCCAATTGTAATTCAGAAAGTATAAGATGTAATTCAGATTAGTAACTTTTAATTCAGAAAGTATAACGTGTAATTCGTATAATGGCGAATGTGATCTGTTGTTATAGTGCCCATTATCCTTAGTACGACTGGAGTTATACCAAAAATTGACTGCCAGCAATACATCAAACAATCCTTTTTTGAGTGAGGAATACCCTGGTCGGTGGGCTATGTACATAGACGATCCCGAAACAGTGGTGCCGTAGAATGTATTTGAGCGAAATAATATGTTGGCGTGTGCTTTATTCGAAAAGTTTTTTAATGTTGCGTATTTGGGAACAGTATGTGTTCAGCTTCCTCACAAGATGTTCATAATGGCATTTCCAATTAAAATTTTGATCTATATTTGAATTATACATATATGACTCTTTCTGAATTACAATTCATTAATCTGAATTACAAGTTACGCTTTTTAAATTACAAGTTGCTAATCTGAATTATATGCGACACTTTCTGAATTACAATTCATTAATATGAATTACAAGTTACAATTTCTGAATTACAATTGGAAAAAGTGTAGATTTGTACAACTGCATTTCTTCCAATAAAAAAAAAACATACAATGTTTAAAAAACATAAATGCGTTGGATTATATAATTTTCACTTTTCTCAAAAGATTCAATAATTGCAGATCGGATTTTGTACCCCGCTTAAATAGTGGAGGAATTTTCCTAAAACTGGAAATGGGATTAGGTATCTGATTAACAGGAGAGATTCATTAAAACGATATAACGAGCGAAACTGATATAATTCTTACAAACATATTTATCTTAAGTGCCTTTTTGATATTAAAAAGGTTTTTTATTGGCGTTTCGAAAAAAATTACGTGATGCTTACGATATAAAAGCAGGAGCGATGCCCAGTGAAATTACTTTTCTTGTTCGTGACTTCAAGACCGGTAAGTACAGCTTTCTCTGTTTTATACACGATTTATCTCATTATTTTCGTTTAATTTTAGCTACAAAATGAAAGTATTCGTCGTTTTCGCTTGCTTAGCAGCATTGGCTGTCGCATACCCTCAAGACCATGGAAGAACCTTAAACAAGTCACCAGCACTGCGAGCTGAAATCGATCTGGCTCCCATAGAACAACTCTTTGACAAATTTGTGGCGCTCTTGAAGAAATACGATCCCGTTCACATCGAAAGCAAAACAATTTTTGATATATTTGGAATGCACCTCAAAGTGAAAAATTTACACGCCGAAGGCTTTTCCAACATCATTTCCGATCTCTCTGTTGACATCGGTTTTCCAGAAACCAAGGTAAAATTCGAATTGAATTTGCCCGAATTCTCCGGATCTGTTGAATCGTTCGATGCCAATACACCCATCATTTTCGGCCAGGGTAGTGCCAGGTAAGATTTACATTCAAGGATTTAATTATTTTAATTAATTCGCTGATTAGTTTCAGTTTGAAAAACGGTAAAGTTTCCATTAGCATCACATATAATTTGCTAGAGGGTTTGAAGCCGACTGTTGCAGTTACCTCAGTTGAAAGTGCTAATGTAAGTTATTCTTGTTGTTGTTTTGGTATAAGTCATTAACGTTCTTCTTGTAGGTGGAGATTATCGGATTGAATAATGACGCAGAATTGAGTCAAGCCATTAGCGAGACAGCAAATCACTTCTTAAACAACGTCATTAACAGCCCTGCGACACATCAAATAATTGCAAACGCTATTGATACCGCTATTAATTCAATTTTAGGAATGAAAAACTAAGTTTCTTTTATTGTTTATTAGCAAAATGAACAAAAATGTTGTCTCATTTTATTATGCAATGTTGTGAAATAAAAGTTTAATACAGATTTTTGACTTTACCGTTATATTTCATTTGAGGTGTTGCAATACAAAGACCCACAATGACACCCTCAACTCCTTAATAATCGTAATAGAGCACAGTTTTACCAAAAATAGGTTGGTAGGTTAGACTTACTGAATTAATTTGTATACCTACTATCAATATTCTTCCATGTTCATACCTAAAATCTGTTAGGATTGCAAACCCCAGGACACCATGGGTGACTATTGGAAGCCGAAGTTATGTAGTGGATCAAAGTGATTTTAAAATAAGTACATTTCCTTGTAAACCAATGAAATACTTTATTCAAAATATATTGATTATGTATTAATTTCCGTTTTTACTTTTTAACGTTGTCGTCTATTTCACTATAAGTTACACAGGGTTGCTAAACCGACTCTTAAAAAACAAAACTGATGATTCAAAACACTATTTAATATCGATGCACTTAGCCCCATTTCACAAGCATAATGAACTAGTGTTTCTTTCCTTTTTACAAGTGTCTATTATTTTCTTTAGTTTCATTCCACCACGAGCTTTTATTAAAGCATCGGCCACAATTTGATTTGTTGGTAATGTATTTTCCTGAAACCCTCATTGATTTTTACATAGGTACAGGGTACATCGGTACATGCTTGTTTTTATTGTCCTTAATACAGCATGAAGATAAATTGAAAATTAAAAGTGACACTTTGGCAAAACTAGTGGTACCATCGAATGGTTGACGTAAAAAGAATAGTTGTTTGTCTGTCAATGAGCATCATTTTATCTAATTTGAGCGTCGTTTATTCTACAAACGAAAAAGTCGAAATGAAAAAAAGAGGTTTATTTCGGAAACTAGTTACCGTTAATTAAACGATTTTAGTTGCATTGTGTAAAAGTTAACTTTTTTTTATTAAATTAATACCTGTCAACAATTTCAAAGCATCGCCGATTTTTGAGAAAGTGGAAATTTTTATTTGCCTAAATATTTACTTTCTGAAAAATTTAAAGTAAAAATAATTAACATTAGTCGTTTCAGAATTTTTGTCTACAAAAAAATTAAATAGACTTTTGTCTAAAATAATTAGGGAAACAAATAATCGAATAGTAAGGGTAGTGCTAATAACCAAAACAGTTGATGTGCGTAGAGGTGTTTGGAAATTCGCTGTTCCTAGATCTCGGCCCGTAACATGAATAAAAAAAAAAAATGAATAAAAAAATTAAGATTTTTACATTGAAATGGCCAATTCTACACCCTGTATAAAATGACGTGTGGTTGCCGCTTCAGATGGAAGTTTGATTATTACTGTTGAAAATACATTATGGTACAACGGAGTTTTTGTCATATTGGCGTTTCCATAAAAAACTGTAAAACAGTCACGTTACATTATACAAGCGTTCTTAGCATGAACATCGATTTCATTTGATAGTATCAGTCAGAAAGCTCCTTATGTCATAGCTGAAAAAGCCATAAATTTCCCTCCTGTGCTTGGTAACGCAACTCTTGCTTCACGTTTACTTCCCATTTTTTTTATAAGATAAAGTTGCAGTTTTTTGGTACGAGGGAAGTCTCGTGGCAATACTTTCCAGAATTTTTTTGAGTTATTACGCAAAAACTATTTTATTTTGATTTTTTCTATAAGTGTCCGTTGAATATTTTCGTAACTATAAATCATTTTAAAGTAGGTATGCTTGCGTATTTTAACAATGAAATAAAGTACTTGACTCTTGATATTGTAAACAATAGTAAGTAGTTTAATTATTATTAATCTTTTCAGGATATTGACATAAGTAACGTATCTTTAAGTGGATAATCCAAAATTCTTTTTGTTCTTTCTTTCTTCAACACAAGTCTTTTAATTTTACTGGATACCTTTTCTGTTTATAACTTACTGTTTCTCTACAAAGCAACAAGTATTATGTGAAAAATTAATCTATTGTCTAAGAAAGTACCTACTTTTCGATTTTCCGCTACAGTTTCCAATCATACATGCAACGTGTTTTCTAGTTATTAATGGTACTTCATAGTAATTGTCTGATTATCGGTATGTAATAAGATGTAGCATAGAAGTAAATAAAATGATATCTTCAAATAAGCCCTTGTAATTTGTCTATTCATTTCCTTAATAATGCCACAGTGTTGTTGAGTATTATCATATATCACTTTGAGAACTGTCATCTGAGTAATGATTCGTTAAAGTATAGATCAAATTTCAAACTTAGTCAATAGTATGGGAATGCCCAATTCAAAAAATGTGTTGTAAGATAAGAGACAATAGACGAGCTTTGAGAGGTCCAAGATGTGAATACAAATCTTCTTGTTTTATATTATTGTGACAGTTCTATCAGAAACCCTGGCATTAATTGTCATAAATTGGAATCCGTGCACATTTTATTCTCCATATTCCATCTGGTTACCCGAATTCAGTCGGTTTTCTGATGCAATAGAGGCAGTGTTGATAACTTTTTTGGCAAAAATTACAATTTGCGATCATTCAATAGGAGGAGTCTCTTCTTATTTCTCACTCGTTTTGATAAATACCATTAATTACACGCATTGCTTATTTTAAAAGTGTATCAAACAAGAACAACATCATATTTCTTATAGTGAACGTTATTCCATCAGCTTTCATTTTTATAGAAGCATTGAACTATAGCTTTTTGCTGATTTTCCCTTTTTAGATATGTATAAACAAAACGCCAAAATTGGATACGTAGAGTCTGTACAGAAATAATTCGATAAATTAAATACTAAATAAAAAATTTAAAAGATTGCGTTAATGACTTCCAAAAGAGACAAATTGTATGGAGAGCTGTCGAGATGAGAAATGAAGGAGAAACGAAAGTGACTGACGTATTTTGGTAGGTATGTTAAGGGAGGAGAAGTACACCAATTGAAGCATGAGTGGTGCTAAGTCACGTACGTGAAGGGTTGTCTCAATTGAGATGGTTGAATTTCAAAGGACACATGATGATAAGGATAGGTAACGAAAAAAGATATACAATACTCCCTGCCGATAATGCCAAGAGGGATATGAGTTGGGCCGTTGTCCCACCAAAGCGGAGCAACAGCGACGCGACAGCTACACGATGTCGCTAGCGTGTATCTTTCATGTTTAACCCATGGTTTCTATGCACCGTACACACACCAACGCTCCAATAGAGAAACATCCAAGCTGCGTGTCGGCTTCTTGTTGCCGAGCGACTCGACAGGTCAGTTGCGAAGCGACACTGTAGCTGCATGTGCGGTGGTTTAACGAAAAGGAAAATGAATTTCATTGGGAAACATAATGAACAGGAATTTAATGTAGAAAACACGTTGCTTTGGTGGGACAACTCCATGTCGCCTGCTTGTGTCATGTCGAAATCGTGTCGCTGTTGCTCCGCTTTGGTGGGACAACGGCCTTGAGTTGAGCTGATACGTAAAGGGAAAGTGATGCTTGAATGGACTACCGTAGAGTGAATGGATGGATTACCCGTATCACAGGTTTCTCTAATATGGTCACAAAAAGCAAATACTGTTGTGGACCAAGGATCGTGGTTTATATACCTACACAGAATATTGGAGGCAGTTGGGTTGGGTTTGGTGTTTCTTGAAGGGATTTAGTACCTAGTGAGTAAAGAATTGCTCTTTAAATTTAATGAAAATAACGCAGAAGTCGAAAAACAACGAGGTTGCTTCCATGGCAATGAAAATAATGCAGATCAACATTAGTAACAGCAAAGGGATGTACGGATCTTTCTTTCTCTTCAAATTAAAGGGTAGCAAACTAGCCCTGATTCCTAGGGCTAACTCGTCCTAATATGATTGCTAAAGGAGAAACTAACACCAAAGGGCAATCAAATCAGCCACTTTAAATACGAAATAAGGTAGTAGTATAACCGGGCACAGAAAAACTATGTTGGACAGCTTACTTTGGCATTTTAATTACCGCAGTGGGAGCCTATTATTCAGTTTCAAACCGCGATGATCTCCAATTATCTGACAGAAACGGTTGTAACAAGCTGAGCATTAGATGAATGAAGTGTTTGGTTAGACCAGCGTACCATAGGATTCCGTCTTAGGACCTATATTATGCAACGTAATATATGAGAGCGTTATTAATCAGATAACCACAAGCGTAGTAGAAATTGTTAGATTTTACAGGATGTAGAAATTAATTTCCTTGGGAAACTGCAATCGGATAACCAAAAATTAATCTCAGCGAAGCACTCCTATAAGAGTTATACAGCAAAGAAAGAGTAGAATGAAATTTAAATATAGAAGTACGTAGTAAGTATATAACCTCTAGTACAGAGTGGGTCTACATACTTGGGTCTACGGGGCTCGTGTACTAAGTATAACACAGGGTATATACGGTAAAATATAGTCAAAATTACAATCTTATGAATCATATTTTTTTGACACGAAGGATTTCCAATGGTGCAAAATCATGAAATTTACCTGTTTCCAATCGCGACGATGCAAACAGTTGTTTTACCATTTAAATTAGTATAACGACAAAAAATTTGGATATCCTTTTGACGACAAATGATGAATAACAAAATAAAAATGTTCGTTATTGCCCATCTCCTTTCTTAAGTACTGGTAAGGTAAAGCTTCAGCGCTACAGAGAAACTACATTTTATGATATAAGTACCTATATAGAAAATTAGAAAGAAAATTTTACGAATTTATGTTCCAAATAGTATGTATGATGGGAAAACTGATTTTTCTTTGCTTGTTCATCACTCTTAAAAGCGTTATCACTGTTTCACTACATCGAGAGATTTGTTTAAAAAAACCATGTGATGGGTTAAATTGATAAAACTTTTATCTTGAGCACCTTTTCCATATCAAGAACGATTTTGATTGGCGTTTCGAAAAATTAACGTGATACTCACGGTATAAAAGCAGGAGCAATGCTCAGTGAAATCACTTTTCTTCTTCGTGACTGCAAGAACGGTAAGTACAGCTTTCTCTGTTTTATACACGATTTATCTCATTATTTTCGTTTAATTTTAGCTACAAAATGAAAGTATTCGTCGTTTTCGCTTGCTTAGCAGCATTGGTTGTCGCATACCCTCAAGATCATGGAAGAACCTTTAACAAGTCACCAGCACTACGAGCTGAAATCGATCTTGCTCCAATAGAACAACTCTTTGACAAATTTGTGGCGCTCTTGAAGAAATACGATCCCATTCACATCGAAAGCAAAACAATTTTTGATATATTTGGAATGTACCTTAAAGTGAAAAATTTACACGCCGAAGGCTTTTCCAACATCATTTCCGATCTCTCTGTTGACATCGGTTTTCCAGAAACCAAGGTAAAATTCGAATTGAATTTGCCCGAATTCTCCGGATCTGTTGAATCGTTCGATGCCAATACACCCATCATTTTCGGCCAGGGTAGTGCCAGGTAAGATTTTTGCATTCAAGGATTTAATTATTTTGATTAATTCGCTGATTAGTTTCAGTTTGAAAAACGGTAAAATTTCCATTAGCATCGTATATAATTTGCTAGAGGGTTTGAAGCCGACTGTTGCAGTTACCTCAGTTGAAAGTGCTAATGTAAGTCATTCTTGTTGCTGTTTTGGTGTTATAAGTCATTATAACGTTCTTCTTGTAGGTGGAGATTATCGGATTGAATAATGACGCAGAATTGAGTCAAGCCATTAGCCAGACAGCAAATAACTTCTTAAACAACGTTATTAACAGCCCTGCGACACATCAAATAATTGCAAACGCTATTGATACCGCTATTAATTCAATTTTAGGAATGAAAAATTAAAATTCCTTTTTTTTGTTTATTAGCAAATGGGAGCAAAATTTTGCCACATTTTATTATGCAATATTGTAAAATAAAAGTTTTAAACGGATTTTAAACTTTACTGTTATATTTAATTTAATATAGACACACATTGACACCCTCAACTCTTTTACAGCCATGGTGGAACATCATTATATTATACAAAAAATAGATTGATAACAAGTTAGACTTACTGAATGAATTCTTATATCTCTTTTCAATAAATTTGCACCCCTAACGACTATGACAAAACCCACGATACCGTGGTGAGTGTTGGAAAGTACAGTTACTAAAACAGTTTTAAAACGTTTACTTTTTAGTACAAACCATAGACTAGGAAGGCGCTTTTATTTTTTGACATCGACTTCATCTACTAATAGTCTTAACCACCGAACCACTTGCCCAAGATGATTCTCTACTATAGATCTTGAAAATGTATTCAGTCCAGCATCGTCTTATGTCGGCATGTGTATCCAGTTACTTTCACAAAACACAATTTGAAATCCAGAGTTCCTTTCAAATATATGATCCTGAGGTCCTCTTAACGGTCCTCTAACGACGTTTTCGAAAATTTTTGTTGAATGGGCTTTCATCATTAACAGAAAACTTACGTTTGACGATATATAGGGTTATTCAAAAGTAGTTAAGTCCCCAGTTTGAAATGCTCATTGCCTTGCTAATTTTTGAGATTTTGAAAAAATAAAAACACCATTTTGTTTTGTAGAGAAACGGGATTTATTCATAAAGACCAAACAAGAAAAAATTAACCACCTCTATTCTGTTCCATGAGATACAGTCACTGTTCTATGTGATGAACTGCACTGTGAAGTGCATTATGTGGAATGTTTTCAATGACATGTGATTTGGAATGTTTCAATTCCTCACGAGTCCTTTCTTTGAGGTAACTCCATAACCAATGGTCAGATGGATTAAGATCTGGCGATCTAGGCGACCATTCGCTTGGAAAGTGCCTACTAATTACATTATCACCAAAAGTGCACGTTAAAAGAAACCCCGTTGGTGCTTTTATTTTTCCAAAATTTCACAAATTAGCAAAGCAATGACCATTTCAATCTGGGAACTTACTTTTGCATAACCTATATATCTCATTGAACAGATTAGAGGTGATAATCATTAATTTTTTCTAGTTTGGTCTTTATTAATAAACCTCGTTTTTTAGAAACAAAATGGTGTTTTTATTTTTTCAGAATTTCAAAAATTAGCAGAGGAATTTGCTGTTTCAAACTGGGAACTTACTTTTGAATAACCTTCTATCATATTTTCAATTTGAAATAAAAAAACTTCAAATACCTATTAAAAACCTGAAACATGAAATCGCCAGGTCCTGATACAATGGATTGTTGGTTGATCTCTAAATCTTAGAATTCCAAAATAATGAAACTTGAAAATGAACAATGAGTCATTAAGTTGATATTTTGACTAATCAGAAATGTTGTAGTTTGTCGTGCTGTGTGCGCACTTGCATTGTCATGATGCAGAATGATTCGCTTATTTATATTGTTTTTTCTAATTTCACTGATCACTTTGGGGGGGGGGGGGGGGGGACAAATTGAAGCAGTAACAGTAACGAAGCTACTCGTACTTGAGTTGAAAAATTCGTGATAAAATTAGGTGATGGAGAAACTTGGGATGATTATTTTGAGTACTTTTTCGTTATCAAAAATAAATTCGATTGGTTTACTAAAAAAATTACGTGACTTTTCCGATATATAAATAACCGTGGTGCCTATCCAAATCACTTTACTTGACGGTGATTTCAAGAACGGTAAGTACATTCCTCATACTTTTTTAATTGTTTGATTAACATGGTCTAATTTCAGATACAAAATGAAAGTTTTCATTGTCTTTGTTTGCTTGGTAGCACTCAGTGCCGCTTACACCAAAGTTCAACGGGAAGACCAATTAAGAATTTTGAAAAAATCTCAAAGGTTCGAGGTCGATCTTGCTCCCGTTGAACAACTTTTCGACAAACTTGTAACGTTCCTAAAGAAATTCGATCCCATTCACGTAGAAGACAAAACGATTTATGATATTTTTGGTCTGTACCTTAAAGTTAAAAACCTTCATTCAGAAGGCTTCTCAAATATTATAACCGATATCTCCGTTGATATCGGTTTTCCAAAAAATGAGATTAAATTCGAATTGAGTTTGCCAGAAATTTTTGGATCCATTGAATCATATGATAGTAACACCCCCATCATTTACGGACAAGGAAGCGGAAGGTAAGATTTTTAACTGTTTGATCATTTTGGTAACTCGTATATCTAGTTTCAGCATGAAAAATGCCAAAATTTCAATTACTGTCGTCTACGATTTGTTCGGAGGTTTGGCACCTACCGTAGCAGTCACCTCAATTGAAAATGCTAATGTAAATTACTTCCGGTAGTAATTTGACATTCTTCACTAATATTTGGTTTTCTAGGTTGTAATCAAAGGGTTCAATAATGACGAAGGGTTGAGTCAATTCATAAGTGAAAAGTTGAATTACTTCTTGAACAACGTTATTAATAGCCCAGAAACACATCAAACAATTGGAAATGTTATTGACACCGTTATTAATTCGATTTTGGGAATTAAAAATTAAGCTCCTTTTTTGTTTATTATCAAATTGATCTTATACATATAGCGTGTATAATAAATATTTAAAACATTTCTACGGTATTAAGCTTTCAGCATTTTCAGACGAAGTTAGAAAATGAAGAGAGGGTTCCTATTTATTAAATTTTTCCATAGTTTTTCACAATTTTTGACCAAAATCAGATATGGAAAGATTTTTAGTATGCATAAGGTTTATGTAATTAACTTTTGGGAATATGACCCATGCTCAAATGGAAGGCTCTTGTGTTATGTTATAAGGTGTTAAAAAGACAATTTCCTTAAGACGATTCTGCATGATTCTTGGTCTTGGTGTGATCACAAATGACAATTCCTAATCACCTGATACGTAATTTCCCAAGGTCACTCTAGATTAAGTTCGATACAGTCCAGTATCTCCTTTTCTTTAATACGTCAAAAGTGATTAGATAAAATAGCACCTTGAAATTGGAGATACAGCAAGACTATTGTCAAGTGATTTACTCATTTTAACGCTGTGCTACTGTTTTCTTACCATGTAAATATTATGCTCAAGGGGTGCCGTGGATATAAAAGATTCTATATCTGTACCTCTCCTTCACACTGGTGGTACAATTCTGAGCCATACTACCAACTTTATGATTACGTATGGCCCGTATGGGTAGATAATTAACATTCACACCCGAGTCCATCTTTTTACTAATAATTCTAAAATATAAATTTTGATTATGAGACATAAGAGCGTATTGTCCTGCCAGCATGTTGTGATCCTGGGTTCACCCCCTTTATTGTCTATTCTATGGTATAGTCGCCATCGTCAATGCAATCTTGAGATATGGGTACTTGATCCATATATTATATTACGTAAAAATATATAATTAATTTAGAACAAGGAAAATACAACCTTTTCTTTTACTAATGATAATAATTGTATAATGGCTGTCATGATCATTCAAACTATTAATTAATTATTATTAATGAGGAAGTATTAAGTCAAGTCCTTTATTTTGTAAACATACTCGACAGGCGGTCTGGCTTACCCTGTTACGGCGCGAACGTAATTTTCGGGTCCTCATTTAAATTTCCAGGTGTCTGTAAATGACTGAGACTGAGGAGAACTTTTGCATGTTAAATACTAATTAAAGCTCAAAACAAAAAATATAGCTTTTATTCAATTGCTTTACAATACGTAAATAAATAGCAGGTACCTTTTTTTTTAAATAGGGAATGGGGAAATGCATTATGCACCCCCCTGCCACGAGGATTCTATACAGGGGGAGTGTGGGACCTTCCCCCACTAAAACCCTTCTCTCTTTCACACTTAGTGCAACCCATCAGGCATCGCCCGTTGTGGCATTCATCTGATGTTCTGGTGCACTCCATTTCAATTTCTATTTCTTATTGTCTTGCCTCAACTTCTCTCGTATGTATCACCAGGTGGCAGAAGTTGGCAATCTTTTTCCAAATTGTATATTCGCTAATCATTAGCCCCACCATGTTATCTGGTGTCATATCCACTCCAATCTCCCTGTTAAGGGCTCTCCTTTCCCCATACCACCTGGGGCATTCAAATACTGCATGGGCTTTATCGTCCAACAGTCCGCAGTCTATGCAATCACCATTGTCTCTTTTTTTGATCTTCTGGAGGTACGTCCCATTCTCTCCGTGTCCCGTAAACAGTTGCGTCATTGTGTAGTTGACCTCACCGTGCTCTCTGCCTGTCCACGCCCAGATGTTAGTGATGAGTCTACGGATCCACGAGTCCCTCCGTTCCCAATGTAGATGCCATTCCATACAGGTATGCATTTTTCAGCAGTATGTGGGCAGGTGGAATTCCAGCAACCACCAGCACATCTTCCCAGAGGCGGATTTACAAAGTGGCCGCCTCTAGTGGAAATATTTCACCGCCCCTCATCTACAGTAATTTTCGGTTTTTGTTTCTACTGCTGTTAAGCGATATTTAATATACTCACAAACTAAAATATTATATTTTTTCAACTCCAACATTTACCGCCCCCTAAAATTTGCCGCCCTAGGCTATAGCCTTTCTAGCCTTATGGTGAATCCGACTCTGTCCATAGCCACCGTCCTGTATGCGCTGGTAACCCTTATCGCCAGTAGTCTCAGTACTTTATTAATCATATTTCGGGCGCATCCCAATGCCCCTACACTACCCCACACCTCGCAACCGTACAGCAACCCAGACTTAACCGCACTCGCGAGCACTGCGCGTCTCGAGGCACTACAACCACCTGTGTTCGGCATGATCCTGCTGAGGGCTGTGTAATACTTTAGCGCCTTGCGTGTCGTCTCTCTCACGTGTGGTATGAAAGTTCCGCTCCTGTCTATTATGACGCCTAGTACCTTAATAGTCCTCTCGGTCACTATGTTCTGCCGAAGGACCTCCATAGTTACCTGGCGTACCTTCCTCCTCCCCGTCAGGAGAGCAACCTTAGTTTTTGCAGGTTCTAGGCTCATGCCTCGTGCTTCCAACCATCCATTTACCAACTCAATCGTCGTTCTAAGTTTGTCTGTGGCGCTATCTATACATCTATCCTCCACAGCGATGGTTAAGTCATCCGCAAATCCAATAATACTAACACCGCCTGACACTACCAGCTTCAGCACGCTATCATATGCAATATTCCATAATGTGGGCCCCAGTACGGTTCCCTGTGGAACTCCTGCTGTCGGCACGAATCTGTGAATACCTCCCTCCGGTTTTTCAACTTGCACTACCCTATTCATGAGATAGCTTCTGGTGACCTCAACTAGGTATTTAGGCATCTCCATCCCCTCCATGGCCCCGATTGCGCACGTCTACCGATGCCATTAGGCAAATCTTCCTCGTTTTTAGTGACCCGCTGTTCGCCCTTTTCCTCATTTCCTCCAGTGCCTGTAGCGCTTGAATGGTCGAGGGCCCTTTTATGAACCCATATTGATGTTTGGATACCTTGTTAATGTCGTTTGCTATATTGCACCAGATTTGCGGCCTGTCTTTTGCCATATTTTTTACCACCACGGCCGGTACGAGGTCAGGCTCAGGCGCCTTATTATTCGGTAGTTCCCGCGCGCCCTCACAACCCTCTGTCCACCTTTTCGTAGGCACATGGGTGTTCCCTCTCACCCTACTCTGGCAGTGGGTCTCTCCTTGGAAATAGTGTTCTTATTGTTCTCTCTAGTGCCTCGTCGTCCCATCCCGGTGCGTGCCCTGTTATTTTAAATTTCCCCATCACAATTTTGTAGCCTTTTCCTCAGACCTCGCTTTCCAGCTCCTCGCATAACTTCTCCCAGCACTCCTTTTTTCTCGCCTTGATTGCCTTTTTTAGCTTTCTCCTGCTCTTTTTGAGTACACTAGAACCCCGGTTATCCATGCGCGGGTTATCCGGGCTGCGGATTATCCGTGCCATGATTTCCATGATTGAAATTGCATTTTAGAAGTTTTATTATCAAAATAATGTTACCGTAAATCACTCAACGGATCTCTCAATACGCAATATTGAAATCGCCAGTACCTAAGTGCTTATTTAGTGTAACAGTTTACTTATGTAGAATTGTGTTTTTTATTCTGTTACCTTTTTATGCAATTTAAAAGTTAGTTTGAACTTCGAATTCTATTTTTTTCTGTTATTTTTTTAGTATGTACATACATAATACATTTATGTATACATAATGTGTAAGAAATAAATGTTCGGAATATCCGTGCTTTTCAATTTTCCGTGCCTCGTTGGGTCCCATGGAGCACGGATAATCGAGGTTCTACTGTACTACTAAAAAAATAGCAGGTACCTACACCATGCTAATCACTCTGTTAATTTGGTTTAGTTAGTTAGCGAACTGCTTTTGTATTAGTATTTCCTCTTTCGTTTTCTCAATAAGTTTGGTTTTACCTATAAGACAAATGGGCTGACTTTTCTAAAATTCCCATTGGTGACTTCAACACTTTTAACCAACAGCAGCCGGGACATTAAGTCCACCGTCTCTCCATCAGCTGAGTTTATGTTTGCGTTACCCTTGAGTGCCGCTTACTTCGCTCACATCGCCATCACCCTGATCTAGCACGTCCATTGCAAGCGCATCATCGCCACTTGTAGTAAGGGCTGTTTTACCACGATTGCCCAACGTGGTCTCCGAAGCTATTGGACATTTCAATCATAATTTTCCCGACGAAGACCTTTTACATATAGAGGTTCGAACCGTTCGGGATCCACTAATACAAGGCCACACATCCCATCGACACGGTTAACGGCTTGTGGTTTCGGGATAAAGTAATAGGATGAGCAGGGAACGTAATAACTTGAAAGGTACGATAGGAAATGGGAAAGATTTATTTGGAGAGAGGTTGGAATAGCCATTCTTCATACGCTCAGGTCCGTCGAGTCACAACTCTCCAAAGTTTGGCTAAAACCCAAACCCCTTGCGTGCGGGAGTTTATTTATTTTTTAACTAGCTCGATTCTTTTCCCTACTCCGATTCCGAATCGCGCTGGTAATTTAATCCCACAGAATTAATCGATTTCGGGACATTAATTGCTTTAATAATTGTCATCCATGGTACTAACACATTTTTATCGTTTCAAGTTTATGGAAAATAGTACATAATTTGTGAACTCTTTTTTTCTGTACCTACTTACGTTAAAACTAAAAAAATGCATAAAATTGCCGTCCACTAATTAAATAGTAAAGTTAACTTTTATTTGGAAAAATTGCGTAATAAAATGCGGCACATTTTTGTCCCATTTGTCAATAAGCAAAAAAAGGAACTTAACTAAGGTCCTGTCGTTGAGGGAGCAGTCACCGGCGTCGGCGGTCCTGCAAGGAAATACTTAACGGTATCAATAAGATGTTGTACGTGTTGTATTATTTTAGGTATTCCGAACATGTTGTATAGGAATTTGCTTGTCCTGCTTATGGTTTCTCTCAGCTCCGCGTGGTTATTCAATCCGACAATGTCAACCTACAACAAGAACTTTAATGACTTAGTACAAACCAACATACAGCATCAACTTACATTAAAACTTTCAGCTGAGGCGACTATCACAGGTGGTTTGAAACCATCTTCAAAACTATACACGATGGTAATGGAACCTGTACCTTTTTTCAAGCTGAAACTGTAATCAACGAATTAGGTAATCAAAATAATTAAATAGTTGTAAGTATATAAATCTTACCTAGCATTACCTTGACCGAAAATGATGGGTGTAGACACATCGAACGATTCAACAGACGCGAAAATATGAGGCAAACTCAATTTGATTTTCACCTCGATTTCCGGATAAACCGTATTAACAGCGAAATCGGAAATAATATTTGAAAAGCCTTCGGCGTGTAAATGTTCGACTCTAAGGTACATTCCAAATATATCAAAAAATGTTTCGCTTTCGATGTGAACGGGATCGAATCTCTTCAATAATGCCACAAATTTGTCAAAGAGTTCTTCTATGGGAAGGAGATCCGCTTTACTAAGTTGTACGTCATCATCTTGAGGATCTGCTGCAGCCAATCCTGCTAAGCAAACAAAAACAACGAATATTTTCATCCTTTAACGAAAATAATTAAACAAAACTAATTAGAAAATGAGAAAGCTTATCTTTCCCAAAATTACAATCAATAGAACTGAGCGTTTCATTACGTGCTACTTTTATTTACCTAAACATGGTTGATATCAACAAAATTAATGATTTGAATCGAAATTACTAAAGCATAAATTTTTTAGTACGATATTTAGCGAAGTTTGAAACACGTTTGATAATTACTAAAGGTAACAATTTTTTATGTCGTTATTAATAATATGACCTTCATCCTTCATCTTTGGATATCACCAAAACTGCAAATGAGAACTGGAACTGTCAAACAAAGTTTAAATAAATAATGGAAGCTTTATTACAAGTAGGTAATTGTAAACGTGTGATAACGGTCCACGAACTTGTCAAGGATTGCAAAGATTGAAAATGGAATAAACCTGAAAACAGAAACTAAACGGTTTTTTGTCAGAAAATGTAGAATGTTTTTTTGATCCTTGCAAGTTCTTTGTACAGTAAAATTGTGGAATTTTCAATTTTGAACCCAAATATATGAAGCGACAATGGATCTCAGTTTGTGATGCACTTACAGGTGAACCCTGTGGTCCGTGGTGTAAAAACGACCCCCATAAAGTGTCACCACCGCTCACGGTATAAGAATATTAGGTAGGAGCACGGCTTGCTGTTTACATACGGTGCCTATTGCCGCTAAAGTGTAATATTTCCACCGTTTCGCCCTAGATGGCGCTTACCGTAGGAGTTGAGTTTTATTAAGCGTCTTATGGAAGTTTTCAATACATTTAACAATAACATTTATATTATGCTGTTTCCTATAATAATTTTCTGCGTACTTTAAATTGATATTACAATGAAGACATTAATACATTAACTTCAATGGAAAATACAATTTTCAGTAGAAAAATGTAGGGTATTAGCCTTGTTTATATACCTTATATAAACAAGGGTATTAGTCAGGTTCAGGTGATAATGCATAAGTATTTGTTTTGGTCAAAATTTACTTTATTTATTGTATTAACACATTATGTTTTGTTCAGCCTGGATAATTTACGCTTTTCACTAGAAAGTTTACTGAATTTTTTATTTTCCGTGTTTGTATACTGCGTCATTCTTAGCCACACAAAATAGTGTTCATAATGAAACATTTAAACCTGCATTTTACGTGAAAATGTGAATGGACACAATATCGTTCTAAACACATTTCTCGATACAAATTTTGAACTTTGAGATGTGGGTAGTGCCTAAACTCGTATAGGTTCCTATACCTACGTAGGTAGGTATATTTACCACTACATATAGGTAAATAAATTCAATTTAAGCAAATTTAGTATTATAGGTATGTGCTTACGTTATTAATTTCAACGTAGCGAATAATTTCTTCTGGGTGAAAATGTTTTTCACAAAGTACATCGTTTTGTTGTAAATCTCTGTCTTTTCGAGGAATTCTAAGCGCCCACTTTTTTCTTTCTGCAACATCGTTTGGAGCTTTAAAAAGACTAATTCCCTTTGAATCTTTCTTGTTGTAGCCTGTTTTACAACCAGGTGCAAAACAAGTGGTGTTTCTTCCCATTATTGTTTAAAAAATTCAAATACAATTGATATTAAAACAGCTTAACCGAATTTACAATAACGTTTATTTTTACGATTTACATAAATTGTCATCTATGTAAATGCACACACTACAGCAGTGAAGGTTATGTTAATAATTGTAATAACCGAAAAGTGACATAAATGCATTACCTTGGCGCCAAAATGACTCAATGTTAACACGTGCTTATATGGAAAATAATTATCAACCAACACCTATGGCGGCCATATTGTATGATGTGTTGCCTACAATTTGAACACTTAAAACGTTGAATTTGTGGGCTCGTGCTCCTACCTAATGTTCTTATACCGTGCCACCGCTGTAACATAAACCTACCTGCTGAAACTATAGATACCTACAGTCCGAAAAGCAGTGCTGAATCGAGAGATCCTACTAACCGGTAGATCTCTTATGACTTATGAGTTACCTATCTTACACTCCAGAGGGGAGCTTCAATTTAATCCCACAATGAAAAAACCACCAACCAAGCCATTGCACACGTATTACACGTCAACCCTATCCCTGTTCAAAGGAATTATCGTTACTGCAGTCCCACTGATCCGGCCCATCCTGTGAAAAGAAGTAGGTCGTACAGTAAGTTCTGTGACCAAGACGTTTTGCATCCTTTCATAGGGCTGGACGAATTGTTTACATAAGATACTTAGAGCTAGTATCAAAAATTATTAGTAGTGTTTTATTCCGAGAGATGCCAGTAGGTCTTCATAGGGTACTTCACCGTACTCGCCTGTTTTTCTGTACCAGTTTATTCTCAGAAATCTTCTCTGTACTGCCTCTGGTCGATCCGTGTGTGACTGGTAGTGAGAAGACCACAATGTACTCGCATATTCCAAAATTGGTCTCACCAGAATGGTGTATAAAACAGTGAGAGCAACAAGCGACTTAAACTGTTTGGTATTCCTTGATACAAGTCCCAGGATTGAGTTGGTTTTCTTAGCAATATTTTCTATGTGGCGCCTAAAGTCTAATGCAACATCCATAGCGATCTTTCCGAGGAAGAATTTGTCCAAATAATGAGTAGCGGAAATTCAGAGGGTGTTGTTTACGGTGGGAAGAGATGGTGTACTCATTAAGTCTGCACTACTCTTCAAAATTTTCTAGGCACCGTTGAAGCACCAACCCATGTTCCTGAGAGGACTCAATAAAATATACATATGTTTAGATCGTCAGCAAATAATAGGAACTTTATTGCTTTGAGGCATTTCCAGATGTCATTAATAAATATTTTGAACAAATAGGGTCCCAGATGGGACCTCTGTGGCATTCCTGATCTAACAAAAAAGCCAGTAGAAACTAGGGATTTCAAGTTCACCATCTGAGTTCGGGCGCGAAGGTAACTATTCCGCCATATGAGAAGATCATCATGAATCCCAAATGTTGAGAACTTATTTATTACGACATCATGATTGAATCTGTCAAAGGCTTTTGAAAAGGCAGCATACACGGTGTCTAATTGTTTCCCCTGTTCCATGGCGATCAGGGAGAATAAAACTAACTTGATTGGGTAGAGCGCCCTGGATGAAAACTATGTTGCTGAGGAATTATGAAGCGATCTGTCATTGGTTTAAGATGATGAAGCACTAGTTTTTCATAGGTTTTGGCTAATGCAGACTGAATTCTGATTGGCCGATAATTAGATACCTCACCCTTATTCCCTGATTTATAAATGGGTATTACATAACTTGTTTTGAGACCATTTGAAAGTATCCTTTGGTTGAGTGACAAGTTAAATAACCTTGTTATGACAGGTGTTAGTATATAGGCACAGTTTTTTAAGGGTCAGAGTCCATCAGGGCCGCATTTAAGTTTTAACAATTGTGTGAACACGTCGGATTCGAAGAGGATAATGGAAGACATGGATTCAGTAACTATTAGTGCATCACTCAGGAAAAATACAGTTAACGTAATATCTGATTCTGTCAAGAAACATTTCAACATACCCATATTACCAGGAGGGTAAGAATATACTGACAGTCTTTTTCCTACATCTTTGGTTAATTCCCGTCTTCACCTCCAAGATTTTCCTAAGCAATTTATTATGAGAAAAGATGCCAATTGTTACTTCAAAAATGATCGCTTCACTGAAAAAGGAAAAATCCTTGGCGTGATTTTAGTCTTTCAAGGATTACGACTTACATGTTATGTCTACAGGTTGATTCTAATGCTATCTGGGGGCTCAACTTTATAACTTTGTTTGTTCGCTCCTCAACTTGCAACAATATAATCTATTTTTCGCTGCAGTTAGAACTAGTACTTTGAACAGTTTCTAGACTTACAAAACAACCCTAAGAAAATTGGTCATCTTTTATAAATGTACGAGCACAGAATGTGAAAATCTTAGGGTGCAATAGTTGTTGCATCCATGGTTTATCCAAGTTTATGGAAAATGGAAAATGAACTTAGTAAGACCATAGAGCATATAAATTTAATGTTCTATGGTAAGACTAACTTGTGAACGCTCTTTTTCTGTATTTATGTTTTGTCACAGTGCGCTTATATTTTAAGGATTTAAGGGTGCCCTTATATTAAATAGTTACAACAGTAAAGCACAAAGCCGTTTAAGAACTTTTATTTGGCAAAATTGCATAATAAAATGCGGCACAATTTTTGTCCGATTTGTTAATAAACAAAAAAAGGAAATTAATTCATCTTTCCTAAAATTGAATTAATAACGTTATCAATAGCATTTGCAATTGTTTGATGTGTGGCGGGACTGTTAATAACGTTGTTCAAGAAGTTATTTGCTGTCTCGCTGATGGTTTGACTCCACTCTGGGTCGTTATTCAATCCAACAATCTCAACCTATAAGAAGAGTCAGTAGTAACGTATATAACCCAAAAATAAACATCAACTTACATTAGCACTTTCAACTGAAGTGACAACAACAGTCGGCTTCAAACCTTGTAGCAAATTATATGCGATGCTAATGGAAATTTTGCCGTTTTTCAAGCTGAAACTAATCAACGAATTAATTAAAATAATTAAATCCTTGAATGCAAAAATCTTACCTAGCACTACCCTGGCCGAAAATGATGGGTGTATTGGCATCGAACGATTCAACAGATCCGGAGATTTCGGGCAAATTCAATTCAAAATTTACCTTGGTTTCTGGAAAACCGATGTCAACAGAGAGATCGGAAATGATGTTTGAAAAGCCCTCGGCGTGTAAATTTTTCACTTTAAGGTACATTCCAAATATATCAAAAATTGTTTTGCTTTCGATGTGAATGGGATCGAATTTCTTCAAGAACGCTACAAACTTGTCAAACAGTTGCTCTATGGGAGCAAGATCGACTTCAGCTCGCAGTGCTGGTGACTTGTTAAAGGTTCTTCCATGATGTTCAGGGTATGCGACAGCCACTGCCGCTAAGCAAGCGAAAACGACGAATATTTTCATTTTGTAGCTAAAATTAAATGTAAATAATAAAACATAGAGTATAAGGAAATTAGCATTCTATACTTACAGTTCTTGAAGATACGAACAAGAAAGTGATTTAACTGCTCACCGGTCTTGCTTATATACCGTAACATCGCGTAAATTTTTTCGGAAAACCAATGAAAACCCTTTTTGGTATCAGAAAGACACTTACGATAAAGATGTTTGTCAAAATGTTATCAATTTAGCCCTTCATATCATTTTTACCTTGAAATTGATTACAAGTCTCTTCAGTTACTCATCCCATTTCTCATCTTTCTTTTTTGTAACGCGGACGCCTTTAAGGGCGAAGGGGTCTCAATATTTTCCACTACTCTCCACCAGAAAATCATTTTTCTTATCATAAATACTATGTAAAAAAGAAATTGATCCAATTTTCTTAGCAATTCAATGTTTTTCAAGGTAAATTGCGTTTGATAATTTCCAAAGATATCATGCCATTGTTCAGAAGATATCATTTTAAGGCGCAAGATAAGTGATAAAGTTTTATTTTACGTCGTATTTCCTTGAAGTAAATTACATTAGGGTCGTTACTGACTATCACCAAAATACAACGTAAAAAACATCAAAAAACTGTTTGTTAAAGTTTGGATTGGTAGGTACCCTCCACGGTATTATACACCGTGGTACCCTCTTTAATATTTTTCCCCTTTTTTAACAGATTTTTCAAACGTTGAAGGTTGAACCCTTAGCACTATGAAGTTTTAGCAAATACTCTTTGGTTTTAGGTTGCTATCTGCAAGTCATATTGCATTATAAACCCCCTCAGTAACTATGGCACTACAGCATCCTCCTTCTTGTACGTAATGTGATTGGAAAAAGTTTTTTGAATGATGTATCTCACTACGCCATATTTGATACTACGATCGATCTTTTTCTCATCGTTTCTGGGGACGAAGATCTTTTATCATCGTTAAAAAAAAGCAATACTTGATCTCAGCGATAACAAGAAAATGTATTTAAATACGAAATTCTAAAATACAATACACCAAATAAAGGAACGTGTTTTAACTTTAACATATACAGGGTATATCACGGAACCCGTTCATTAGAAGTTTCTGGGGTCCCTTACCACTTATTTGAAAAAAATGACTTTTTGGTGTTTGAAGTTTTTTAACTTTGCCACTAATTTTGAACGCCCTGTATAATCTGTGATAGGTTTGCAAATATATTTTGTGAACTCTTATGGTTTTACTTCGTGTTTGTAGAGTATGAATGTTTTGCATTCAAAGAAGAGCAAAAGGTGGGCTATTAAACATCCCTCCGAAAAACGCAAATTTAAAAAAAAGTCATATCTCAAAAACAGTTGAAGATAGGTATAGGATAATGTAATACAGTGTAACGCAGAATCGATTGTATAATCTAAAAATGCAATAATATACAGAGTGTTCCATTTAAAATAAGAAGATGAATGGCGATTTCCGGTCCTTCCGGAAGTTGCACAACATCGACAATATTTTAGAACAAAAGAAGGCTATGGGTTATCCTTAACCTGAAAGTTTCAAATTCATAAGTGGTAATAAGGGACCTCAGAAACTTCTAATGAACGGGTTCCGTGATATACCCTATATATTGACGGTATTATACTTGTGAATTTAAAAGTTAATTTACTCCATCGCCATTTATGGCAAAATGGAGTCCATTTGATCTTCTAAAAGATCTCTTGTGAGACAGTCAGTATTTGCCGAAACTTCCTGAAGCAGTAAAAACCATTGATTTGGTTCGTTTTGTTCTAAAATAATGCCTTCAATGCAAAACGATGGTTCTAAAATTAATCAAAACGGAAATTTAAAGAAGGCCTGGCTCTGCCCGAAACGCTAAAGTTTTCCCTCGTTAGTATTGAAATCAGCTTGTATTGTACAAAGATTTATTTTTATTCCACATTTTCTCTCTGAAAGACATAATTTTACTTTCTCAAGGATCACAGTGACAAGGAGCAACAATTAATTTAAAGCAATTTGTCATGAACGTACACTGTACCGCCACTGGTGACAGTTGGTAAGGGACTTTGTGATTATTGGCATTATTGAATTGGTGACATAACTAGAAATAATAAAAATAATATACACGATGTAGTTTGTTGTTTTGTGCAATTTATAATAAAGCATTTCACCAAATTGGAAATATTGATTATTCAATAAAGATAACACACCAACATATTACATGGCGCAGTCGAAATTGTAATCTACGCACGGATTAACAAGATTAAAACAGAAAAAAAAGTAGGGTTATACTACGTGGTAAATGCAACATGGAATTCCTAAAACAGCCAAAAAGTATGGTATTAAGCGGCGATTTAAGTGCAAATTGGAAAAAATTCAGAAGCAATTATGAACTTTATATGACCGCGAGTGGAGCTGATAAAAAAAACGAAGAAATTAAGGCTGCTGTTTTGTTGCATTGCATCGGGGAAGATGCAAGGGAATTATTAGATACGTTTGACCTATCAGATCTAGATAAAAAAGATACTGAGAAATTATTAAGAAAGTACGAGGAATACTTCATGCCGAAAACAAACAACAGTATTGAACGACATAAATTCAACACAAGGTCGCAGTTACAAACAGAATCGTATGATGAATACATTTGTGTTTTAAGAAAAATGGCAAAGAATTGTGGATTTGGTGAACTGAAAGATGAATTAATTAAAGACAGATTAGTATGTGGAATTCACGACAAGAGGGTTAAAGACAGATTGCTACGAGAAGCGAATTTGGACTTAGTGAAGGCAGTCGATATCTGTAAAGCTGCTGAAGAAACGAACCGGCACATCAATAATCTAGCAAATCAAACGACGATGGTAACACTTGGTGCAGTACAGCGTAAACAAACAGAGAATAGGAGGCCATCCATGAGCAGCGAGCACAACAAGCAACGTAAACAGGAAGCTATGGTAGCAGAAGGGGGAAGAAGCAGGCAACAGCGTACTTCACCCTGGGATAAGCATGACGGGCAACAAGAATGTGGAAGATGTGGTCTGCAACATGGTACAAGAGAAAGGTGTCCAGCCAGAGGGAAACGATGCAATTACTGTCACAAGGTAAATCATTTTTCCAATAAATGTATATATAAAAGTAGAGTGAGAAATCACATAAATGTAATAGATAATGCACAGGGTAATGAGGAGGTACCGAATGATGATGAGGCAGCAGGTGTGACATTCACACTGGGCACAGTAGAATTAAAAAGTACAGAATCAAATTGGTATGAAAATTTGACATTAGTTGAAACAAATGAAAGTCTAAATGCAAAGTTGGACACGGGAGCCCAGGTGAATGCCATCCCAGCAGGCATTTTCTTTAGTTTAAGAGTTAGAGATAAGTTAAGACCTTGTAATTATAATGTTTCAAATTACTCGGGAACAAAAATTGTAGTGAAGGGTAAATGTGAATTGTTAGTGGGAATTAAGGGGAAGAGGCAAACGTTGGAGTTTGTGGTGGTGGAAACAACCCCAATAGGTACCCCAGTATTAGGATTGAAAGCAATTCAGAATTTTAATTTAATAAAACGTGTTGAGGCGGTCAATAATGTTATTACTGATGCATATGCAGATGTTTTTGAGGGCATAGGGACAATAAAAATTGATCCTGTAGATTTCAAGTTAAGAGAAAAGTATGAAAGAAGTATAGTACCAGTTAGAAAAGTGCCATTTCAAATCAAAAGTAAATTGCAAGAAGAATTGAGACGCATGGTTAAAGAAAACATCATATGTGAAATTACTGAGCCAACTGAATTTGTAAATCCTATAACAATTGTTCGTAAACCAAATGGAGACATTAGAATTTGTTTAGACCCACAAGTACTGAATAAATATATGTTGCGTGAAAAGTATAGTTTACCAACTTTTGAAGACATAACGAGTGTAATGTCAGGGTCACAGTTATTCTCCACATTAGACGCTAATAAAGGGTTCTGGCAAATACCATTAACAGAACAGGCTTCTAAACTTACTACATTTGGCACCCCATTTGGGCGATTTAAATTTAATCGTTTGGCTTTTGGGTTGGCAGTAGCGCCAGAAATTTTCCATCGGGTATTTTCAAAAATATTTCACGACATTCCACACGTACAAGTTTACATAGACGATTTAATAATTTTTACTAAAGAGAAAACTGAACATGAGAAAATTTTGAAAATGGTATTAGAAAGGGCGCGTGAGATGGGAGTAAGATTTAATCGTAATAAATGCAAATTTTTTAGGCCGGAAGTCAAATATATAGGTCATATCGTATCAAAAGATGGTATTAAAATCGATAAAGACAAAGTAGATGCTATTAAACGAATCCCTCCACCAGGTAATACAAAAGAGTTAGGAAGATTTTTAGGAATGCTCACTTACGTAGCGAAATTTATACCGAACTTGAGTAAGTTGACGCATAATTTGAGACAATTAAGGAAAAATAATGCAGAGTGGGTATGGTTGCAAACTCATGAAAACGAATTCAATCATTTGAAACAAATCTTAATGACGAGACCAGTTTTACAATATTACGACGAAAATAAACCCATTGTCCTTTCAGTGGACAGCTCAAAAAGTGGGATGGGCGCGGTTATTTTGCAGGATAATGCACCGGTAGCGTATGCTTCTAAAGCACTCACGCAGGCTCAAGTGAATTATTCTCAAATTGAGAAGGAAACCTTGGCTATAGCATACGGATGCCAACGGTTCCATCAGTATCTGTATGGCAAACAGTTCACGGCGGAAACAGATCACAAACCTTTAGAAAGTATATTTAAGAAACCACTAAATGAATGTCCTTTAAGATTACAAAGGTTAAGAATAACGTTACAAGCATATGAGATGGAGGTAAAATACAAACCAGGAGCGCAGCTCTATTTTGCAGATGCATTGTCTAGAGCAGGTTGTGAGGATGCAGAATTTGAAATTAATGAGTCAGCAATTGATGCGCAATTGGACTTAATATTATTAGACAATGTCGTAAGTAACCAGAAATTTTCAGATATTGTTAAAGAAACAAAAGAAGATCCGCAATTGCAACTGTTATTAAGATACACGACAGTTGGTTGGCCTAAACAAAGGAGTAAAGTAAATGAGTTAGTCAGAGTGTATTGGAATCATAAGAATGATATTGTTGAACAAAAGGGTATACTGTTTAAGGGTAAGCAGATGATAATTCCAGAAAAATTGAGAACGGAAATGTTGAATAAACTGCATTACAATCACATGGGCATAGAAAAAACAATATCAAGGGCGAAAGAATATGTCTATTGGCCAAACATTAATCAGGATGTATACAGTTTGGTTAGTAATTGTCCTGCGTGCCTGACTTTCCAAAGGAAAATTCAAAAAGAACAGTTATTAAAAAAGCAGATCCCAACAAGGCCTTGGGAAACCTTAGCGGCAGATCTTTTCTACTTTAAGGGCAGGAATTATCTTGTAGTAGTAGATGTTTTTTCAAAGTATCCAGAAGTAATATATTTACAGGATATCTCGGGAATAGAAGTAGTAAAGAAACTAAAGGATATTTTTGCTAGACACGGTAAACCGGATACGATTTACACAGATAACGGTCCACAATTTGTCAATACAGACTTTAATGATTTTAAACTAAAATGGGAATTTTGTCATAAAACTTCAAGTCCTACCTATGCACAGTCTAACGGCTTTATCGAAAGACACGTGCAAATTATAAAAAACCTAATGAAAAAAGCGTACTATGATAAGAAGGATGTTTACCTGGCCTTACTTGAATATAGAAATACTCCGTTGAATCGTGGTGGTGCTTCGCCAGCACAACTCCTATTTAATAGAAGGTTACAGGGTCTTCTTCCAATAAATGAGAAATGGTTAGTAAGTAAGGACAATTCACAGCATGCAATTAAATTAGAAAATGAACAGAAAAAGCAGAAATATTATTATGACCGACACGTTAAAGACCTCAAAGAATTAAGTGTAAATGATAATGTAATGGTTCAAATCAAAAACGCTTGGGAACCTGCAGTTATTGTAAATTTAGATAAACAACGACCAAGATCATACTATGTTAAGCTAAGAAAAAGTGGAATTGTAATTAATAGAAATAGGAGATTTTTAAGACCATTTAAAACTGATAATTTTAAAGAAACAGAGAAGGATGAGGCATTTAATCAAATTTTAGAGGAGACAATTCAAACAAATAGAGATGAAATGCATCACCCTCCTCAAAGTGAAACAGTCCAAGAGGAAGATGTAGATAAAAGTGAAGGAAATGAACGTGTAATCGTGGAAAAAGATTATGTAACTAGATCAGGTAGAGTGGTTAGAAAACCTAAACAGTTTGCAGATTATGTTTAGAATCATTGTTAGTATTAGACTATAGTTAAGTTAGTACTCATTCATTTAGTAGAATTATAAGTTGGTTTTATATTCAAGGATAAGTAACATTCAGTAGATTATGTTTAGAACTTGTATTAGTTGTTTTTGAAAAAAAAGGGGAGATGTCATGAACGTACACTGTACCGCCACTGGTGACAGTTGGTAAGGGACTTTGTGATTATTGGCATTATTGAATTGGTGACATAACTAGAAATAATAAAAATAATATACACGATGTAGTTTGTTGTTTTGTGCAATTTATAATAAAGCATTTCACCAAATTGGAAATATTGATTATTCAATAAAGATAACACACCAACATATTACACAATTGAAACAACGAACGTGGTCTACTGTCTCTACTGATTTGTTATATTGTTCAAGCAATGTCATCAACAGAATTTCTAAAATATACAGAAATTTTCTCATAATACAATAAAGAAACCTTCAAAATAGGTACCTACATAGTCATTTTTGCAATATTACGTAATAAATAATATGAGAGACAATATTAAAACATTTTGAAATCCGCAATAAATAAGGGGAAATATGACACTTTCTTGAGGAAAGCAAGCGAGAAAAAGTTTTTGTAAAAATGTGTTAGTTCTGACAATCCTATCAGATGCAAGCCACCAATTCATCTGTCTTTTCCTCTCTACAGAGTCTTTTAGAGTTACGGGGATTTTCTTAACTTCTACTAAAGGTGATTCGTTTAATACTTTTGCGCAAGAACAGTTCTTATACATACCATAAAGAACAAAACAATTAAAGTTTCCAGTGACAGCAAAGTATCCTGTATATCCAATCCATCCTTCTTTGTCAAAAGGGTTTTTGTTTTATACCTAGTACTTGAGAGGATTCTTCTTGCTAGTTTAGATCTCTGCTCTAGAAGTTTTCTTCTTTAATTCTGGCAACTCTTTTGAATTTAACAAGACATTTCCTGAATCTGTCCTTTGGCTCTTTAAAAATACTTAATACATACTACTCTATAGCAGCGAATATTTTCGATACACGATAGCTCCTTTCACCGAATCGCCGCCACAATTCCAAATCTTTTTTCGTGCAGTGACAATAATGTTTCTTCTGATAACATGTTTGCATCGTATTTTTTCTTCTGGAAAGAAGAACATCGTTCTGATGAGATCAACGTGAAGTTGATGGTTCTTATCCATTCTAAGAATCGGTTTTTATAAAATTATATCTTATCAATTTATTTACTTAAAAAAATAACTGCACTTGAATTAGTTGAATAATTTTTGTTATTTTCAGTTCATTTCGTAGTGTTATAATCTCTTTGTGATTATCTTCTAGTTTCTCTCTCATTTTATCTTGGTCCCGCCTCAGTTCTTTAATCTCTTCCAACGTTGTTTTACAAATTGACATGATTTCGCTGACATCACTGCTTTTGCTTGCTTTTATTGGGCTTCTATCGGTCTTTTTACTTTGCTTAAAAATTGCATATAATTCCCCTTTCTTTCGTTTCCGTGAATCAGTTGACATGTCCTCGGAATCTGACATTTTTCTTACTCTGATACCGTTATTTCACTAGTAAATACGTTTAATTTTAATTTAATACAGTATGCTATCAATTGTGAACAAGTTTAACTTTGCGGTCGTTCAATTTCTTCAATTTCCACTAATTATTTACTTAAAAATTGGTTTTACATACCCAAAAGTATTCACGTTTGAAAATTTGTGTCTAATCAGAAGATAAGACGAAGCACGTTTTATTTATCTTCGTACACTAGAATACAAATTTATTTTGCGATCCGCACTCTTTCACAGTTACAACCGAACTGTTTATATCTGAATAGTGCAATAATAGAAGCTGCTCAAGAAACTAATATGTTGCGTTCTAAGTTACTAAACAATAGAGACAATGAGCCCTGTAGAAATATAAAAAAGTGGTTCAATGAAGATTGTTGGATGGCAAAGAAAATCCTAAAAGTCAAACTAAAAGAGTGTAGGAAAACAAGATTCTTAAATGACGTCTATGTTACAGATTACCTTTCTGCTAAAAAAACATATAGAAGTATAGTAAAACATTCAAAAAAACAATTCCAAGAAAATATACTAAACAAACTAAGCAAAACAAAAAACTCAAAAGAATTTTGGGCCACAATCAAAACATTTAACAGTAACTATACATATAATAAGATAAGCGTTGAAGATTGGACGCGATTTTATAAATCCATGTATGCTGCAGCAAATCATAGCATGATTGAAATTGACGATGTAAGGAATGAGTTATTAGACTGCACGATCACGCTAAATGAACTCTATAAGGCAATAGAAAACAGTAAAAATAAAAAAGCACCTGGCACTGACTCGATCACAAATGAGTTCTTCAAAAAGATTCCACCAAAATGGGCACACTACATTCTAAACCTCTTTAACGTAGTTTTTGAAGCCACATATATGCCTTCAACATGGACAGATGTATTAGTCTTTTTCATTCATAAAAAAGGTGAACTAGATAACCCACTAAACTATAGAGGAATATCTCTACTTAACCATATAACTAAATTATTTACGTCTATTATGTACGAAAGGTTAAGCAACTGGTGTGAGCAACACAATGTTTTGCCGGAGAATCAAATGGGCTTTCGAAAAAGAAGAAGCACCCTCGATGCAATCTTCACTCTAACCGCCACTATCGAATCTCGTCTAAAAGTAAAAAAATCATACACATACGCAATATTTGTGGACTTTAAAAGAGCTTTTGACTCGGTCAATCATGATCTTCTCTGGCAACAGCTACATCAACTAGGAGTAACCACTAAACTGATTAGAGTTCTACGCAACTTTTACAATTCTTCTAATTTCATTATAAAGCTTAACAATACAACATCAGAACCGATAGCAATTACCAAAGGCGTTTTACAAGGCGACATACTCAGTCCATTACTGTTTGCGCTATTTGTCTCAGACATTGAGTGTTTCTTCAAAGCACGTGGTGTAAGAGGGTTAAACATAGACAACATAAATGAATTACTAATGATTTTGTTTGCTGACGATATTGTGATACTAGCCGAATCGATGATTGATACTCAACGAAAACTAAATATTTTACGAGACTACTGTAAGATAAAAAATTTGGATGTAAACACAGAGAAAACGAAAATTGTAGTCTTTCACAAAGGCAAATGTGCCGAGAATCAAAAATTCGTATATGGGAAAAAGGAAATTGTAATGGTCAGCAAGTTCATTTATCTAGGAATTCCATTTACAAGCACAGGCAAATTTTATGAGGCCGCATCATACATGATAGCTAAAGCAAATAGATCGTTTGGAATCGTAAAAAGTATTTTGGTACAAAGTAAGTGTAACATATGGGAAACAAAGGTTCATTTGCTAAACTCAATCACGCATGCCACCCTGCTATACGCAGCTGAAATATGGGCCCTAAACTACCTACCTTTAAACGAAAAAGTGCAAATAAAATTTTTTAAATCGCTTCTTCATTTACCAAAAAATACACCCGATCACTACATTCGTCTGGAAACTGGACAACAACAGATTGCAATACAGATTTGGCAAAGGGTACTTACATTCTGGCAAAGAATTGTAAATCTTCCTGATTCGTGGTACGCAAAATTACTATACAATCGTCTCCTACTGTTGGATGAGTCAAACAATAACCAACGAAGTGAAAATTGGGTGACACGTATTCATCAATTTTGTTTAAAATTCAGTGACCAAAACTTGTGGTTAAAGGGAAAAAGAGGACAACTGTGTAAAAAAGATATTGATATTGTTATTTTTAATCTAAGTGAAACTCTAAAACAAGAAGACATTCGCGCATTAGAAGCAACTAGGTATAGTGATATATACTACAAGCTAAAAAGTGGTAATTTAAATTGTGAACAATATCTACATTTCAGAAGTTCTATTGTAAAAAAAAGGGTCATTAGTCAAATTAGGTTAGCATATAAAAATTGCTTGAGACTATACATATCGGGACTGGCATATAAAATAAATACAGATGAAAATTGTAGCATCTGTAACTTAAACGTTAATGAAGATATGCATCATTTGTACGCTGAATGCCCAATCTACCAACCACTTCGTAACAAATATCTCCATAAGTGGAAGTTTCTCAATAAAGACAGTTATACTGACTTATTTGTTATAACAAAGGAAACCATTGATTTAGTATTTAATTACACACGAGAAATGTTAAAATTACGTTCTTTCATGTTAAATGAGTAAATAATTAAGTTAGAATTTTTTTATTATTTTTTATTTTACTTGTCAACTGAATTTCATGTAATAGAGCGATATAAGCTCTCAAATACAATTATATTATTATTATTATTATTATTATTATTAGTTGAATAATTTCCAAAAGAATAGAGAGGGTGTGAAAGAACCTCTCAAAATTACGCATGCTCTAGTTCTTGGTACTAAATCTTTAGATTCCTTTTAAACAATTCATAGCGTTCTTTGTCCCATTAGATGAACAACACTACCTTGCATGGATGAGAATCAGTCCGTTCGTCAACCCCCGAGTAATTTGACGTAGATCATCGTGCAGTAAAGCAGCGTTTAAACAGTTGGAAGATCTTCCTGAACGTTGATTATCATTTATGTCCAAATAGCCTTAAAACTAGAAAGCTTTTTTTGCGATATTTCTTCTGGCGATCACCTATTCTTGCCAATAAATTTTATATTTGTTCCCCGAGATTCAAAGTTGGAGCGTATATATACTTCTTGAGTTTGCTTATGTTTGCTTATTTAGCATTTTAAGACAACAATTTCGAATTTTGATAGAAATGTCTGCTGTAAGTATTATAAGTTCCAATTGATTGGAACTTGACCAAAACCATATTACTCAGAAATAATTAAATAGATGACATATTAATGTAGTAAGTGGTGGTGTTCACTTGACTTTTGGTATAGTAAATAGCAATGAGCAAGTGATTTCATTTGTTATCTTTTCAGGAAGATTGAGTAGATTATTACCACCTATCTATAATAATTTTTGAAGATCAAATTTTTTGTCTTCGCCATACTGTTCTTTTTTATTTATGAACTGAATGCGATACTAATCAACCTACTCAAAAATCACATTTAGAAACCGCCAAATCAAATATCCTAAATCCTCTTTAGAAAATTGGGAACAATTCCCGTGGCATTTTACGTATTACTATTGTAATTATGAACAGTTTGATTAACGAATCACATACTGAAAAAAATATTGTACAATACATACAATGTAGAAACATACAGGAAAAAGTATGCTTCTACTTCTCTCTCTCCTTCAGCAATGACGATTAGTCATATACATTAGTCTTTACGACAATAACGCACTTTACTCATACAATGTAATATGTATTTAAATATTCGCCCCTTGAGGCTACAAATTGTTGTAATTATGAATAAAATCCAAAAACTTTATGTAAACTGGTCCGTACAGGTACAGGTTAGTCTCTAGATAAGCGAGAAGTGAGTAATGTATTCTTGTAATTTTAATCATTCGTAGTGTTACCTTTGAACAGTAAGGATCGTATAGATTTTTACTGGAAGAGCGGTTAATTAACGTTTAAACTGTACACTTTCAACGGTAAAATGTAATAGTCTATTCCTACGGGTAATAAGAAAAATTAACTGTGAAATATTCGAAGATTAACCGAATTTTTAAAAAACAGTGTAAGTATCAAGTGTAAATTTCGATTCATAAAAATCAAAATCGTAAAGTGTTATGTACGAAATCGGTCAAAAGTTTGAATGTGTTTTTACTGTGAAGATGTTGCATCTCGTAATTAATGGCGTAACTCGCAGGTATGTAGATACTCTTTTTTTAATATGTGTACATCGTTAATGGATACCTTCTGCACGGTATTGCCTTTAGTTGTAACCCGCTCTCTGAATCAAATTTCCTTATAGTTCCACAGTTTTCTGTTGAATTTTAGGTACACTGACACCACTTTACCCCATCGTTTTATTCCTGAACAAGGAAGTGTTTCGTAGTTCATTTATACATATTGGTATTCCATATTTCAATTATATTGGTTACACTTAATGGCTTGATTTAATTTTGTGCATTGTTAGTTGAAATACGGGTATAATAATTATGTAACTCTTATAGATTTGTCGGCGCGCGTGTGTGCGCCGATCTTTATTTAGGAAATGGAACGTGCAGTGGCTTAACGGTTTTTACTTAACAAGTTTAAACGAAAGAAAAATAACATAAAAAGAATAACAATAACAAATTAACATGAACGCAAAGTTAAAGAACGAATGTACGTCACGCACTGTCTTCGTGGGTCGAGCGGATGCAGGGGTCGGCTATGAGGTTCGCTATAGCAGGGCCCAGCGTCGAGGTCGATCGGCACCAGCTTCCATGATGGCCTCTTTGTAGGCGTTGGCGGCAGCGGCGTAACGATAGGTGGCTCCGGTGAATAACACGGTGATCTTGACCGCAGCCGCTTGACTGGCGTACGCGGTAGCGGTGTAATGCTTATCCTAACCAGGCTATTAACAACACCGGCGTCGGATGGTTCCCCCATATGACCAGGCTATTAACAACTCCGGCCAAGGGGGTAGGAGACTCTTTCCAGGCTATTAACAACTCCGGAATGAGAGTGACTTCCTGATCGTCGCGCGCACGCTTTTATACCCTGTCGATGTCGGGGGCGCTTCGGCGGTGCTCGGTAGCGATTGTTACCCGAGCGCGCATTCGTTTCTATCACGTGGGGGTTTGACGTCACGTATGGGCGCGTCTACCGAGATCGGGGTTCGGCGCGTCATCGTGCGGGCTCGTTTTTGCCGCATTGCTCCCACCGATTAATTAGAGCATATTTTTGAGTTTAAAATTCAAAATTGCGATAAGTAAGTAAATTTTTTCTAAATTATATCACTGCTGAGCATTCATTGAATACCCAGCAAACACATTTATATATAAAATACATACAAAATATGTAAGAGCTTGTTAGAGTTACTGAGTTACATAAAACTGGAAGACAAATAAGAGATAATAAATGTCAGGATGTCAGCAATTTGGTATATAATACATATATGTCTATTAGATGTAAATTCTTATATATCTATATTGCACATGAATTTATATACGTTTTATGTATATATATTTACATAAAAAATATTAGTTGTAAAAGCGTTGCGATGACCAAATGGCAGCTACTCGAGCGTAATGTAATTATTATCAATGTAAAAAATTATTTAAGCAGTTCCATACAAAAAAATGGAAAAACTACATTTTTACGTGCAACTGTACTTTTAATTATATTTAACTTAATTCTTGCACGAACCCGTTTTTACCTGCATTGAAAGCCGACAGTTTATTATAATATAGATACTTGCTTGAAAAGTTTCCCTTAACCGGATTCGAACCTTTGGGGATGGGCGTTGCAAATTCCAAAATCCGACATGTGTTTTCTTTGTATCCGACATTGTACCGCTGCGCTAATCTGAAACATTCCTTCTTTTTATTTCGTACTCGTAACTTTGCTCTCTTTCGCGTTATTAGTTAAATTTCGTTTGATTATATCGTTAAGTGAAGTCTTATTATACCTACCTTTATGTTAAAAGAAGGCATACATAAAAAATAAGTAATACTACTTACATATTAGGTTTTACATATAACGTACATAAATTTAAACATGTAAATATGACAGCACATGAATTTCACGAGTAATATGTAATTATCTGTATGTATAATTGTATTTATTATATAAATTTCTGTATATAGAATATCCGTAAGTTTCTATACCATTATGTTAAATATACGTAATGTGTGACATACGGTTAACCTATATAAATAACCGATATATAAAAAACCATATGTAGGGGTATTTACTTCAATTTTACATATTTTGTATGTATATTTTATATGTGTGTTTGGTGGGTAAGCATGTTCGTTACAATGTTTGTTCTTATTGACATTCCAATCTAAACGGTTACATTCACAAAATTTGTTGTTTATAAATTAAAACATTTAAGAAAGTTCTCACTGGAGATCTCCTATAAATTATTGGCCATTGTCTTAACTTTGTTGAATGAAAAAATGCTTACCAACCAAGCCTTAAAAACTATCACTAAACACTTTCACTTAAAATACAGTATGTTCTTTAGAGTCGTCTGTTGCCGGACCAAGATGTTAAGATTTCTTCTTTGACTGTTCCAAAATTTCTACGTTAGATGTAGAGATTGTACCCCAGAGATTCAATTTTTGACCTAGTAGTGAATGCATTTTGATGAAAGTGAATCTCAAGTTGTTTCCGTTTTGTAAAAATGTGATTATGCCATGTGATCCATCTGTTGAGATATAACCCTAAGTACACTTTGGTTGGCCTTCATTCTTAATTTTTTGAGTCAGTCTTTGATAGCCGTTATGTGGGTTTGTGCGAGACGGTGATAAGGTCAAAGCTGGAGAGGACGGCAGTGTCATCGACAATCTGTGTGGTTGTGAATAGGTTGGAAGTGTGCGTAAAGTAGGTACAGCAGCGGCCTTAAGGGAATTGATTTAAATTTCGAACAGTTCTAATCCACTAATATTAATTCAGTTAGGAATAGTTTGTACTATTTACTGATACACTTAGCGAGATTCAGGTAGATAGCAATTGCAGATGTGGAGGCTGTTCGCTCAGTTATACCGGTAACCTGCACTACTAATGACATTAATGAGGATATTCCAAGTGTATTTGTTGCATTTGATCTTTCTGTAGATACTTTGATGATAATAACATATATATTTTTGACACAGCAGTCATTCGTATGTTTGGTGGACACTCTTGGTACAGGGATTTCCCAAATGTTATTCAAAACAGCTTTTTTCAAAAAAAGCTTGGAAATCCGCTGCTCCTAGATGTCGGGCCATAATACATATAAATAAAATTAAAAAAATTTGAAAGCAGTAGGTACACTACAGTCAAAGTAACAAAGTGAATTCCTCAAAAACGATATTTGGACATACATATCTTTTGATTTTTCTTTTAATATAACCTCGCAAAAGATGTCGCATCATCTCAAATCAGATCTTACTTCTACTCAGTATGATTCAAATCACACAAACGCTCATCATACTGAGGGCACGTGGGGACCTCTAAGCTCTTCTCAATTATTCATTTAGTGGCAATGTCGCAATTCACAATGGGCCACAGGTTTGAAGTACCTAATTGAAAAAATATTGCGACACACCACACCATTTAATGATCATTTCTCGCTGTATTAATTTTATCGTAGTAATAAATTGCGTCTCAATTTTAACGATAAGGAATTAATAGATAACGTTGATAGAGTGGATCATTAATGCGTCATTAAAGTATGAAATGTGTACATTTACGTCCTTACTCGCTCCATTACACTATACAGGGTGTCCCACTGCTCCGTAATCGGTGGATAACTCAATATGGGTTGAAGATACAGAAAAAAGTTTCAAATAAAAGTTGCTTTGATTTGAATTGCGCGTCTTTTAAAAATATTCTTATATCCACAGTATGTTGCATTTTCACGTGGCAGAAAAATGTCACTTTTTTTTAAATGGCACACCTTGTATTTTTTTCTCTTAATGTATCGACCAACCATATTTATATCTCGCCTGAAATTTTTTTTAATATCGGATGTGCGGTTGCCAAGTTGTTAATTATTTTGTCAAAATTTGGTACAATTCAAGGTCGGACCATAATATTCATAACTAAGTTATTCTTCAAAAAAGGAAAAATTTATTTCGCGAATAATATTACCCTAATGTCGTGTTACTCTACAAAAAAAAACTAAGTGATTAATTTTATACCGAGTGTTTAAAATGAGAATTCAAACTTTGTGAACTTTAAATAGAATTTATACGAATATTTTAAATGGAACACCCTGTATTTTTATTTACCATCAGATTCTCGACAAAAAACCTATTCAACGGTGTATTATTTCCTGGTATTATTTTTTGTACTTTTGTTAATACATATTTACGATTTTTAAAATTTCACGTAAAAAAATTTGTTAAAATTAATTTTTATTTAATTATTATTACATAATACCGTTTAAATAGTTGGTATCAACGCAAAAGAACAAAACTCAAGTCCTGTGACTATCTTAAGTTCTAAATAATTAAAGCAAAACAACAGTTAGAGGTGCGCGCGAGAATTGGATTTACTGTACCCTAATAAAATAGAGGAGGCCCTGTTCCTTGGCCGCCAAGGTCACCGGACCTTACCTTTATGGATTACTATCTATGGGAACTGTTACATCTCAAACAGCTGCCACAACACGAGATGACATGAAAATTTGAATGCGAGAGGCGTTTCAACCGATTACTCCTATGACTTTAAACAATGTGAGATTATTTAGGGTTGGGCTTCAAAAGTGCATTGATCAAAGTGGAAGACATTTTGAACATTTACTTTAATGAGAGATATTGTATTTATTTTCTCTTTTAATTTTCGAGAAACACCGTTTATTAAAATTCGAGAAATACCGTTTACTAAAAATTTTGTTTTAATTATTTAGAAATTAAGACAGTCACAGGACTTGAGTTTTGTTCTTTTGCGTTGATACCAACTATTTAAACGGTATTATGTAATAATAATTAAATAAAAATTAATTTTAACAAATTTTTTTACGTGAAATTTTAAAAATCGTGAATATTAACAAAAGTACAAAAAATAATACCAGGAAATAATACACCGTTGAATAGGGTTTTTTGTCGAGAATTTGATGGTAAATAAAAATACAGGGTGTTCCATTTAAAATATTCGTATAAATTCTATTTAAAGTTCACAAAGTTTGAATTCTCATTTTAAACACTCGGTATAAAATTAATCACTTAGTTTTTTTTTGTAGAGTAACACGACATTAGGGTAATATTATTCGCGAAATAAATTTTTCCTTTTTTGAAGAATAACTTAGTTATGAATATTATGGTCCGACCTTGAATTGTACCAAATTTTGACAAAATAATTAACAACTTGGCAACCGCACATCCGATATTAAAAAAAATGTCAGGCGAGAGGAGAGATTTTCGACATTGTCAACAATTTAAACAGCTCTTACTCATCTGGTCCAGATAATTTTCCAGCTTCGATTTTAAAATGTAGCTGCTACGCTCTGATGAAACCTATGCTGCATATTTTTAATCACTGCCTTGTCGAAGGTGTGTTCCCGAGCATGTTGAAAACTGCTAAGGTAATCTGTTTATACAAAAAGAACGACCCTCAGCTACTCGAGAACTATAGGCCAATTGCCTTATTATCAAATTTTTCGAAAATTCTGGAGAAGCTTCTATATAAGCGTATATTACATTTTTTGGAACGTAACAACCTATTATCTAGTTGTCAACATGGTTACAGGAAACAACGGTCTACGACCACAGCTTTAGTTAGTATGCTAAACATGATTTACAAACACCTTGATGATGGAGATAAAGTCATGTCTGTTTTTATTGACCTTTCCAAAGCTTTTGATTGCGTAAATAGTGACATACTTATTCAAAAGTTAAAGTTGTATGGTATACGGGGTAAATGTAATCAAATCTTGCAAAGCTACTTAACTGGAAGAAACCAATATGTCAGCTACCACAATATCAATTCCTCCAAAATGTTAGTACAAAACGGCGTTCCTCAAGGCAACGTTCTTGGTCCATTATTGTTTCTACTTTACATCAATGATGTTGGGGATTGTTTGAATACCTATTACTGTGCTTTCGCTGATGATATTACCCTAATAGCTTCGGATAAAAACGTGGATGAAGTGGCAAAACGATTATCCAATAACCTTCAACAGTTACTACAATACGTCAACAATCATAAACTAACACTGAATTGCAATAAAACGTATTCACTTCAATACCATCTACATAAACATAATTACACGTCTAGTTCTTTAATTAGACTCACAAACAAATGTGTTCAACAAGTTACTACTCATAAACTGCTTGGTCTACATATAGATTTATCTCTTTCTTGGGAAGAACACGTGAAATCAGTTTGCAAAAAAGTGTCAAAAAATTGTTTTGCACTGCTACGACTTCGTATGATCACATCTAAAGAAGCTACTAGAATTTTTTATTACTCAAATTTTGAAGCTGTACTAAGATATGGTATCATCTTATGGGGTAATTATTCTGCTGCACAACGAGTGTTTCTAATTCAGAAAAGAGCTGTTAGGTGTATGTTTGGATTGAAGTTCAGAGAATCTTGTAAAACTACTTTCAAGAAGGAGAAAATTCTTACTCTTCCATGTTTATTTATTTTTGAATTATTAAAATTTGTTAAAATTAATCTAAAAGATTTCACTTTATTAAATAACACGCACACGTATTATACCAGATATGGTTTAGATTTGCAGTTTGAAAGGCATTGTCTTGTGGCCTATAAGTCTAATCCATATTACATCGGTGCTACAGTTTACAACAAACTGCCGTTACACATAAAATCTTACTCGATACGTCAATTTATAACCTGTGTAAAAGATATATTGTTGTTTAATGCCTTTTATAGTGTAGAGGAATACTTAAACAGTACTTTTTGATTTGGTTTGTTTTTATTTTTTATTTTTTTTTTTATTTTTTTACTTTACTTTTTTTTCTTTTTTGTTCATCATTTTGTTTGTTTTGACATATCCTATATCATGTATGATCCACAGGACTAATAAAAATTATTATTATTATTATTATTATAAATATGGTTGGTCGATACATTAAGAGAAAAAAATACAGGGTGTGCCATTTAAAAAAAAGTGACATTTTCCTGCCACGTGAAAATGCAACATACTGTAGATATAAGAATATTTTTAAAAGATGCGCAATTCACATCAATGCAACTTTTATTTGAAACTTTTTTCTGTATCTTCAACCCACATTGAGTTATCGACCGATTACGGAGCAGTGGGACACCCGTAGAGATGATTAGGCAATCTTAGTTTCCATAGCAAAACATAGGTGTAGTCACTGCAGTATACAGGGTGTAGAATTGATCGATGTACCATAGGGATTTCAATGTAAAAATCTTAATATTCGATTGCTTGCTTCCCTAATTATTATTTTAGACAAAAAGTCTATTTAACTTTTTGGTAGAGACAAAAATTCTGAATCGACCGATTTACTTGTTTTTACTTTGAATTTTTCAGAAAGTAAATATTTAGGCAAATAAAAATTTCCACTTTCTCAAAAATCGGGGGTGCCTTGAAATTGTTGACAGGTATTAATTTAATAAAAAAATAAACTTTTACACATTGCAACTAAAATCGTTTAATTAATAATACTAAATAAATTAAATAACTTCATTTAACAAGTCTGAATCTTGCTGCAACGACGCTCAAATTAGATAAAATGCACTGTACAATGATGCTCAATGGCAGACAAACAACGATTATTATTTTTTTTTATTGGTGTCCTATTTAAACCACGCCCCAGCCTGTTTAAATCGCGCTTTCAAAAACGCGCGTGTTTTAAAGTTGCCATGGCATCATAACCAATTTGAAAAACGTGAATTCTTATTGGTTATTGATCTGAAAGGAGTACTTTGTTACGTCAAATAAAATGACAGATTGCAAATTAATTTCCGTTTTTCTCATTTCCATGACAACGAAAGGTATACTGATTTCACATTAGGAATTCAACCATTTCACATTATTAGTTCTTATTTCCATTTTAATACCAGATTTCAAAGTGAACCAATAAAAAAAAATAGCGTAAAGTATAAGTGGATAAACAGGTCTTTAAAACACTTGCTCTATTTCAAGCACTCCGGCTGCGCCGTCGTGCTTGAAAATTCGCGCGTGTTTTAAAGACCTGTTTATCCACTTATACTTTAATATACTATTTTTTATTGGTGTCCTATTTTAGCCTTTTAAACCATACCCCAGCGTGCTTAAAACGCACTTTAAAAAACGCGCTTGTTTTAAAGTTGCCATAGCATCATAACCAATTTGAAAAACGTGAATTCTTATTGGTTATTGATCTGACAGGAGTACTTTGTTACGTCAAATAAAATGACAGATTGCAAATTAATTTCCGTTTTTCTCATTTCCATGACAACGAAAGGTATACTGATTTCACATTACGAATTCAACCATTTCACATTATTAGTTCTTATTTCCATTTTAATAACAGATTTCAAAGTGAACCAATAAAAAAAATAGCGTACAGTATAAGTGGATAAACAGGTCTTTAAAACACTTGCTCTATTTCAAGCACTCCGGCTCGCGCGTGTTTTAAAGACTTGTTTATCCACTTATACTTTAATATACTGTTTACGTCAACCATTCCATGCCACCACTATTTTTTGCCGAAGTATCACTTTTAATTTTCAATTTTTCTCCATACTATATTAAGTAAAATAAAAACAAACAACATGAACGGATGTAGATTTTTTTTATGTACAAAAAAGTTAAATATCCTTTTTGTCTAAAATAATTAGTGATCGAATAAGATTTTTATATTGAAATCCCTATGGTACATCGGCTAATTCTATACCCTGTATGTGTATACCCACAAAACAGCCTTTCTATAGCGACGCGACATTGCCATAACGCCTTATTTGCATTTTAGCTATCTTTATCTTCATTTTCATCTTAGCCGAATTTATCGACAAGGAGTGTTTCTTACACTATCCTTCAATTGATCTGAGAGCAGATTGGTGAGGAGGCTGTTTGCCAAGGAAGCCGTAACAGCGCCCACTACGGTTCATCTCATGTGTCACCAACGCTGATGTGCACTCCTCTTGATTTCAGCAGCTGTAAAACCACATTGTTTTACTAATTACAAAATCTACCTCATCTTTTAATATTTATTTTTGTAAACTTTTAGGCACTATTACTCTTTCATCATAATATACTATCTTATCAATGACACTAATATTTTCTTTCTTTTCAATGGAAAAATTTAGTTTTGAACATCGCATACTTCACCTTTTTTGGGTAATTTTGCAAAAAAACCAACAAAAACTGTGAACGTTCCGAAATAAAACACAAAAATAGATAAAAGGTACTTTGGTTTATTAAATTTTCAGAATATCCCAGCAAACACACATATAAAATATACATACAACATTATATAAATTGAAGTAAATACCCCTACATATGCTTTCTTATATATCAAGTATGTAAGTGTTCTTTAATAAAGTTATATAAACCGTATGTCACACAATTACGTATATTTTACATAATAGTATAGAAACTTACGGATATTCTGTATACAGAAATTCATATAATATATACATATAGATAATTACATATCACTCATGAAATTCATGTGCTGTCATTATTTACATGATTATATTTATGTACGTTATATGTAAAATATGTAATATTACTTATTTTTTATGTATGCCTTCTGTAAATATAATTAGAAATTATCATTACATTACATATATTGTATGGTCGAAAATAAAGTCCGTTTCTATTTGCGCCACATAAGTAATCGCACGCGCCTATAACGCCAAAAATTGTAGTTCACGTACCTTTAATATTAGATCCGTATCGACTAAAATGTATGAGGCGCCGTTTGTACCATAACTCTTTTTTACATATATATATTAAATAAAGTCGATATATTAAAAACTAAAAAAAAATAATATATATCAACCAAATATAAAAATATATCAGCAATGATGAGAGTACTGATATATAAAACTTGAACTTCCAACGTTGACCACTGATGGCGCTCTTCGGGAAATTATGTTTGGCAAACGAGTAACGACAAATTCAAATACTTGCAAAAGCGACACGACCTACGTAAGGTTACATTTTCTACATTGTAAAGCTGTTTGATTTGATTTACACTACAATGCAGCGCATTACATATAACTTTCTGCCTTGTATGATTGATTATATTGATCACGGATTTAAATTGGTGTCATACATGCTTAGGAGGGTTGCTAAAGATCATTACATGCATTTCATATTAGGATTATTAAGGTATGACAGTTACTTTCCAATTTATAAGCATATTCGGATAGGTAATACACAAGGTTGTTCATATCGATAACTATATGGCACTTCATAACATCGAACCAATTCCAAAATAAACTCTTCTAATTAAAAGGTAAATAATTAGTGACAGATGTATCAGCATCTATGCTGTTGCAAATTTTGTCTAGCTACAGCGTCACTAGTGGTTGATATTCGAAGCTGAAGTTTTATATATTTCGTCCTCAAATTTTCTATATATCTGTACTCTAACTTCCAGATATATTTTTACATTTGGATGATATATATAAATATTTTTAATTTTTAATATATTGACTCTTTTTAATATATATATCTAAAAAATAGTTATGGTACAAACGGCGCCTCATAAAAATGCGTCTAATTTATATAGAAAATAAATAATATAAAATAAATTAAATCCTGGTCATTTTTAACATAAAGTTAAAGATAGGTATAATTATTGAATAAGACTTCACTCAACGGTATAATCAAACAAAATTTAAACTAATAACGCGAAACAGCGCAAAGTTACGAAGTACGAAATAAAAAGAAGGGATGTTACAGATTAGCGCAGTGGTAGAATGTCGGATTTCAGAATTTGCAACGCCCACCCGCAAACGTTCGACACTTTTCAAGCAAGTATATCATAATAAACTGTGGGCTTTCAGTTCAGGTGAAAACGGGTTCGTGCAAGAATTAAGTTAAATATAATTAAAAGTACAGTTGCACGTAACATGTAGTTTTTCCATTTTTTGTATGGAACTGCTTAAATAATTTTTTACATTGATAATAATTACATTATGCTCGAGTAGCTGCCATTTTGGTCATCGCAACGCTTTTACAACTAATATTTTTTTATGTAAATGTTACATAAAATATATATACATAAAACGTATATAAATTCATGTAGAAGAATTTACATCTAATAGACATATACATTATTTTGAAAATTGCTGACATCCTGACATTAAATATCTCTTATTTTTCTTCCAGTTTTATATAAATTTAAAATGCACTTACATAATTTATATGTATTTTTGTATATAAATGTGTTTGCTGGAATTGCTCATTATTTTTTAAACGGTCATAAAGCTTGCTCCTAAACTCATCTCTAACGTTGTGAGAAACTGGAATTCTCTACGTATTTGTTATTCTTCTCATCAATGTTACGAATCTTGTAAAGAATCGACTTATGATGGAACAAATATAAAGGAGGGATTGTGGTGACCATTCAATTGCTCCTCTTCGACCAATCCATCTGTCAAGAAATCTATTACTTAGTCATTATCGAACTTGATGAAAATAATGTGGTAGAGCTCCATCTCCATTTTTTCGATTTTCCACATTCTATTATTTCTTCGAGTAGGTGTAAGTAAAAGCTTGCCAAATTTTCGCGAGTGAATAATTGTCCAATAATAGATTTTCCAAGAATACCGACCTAAACTAGATACCGTGTGTTACCTTCCCTTCAAAGTCGCAGATTTTCATCGCTCCAGTATCGACAGTTTTGTTTGTTGACACGACCATTCAGAAAGAAAGTACAACAGTATAGAAAATATTGTGCAAAATACTTTGGTTTTCGATGTTTTACAAAATTCCATCCATCTGTCGAAATCGTCGTCAAAAAGCCGTTGAGGAATTTGCATTTTGTACGGGTGGAATTTACGTAGTGCTAGTGCTTTCCTTACTGTTTCGTAGGACATTCCTATCCGACGTTTCACCATATGAAGTAAATGGTTAGTTCTTGAGTGAAAGTGCCCACAACACGTCGATTAATTCCTTTTTTGTTATCAATGGAACCAGTTTCGTTAAACTTTGCAACTAATTCCAAAACATTGCTGCCATTCTTCTTGTGCTTCTTCCACATTTCCCATAGATGACAAAAATTTTGGTATTTTGACGTGTAAATTCCATTTTTGAAAATAATTTAGCAAGCGTGGATGCATTAATTCGAAAACTAAAATTACAATAAAGTAAGTAGCCTCTGGAATGATATACAGAAGTATTTATCCTATTTCAATTTTAGGGGTTGCTTCGCTAGAAGGTCGACGTAAACGAATCAAAAACCATCCTACCTGAAAAATAAGTTTGTTTTTTTCATATTTTTAAATTTTCGAAGTTAATGCGAGTATTTTGGTCTTTATGGATCAGAAGGGTTATTGGAAATTAGACCTTGCCAGGATAATTAAAAGTACTTATTTATTTTTCAATCTTTCGCTAATTAAATGTACATAGGCCTACTGTTAATTAATTTTTTTTTTCTGATGAAGCTAATACTTAATTAGCGAAATATTGGAAAATAAATACTTTCGATTATTTATCGATTATCCTGGCAAGTAAAAATCAACTGAAATGTTCCAAACATTTTTTATTCAGTAATAAAAGCCAAATGCGTTTCATTCATTCAAGAATAACAATAGGAAATTTAGTTTTTATTTCCCAAAATTGTATTAATAGCGGAATCAATCGCATTTCCAATTGCTTGGTGTGTTTCCGGGCTATTAAGGACGTTGTTCAAGAAGTTATTAACTGTCTCACTTACGGATTGACTTAACTCCTCATCATTGTTCAATCCAGTAATTTCCAACTGTAATAAAAATTAGTAAAATTCTAGCACAAACTAGTAAACATTTTTTACATTGCCCTTTTGAACTGAAATGGTCACTTGGGTAGGTACCAAACCGCTTACCAAATCATAGGCGATGGTGATTGAAAATTTAGCATTTTTCAAGATGAAACTAAAGAAAACGGATTAGTCCCAATAAATTATATTGGAAACAAAACTTACCTAGCACTACCTTTTCCGTAAATGATGGGCGTTTCGACATCGAACAATTCAACAGATCCAACGATTTCGGGCAACCACAACTCGAATTTTACCTTGATTTGGGGAACACCGATATCAAAGGAGGCATCGGCGAAAATGTCGGAAAACCCTTCGGCGTGGAAATTTTTGACTTTAACGTACATTCCGAAGAACTCAAAAACAGTTTTGTTCTCAACATGAAAGGGATCGTTATTTTTTAACAACGTTATGAATCTGTCAAAGAGTTTATCGAGATACGTGAGATCAAACTCAAATCTTGAGTTCTGTACGATTCTCAAATGATCTCGCTTCTGTACTTTGAGGGTAGCGGTACTAAATGCTACTAAGCAAGCAAAAACGATGAAGGCTTTCATTGTTTGAGTCAAAAATGCACGTACCGTTCTAAAAGCCAACACCAACAGAAGTTTATTGCGCAATAAGAACGCTTTTACAGTCAAAAGTCGTTTAACTTTTTTCGTTATTTCCAATATCACAAAGGACACTTGAGATAATGAAATTTGCTCAATTTTATCCGCTAACTATCTCGTGTTATCTCTCAATTTCTCAATACGTGTAATAGAGTGAATCCACGTTTTCTATGGTGACGTGTTAGCTGTACGACGCCAAATGAAATTATGAAATTATTTGTTGCTAATCTTTTTAAACGAATAAAGAAGCCGATAGGTCATTTCGGTAACTTCAAAGCTATTCCACTAACAGTACCTACTGGTCAATAACCAGTACCGTTGTGTTTGTCATTTCTTTTTTATTCTATGCCTTTTGCTACCATTTTCTTAGAAGCACGGAAGAAGAAGTCGTAGTTCTTTTTCTTCCCTCTCTGTAGACTCCCTTTTCTTCTCTTTCTATTCGCACCGTGTTCAAATATCACCTTGGCAGATACCATCCTTGCTATGTGTGTTGTCTATCTCAGCCTTAGCATTTTTTAATCAATTATTGTGGCAGTTTTTTTAATTTTTTCCTTATTTTTCCTTTTCCACTCTTTCCTTCTATTCGTCTTACTAGGGAACCCATGGTACATGGTAACTTTTCAGAAAAGTTCGTTCTCAGCTTCTCTTTTAGAGCTCCAATGGAAGAGGTCTAAAACAGTCCAACCAACCCGCTGAGAACTTGTCAATTTGCACCATCCAAAAATTATGTAGCGCTTCCCAGTTGCCGTTACCATGTTCTTGAAAAGTACTGACCATCACGTTTTTTGCGTAAACTCCATACCAAACAGTGATACTCAAACACTATAATCTTGAATTCTCTGGAGACGAAAGATTTTCCTGGTTACGGAACTAAAATTGAACTTGGTTACTCATGCGTCATGGTTTGTGATGGTTTAACGGACTACTTATGTTGCTAAAGTTTAATTTGATTAGGTGGTCAGTGAGACGTCCGTTAGTCTTGAATAGCGTTGAGTTCAAGACTATTACATGGCTATTTGAATTCCCAATGAGAGATAGAAATTCAGCTGGAACATTTCCAAAAAGTTACGTGAATTTGATTGGAAGGTATTTGAACTTTTATCTAGACTTGTGGGTTCTGGATTGCGATAGGAGGTTGGACATAGTCCCACGGGTACATAGGCCTCCTATTCGGTCCCATCGTGTTAACTCCTTACTTAGAGTCGTCCGTCCCCGCAACATCACTCATGCCATCCCACACGTGAGGTGAATTTGAGTATGCTATAATCTCAGCCATGTCCAGCTAGGATACCCCCAACATGGATCGTCTCAATTGGGTACAGAATAAAGTATGTGATGCGTCCTCTGTGTAACATCCTGTTTGGATGCTCAAGGATGTTATTGGTTGTTACTTGCTTTAGCACGTGGGAACATTCGGAAATCTACGTAGAGGTTATTTTAAGGTGACCTAGAGTCTTAGTGTTACTCCTATAAATTCCTTTTGATGATCACCTTACAAAAGTAAAACAATTTTGTTTTACTACAAAGAAGAACATTCATTTTCACAGAGATGATCTTGCTACAAGTCACGTGCTATCTTGGCAAAACGTTGTGTTTTTTAAATTGCTGTCCTACTCTTTTTGTTTTAGAACATCGTTGGACTATGTGCAATGAATTTAAAGGAAGGTGCGTGGAAAAATAAAGTAATTGTTTGTTTGCATGTCTGGAGCAGAGGCACATCGTATATTTATGCTCCAATTACAAAAGGCAAATGTTTTTACAATAACATTTACAGACATCGCTTAAATTATATTAAATCAACTGTCGCCGATGCTCGTGATAAAGCTCCATTAATTATACCTTCGATCTGTTTTGCCAGAGCTGATGCAACCATGGATCCGTACTTATGCACAAACTCTGGAAATACTTCCGATGTGGACGAACTGATAATTTCACTCAACTCCTCATTGTGTAGAAAGCCAGTTATTTTCAACTAAAAAATGGAATTATTAAGGTCACTTGAACTGAAAAGATCCCCTTACATCAAAGGTAGATAAGTCAAAATCGAGCTTCAGATCCGATATACCAAGACGAGAAAAACTTGCTGCGGCTGAACCATTTACTACAATTTTTTCCGAAGATAATCTACAAAAACGGTTTTAAATCAAAAACGAGCCCCCGTTACAATAAATATAAGTACATACGATAGATCTCCCTTTCCATAGATTGGCACGAATAGTGCTTTCATATCTAAATCGTACTGTGTCGAAATTTCTAATTTGTCGAAAACTATTTCCATCTGAACCGCTGGAGGAAAAATGTCAACTTTAAGTTTTGTTGCTCTAAACTTGGATATTCCGGCCACTGTCAGGTCCTTCGCACTAAATTTAAGTCTAAAAAAACCTCATTGTAGTAACTTTAAAGTCATGCATTCAACTTACGTAATTGCATCATTGTGGATATCGTATTTAAATTCAGGTATTATGTAAGGATCTTGTTTGGCTAAATCTGCAGCTACATTTATCAAGGTGTTGTTAATTTGATCCTCGAAAAGTCTCTTGCTCCTTTCTAAAGGATAATTTATGAATGAAAAATGTACTTTCTCTTTTGTTAGTCTTACCAGAGGATATGCTAGCGTTCACTGAGACGAAAGCGAAAATGGCGACAAGGTATGTCAGCAACATGATTCTTGAATGTAACTGGATACTGGCGAATTTCTTTAATTTATAGTAAAAAATCTGAGACATTGATTAATTCTGATATGATTAGATAAATAAATTAAAGGTTTTTTAGACACTTGTAATATTTTAAGTGCTGACTTGTTATTTTAGACCATTGAAATTCTTGCCAATATTGTTCCTAAAACCCTTGATATTACGAATCCCATGTAGGTACTTACGTGATTATTACATTCTATTCGATCTCCTTATTTATACAATGTAAATTATTATTCCTGAATGTCCTTCTTTTAATACTCTTATTTCTCGTATTATCTCATTCACTAGTTTGTTTTCTGTTTTATACCTCTTTCGGTGCCTCTCCCTATTTTATTATCTCAATTAATTCATCTTGTTATATTTGTTCTATATTCTGTATCTCCTCCTCATCTGTTTCTTCTACTTCCTCTTTGTTCCCATCGTTCAATTCCTTAAAATCTTGTCGCTAACTGTTCATTATTTTATCTTCCACAGGAGTCTTTATCATTTATATGATTTTTCCTCCAAGTTGGAGGCCTTCTAGGGAGTTGTCGAAGGGAGAGTGGATGCACAAGTTCTGCTTTGCAATGTCTGCTACAGTTTTGAATTACTTCTACATATACTGTACTTCCTGGATCTGGTCCCTAACCATGAGTCAGATAATGAAATCACAGAAACTGTTTTTTGAAGAGGTTGTGGAATATTTTTTAAGTTGTTTGCAAATTTCAAAAAGTGTTAACCAAACGTATTGGTCTTTTAGGAGAAAAAATCCTTTGGCAGTTATAGTATTATGTTTTCTTTTTAATTAAGCTGCGAACTTAAAAAAGCACCATCTTACATAGATAAAAGCTGTGCTTTGTGAGATAAAGTGTTGAAATAGATTGAAATCGGAGGATGTAGGTGTAGGTATTTGGGTTGCAAAACCAAACGCGTTACAAATACATAAAATTAATCTTAAAGCATTGACGTTAATTATCAATTTCCTTTTGATAATGTTATCATATAGGTACTTAAATGTTTATATTAATACCTACTATGATTGGTATCAGTATCCATTGTGTTACTACCTTACGTTAAATATTTAACACTTTGTACTGCGTTTATGAGACAATGTTTAATTATATAGATAATTATGAAATAAACTAATGAAATTCATTGTAGATAACACGGGGAAAGTCAGTGTATTTAATGTCGAATTTTTTCCATATGGCCACAAAAATGTAACATTTCACTATAATTCGGCAGCAATTGATCGTACAGAAAAAATAAAAAAAGATTTTGTAGGTTTGTTGAAGCTCTACAAGTTTCCTTTCGACGGCTTTTCCCGAAAATTAATATTTAACGATTTATCGTAAAAAAACAGTAAAAAAAAGTAAACTTTTTTGGTCAACAAATAGAATTTGTTCATGTATGAGAAGGTTGTAGAACAAAATCACCGTGTCAGATTTTTCGATCGGTTGAAAAATAAGGTCGAAGGTAGCGTCTGAAGGTGCGCTATCTATTCGCGCCCCTCCGGCATCGGCGCGGCGGCTCGACGCTGCGGCACGCGCTGGGATCTCGGCGCGTTTGTCGCTTATATCTCTGTGCCAATAGATATAACTTTATTTTGTTATAATAAACGAAACAAAAGATTCTTATTTCACTAAATACGTAAACAACCTCATTTAATTAAATACCTAATACATGACTCTCTCCTCCACTCAAACTAAATCTATTTCCGGCTCCTTGGCATCAGCTTACTGCTTATCCCTTCGCTCCATCACCCCCTTCATCCAGCCCGTTCGCACCTAAGATCACCTTTATTCCTCTCCCCTCTTCTCTCAGCTCTTCACATTCCCTCATTAAATGCCACACACTCTCTCGCCCCTTACCGCACATTCTACACAGCCTTCTCTCATCCTCCCACCAGTATCTATTCTCGTTCTCTTCATTTCCATATCTAAACCTGGCCACCATCCTCTTCTCCTTCATCTCCATTTCTCCCATCAGATACTCGGCCTTCCCTTCTTCCATAATTTCCTGATATCGATTACATATTCTCGCTCTCCTTTCCTGAGCTTCCACATCTTTATCCCATTCTTACCAACTCATCCACCATATCTCTTCCCCCTCTCTTCTCCCTTCTACCTCTTCCCTCGCATAACCCACTCTCTCATAGAACCGTCTTCTCTCTTCTTGCCCATACCTTATCCGTTTTTTTGCCACCTCTCTCATGCACTCCTTTACTCTACCAATATCTTCCCGCTTTCTGATCATCTCCTCATATTTCACCGCCCTCTCACCTGCCCTTATCCTTATTTTCTCTAATTTTACTTCTTCCCTACGATATACCCTGGTGTCTCCCTGTCCAACCCTAATGTCCACCTCCTGAATTCTTTCTATTTCTTCCCATTCCTTCCACCCCCATATCTCTGCCCCATACCCCATCACACTCTTCACCAACTTGTCAAACAACCATCTTCTCTTCTCCATATAGTTCCCAAACACTCTTTCCCCCAAACCCCACACTTTCCCCACTATTCCATTACCCTTCTTCGCTATTTCCCTCACATGTGCCCCATATTTCTTGTCATACCGCACTACATACCCTAGGTATTTCCACTCCTGTACACTCTCTAATTCCTCCTCACCCCACCACCACTTTTGCTTTATACCCCTCCCCCGTTTCTTCTAAAAAACCACCATTTTAATCTTTTTCACATTTGCTTTTAAATTCTTCCTCTCTAAATATCTCTTCATTACCCCCAATTAACTCCCTCATCTCTTCCTCTCTGTCTGCCATCACTACCACATCGTCCGCATACGCTAGCACCCACACCTTTATCTTTCCTATCACCACTCCATCCCTTTGATGTCCTCGCAACACTTCCTCCAAATCTCTAATATATAGAGAAAATAGGCTCGGGCTCAACGGAAATCCCTGTCTCAACCCTTTCTCCGTCCAAAATCTTTCTCCTTTATCCTCCCTCACTCTCGTCACGCACTTTGTTTCCTCGTATACCTCTTCCATCGCTCTCACCGAGCCCTCACTTATCTCTGCTTTCTTTAGTACCTCCCACAGCTTCTTCCTATTCACATTGTCGAATGCTGCTTTGATGTCCAGGAACATCCCATACATCCCCCCCCCCCCCTTTCCTTTCCAGCATCCTATTTACCACTTGCTTCATCACATATATATTAGTCACTGTCCGCCTTCCCTCCCTGAAACCCGCCTGCCAGTCCTTCACTAACCCCTTTTCCTCTATTTCCTTCTTAAGTCTGACTCTTAATATACAGGGTGAATGAGACCACCCGTATCAGTCTTTTATTTAAAGAACGGTGAGTCGTAGTGAGGTGGGGTAAAGAAAGTGATTATAAAAGCTATAATAAAGAATCGAATGGTGATATCATTATTTCTCGGACAAATCAGCATTCCTCCAGAAGGCCCCCAACTCCAAAATTTTAAATGGCACCATAAGTCCAAAAAGGTATTTTTTGAAAGATTGTTAAAAAAGAAGAAAGTTTTATAGGAAAAATTATTTTATTACTGCCACCCCTTTTAAGTTATATTCGACTAAAGTTGTTAAATTTGAAATTCATTGTTAACAAGAAACATTGAAAAGTCGACTTTTAAAATCTAGTTACCAATTATGTTACATGTGTTCAAAATATCTTCCATTTACTGCTAAGCACTGTTGAGCTCTTCTAGGTACACTATCAATGGCTTTAATAAGTACTTCTTGAAAGGGAAGAACACATGTAACATTGGTAACTAGATTTTAAAAGTCGACTTTTCAATGTTTCTTGTTAACAATGAATTTCAAATTTAACAACTTTAGTCGAATATAACTTAAAAGGGGTGGCAGTAATAAAATAATTTTTCCTATAAAACTTTCTTCTTTTTTAACAATCTTTCAAAAAACACCTTTTTGGACTTATGATGCCATTTAAAATTTTGGAGTTGGGGTCCTTCTGGAGGAATGCTGACTTGTCCGAGAAATAATGATATCACCATTCGATTCTTTATTATGGCTTTTATAATAACTTTTTTTACCCCACCTCTCTACGACTCACCGTTCTTTAAATAAAAGACTGATACGGGTGGTCTCATTCACCCTGTATATGGCGATTTTGTTTTCTTGGGTTCATTTGTACTGTTTGACTGTTTGGTTTTTGGCTTGCTTGAGTGCTTTTAGTTCTTCCAACTCATTTTCCAGGGTGGCTCAGTTAGTAGCGCAGACTGCTTCTTCTTCTTCTTCTGAACTTTAGAGTATTCTTGGTGGTGCCTTCGGCAGTGATTCTACGATCTTCGACGAGATAAAATTGGTTTGATGTTCTTGACGTTGTTGATAATGGTGAATTTCGTAGGTCTGGTCTAGGCGACGGCATTCGAGCGTAGAAAGAGGATGTTGAGGGAATTTCCATTTACAAGTTTTGGTTTTCAGAAGCTTCTCTTAAGATGCCGTGAAATTTTGTTGCTACTGCTGAACAATTGATATCCTCTGTGCTTTGATTCGTATTTGCTGCATTGTGTTCACCACATCCTTGGTTTCGTTGGGCCTGGCTGATCTTTGACTGTGGCAGATGCTGATTCTTCTTCCGAAAATACATCAAGATTATGTGGAAAAGTTTCAAAGGGATTCTAGCATAGGCTTTCGAGAACAATTCAGCTTTCTAAAAATGAGTGATCGGCCGACCAGGGTTACTAACATTGCCATCAGGTGGCTGAATCTTGTGGTTACTATGGAGGAGGTAAACTTAACATGTTAATACCTACTACGCGAAATTTTTTCGCTGCTGCTAAACTCACATGATTATAATAATGATTGTCTAAAATAAGTAGGTAATAGTTTTTTCTGATGAACGCAGATTTTTTTTGTGGTTAAATCTGTGTTTTAACTTATTTTTTTCAACATATTCAACAATTTTTCAGCATATTCAAAGGTTATACCTAGTGCCTTAAGTGTGAGTCCTTAGAAAGTTCTGCACAAATCTCTACAGTACCTAACTATAGTTAGTTCTTCCTCCATTTTTTTCAGTTTGACAATAAATACATTATAATAATAAATTATTTATGGGCTAAAAACTGATTTAAATCGACCAAATGGGGTTGGTACTACTTGTACTGAGTGGAGTATACTTTTACCGGGGGAGTACATCAGTACTACAGGATAAAGATGTTTATGTGTGACCATAGTAAGTAGTGAGATAGTGGAACCCATTGGTGATTGAGGAAAAAAGGTATATTGGCCGTATAGGTATGTGTTAACGTACGCCGATAGACTACGGTACGCTATTTACAAACCGATAGTGGATTTCCAAGAGGCAGTATCGAAGTGAACGATGGGTAGTCGGGTGTTAGTGTGTTACAGAACATTTTGGAATGAACTATGGATTTTCATGCGAAATTTGGAGAACATAATAAATGACACGAAGTCTTCTGAAGTCTTATGCTGTTCTGTTCGCCTCGATATAGTACACCAAGCCAATGGTGGTTACGTAAATAATACATAATAAATGGTGTGTGTCCATACATTTTTTTAGATTTTTTATACCCACCAGTAGAAAAAGATTATATGCTGACTCAGTACATACACCTGAAAGTTACCTTAACAGGAAGTACCTACCTAATGTTGTGGGTACATTTTATCAAAAACAAAACCTAATCGTTTGATATTAGTAGCCTAATTAAGCGAGCAAGATAATAAAATAATGTTGTCACTCGATCTTCATATAACAGTGATTAAGTGGTGCAAACGTTTACAGTTCCAAAACAACTATGTTGCGAGTAGCAGTGTTAGCTATTTTCGTCCTACCCCAATTCGGTCATGCACTATTGGGCCTAAGAATTTCTGTGAACGGATTTGGCCATTTGGGCAGGACTTTGTGAGTAGTTACGTTAATTCTACTTTGAATAAATATGCCCGAGATATGGAACAAAGCGATCCATATATGAAGGAAAGCTACTCGAAAGTTTATCAAAGTGGCAGTTGCAGTGCTAAATTTTATGGCCAAAATATAATATTAAGGGGATTTTCTGATTTCGTTGCAACATTTTTGGATGCCAAGCTTTCTCCGCCGTCAATGGAGACGAATATACGTTTTAATCAAATAGAACTTTTCATTCCTAATTACTATTTTGATGGAAAGGTAGGATTTGCGGATCTACGCGGGATTGGAAGCATAAGGTACGTATTAATATCACCCTATCGAAAACTTACCTACATTTCCAGGCTAATATTTGACAAATTGAACGTATTTGGCACAACTAATGCAGATATGGGGTTTTCGGGAATTAGAAAAATAAGAAATCTCGAAGTAAAAATGAAACCAACAGCATCTCATGTAAGTATAGGTACAACACCGAACTAATTTATGTGACGACAGTGTATCTTTTCAGTTTCAAATAACAGGATTACTATACAATGAACCATTTAGTAAACTTGTAAGTAAGGCCGTTACCGAAAGTATGCCGGCGTTTATGGAAAAATATCAAACCGTTATTGGAAAAATAGGATCTTCAATGGCAGAGGAAATGCTTAATGGTGCCATTGGGAAAATGTCTTCTGGGGAAAGCACACCATTGATCACACAAATTCTTGAGTTATTAAAGTAGACCATAATAACCATCTGTAAAGTGTACTTTATTGAGTAGGTAATCTTCATAATCGCCGAGACGTATTAATAAATTGAAAGAAGGTGCTTAACATTGCCCTGATTAAATACGCTATTCACTCGCTAATTAGTAATTACATATGTAGACAGTTCTGTTCAATTTTCCAATTTTGATAGCATTGAATTCTGGATTACGACAGGAGGGTGGACACATTCGGCCCCTTTGTACTACCTCCATCTGACAGAGCTGGGCAGTACTGAAGTAAATTGTACTCGAGTACTCAAAGTACTCAGTAATCGGTTCTCGTTAAGTACCTACTTTTATTTCGACGTAGGTATTCAGTACTCAAAAATGTTTGAGGTATTTCACATTTTAGAGTACTCCAGTACTTTTGATTCCTACAGCTGACGAGTAAGCAGTACGAATACCGATCGACACGCACGCGTACAGACTTGCTCAGCTTGTCTTGTATTTGTATGATACAAGATGTATCTTGTATGTTGTGTTTACTATATTTGCCATATTTATTACTAAATTCTTCTTTTTTACCTGGATTTTGGAGACTCTAATTAGCATTATTTGAAATAGGTACTCAAATACTCATACTCATAGTTGTTACTCATTTTTCACGAGTACTTTCTAAAATTTGTAAAAGTACTCATTTGCTTTGTGTACTTCTCATATGAGTACTCGAACTCCAATACTTATGAGTACTTTCCAAAGCTATTCATTGTGAAGTACTCATGAGTACTTTAGTGCAGCACTCGGCCCAGCTCTGCTCCCTGATTGAAGTAGTCCTAACTCGTACTCACGCCATCCCACGCGTGAGATGAAGCCAAGGATGCTGAAAAGGGAAGCGGCTCTAATCGTAGCCATCCCAACATATGGGATCATCATAAAGTATGTGCTACACTGTTTCATTGTTTGTGTAATATTCTCTACGGTGCATGTGGTTGTTCAGTTTACAGTACCCAGAAAGTATGCAGACAAGTAGTCGCAGGTTCGTTCTTGATAGCCCTGTGCAAAAACGTGCCAGGCTGTGAGATGGTCCTTTGAAGGCCTCTCTCGCATATTTCCGCCTAGCCATGTGATGACTTGGGTGTCGCATGAGTTATTAATTTGTTTACAGTTGATACTGTAAGTGAAAGACTCTGCTCTGGACCATAAAAAACCTGTTTTCAGATCAGTCGAATTAACGCATCGACTTTCTTATTACCTATCGTTCTAGCATGGCCTTTAACTCATACCAGCTCAAGGGTGTTGCTCCTTACCATACTTGCTTTAGTACGTGGCGACATTCGGAAACCAATCTAAATTTGCAGTGACCTATTGCCTGCAGGACAGCCCTTCTGTCACTGGAAATTTAAACATTTTGTTCTTTATGCTATGTACCTATAAGAACTTTTCTTGTACAGAAGTATTAAATGAGTAACATTTTAGGGCCAGTTGTATAAAAAAAGTCTAGTTGAGTTCAACCGGCGGTTAATGTAAAATTGAATCGCAAAAACTAAAGTTGTCGTCTGTCTAGGGTTGATCTAACGATTTATTGGTTGGTAAATTGGTGGTAAAACCGTCAGATCAACCCTACCACGGACTTCAATCCTAGTTTGGGCGATTTAATTTTACACCAACCTCCGGTTGAACTCAACTAGATTTTTATACAACCGGCCCTTAGAGAGAAACTTAAGACAATTCAAGACTTTACAGGACCCTGTAGAGGCAAAAAGAGATATGAATTAGTGGCTTGAATCTAATGGGGATCCAAGGAAAATCACGTGAAGTAGTTAGAGACAAATTCTATTGCTAGATATTATACAGAGTGTATCAACTGGTAATTCCGTATGCCATACGTAGTACCTATATATTTTGTCAGAACTAACACATTTTTACAGAAACGTTTTCTCGTTTGAGCTCTGTTTTATTACTTATCGAGCGTCCTTTGTTTCTCAAGAAAATGTCATATTTCCCTTATTTGTTTAATTTTCAGACGCAAGGCTATCAACGTGGCCTGCTCACGTGAACATCTAGTGGAGGCGATCCCAGAATGGCTTCCATGATGGCTGTGAGCGTTGCTCGCCACGCAAGACATGCTCATCTTTGCACATAATTGTTGTGGAATTCTATGCCACTAGACAATTGCTCCATAACAGAACACAGCAGTGTACAGGCACAGGACAGCCTTTGGTGACGGGGTCCAAAACCTTCCAACTGAGCGGTAGCATTTGCTTTTCCCGCTTTGAACTGGATATCCTTACTCCAATTTAGTTTTTTGTAAAGTGTAATGCCAAGATACATCACTGAATCTGAAAATTGGCATGTTTTTGGAAGAGCACAAGAGCTCGAAGGCCTTATATATCCTTGTCTTCCCTGTGAAGAGAACCATTTCCGTTTTTGTCGGGTTAATGAACAAGAGGAGTGTTCCTTACACCATTCATCGGTTACTGTGGGAGCTGATTGCACATAATCTCAAATTTGTCGGTTATTAGTATGGATATATAATCCGCATACCCCAGACTATAATGGCCACTATCGTTAAGGCGACAAAGGAGTTGTTTATAGTTATGATCCACACAAGTGATGATAGCGGCACTCCACCTTGAGGCCATCCTCTTACTATTGTGCATCTAATGTGGTTGCCCAAAATTTTAAAGCCTTCAATTCCAATGGTAAAGGTCAAGTGTTGCTGATTTTGTCCATCAATGGCTTATGATTCTGTAAGACTTGCAACAAGCAGCGACATGCAGTGGTTTATTTGCATTTAGTAAACATCTATAGGTATTAGGTACCATATATATTGCAATGATGTCTGATATCTTTCTAAATTTACGGGGGGAATTCTCACGCACTTGTTCATAGGACATTCCACGCAAGCGGGAACAACAACGGCCGTTCGCTCTTTTAGGTAAGCATTCTGTCCGAACACCTGCAAAAAAAGATTTATCAATTTATTTAACAGAAATGTATAGAGACTTTATGTTCACCCAGTATATATCAAGCATCTAACTACTTTTTACACGCGTTGCCTGTCGCCACCTATATTAAACTTTTTTGGAACTGTACATTTTAATAAGAGCTTAAACTAATGTTTTAACGAGAAAATAAGGTATAAAAAAGTCAATCAAAACGAAGCCAACGATTACAATGGTTATTCCTAGATGTCGCCTACAGTGATTAAAAATGCCAGACGTATAAATGAACGCACCCCAAACTACACTTCCACGTTCCACCACGCTCGGCGCCACATACACAAATTTTGTTATTGTTTTGTTGGTATGTATAGGTTAGGTTATATTATTTAAAACATTTTTTTTAAGTTCGCAATTTGTTAATGTACCTTTTAAAAAACTTTAAAAGACACATACATATAAGTAAAATGGCAAAAAGTAAATTTGAGTACGTTAGAAATTTTGAGAGTGAAGACCGTTTACTACCGAACTGTTGGATAGTTATCCGAATAGATGGAAAGAATTTTCACAAGTATTCTTCGAAACACAACTTCAAGAAACCCAACGATTTAAGGGCGTTACATTTAATGAATAGATCGGCTCTCTGCGTCATGAAGGAGTATAAAGACATCGTATTATCGTACGGCGAGAGTGACGAATACTCATTTGTGTTTCGCAAGGAAACTGAGCTACACAATCGTCGAGGTTCTAAATTATTAACACAAGTTACCAGCTTGTTTTCGTCGTCGTACGTATTTCATTGGCGTAATTACTTTAACGATCAAAGTATGTTGTATCCACCGTTTTTCGACGGACGTGTAGTTTTATATCCCACCGATGAGAATTTAAAGGATTACTTGTGTTGGCGACAAGTGGACACTCATATAAATAATCTCTACAATACCGTCTTTTGGAATTTGGTACAGAAAGGAAATTTAACGAACAGAGAGGTAGGTGGTAAATGTCTAATGTCTGTAATTTAAATGTTGGAGTTGCAGGCTCAAGAACGACTAATTGGAACGTTTTCGTCTGATAAAAATGAGATATTATTTAGCGAATTTGGAATTAATTATAATAACGAACCTATAATATTTAGGAAGGGAACTATTTTATTACGTAAAAAAATTAATAATCCCTTTAAAAAGAAATTGGAACAGGTCATTTTACCAATTTACGAAGACATGATGCACGACGAATTTTGGTTGAAACATCCCGAAATTTTATCGAATAAACCGAACGAAAACTATACGTTTACGGAAGAAGAGCATAGCTCCGAACTTGTAGGGATACAATTTAGGAAGTTGAATAAAAACGTTTCATCAACAACAGAATAATTCAATTTTAATAAAATCATAGATAGTGTTGACAAATATCGTACATTCCCATTCATTATTGTCAAATCAACAATTTATATAATATTTACAATACGTAGGGAATAACATGTGTTTTTAACGAATTTCGATTTTTGATAATGTAGGCAAATGATATCTACAGTAAGTATATACACAGATTACACCCCTTACATAATCTGTGATGATATAGGTAATACAGTGATTGTTTGACGAAAAAGGATTATCGCTTCATTTTCTATATATATTTATTTCTTTCTAACTTGTCATATTTGTAACATTAACTATTTAAACTAACTTGTAAAAGAATAACCTTAGGTTAATTAACCTAAGAAAATAACTTTAACAGGAAATTTCTATCGACATATAGAAATGGACTGCGTGTAATTATGCTAAGCCGAGATACTGCAGGTGAGACAGAGGGTAAACGTGGAGGCCTAGTTATAGCTTTATCTGTCGCGTATCTATTGGTTGCTGCATTTTCATGGGAATCCAGCGACCAATAGATACGCAACAGATAAAGGTAGGGGAATGCAGCGACCAATAGATACGCAACAGATAAAGCTAGAACTAGGCCTCCACGTTTACTCTCTCTCTCACCTGCAGTATCCTGGCTTAGCATAACCACGCGCAGTCCATTTCGATATGTCGATGGAAATCTCCAAATCATGACAACTCAATGATGTAACTTAATTTTTATGGCAACTGCCATCATGATTCTCCAACGAAAATGTCACATCTACCCCTTAAAGATACAACCTTGAACGCGGTCTAATATTTCTCTGACCCCTTCTAAGTAGGACATGAGACGGCTGGGTTTCTACGGTTTCTGTTCCATCACTATGTGGAACTTGATCCCAGCAGAATTTTTGCTCGTGGGCTGTTTTCAAATTTTTGATAGGCAGAACAAACAGTAATTGACAACAAAAATTGACTTCAGGTGCAGAATAACACTTTCTGACGTTAGTATTTCCAACTTAGCTACTTCTATACAGGGATTCAATGTAAAAATATCAATATCCCTAATTATTTTAGACAAAAAGGCTATTTAACTTTGTTGTAGAAAAAAAAATGTACCTGCACCTGTACATATTATTTGTTTTTAAAAGTAATACTTTGGCAAAAAATAGTGGTGCCATGGAATGGTTGACATAAAAACAAACGATGATTGTTTGTCTGTCAATGAGCATCATTGTAGTGCATTTTATCTAATTTGAGTGTCGTTGCAGACATTCAGACATATTTATTTAGTACTATTAATTAAACGATTTTATAATAGTTGTATTGTGTAAAAGTTTATTTTTTTTATTAAATTAATACCTGTCAACAATTTCATTTTAAGGCACCCCTGTTTTTTGAGAAAGTGGAAATTTGTATTTGCTTTCTGAAAAATTCAAAGTAAAAATAAGTGGATTCAGAATTTTTGTCTCTATTAAAAAGTTAAATAATTATTAAAATAATTAGGGAAGCAAATAATCGAATTTTAATATTTTTACATTGAAATCCCTATGGTGCATCGTCCAATTCTGCACCCTGTATATTGTGAATATTACAACCCAATGGCCTTTTATTTTTAAAAGATCGGTTGCTATCACTTGCCAAGGTCTCTGACATTCGGAATGAATGAAGAGTTCTTCCTTTTCAGCTTGGTATTGGACACATATACAGCACAGTTTCTTACATGTAGAAAGTCCAGGCCACCATACGGACTCTTGAGCCAATAAACGACATTTAGTAATACCTTGATGACCATCATAAAGGCATTTAATCACCTTAAGGAACTAGGAACAATAATTCTATTACCATTCATAAGAATATACAATCTTGTGATATTTTGAATCGAGATGGCTAACCTCTACGACAATACTTTAACAATTCACAGCACACAATATGTTCATTGTGTGCTTCAACTATTTCTGTCAGTCTTCTATCTGAAGATGGAAAATAGGTTATTGTAGCCTGGACATACACCGTTATTTCCTCCGAATCCGAATTTACTACAGGAGATCTTGAAAGCATATCTCCAGTAGTGTACGAGACTTCATAAGGATACCTCATTAACCTTAATCTCATCCTCTGTAATCAAGGTGTTAAAGTATCCCATTCTTTTTGGTTCAGAATGGATGCTATTGGTTTATGATCCGTTGAACTACCTTGATAACTATATAGTTCGAAAACTTCGAAAGCTTAGTTTCCAATTTGAGCATATTGTTTCTCGGTTTCTGATAAAGTTTTCGAAACGTACTCAACAGGTTTGAATATGCCATCATCTTACTTCTGTAACAAAGCAGCACCTAATCTATAGGACGAGCTATCAACAGAGAGAATAGTTTCTTTAGATGTATCATACAAGGCCAGAGTTGGCCGACAACTAAGAGCCTTTTTGATCTTTAGAAGAGCTATATCTTGAGCTGAACTCCACATCCATTCAACATTTGAACGCAAAAGTTCATATAAAGGACTAGCCACCTTACTTAAATTAGGTATAAATTTGCTTACAATAATTAACCATTCCTATAAAAGTATTTTTAAGTCGGTTACATTATTTGGTTATGCTAACTCACTTATGGCTTTTATCTTATTAGGATTGGGACAAATACCATCAACAGATACATGTCCTAATATAATCATGGTATTTTTATTAAAAACTCACTTCGCAGGCTCCATCCTGCCCTTAACAGTCTAGTTAATACATACCTACAGCTTCTAGCCTTTTATCATGCTAAGATTTCCTTTTGCGATACACCATTATGCCATGAATATGACAGATTATTACACCTTCTAATCCTGCAAGTAATTGGCTAATTTGTCTTTGAAACAACTCTGGAGCCAATTTTAAACCAAATGGAAGTCTTCGAAAACGATATCTACCAAATGGTGTGATCAACGTACTCTATTCTATTTTTCCATTTATTCTATTTATTTGTTATGTACATATAAAAGATTCGCTTCTAATTATTGTAGATACATTAACATAAAAAAACAAAAACCCTGTTTCTACCACTCCTTTCTTTCTTTCCCCTACCCCCCATAACTGAAAAACTTTCTATTCTTGTCCCCTCCTCTCTACCCTTTCCCTTCTCTCCATCATCTCCTTCATCCACTCCACCCCTTCCCTCCCAAAATCGCCTTTCTCTCTCCTCTTCCCTTAGCTCCTCACATTCCCTCATCATATATGCCATATATTTTCCCTAATTTCTTCCCCACACATTCTACACATCCTTTTTTCTCATCCTCCCACCAGTATTTGTTCATATTCAGCATATTTGTTCAACACCTTGTCGTAATAGGTACTCGAAGGCGTCTTCCCTCATTTAATTTACCTTCTACAATGTCCGACGTAAATCAGGATGAAAATGTCCCGCAACATTGAATGTCGAACGATTTTTTTATAATCCATATCCTATATCAAGAATTTTTTGTTTATTGATTATGTTTGAAGTTCACTGAAAATAGAATACTTAAGTGTAAAAAATGTATGGAATTTAAAATTAATCAATTACTTGCGAAACATACTAATGGCAACATCACTACAAGTTGCCAGTACTTCCTTGATGTTGCTACTACAATTTATGGCATTAGAGTTGATGATGTTCATTCGGATGGAATGAGGCTCGTTAGCAACATGCTGCGAGTTAACCCTGAGCAAGACCAGATGAACATATTACAAATAAAAAATAGAATCAAGGAAATGAAGCACCAAAAACAAACAAAGCAATGTGACAGGCAATGATATCAAAAAATCCAGAAAGTCTGTTAGGTGATATCCCTGAACTACCACCTACATTGTTCCAAACCGAAAATGAACGTACTCAACGTAGTGAGTGACATACATTGAGATGATAACGGAATTTACTGTTACATATAGGTTTGGCAACTATGCATGTATCAATTGTATCATACGACAACTCAACTACAAACCTAGACAATTGTCTAGGACTACAAATATATATGTTTATAAAGCAATCATGTTTAATTATAATCATCATTAATAATAAACATGTAACATGGTGTCAGGTGTTAAACAACAAGTATTTTGATGGATAAGTAATAGTATTTTCTTTAAAAAATAGTAAGAAGCTATAAAAATAAAGAAAAAGAATAAGTGAGGTTAAAACCACGTGTTATATTATTTTGAAAAATGGATCTCAAATTGCCTACACCATTGGTATTCGATCAGCAGTTGAATAAAAATTATGAAAAGTTTAAACAAAGGTTTGAAATGTATTTATTGGCTGCTGGTTTGCAAGATAAGTCGGATGAAAGGAAAGTTGCATTATTTTTAACGTCAGCGGGAGAAGAAGCATTAGATGTATTTAACACATTCAAGTTAAGTGAAACCGAACAAAAAGACTATAAAGCAGTGGTAAAGAAATTTGATGAGTATTGTAAACCTAGAAATAACATTACATATAGTCGCTTTAAATTTTTCACAAGATCACAAAATGATGGTGAGTGTTTTGATAGTTTTGTTAAAGACTTAAAAATTTTAGCAAAAAACTGTGAGTTTGGTTCGCAAGAATTATCACTAATTAAGGACAGAATTGTGTTGGGTATAAAAGATGTAGCGCTGCAAGAAAAGTTATTAAGTAAAACAGATTTAGATCTGAAGTATGCAGAAGATACATGTCGAGCACAAGAAGCAACCAAGATACAAGCAAGAGGTTTACAAGGCCAAGAAGTAGATGCTGTCAGAATGGTCACTAATAAAGTGTCCGTGAAGAAGAAAAATGCAGATTTCGCCATTGCTGGAGCAAGCAGTTCAGGTGAAAAGAAATATGAAGGGAAGAAATCCAATTCAGCTGGTTGTTACAAGTGTGGTAGTAAACATGAAAAAGGAAAGTGCTACGCATATAACAAGTTTTGTAATCATTGCGGACAAATTGGTCATTTTGCAGTGGTGTGCCGGAATAAACGTGGTAAAGTACAGGGTAATGATCATTTTAGGAGAACTAAAGTACATGACATTGAACAAGCTGAAGATGATTTGGTTATAAATGATATTGAAATAGGTACAGTAGATTCATCTGGATATTATGAAAAAGAGAAAGATTGGATTGTAACAGTATATATAGCAGGTGAACCAATCAAATTTAAACTTGATACAGGAGCTCAATGTAATGTTTTGCCTCTAGATTATGTCATTAAATTAAAAAAAGAAAGTGAAATGAAACAGGTAAAACATTATGTGGTCTCCTATGGTGGAAATAATTTAAATGTAAGTGGGGATATTGTATTAAGGTGTTTTATAGGGAACAAAAGCTATAAAATACGATTTATTGTAGTTAAGTTTAAGGGTAAACCGTTGTTGGGGTTAAACAGCTGTATCAAATTACATTTGATAAGGCGAATAGAAATTGAGAATGTTCATACTCAGTTTAAAGATGACAAATCAGCGTTTGTTAATAGTAATTGGGATTTGTTCAGTGGCGTAGGGAGAGTTCCATATGTGTACAAAATACAATTGAAAGAAAATTATATACCTATTGTCAGTAGTTGTAGACGTTTACCTGATTTGGTAAAGGATAAATTGAAAGTTACGTTAGATAATTTAATAAAACGAGATATTGTTGAAAAAGTTGAAGGCCCAACGGAATGGGTTAATAACATTGTATGTATTGAAAAAAGTGATGGATCTTTAAGAATTTGCTTGGATCCGTTGCATTTGAATAAAAGTATATGTTTAGATAGGCATCCGATACCAACTTCGGAGGAAATTAGTTGTAAATTACAGGGTAAATGTATCTTTACAGTAATAGATATGAAAGAAGGTTTTTATCATATTGAATTGGATAGGAAAAGTAGTGAACTTTGCACTTTTATTACACCTTTTGGCAAGTATAAGTTTAAACGATTACCTTTTGGGTTGGCTTGCAGTCCAGAAGTTTTTCAAAGAGTTAATGAAAAAATATTTGGTGATTTAGATGTGCAGATATATTTTGATGATTTAATCGTTGCGGGGTCAAATGAAGTAGAACATGATAAAATTTTGGACCAAGTAGTAGAAAGAGCTAGAAAATTCAATATTAAATTTAATCTACATAAACTACAGTATAAAGTAACTCAAGTTAAGTATTTAGGTCAAGTTTATTCTCAAGAGGGTGTAAAACCTGATGATGCTTATGTTGAGGCTGTATTAGCAATAGAGAAACCGAAAAGTAGAATTGAATTGCTAAGAATCTTAGGTATGGTCAACTATTTAACTAAGTATTTACCAAGGTTATCTAATATAGTTTTACCAATGAGAAAGTTAATAAAAAATAATGTTGAATTTTTGTGGAGTGAAGAACAGGATAAGGCATTTAAAGACTTGAAAAGTTTAATAGCTAATATAACTACGTTGAAATTGTTTAATAGTAAATTACCAATTGTAATACAGTGTGATGCGAGCAAAGGTGGCATAGGTGGTTGTTTGTTACAAAATGGACAGCCTGTGGCATTTTGTTCCAGAAGTTTAACTGATAGTGAGAGTAGATTTGCACAGATAGAAAAAGAGTACTTAGCAGTATGTTTTTGTTTGCATAAATTTCATCAATTTATTTATGGTAGGAACATTGTAGTACACTCAGATCATAAACCTTTGGTTAGAATACAGGAGAAAAACATAAATGAGATTAGTATGCGGTTACAAAGGATACGGATAAAAATGCTAAAATACACGTTTAGAATTGAGTATTTACCAGGAAACAAAATGTATATAGCCGATTTGTTAAGTAGGTCGTTTATTAAAAGTAATCGAGACAATGACGCATGTTGGTCGGAAGTAGTACATTGTGTTGAGCTTGAGTATCCTATAACAAGTAATCGTATGGAGGATATTAGTACACAGACAAATAATGATATAAACTTTAGCACTATAACAGACTATTGTTTACGAGGATGGCCTGATAAAAAGTGTATTGATGTAGAGGAAGTTAAGAAATTTTACAAAGTAAAGGATGACTTAGTAGTTAAAAGTGGCATCATATATTATAATAATCGTATTTGCATACCTTATAGTTTAAGATTGCATATGTTAAAACAATTACACAAAACTCATTTAGGAATTGAGAAAACAAAAAATAGAGCCAGAAAGTTGTTGTATTGGCCAGGAATGAGTGTAGACATAGAACATTTTATAGGTAGATGTAGAGTGTGTGAGACTTATAGTAGTAACTGTGTTAAAGAACCATTGATAAATCAGCCAGTACCACAACTTCCTTTTGAAACTGTAGCCAGTGATATTTTAGAGTTTGGTGGTAAATCATACATGGTGTTGGTAGATTATTATAGTAATTGGATTGAGCTAGTTAAGATAGAAAATAAAAGTATAGAGGAGGTGTTAAAAAATCTTAAGATAATATTTAGTTCTCATGGATTACCGAAAAAAATTATTTCTGATAATGTACCTTACAATTGTAGAAAGTTTAAACAATTTTGTAAAAACTTTAATATAGAATGCGAGTTCTCAAGTCCGAGATATCCACGATGTAATGGCTTAGCCGAGAAAGCTGTGCATATTTGTAAACAAATGCTAAAAAAATGTGTAGATGAGAATGACTTGTTTTACTATCTGTTGGAATATAGGACGACTCCGTTGTGTGGGTTAAATGTATCACCTGCAGAGTTGTTAAATAGTAGAGTGCTGCGTACAAATTTACCAATTTCAAATACCCTACTAGTGCCTAAGGTAGTGGATCTAACAAATAAAAAATTAGAAAAACAACAGATTGTAAAAAGTTATCATGACTTAACAGCTAAAATGAAACCAGATTTTAAGACTGATCAAAATGTATTAATGAAAGTGAGTAAAGGGGATCCTTGGATACCAGGTATAATAAAAGATAAATATAGAACTCCAAGATCCTATGTGGTTGAGAATGAAACAGGATCAATGTATCGGAGGAATTCCTCTTTTCTTAAACCAAGTAGAAATGTAAATAATGTTAATCCTAGAGTAGTAATAGATGATAGGTTTGAGGATAATACATTAAACACATCTGCTAGTAATATTACTTGTGCTACAGATGAACAAATTCAAAATGATAATAGTGTAGTGACAACTAGGCTAGGACGTGTTGTAAGAAAACCGCTTAAGTTGAATGATTATTCTTTGTAAAATTAGTTTAAGTTAAAGTTGTAAAAAGGGGGGATGTTACATATAGGTTTGGCAACTATGCATGTATCAATTGTATCATACGACAACTACAAATATATATGTTTATAAAGCAATCATGTTTAATTATAATCATCATTAATAATAAACATGTAACATTTACCAGAATCCTTTATTAGCATGTTTATGATTTTCACATTTTATTTGTTCTTTCTTGACTGTTAAAATTATTGTACGCAAGAAACTGGCGCAACGCAGCACTTCTTCTAGGCCGCCTCTGTCAATTTTCACAGTCAAAACAATTATAAGCCGAGCGTCTGGCGTGCAAAAAAATTGACTCGGTCCTGTTGATCGAGCCGCCGTGGAGAGCAATAAATTTTCTTGGTCATATAGACCGCGTTAGCTTGGAGGGAAGTTATTTTCTCGGTCATAGTGACCGAGGCGGCAGTCAATGTGTTAAGTATTGTTGTGATAGGTACATGAAACTTTCAAGGAATCGAGTACAGTACAAGACACCATAGAATTATTTACAATAGCGAACACTTCACAGCCCAATATCCCAAACCTCTTTCAAATTTTTTGCGTTGAACAACCTTTCATTTTTTAAATCCTCACAAATCCCATCCACACTTTTTATCTGTAGGCGGTACCCTTGTTAAGGTATATAAACAAGGGCGGTACCTTTATCCATACTTACCCCCTATACTCTTATATTTCATGATCCTCATAGGTAGGTATTCCCTTATAATTTCCTCTATAGATACTTTCAACAAAATACTTATTTAATTTATTTGGCATTTCTCGACATTGATACACTATTTCCCCTTTAAAATCCATAGCCCTGATTTCATTACAACCTTCGACCTTTCATCGTTGAAACTGACACTTCTGACTACGCTATTGCAGCAACCCTCTCACAAGGAAGAAGACCTGTTGCATTTTTTCAAGAACCCTATCTGACTCTGAACGTAAACACTCAGCAGTAGAAAGAGAAGCTTACGCAATTGTAGAAAGTCTTCGAAAATGGCGACATTTCCTAATTGGTCGAAACTTTCGTTTGATAACAGACTAAAGTCAGTATTATTTATGTTTAATCGCCAGCACAACAGTAAAATTAAAAATGATAAAATACATCGATGGTGCCTAAAACTATCGTGTTTCAAATATGATACATATAGGCCAGGCGAAGAGAATGTTGCTTACGATGCCCTATCTCGAGTATGTGGCAGTATAAATACATCTCAAAATACACTATACCAAATGCATGAATCCCTATGTCACCCTGGAATATCTAGAATGTATTACTGGATCAAATCCAAAAATTTGCCTCATACTATATGGACGATATAAGGAATTTAACAACAAATTGCAAAGTTTGTGCTGAAGTTAAACCGAGATTTTTCAAAAGGCAAGTAACACTGATCAAGGCTACAAAGCCATTTGAAAGACTAAATATCAATTTTAAAGGACCTCTTCCATCTAAATTGAATAACAAATATCTCCTTACAATTATTGACGAATATTCCAGATTTCCGTTTGCGTACCCATGCCCAGATACATCATCGACAACTGTTAAAAACAAACTACTTATTGACTTTATTTTCTTTATTTGGATTTCCATCTTATATACACTCTGATAGAGGATCATCATTTATGTCTGAAGAATTAAAAACCTTTCTTCTTGAAAAAGGTATTGCTTCTAGCAGAACAACACCATACAATCCACGAGGCAATGGACAGATTGAGAGACTTGATGGAACCTTGTGGAAAACCATAGAACTTGCGACTAAAACTCTTAAATTGGATATCTCGGATTGGGAACGAGTATTGGACCAAGCACTCCATTCTATTCCATCTTTACTTTGTATTCCCACAAACACTACTCCACATGAAAGAATGTTTTACCATAATCGCCAAACAGCTTACGAATCTCTTTACCATCATGGCTTATGACTGGTACTAATGAAGCGATATGTCCGAGGCTCTAAATACCAACCGCTGGTAGAGGAATTAGAGCTTCTTTGAAGCTAACCCAGAATACTCTTTTGTATGTTTAGCTAATATGGAAAAGAAGATACTGTATCAAATTGACACTTAGCTCCTTGTGGTTCTGGAGAAGTAATAGAAGACTCTAATGGTCAAGACAACCATGACAACACTATACCTACCTACATTTCCCGAAACTACTGTGCAAGCTCCTGAACCAATTATACATACCCTCGAACCATCAGACTGTCCTGAAACTAATATCGAAGAACCATTACCAACAACCACAGAACAGGGGCGTCCAGCTAGAGAACTTAGGAAGCCCGCCTATTTGAGGGACTACGTTTGTTCTTCTACCTAGTGAGAATGTCATAATGCTGACATAGATAATGAATGATCAGATAATAATCAGAGAGCTGTGAACTGTTATGTCATTGGTATTTGTCAGGATTGTCTTGTAGTATTTTGTTGAATAAAACCTATTAAACTAGGTTTTGTCTTGATACATATCAATCTTCAATAGTCTTTTTAAAGTTCTCCACATGTTATTATTATTATTGGTTCTGGGGGTGGTCCCAATAGGTTCCCTTCCCGCACTGCGACCTTTTGGTCTATTGTGCTCCCCGGTGTTGTCTACCCTTCAAGAATACCTGTATCTTTTACAAAGTCCAGGATTTTAGTAGGGCTCCACATGTTACTGGGGTTCCCCATGAGGTTCGTGGATCCAACACACAGTTATCAATATTTTCTATTTTTCTCCCTCTACTTACAATTAAAAAACTCCTTAACTAACTTGTACTCTTTCCAATCATATCGCTTTCCCTCCCTTTAATTTTTGGTATGTTGCCTTTATTCATTAGTTGCATCCCTTTTCTTCCTCTCAATCTTTAATTTATTATTAAACCAAGGACAAGCTTTGTCTAAACAGATCTGCCTGAGTGCCTATCTCTCGGCCCTTTATACTTTACCAATCACCTCATTACATCACTCTATGAACCTATTATACCCCCCCCCCCCCCCCCCGCTCCCATGTTTGGCCCAGTAGTATTAATTTCCCTTTTTAAGAACTTGATGTCTACTTTACCCCTAAGTGTTTTCATTGTTACATTACCGTCACATTATTATGATCCGACATTCTGGGAGTGTCCAATACCTTGCATTCTACTGCCTTGTTACAAAAGACCATATGTAAGTGTTTTGAACTTATGGGTACCTGCTCCTAGTAGCTTTATTAACCCATTGCTTTAGAGTTTAGACCAATCGACATGGTAACTTTCTGTAAGTTTTTTTTGCATATACAGTGAAACCCCTCAAATCCGAACTAATTGGGGCTGTAGCCTGTTCGGATTAGCCGAAAACTATCCATAACATAATAACAAGCCCTCGTTACGCAGTAGCCAAGCCAAACGATGTCATGTTCATGCGACAATGGCGCGCAATTGCCTCCGAAGATAACTGATTTTAAGTGATATTTTGTGTGTTTCTATTGTTACTTCATTGTTTTTGCAAAGCGATTAACCTAAAGAATTTCAATAACCAACTTTTACAGTTTTTCAATCCTGGATGACATAAGATGTAGACACATTTACACTTTTTTGGGTATGCTAACTGTAATTTTTTTTTAAATTTTTTAATTAATTTGTCCAAAAAACTCGTTCGGATTTCCCGGGATTTCGGATTTGCGGGGTTCGGATTTGAGGGGTTTCACTGTAATAATCATTTTCTAAGTTGATGTCAACTAAAAGTTAAATAAAAAGCACTATTTCTAGAACAGAATGTTTAAATTTTTAATTTCAACAAAAAAATAATTACAGCTGACAATTATCGGACATTCCCATTGATCACGGTCAAATGAGCTACCATTTTCATATATATTTACAATACTTAGTAAGGACATTGGTTTTTCAGTGGATAAAATAAGATCTTTTTTTTAATTTGGAGCAGTTGTGATTCCTGTATAAGGTAAATTGAAGATAAAATCGCCATTTTTTGTTTTATCGTAACAAAAAAAACAATGCAGTTACGATTTGACCATCAAATATGATCACTATTTACAAACATATAGTTACATGGTATCCTATATACCAAAGAAGAGATGTGTGTTAATTAAATACGAAATGCAACCTTTTTGTTTTTGTCTGTTTACTCTACCGTCACATAATATGAATACTGTTTGAAAATATGACTAGTATTTCAATTGTGATACACATCTCGTCTTTGATTAGGATTCTAGATTTCTACTTTTAAAAATCACATAAAACTAAAATATTCGGTGGAATGAAATTTAAAATATTGGTATGTAATTATCGATCTTTGCTCTGTGTTTCTGAGCGACACATTCAGATATCCAAACGATATTGCGGCACTCTTGTTCCTTTAATTTTAAGTAGGAGTAAAATACGCCAAAATGAAACTGTTGCAAAAATGCCATAACGTTCAATTTCACCTACAACATAACGTTAACAAGGCAAACAACAACAAAAATAACTTACTTCATGTTCAAAAAACTTATCCTCCAATGTTTTATCGCCCGGATTATTTCCGGCACCTTCAAACAGTTTGGAATACTCCGCGTAATACTCGGCTACCGCCTTCACCTGGTCATAATCCTCCGCACGTGCCAAGGCCGCAAGTCCGTCCGGATTTAATTTACCACATCGTGGATACAATTTAGCGCGATCATCCTTACTTAATTCGGTCCCAAAGGAATTGATGGTGATTATAATCGCCCGTCGATCAGCCTCAAACTATTAAAACAATTATGTAATTCGGTGTGTTATAACAAATATGACTTACTGCTAAAATTTCGCACATGCAATCTGCCGTAGTTCCTCCGATTTCCTTACAGAACTGATAAAAAGCTTCCAAGTAAGCTTTGTACAACGTATTTCGAATAATTTCGATATTCATCTCGTCTAAATCTTGCTCGCTAATACAATCAACGAAAAACGGTGCGAGAGGTGTATCAACTAGAACCGCGTTGTATAACTCGGCAGGAGTGGCAGCAACGTGAATCGCCTCCATTTGCTCGAAACTTCCCAAAGGATGACATTTGGGAATCAACTCGGAAATAGGTCGTTGATGTAAAGTGCCCGTAATTAGCAAAATAATGTTGTCGATCATATAGCTGTACGTGATAAAGTCCAAAAATGTGGATAGGGGCTCGACTGCGTGATTGCGAAGATGTTGAAATTCGATAACTAGCTTCTCGCGTAGCTTGTCATCGATTGTAGATACGGCGAGCGGTGAGGGTTCGTTTGCCAAAAAGGTGCCGTAATCCGTTCCTTGGAGATGTAGTTTTAAATCTGAAAATTAAAATCTTAGCAAGTCGGGGGGGTATTTTGTGTGAAATTTGGTACCTTCTAGTGTTTCGCACTGCACCAAGTTTAAATAATCGGCTTGTTTTAAAATCCCGCACTTGAAACCGCGACATAGACCTTCTAAATAACCACTGTCGATGTTAAATATGCACCCTTTCATTTTTTTACTTGTAATTTATTAACTAATGTTAAAAGAAGTAGTTCAAGTAATTGATTTTGGGTTGCCTCACCCCAAATGTCATATGACAGTCAACTGGTTAGGCACACGATGATAGGGCGCATGCGTAATAAAAATTGTTACAGAAGAACGCAGGGCTGTACTTATTTATTATTATTATTATTATACGATTAATAGTCGTGGCGGTGTGAACGTTTTCTCACTTGGCCTAGTTTCCACCGTAGTCTTCAATCCGATTCTGTTCTCGGTGCGAAGCAAATTTTAATGTCTGTTTCCCTACGAGTAAATATAAACAGGAGAGAAGCTTAGTGGTGGGGGTAGCAGCAATCGCGACGGAAGTGGCCATTATATTACCTCCTTTACGCTGGTCAGTTATGTGTAAAAATATGGTGTCTGCATACCTTTCTACGCGTTATTCTGCGACTGTTTGATGTTAATTGTATGGACAAAATTACGAGGATACATTTGTACGTTAGTGTGTGGGACGGTTTGATGTTAATTTTGGATAAAATTACAAGGTTCCCCCACTCCTTTAACCCCCTTTTGCATATAACTTCCGTCGAGTGCGTTGGTAATGCAATGTATTCTCTCCTGCTTTCCTGCTTATATTTACTCGTAGCTGTTTCTACTGGAAGTCGAGCACCATTGAACTGTACGCTATACATATAAGCAACTGGAAGGGAAACGGGCTATTTCAATAGGTGTTTTCTTTTTGCACGTTGTGGTAGACCCACAAACCACTAAAAAGGTAGACCTAAGTCAGCTTTGTCAATAACACACCATTCGTTTTATAAAAATAATTTGACTCAGTTCTCAATAAACCTATTCGTTTTAAAAGCTTTATTTAAGTTTTATATTAACCTGAGGCAGAAATGTCTACATGACGCAAGGCACTTAATCACGTGATGATTGTAACTTTACCTAACCCTGTGGCGATGCAAAAAGAAAACACCTAATAGGTGTTTTCTTTTTGCATTTTGTGGTAGCTTTAAGTCAGCTCTGTCAATACACACAATTCGTTTTATAAAAATAATTTGACTCAGTGCTCAATAACCCTATTCGTTTTAAAAGCTTTATTTTAAGTTTTATATTAACCTGAGGCAGAAATGTCTACATGAAGCAAGGCACTTTAATCACGTGATGATTGTGCATGTGCCCAACCCTATGGCGATGCAAAAAGAAAACACCTAATGTATTGTAGGGGTTGAAGGCTGACAAAGACAGATGCGGAATGGGTACTTCTGTCGCCTTCCAGCTTGTTGCGGTAGTAGAGCTGACGAGAGAGATAACTGCTGCAATATATTTTTTTTATCTGTCACCTGCATTTTATGCTCCATGTCATCGTTTGTATGACGTTGCGTGTAAAAGAAAAAGATAGAGATACCCATTCGTTTGGCTTCAGTGTTACTTATGCGCGTTTCCTTTTCAGTTGCGTATAGCGTACAGTGGTACAGTTCAATGTCGAGTGTACTCATTGAACTATACGCTTATAGCGCACAGTTCAATGAGTGTACTTAGGTTTTAACTGGTTTTAACCTAAAATCGAGTAGAAATGAGAAACATTGATATTTCAGTAGAGCCAACTTAACTTTAGCTTGTTGACTATTAAGAAAAGAAACCTTTAAACAGTAACATACGCACATACGCACGTACAGTTGGTTAAAGTGTAAAAAAAACTAAAATTGAATAACATATACGATATAAAAAATAAATATATACTTTATTGACAAAATGTAACTTACTAAACTGTTATTCTAAAAAGTAAAGGTTGGCAACTATGTCTATTTCGATCTGTTACAACCACAGTATTAAAGAACTTCGACAATTTATAATAATGTCTCGAAATGTGCGCAATGAAGCTACGCCACTTCAACTTTCACCAACTAAAATAGCCTAACTGTTAGTTACAGTGACTTTATTCAAACAGTGGCGACAAGCGTGGTATCGATTTTTATTGGCCGTGGTATATTTGCCTCTTAATGGCGGCCGGACTAATTACATGGTAGTTTACCTTTGGTCGGCGTGTAACTTTTATTTGTATTTAGCAAATTGCTACGATACCACCGTTGAGTTCATATAAACCCGCCCAAAAATTTTGCCTCCTAATGGCGGATGTGGAGCTAATAGTTGCTTGTCGTCACTGTTTGTAATAGAGTCACTCTACAGTTAGTTGTTTAGACTGTGGTTACAACCGTTTCGACCAATTAAGGCGGCAGTCGCACAGACTTTGGTCGCCGACCAAAGACGGCCGACCAAAATTTCAATACCACGTTGGTAGATAGAGCACGTCTTACAAGAACGACCGTCCACGATCGTCCACAAGCAACCACGACCGTACGGTTTGAAATTTCAACCCGGCTTTAAACTTTTGGTCGACGATTAACGGTCGGTGACTCATAACATTTGAAATTTTTTTACTAACCTGATATAATTATTTTTTTTAAATTATTTTATTATTGTTAAGTATGGATGGGTGGACAGTCGAGGAAGTAGATGAATGAAGTTGTTTAATTTGCTTAATTTGTTTAATTTACTGTGGGTACCATAAATACCGATTTTATTTATGGTGGGTATGTAGAAACCTGCAGAATTATTATCGACTTTAGCGCGACATTTAAAAATCGGTTGGTCTTGCAGGGTCTTCCCTGTGCGACGGTTGTTTAATGTTTGGTCGGTCGACGTTGGACGGTTGCGGATGGCCATGGTCGGTCGTCTCTCTGTGCGACTGCGGCCTAAGGCGGCAGAAAATCAACCAAAAATTTAATAGCACGTTGGGAGGTATAGCACACGTCTTACTAGAACGATCGTACGGTTTGAAATTTCAACCCGGCTTTAAACTTTTGGTCGACGGTTAACGGTCGGTGACTGTAACATTTTAAATTTTTTAATAACCTGATATAATTATTTTTTTAAAATTATTTTATTATTGTTAAGTATATGGATAGGATGAGGGTAGTATTATATATTTTAGCGATTCATTAGTCTTGCACGGTCCAGCTCTATGCGACGGTTGTTTAATGTTTGGTTGGGCGAAGTTGGACGATTGCGGATGACCATGTTTGGTCGTCTCTCTGTGCGACTGCCGCCTAAATTTGGTCATTTGGTGTCAATTCGTTGCTAACCCGCCGCCAAAGCGTGTGGATCGAATTGGGAGTGAAATGAACGCAGTCCAGGCACGTTTCCATCGATTTCAATCTGGTTCTACGCCGTAGTAAATATAAACAGGAGAGAAGCCTATAGTGTTGGGGGATAGCAGCAAACGCGACGGAAGTGGCCATTATATTACCTCCTTTGCGCTGGTCGGTTATGTGTAAATACGCATACCTTTGCACATTATTCTGCGACGGTTTGATCGATGTTAATATTGGATAAAATTACAAACTTCCCCCACTCCTTTGACCTCCTTGTGCATATAACTTCCGTCGCGTGGTTTGATAATGCAATATTTTCTCCTGTTTATATTTACTCGTAGGGATTTATGCATCGATGGTAACCATAGGTGTTTTCTTTTTGCATCGCCACAGGGTTAGGTAAAGTTACAATGATCACGTGATTAAAGTGCCTTGCGTCATGTAGACATTTCTGCCTCAGGTTAATATAAAACTTAAATAAAGCTTTTAAAACGAATAGGGTTATTGAGATCTGAGTCAAATTATTTTTATAAAACAAATGGTGTTATTGACAGAACTGACTTAAGTCTACCACAACCATCGACATATAGAAATGGACTGCGCGTGGTTATGCTAAGCCCGGATACTGCAGGTGAGAGAGAGGGTAAACGTGGAGGCCTAGTTCTAGCTTTATCTGTCGCGTATCTATTGGTCGCTGCATTCCCATTAAAATGCAGCAACCAATAGATACGCGACAGATAAAGCTAGAACTAGGCCTCCACGTTTACCCTCTCTCTCACCTGCAGTATCCGGGCTTAGCATAACCACGCGCAGTCCATTTCTATATGTCGATGACCACAACGTGCAAAAAGAAAACACCTTATGCCAGTGGCGCGCTGACCTTTTCCACAAAATACATATTTCTGGGCCTTTTTGGATTCCAAGCTCAGGCAGCTGCGCTCCATCGTATACTCGTTGACTGAATTCGTTCAGTCAACGGTATACTCTCACGCCATGTAGGTACATCGATGTTCTTTATCATCACTCAGCCCCCATTATAGATATTGAGTTAAACGAATTATTAACGCCAAAGACCTTAATATTTTAGTACATTACTAGTATATTCGGCCGAAAACTTAGTTTTCGAGTGTGCTAGAATAAAGGATGTAACAAAACTGTTGCGTATTATATTATCAAATAATCCAAAATTAATTATTTAATTTTAAATAAATCGTTTACAATTAAAAAAATTACGTGGGTAGTCAAATGTAAATGCACTTGAGCATTGCAAGTCACATATCCTGCCAGTAATTTTAACATTTTGATCTCCTCTGACGTGGGGGAAGTTACTTACCGACTGGCGACTTGGCCAAGTCTTAAGTTACATTACAATCCCAATGAATAGGCTTCGATTGGTGTATTTTTTATCGTGTATATAGCACTGAACTCTATTGAGTTCAGTGGTATATAGTCATAAATGATAATGAGATAAAAGCTCAAATTTCATTTCATTTTGTGCAAAAATTGTTAAAAACAATTTCTATTTGACACAAAAGCTTTCGTTCCTTCTAATCGATTATTGTATAAATCAGAATCAGACACTTACTGGAGAATTTAGGCTTGTTTTTGCATTAGGTAATTGATGCACTTTGTATATACACATAAACAAATGAAAGTAATGGATTTTAATGAGTGGGCTGAACACTAGGTGTCTGCCAGCAGTACGGCAGAATGTATAGTCACAATCCATGCAAGTATTGACAGTTAAGCAACTAGCGTTCCGATCAGTACTTGGATGGGTGACCCGTCCATTCTGTGGCTCGGTGTGTCCAGTAGGGAGTAGTACAAAGAACCCGAATGAGGTCTATGTACGCGTGGACTTAGGTTCAATCCTACATCATAATTTACATTTTTACACTAGGTGGCTATAAATCTTTCACTGCAACCCTTCAAGTTCAAATAATGTCTATGGTCTACAGAAATGGCACTTATTATTATGAATACGTTGAAAGGAATCAAGCGATCATGATTTGCACACAGATGATCATCTATGTCCTCTTTTAGGATATAAATGTTGTATTGTCACAAGCACAATAAGAAACTATTAATTGATCACAATGGTCCTTCTGTTACATTTTGACACTAATCTTCCCCGTGGATTCTACTCCAACTTCTGTTAAAACGACATCCTCATATCTTTCGTTACATGGATAATGATATAGTGTTACTCCCACCAATTGGCTTCTCCCATTTTCTTCCTCAAATTCGTTTGGTAAAGAAGAAAAGGTGCAGGTCAAAAATCTTGTACAGTTGGTCTTGCAACATGTTCATCTGATGTTAGCCGTCATGTTGCCTATTAATTGTGTTGCAGCTGCAAATACAAAGTGTATAAGCCTTACAGTTAGTTTGTCTATCCTCTCCCTTTGCCTCTTTTTTATTCTCAACTCTGAGAGCCTGTTCTGGACTGATTAGTAATACCTTTTTGTTTAAGTCAGTGAACTCTATATATAACTGGAAGGATAAAGGTTACTGCAAATGCTTTCGTAACTTGTCCCCGACTGTTAGACAAGCACCGCTGCTACGTAGTGGATACCTATTTCTTTCTAACGTATTTATATAAACGTTGCGAAGGCGTGGTTAATACTTAATAATGAGAAATAAAACTAAATATTAAAAATTTCACTATTGTATATATAATTATCGTACACTTATGTTATAATTGTACATTTAAAAATTAATCATGAAATAAGTGTCTTAACCAAACGTTATTTTTAATATCCATAAGAGAAATGTAGTAAGATAAGGATAGAATTCCCCCTACTAACGTCCATCTTGCTCTAACAGCATGGGTCAATTTTTATATTCGACGTTATCCTTCCAGTTATATATAGAGTTCACTGGTTTAAGTAAAATACAATAAGTACCATCATTAAATAGAAAATAGAAAAAAATAACAAGAATATATTTGGTAGATTTATATAAAATTTTTAAAAACAATATTGGTCATGTTAATGCATCAACCTTATATGGTATGAATGTTAGATATCCCTGGTGATTTTACCGATTTCCGATTCTGATCTCTTTCTCCATGAGGACAGATTACTAATTGCACTATACTACACTTACTAATGCAATCAAATGATCAACAGAAATGAATCTTACTACAATTTGGAAGCTTGCATTTCCCGATAAGTTTCAATAACATTCATATTTTCTAATTTGGCAATGTCGCTTGCTGTATATCCTAAATCTTGCAAGACACTAACAGTATGTTGCCCTCTTTTCGGGGCAGGAGTAACAGCTTGAGACATTCCGGGTGTTGCACTCAATCTAGGAGCGGGACCGGGTACAAGTTGCCCATTTTCGTGACTAACAACAAAAGCGTTACGTTCCGCGTTATGTGGATGTAATGGAGCCTCTTCCAACGACAAAACGGGCGTAACACAAGCGTCGCGTTTATCAAATATTTTACACCATTCGTCTTGGGTTTTTTCTAAAAATCTTTTCGTAAACACCTTCTTGGACTCTTCGTAATTGTCAAATTGTGAAATTTCGTCCGGATTCAGACCTAAACCTTTCAATAACTGAGCGTAGAATTGCGGTTCTAAGGCACCCACTGCCATAAATTTACCATCTTTCGTTTCGTAAGTTTCATAAAAGTGTCTTCCGGTATCGAGGACATTGTGTCCTCTAGGTTCCCCCCAAATTGGTAAATGTTGAGAACGATACAACCAGCTTCCCAAGTACGAGGAACCTTCGACCATATTACAATCGATTACTTGTCCTACATTTGACGAGTGCCGTTGAAGTAAAGCTAAAAGAATTCCGAACGCGCACATTAAACCTCCACCTCCAAAATCGGCAGCCAAATTTAGTGGAGCTATTGGTTTTTCTGCGGCTCTTCCAAAGAGAGATAGGAGACCGGATAAGGCTAGGTAATTAATATCGTGTCCAGCTCTAGGCGAATAAACCCCTTTATCACCGTAACCAGTCAAGCGAGCGTAGATTAATCGAGGATTTTCTTTTAAGAGCTCGTTTGGTCCAAGACCTAAACCCTCCATTACACCAGGTCGAAAAGGTTCAATTAGTACATCAGATTTTTTACTAAGTTTTTTAATAATATTCACACCTTCTTTCGTTTTAAGGTTTAGTGCGAGTGATGTTTTTCCGTTACCTACACAGTCCATTTCCACATTTGAACCGATCTTAAATTGGTAATAAATTAGATATATCATATAGGGCAGAGAACATTATACATACTCTATCAATTCGTGTAACGGCAGCACCAAAATCTGCTAAGACCATACCACAGAAGGGGCCAGGTGCTAAGCCACCGAATTCTATAACCTTTATTCCCTTTAACGCCATGCTACCGATGTAACGACTAGAACTTGAATAAATAATCCTTAGAGTAATTTAAATTTGAACTTACCTAACCATTATTAAACTTTTTATGTTTATTCAACTTTAACCTTTAACCCTAAAATATAATTTTCGAATTCGAACCATAGGTTATCATGGTTATCATAAATTAGCACAGAACCGTATTATATTTTTACTTGATCATGGAGTTATAATTAGGGCAACATCATCCTTGGCTTACGAACATCAGACCAATTTCATTTAAATGGGCAATAAGGGTGATGATTCGAACGAGGTTAGTGTTTTCTGCGATCTTGCACCAGATTGGGTATGGTCGCAACCGCAAGTCACTGATCAAATAAGCCACTTTTCCACTGGGGGGGTTCCGTTCCAGTCTTTCTCAGGGCTCTGAAGAATTAGAAGATTCAAAAACGGACAAATATCGCTACACTCAGATCGAGAAATATTTAATATATTAAGCACCATGTGATAGTCACATGAGGCAAGTAATTAGAGAGCAGATAATTAAAATTAAAATATATAATATAAAACAGACTGGGTGGTGGCACCAACAAACAGGGAATGAACCCGCCAGTCCAAACGTTGGCAAGTTGAATGAATTGATCAAATAAGGTAGCGTGTTCCCGAACATGCTATACACACAAACTTTATGAAAGTTACAATTTATTGACTGATTCGATTTTGTTTTTAATGAAGAAATTTCAATAAACCTTTTTGCAGGTTAAAAAAACAAATATTTTTCACCAAGTCACAAGTAAAATGTGTGTTGTTACATCCTTCGTAAGGTAAAGGCTGTGATCCAGAACTCCTTCCTGTGTAAGGAAGAAGACTAACATGCCTTACCCAAACAACGGGAAAGCTGTATGTTAAAATCAAAGCCTGTCTTACTTATATAACATCTACAATAATAATTATGCATGGTAGACGTGGTAATGTCGAGTATTAGCCTTGTGTAGGTATAAGGGTATTAGGGTAGAATGTGGGCATTCAATAATATGTAGATATTAGAAATAACCACTGTGTAATTAAGTATAATTAGGGTAAGGTTGCCGATATCGCACCGGCTCTTAATTCGCACCACTACTGATTTATAAAAAACTGTTCGGCATATATACCATCTAACAGCGATTTTGAGAAGTACTCGATATTTCAGAGATCTGCAACAAATTTCATTACAGTGATGCGAATCGTTTTCTTGAAATTTGGCGGCAAAGGTTGAGGTGCGTTTACTCTGTTATATTCTGTCATCCGTTGTAAGAGATTAACTAGAAGGTAAGTGATAGCAATAAGTAAGTTTATATCTACGATTGGAATACAACTTGTATTCTATCGAATTAGTAGGATAAACAACTACCGGAGTAATTTTTAGGGGTTAATAATGTCTTTCTATCATGAAATGACAAGTTGTCTATATCGCACCGCTTATAAGTTGCTCAAATCGCACCGGTGCGATTTAGGAAATCCACACTGATTTATTCATTTATTTCTATTTAGGTAGATTTAAAGAATGGCAAAGAGACAAATAGCAAGTGAAAACTTAAATCCTCCGAACCCTCCCCTTGTAGTTGAAGTTGAAGAGAATCAAGAAAACAATTTACCAGATGCAGATAATGGTTATACAGACAAGGTCCAAATGGACTTGGAAGATGTGACTGCAAATGCATTTGATGGTACTTCGACCAGCGGTTGTTCCCGATTGCGAGTTCCAATTGTTGTATTAAGCCCAGTGCCAAAGGGAACAATAAAATATGAACAAAGAAAAAGAAAGGGAGCTCAAAAAGCAGTGGTGTTAACTTCCAGCCCATATAAAAGTACTTTGGAAGAATTGAAACAGAAGCAAGCGGAGAAGGAAACGAGGAAGGCAGCTAAAACTGCGATAAGGAATGTGTTCGCGAAAGATAAAGACGCAAAACGTACAAGAAGTGAAAAAATAGGAAAAGCAGGGCCCCAGTGGATTAGGTGGAAAAAATAAGAAATTAAAAACTTCCCCAGGTACAGAAAATGTGGAAATTGTGTTGGATCCTAATGTAAATTGGCATTGTTTGCTTTGTGACGAGGAGAATATTATTGAAGATATGGTTAGCTGTCTAATATGCAATCAATAGGCACACGAAACGTGTGCGGGTTGTGACGACGAAGCATCAAGAACAAATTTTGTTTGCGATTTTTGTCAGCCTTAAATTTATTTTTCATTTCATTATTATTTTTTTTTTAATTATGTTTTAAGTTCTGTCAGTTTAAATATGTATCTATTTGTTTCTGTTTGCTTGCCGTAGTTTATGAATAAAGTACTTTACTATTTAAACTGGGTGCTATTTTAATACAGAGTGCGATTTAGGCAACCCATGGTGCGATTTGGAGAACTAGTTCCTTAAATCACACTACTTGCAGGCTCTGATAGTTTTCATTAGAAAATCTATTTGCAGTTCTAGTAATGCGTTTGCAATTTGGAATTATATGCCTGAGATACCAAATAAAACGTTAGTAGTTGTAACGTAACACAATTTCATGTTCCCTGTATTATGTTCAGGAAAATCCAAAAAGTGGTGCGATATGCGCAACCTTACCCTATAATATTTTATATATCTTACAAGTAGTAGATACTAATCTCTAAAAGATTGAGATTTGTTTAATGTGTAATATTTATGTTTAATTTGGTAGGTCATATTGTAGCGGGAACGCGTGGGAACAGTGTTCCCATTCTGCTTTTTCCGAGAATCCTATACATTAAAAGGCGACCCGTGTTTCGGGCATTCTGAATCGCTCGATCTTAGTCAATTCTCAGAAGATGGTGAGCATTCCCACACTGGAAAATTTACGACTACACCACTGTGGGTCATTAAGGGTTGGTACTGATGATCCTACCAACCTACCATGTTCATCTAGACCTCCCTCTACCTCTTATTCTATTGCTTATGTATTGGCGATAAGTGCTGTTTTGGATAGGTAATCTTCTTATTTTGCATTTACCTATTCTTCCCAGGTGTCCTGGCGATTCCCAGCTATTGCTCTATTTTTTTCTTGAATCGATTTGTTATTTGTAAACTACATCTTTTCTGGTTTTGTTGGCTATTTTATTTCTACAGTGTTCACTTTACCTCTTCTTCTATTTATCAATTGTCTAGCTTTTATCATCTGTATATTAAAATTGGTCTTGCTACTTGTAATATACATCGTCTTTAATTTTTCTGGAATTTCTGTGATGTTATTGCTCTACATGAAGTCTGTATCAGTTGTTGCATTTATTTCTTCTTCAATTTTGTTAGTTTGGTGAATTATAATCCGTAGATAAATATTTATATAATGTTACGCTTGAACGGCAGTAAGAAATACTGTACCACCTTTATTAATAATTATTGTACATGTTATTCAACAAAATACTCAACTTGATAAAGCCATTTGTTTATGGCGAAACGTCGATTTCATAATGTTATAATTGTATTATACTCTAGAAATAACTAGATTTAGTAAGAAAACTGGCAAGCAATACTACCCTTTATTTATTAGTAATACCTTATTTATTCAATGGTAATACATATTTATACTTTTTGACTTATTACAATTTAATTCCATTAATAACGCTTATTTGGTGATCTCTTCTTTGTCTTAACTATTTCGTCTTATTTGCATTCCCTCCCCATTTCCTGAACACCTGTAGGTTGTAACTTTATGCACCCTACATAGATGTTAGTCTCAAATTGCCGAATAGTGGAATGAGATGTAACTGTTACTGTCACAATTTTATTACCTACTTTTTGCATTGAAGTAGTTTAAGTACTCTTAAACAAATAACTTCATCTTCAACATCGCTTGCATTAAATTTTGGTAAAGGGGAGGTTGAGAGTTGTTATACTTTTATCACCCTACATATAGTGTAATTAATTTATTAACTTCGGTTTAATTAAATCATCTCTAGCACTTACTACACAGTAAATAGTAAAGCATCAAGGTTACATTACAGCCTTCTCTTTATTATTTCTTCTGACGTTCAGAATCTATCTGAAATTTTGTGTATGTCTATATCAAGCAGTTGCTCTTGTTATGTAACCTTCTCACCACTAGGATTATTTTTTGGGAGATTTCGTGTCTCTTCAGCTTATCGAAAATACTTGGAAGATCTTATGTAACATTTTTAATGTATATATTAGATAATTACAATCTGACAATATTACAATAAATAATTCTGTTGATCCTATATAGGTAGCAGTGATGGAGGATTTGTTCAATGACAACTCTCCATGTTTACATACTTAATAAAATTGATTATTTTTATATTTCATAATAATAATAATAATAATAAATTTTATTCACCATGTAAGATACAATAAGTACAGGGTGTTTCAGACCACCCGTACTGCCCAAATATCTCGCGAAATACAAAACGCATTGAAAAAAGAAAAAATACGTCTAAAAAGTTTTTTAAAGCTCTATTGTTTGATATAGGATGTCTCCACTCCCACCCCCGGGGGGTGGAGAGGGGGGTAACTTCGTAATCTTAAATAGCAGCCGCCAGTTTATTATGCAGATCTGAATTCTGCGTTAACAAATAGGAACTTTTTGTTTGAAACATTTTTTGAAGTTCGTGACAGATGGCGCTATGTTCGCCGAAGGAAGTTTTTCCGATTACCTATGCTAATTTGATGTCAGTTTTGTTAAGTGACAATCAAAAATGTTAATGCTTTGTAAAAGGGAAGAGGGGGAGCTTTATTAACCCCTCCCCCTTCCCCACACCGCCACTTCACCCCTACGGCCCATAACCTAGGATGGGAAAACGCAACCATTTTAGATTTAAACAACTGTTCAATACCAGGATTGAAGATGTTAAATTTTGTAAATTTTTTTTGTCTTTGATGGAAAATAGAAAAAAAAATTAATTGAAATACTTTGATTTCACGAGTAAAGAATAGGTACATTGACATTCGAGATACGTTTAAATCTAAAATTAGGGGTGAAAAGTGGTGGTGTGGGGAAGGGGTAAATAACGCCTCCCCTCTTCGCTGCACTGCACACTTCTGGGGCCTGACCCTTGTCTCGTCTTCCACCCATTGCCAAAAGATAGATTTGCATTTAGGTCCAGATGCCGATCTCCATCATTCCATCAGATGGGAAAAATCAAAGAAAATGGTAAAGCAAAATTCTACAACTATGTAGAAAACCGCTGGAGATACTTTGCTAACAATTCAAGACAGGATCACAAGCACTAAAAGCCAAAAAACTGAAATCTGAATATGAAAAGAAACTTGCACCTGCGGAGGTCCATACCAGTTGCTTGCTGGAATGCAAAAGTTCTACGAAAAACTCGGAAATTGTTTTGCACACACATTTTATTTAAAATTTAATTATAATTGTAATGTAAAACTGTGACTATTGTTGTTGTACAGTTATATACACTCAAATAATTCCACTGAGAAACGAATCTATTGCTCGCCCTATAATAGCGTGGAATTGGGGGTAGTTGAAAACGTCATTCAATATGGAAGTCAAGAAGTTGCTTATTTTTTTACTCAATTTATCACTATTATTAACGCCGCTAATTGAAACAGTCGCTTCTCCCATGGACGTGAGAACTTTGGAGGGCTCGAAACCTTTTGATGATCTATAGGAAATTTCTATGGAAATCTTCGCATTCTTTATACTGGAACTATTACAAAATTTAGATTACGTTCACAAAATAGAATAGGGTACATACCTCGCGTCTCCATTTCCAAAAAGGACGGGCGTGCTAAGTGCCCACGATTCAATCGAGCCTGATACAGCCGATAACCCTACATCAACTTTTAAAGTCTTTGTTGTAATATTACTATCGATAGAAATATCCTGTAAGATGTTCGAGAACCCTTCCACGTCCACATTGGTTAAATCGAATTTGTATCCCAATAAGGTGACAGATTTACTCTGCTCGTGAAACGGATCAAGAGGTTTAAGTTTAGCGATAAGATCTTCCAATAAGTTTTTTATTGTCTCGAGATCGATGTCAAAATGTGGATTTTGGAATTTGTGTAGTAGGGAATCGACATTTTTCTTCAGAATGGAACCACTGGTAATTCCTGCCACGCAAACAAAAATGATGAACAGTTTCATATTTATAAATGATTACGACTAAACTTTGATAACTTTATATCTATAATATGACAAAGCCACTTAAGATTTCATTTCTATATCTAGAAATTGGAAAAAATATGTCAGATAAGGAATTTTGGAAAAACTATCAAGTAGAGAATAATCCATTTACTTTCAAAGGTGCTTGGTTCACGAATTGTATGTTAGGAGAAATGGCCAAAATGTGTTAAGAGAAGCTACTTTCGTTTTTCAATTACCAGATTAATTTTCATTTAGATACTAAGTGAAAATAGGATAGGAAAACGTGCGTGTTTCGTTCCATTAAAAAATGTCCAATTAAGTTTCCCATGATACTACATCTACTACTCATCACCTGAACTGTCCTGTCTTTCCCTCCACTCTCCTTTCCAATTCCTTCTTCCTCCCACCTTCTCCATCCATCCTATTCCTACCCTTCTCTCCCCACCCTTTTTCCTTTTCCCTCAGCTCTTCACACGACTCCTACAAGGGTGGATCCAGAAATTGTCGGGGGGGGGGGGGGGCAATATCTTTTTTTTGGTTCAACAAGACTTGAACCCCTCACCTACAGATGGTTTCTTTTAATTCAGTATCGTTTGGTTTCATCAGTGAACTCTATGCAAAGCAACATAGAGTTCACTGGGTTTCATACATACCTTTTTTGAACAATATTGAAAAATGTTCAAATTATTGTTTATTGACTTGACTAGAGTCAGTATCCAGTACTGACGATGCCGACTAATAGGCCCCCTCTTGCTATCCTAACATGCATATTAGACTTTCCCGTCCCATTCCACACAACCTGAATCTTCTCTTGTCGTCCTCCCAGCAATACTTATTCACCCTTTCCTCACTTCCGTATCTATATCTTGCCACTATTCTCTTCCTATTCAATCCTCCCCTTAGGTACTCCGACACTCATCTTTCTTGCTTTTGTACATCTTTGTCCCTTTCTACAAAGTCCTCTCTTGTGCTCACTCCCCCCTTCTCCTTCTTCTCTTTCGTAGTACCCCTTTATTTCGTCTTGTTTGTACCCTATCTTTCCCTCCCTCACCTCTTTCCAACAGCTCTGCAGTACCTCTTCCCCTATCTATTCCTTCCTCATACTTCATCGCCAGCTTTCCCATCTGTACTCTTATGTTCTCACCCTTTACTTCTTCTTGCAATATATACCCCGATGTCTCCTTCTCTAAGCCTAACACCCATCTCTAATACATACCTATCCTGCATCCATTCCAAGACTTCCAGTTCTCTCCACCCCCATACCGCAGCTCAATATACAACACCAAACTTTTCACTAGTTTTTCAAACAACCACCTCCTAAAATTCTCATAAGATCATTTTCAAATATTTTCTCATCCCCTAACCACCACACCTGTCCTAACACTTTACCCCTTTTTTTGCTAGTTCCCTCACATGTACCTTGTCTTGACATACGCTATTTTATACCCCAGATACAAGTTCACTTCTCCCACACTTTCTATGTCCTCACTACCCTACTTCCACTCCTCCTTTCCCTTTCTTCCTTTGTCCTTCTGTAACACTACTATATCTTAGTTTTTTCCACATTCACTTTCATTTCTTGTTTATCTAAAAAATCTAACTGTCACCATCATGTCCCTCATTTCTCTCCCTGGTCTTGCCACTACGACAACATCATCCTCGTATGCCATCGGTCACAATTTGGACCCCCCAATAACCACCCCTCCACTCTGTTTATCTCTTAGTCTTTCCACCAACTCCTCAATGTAAACCGTGAATAGGCTCGGGCTGATGAATTATTTAGATTAGAAAAGCTACACCTTTTTCAAAAACGTTTTTAATACGAAATTGAAAGTGACATTACATATTTTTGTTTTACAGGATTACTAAGTTTGTGCATTCTGTTGCTGTTGACTCAAATACACTCTCTGGATTTCTGTTTTGTGCTGCTACATCAGAGAACAAACTTCTGCAACAAATTTGGTACATACCAGACATATCCTTCTTCCCTAGTTGCCAAAGTTTTAACTCTTACTGTTCCTGTGCCTATATCGGCAAGAACTTCTTTTCCTGCTGATTTTATTCCAGACGGAGCTTTAAATTTCTTATAATCAATGTAATACAATTCAGTGTTTGTTACATGTCTCGTTGCCTCATTGTCTACTGCTGACAGTTCCCATATCGAGATACGTAAGTCCTGCAACATCAACTTGCTGAGTTTTCCTTGGTCTTCTGTCAGAAGTCCATTTTTAACAATCTTAAGCCAATGTCCAGCCTGTTTGCAGCAGTTACATGTAAACTTCTTTTGTTTTGTATTACCTTTACTCTTATTGTGCTTTGTGTTAGCAGCTATTAATGCCTCTTAGCTCTCCTGAGCTTGTAACTCTTTGATTGATAAAGTTTCTTTCAAAAGAACAGAGCTGAACAGTTAAATTGTCAAAAATCTTATTTTGATTATCTTTTAATATCATTAAGCATCCTGTGAACGAAGTAACTGTTTCTCATTTTTTGTATTGTAGATAACTAATTTTACTTTGTACTTAAAAATTCATGAGACTGCTTATCATGAAAGTGTTGATTTATTATTAACAATTTATAATCACAATTTTACAAATATATAAATAAAATATGCAGTACAGGTAAACCGACAAACATTATATAACTAATAAACGGATTGTCAATGTAGACACTAAACATTTTTATAATCGTTGCCGGTGCAAAGGTTAGTATGTAAACAAAAACGTTAAAAAGTAATAACTTTATTTAGTTTTTAATATCACAATATTTCACATGATAACATGTTCAGTCATGGACTCGCACAAGATATGAGAATCAAAATTGTACGACCATTAAGTATCATTACAATGATGTGGGTTTTGGTATCTTTTTGCAAAACAAAAACACATAATTACATTTGCTTTCACCAAAATCAATTCCGCATTGTACTTTACATTATAAATCTAATTCTTGAAATAAATGTAATCCTCAAGAGTATTTTCATTTTTTTTTATTGACCAGTATGAAGTCCAGCTTTTTGGAGTATTGCTTGCAATCTCGTTATTTCGTCATCTTTTTCTGCTAATTGCGAACGTAGCTCTTGCACCAAATCGGATTCGGAGAGGTTCAATCTTAGTTTTTGCATTAAAGTCGTAGCGTCAGGACGATCGCTTGGACATCTTGCCATAAGTTCTTTAATTACGGAAGCAAACTGAGCGTGAGTGACTAAACAGTCTGTGCTGATACAATTTTTTCGTAGTTCGGTAATCGTTCGTACACGCTCCATATCCGTACTAAACGGTTTAACAATTTCCAGTAAAACAATACCGAGAGAATACATGTCGCTCTACAAAGCAGTTTATTATTATACAAAGTGTCTGTGTTAAACGTTTAACTAATATGCTTACTTTCGAATCACATTTTCCTGCCAGTTGTTCAGGTGCGGCGTATAATTTAGTTCCAAACGCTAAACTGTGTTTAACACTTTGTAACGGGCAAGCTAAACCAAAATCACCCAATTGTACCAATAATCGTCCATTATCGAATTGGATGAAAACGTTACTGGGTTTGATATCGTGATGAACTATTCTTTTGGAATGGATGTATTCTATTCCTAAAAATTCCCAAATACTTAAATAATCTATAAATGAACTTTGCTGGGTTTGATACTATGCAACTCCTCCACAAGTTTACTAACCTTGGTTAGTGGTTATGTGGTATTATACTACATGTACGCTCGAGTGGTTGACTGCCAAATGAGGCAATATAACAATAACAAAGATGAGGCAAAGGATCCAAGCTACACAAGGTGTACAATTTTTGAAAAAGACGGCAATAATAAAGAGAATTGATGAGATGAAGTATGAAAGATGGTTTGGACAGGAATGCCAGAGAAGAGACAGATAAAAGACCAGAAAGAAGCCCAGCTGTGTGTCGTGGCCAAGACATGTTGTAAGGTTTTACGGTACCAACAAGTGGTTGATCTATGTCAACTATGGTGTCCTAGTGTGCTTAGGCGTCCGGCTTAAGGGAGGTTGAGAAAACAACCACAACAAAAACCCAACTTCCAAGGTTTAAGGAAGATCTACACTGAAGACTGAAGAATGCGTGGCAATGCAGTGTCACTGACTTGAGGTTCAGCCACTACTCCTAGTATATATGGGTTATTTTTGTATACTCTTAAGGATGCAGGTGTGGGCTCCAGAGTGAAGAGAACTAAGAAACAACTGCCATCAAGGCCTTCGGTAATTTTCCCAACATTATTACAGGATGGGGTTGAATTGCAAACTCTTTAAAGTCAGTGTTGTACCAGGATAAGTCCCTCTAGCTTGGATAAAAGTAAACCTGGTATCCATACCAAAGCCTCTCCATCTCCATACTTACCCTGTGTCCAAAGTTGTAGGCAGAATATTTTTTCGAAGAGATTGTGTAAAATCTGCTTTTAAACAAACAACAGAAGGAACTACTGAGAGCCAACCACGGAAACAGCTCAACAAACAACAGATCCTTTTGTTAACTTAATGTAATTATTATAAAACTTTAGGCTACACCTACATTCAATTTGTACCTAAAAGTTCATAAGACGAACGTATAGAAATTAGCAAACCCATATCATTACAAAGTAGTTGAGAAATTAACATTGATATGACATAAAAAGGTTAAAATAATACCCACATTTTTTTATTCAAGTAAACAACGCGTCTCTACCATTATAAATTTAATTTCAAGATCAAAGTAACTTACCTAACAATAGTTGTCTTAAAATTTCCATAACGGAATCATAATGCATTTGCTTCATATTTCTCGGAATTAAAGCCGAATCGTTACTTCGTTCCGATTCGTAACATCTCTCCAACCAATGCTTCAAAGTTGTTTGACACAGCGCCATCTGTATATATAATGTGGCCCACTTCAACTCACTCTTCGCTTTAATGTGTAAACTCTCAATTTCCTCCACCTTACATATCGCGTTCCCACCTTCGGAAGTACTGTTGCGTTTTATACGTGCGCTTCTCCTAACCTTCCTATCGCTATTAAAAATGCTATTACTAGATTGTGAATACTGATGAGTTTCGGCTGTAGTTTGGAAACTAACTTCGAAGTCGGAATCCTCCGTCTTCTCATAATCAGTAAAAGTTCCCATTTCTGTAGCGGCTTCTGGATAGATGTATTTATTCGGATCATTGGTTATTAGTTCGCGATCCGAAGATTCGCTTGTGAAGGATAAGTTGTTTTCGGTATGATGTTTACGGGTACCGCCCAACTCGAGCCATGCGGCTTTATACTGTACAACATTTGAATGATTTAAGCTTGCAAACGTCTTCACTTCGGATAAATAGTTGCGGACAGACTTAATACCTTCGGAACGTATAACGATTTTTTTAATTGCGTAATCGGTTCCATCCAGTTTGTGTTTAACACGATATACCTAAAGTTGTTCGTTTTTAGTTACGGAAAACTTATTAAGATTAGGTACTTACCTGTCCGAAACCACCGCCCGCTATATATTCGATCTCATCAAATTCGCGATAATAGTGAGACCATTCGTTCGTAATGTCATTATTTTGCCAAAATGCTTGTAAGGAAGGTACGGGTTGTTTACCAATAGCAGACGTAACTAGATGATACAACGCACGTTGGTATTGATTACGCATACCTTCAAATTCGACCATGTTGTAGCTTTCGTCGACTAATTTCATTTCAAATAATTTACTACAAATGAAATTATAAATTTTCTGAGACTTTTGTTCGTCCGGTTCACATATTGAGCACAAATTTTTGACTAGAGACTCGATTAGAATACTAGTAGGTGTTGAAGTGGCTTTTGGTTTACAAATAGTGTTTACATTATTAATATTCTCCTTTGTATGATTCTTAACATCCAATACAGATGATTTTTGTAAGTTGTTACTATTAACTTTCCCATCATCCGAATCAATTCCTGACATTCCAGATTTTGCCATCAACTTATATTTTTATGTACCTCAGAACTTTCTAGACGTATACATAACCTACAAATTTGGGGCACTTGTCACTTCATTTTATTAAAAACACATTAATGACCATAAGATTTAATTTTTTTCAAAATTAATTTATTGCACAATTTTGTTGAAAAAAGAAACAATTTGAATGAAAAAACAGGGGTAATAATATGGAAAAATGAGAAGAGAAAAGGGGGACAATTGGTATACTAAAGACGTACCACCTTATATACAAACATCTATTTGTTCAATAAAACAAAACTTATACACTATGCTCGACCTAAGCATTAGTGTAAAACAGTAAAACATGGTGTAAAACATTCTAACATTTCCCCTAATTCTGTGCCACCAGTCTTCCTCACAAACCATGTGATCTGCCTTCTTCTAGTCTCGCACTTCTTTCCATTAATCGAGCTCCCATGCTCTCCTCTTCGTGACACAAACTATTTTGGTTATTTTTCCTCCTTAAACCATCGCTACGTATCTTAAGTCGCTCTTCTATATTTTCTACTACTGATGGAATGTGAAGCTGTCCTCTGGACTTGGCTTAGTATTGTCGTTATATTATTTATTATTACAATTGTTATTATTATTACCTATCTAGGAGTGGCCCAGAATGTTGGTATATTGCATTCTACAATAGACCATATTATATGTACCCTTAAGGAGAAAAGACATTAGACTGATTGGACGATATGATTTAGGTTCACAGAGCCCTTTCCTTCATTATCGTACAAATACCAAGTGGTTAACCTTGATAATCCATGGTGTGTCAGTACACGAAGGGGGTAAATGGTAATAAATAAAATAAAATACTCAAAACCTCCCCTTAGACATTGTCTAAGGGGAGGTTTTGAGTATTTTATTTTATTTATTAACCTTGCTTTTTTGGCAAAAAAGAGAAGAAATTTTTTATTGGAAAAAAGTTCAGAAAATGTTAGTTTACTTCATAAAAGATAGTTTAGAGTAAAAAAAGTGTACCAGGTCGAGCTGTAAGTGTCTCATTTGTACGGTAATGGAAGAAAGGGCTCTGCGAAGGGACCCTCTATTTGGATCTTTAAAGTGCGATATCTCCGAAACGGTTCGACTTAGAATGGAACGGGTTGGAATTATTTAATTGGCGTCTAATGATGTAAAAGATGGACTTTGTACTTGGTCGAATTTCGAGAGTTCGTTTTTTAGCCCGAAAAAGTTCAAAGGGGTTTTGCTTTTTTGGCAAAAAAATGAAGAAATTTTTTGTTCGAGATAAGTTGAAAATATGTTAGTTTACTTCATAAAAGATAGTTTAGAGTAAAAAAAGTGTACCAGGTCGAGCTGTAAGTGTCTCATTTGTACGGTAATGGAGGAAAGGGCGCTGCGAAGGGACCCTCTATTTGGATCTTTAAAGTGCGATATCTCCGAAACGGTTCGACTTAGAATGGAACGGGTTGGAATTTGATCTAAAAGATGGACTCTGTACTTGGTTCAAAGGGGTTTTGCTTTTTTTGCAAAAAAATGAAGAAATTTTTTGTTCGAGATAAGTTGAAAATATGTTAGTTTACTTCATAAAAGATAGTTTAGAGTAAAAAAAGTGTACCAGGTCGAGCTGTAAGTGTCTCATTTGTACGGTAATGGAGGAAAGGGCTCTGCGAAGGGACTCTCTATTTGGATCTTTAATGTGCGATATCTCCGAAACGGTTCGACTTAGAATGGAACGGGTTGGAATTAACTAATTGGCGTCTAATGATGTAAAAGATGGACTTTGTACTTGGTCGAATTTCGAGAGTTCGTTTTTTAGCCCGAAAAAGTTCAAAGGGGTTAACCTTGCTTTTTTTGCAAAGAAATGAAGAAATTTTTTGTTCGAGATAAGTTGAAAATATGTTAGTTTACTTCATAAAAGATAGTTTAGAGTAAAAAAAGTGTACCAGGTCGAGCTGTAAGTGTCTCATTTGTACGGTAATGGAGGAAAGGGCGCTGCGAAGGGACCCTCTATTTGGATCTTTAAAGTGCGATATCTCCGAAACGGTTCGACTTAGAATGGAACGGGTTGGAATTTGATCTAAAAGATGGACTCTGTACTTGGTCGAATTTCGAGAGTTCGTTTTTTAGCCCGAAAAAGTTCAAAGGGGTTAACCTTGCTTTTTTTTGCAAAAAAATGAAGAAATTTTTTGTTCGAGATAAGTTGAAACTTGAAAATATGTTAGTTTACTTCATAAAAGATAGTTTAGAGTAAAAAAAGTGTACCAGGTCGAGCTGTAAGTGTCTCATTTGTACGGTAATGGAGGAAAGGGCTCTGCGAAGGGACCCTCTATTTGGATCTTTAAAGTGCGATATCTCCGAAACGGTTCGACTTAGAATGGAACGGGTTGGAATTATTTAATTGGCGTCTAATGATGTAAAAGATGGACTCTGTACTTGGTCGAATTTCGAGAGTTCGTTTTTTAGCCCGAAAAAGTTCAAAGGGGTTAACCTGGCTTTTTTTGCAAAGAAATGAAGAAATTTTTTGTTCGAGATAAGTTGAAAATATGTTAGTTTTCTTCATAAAAGATAGTTTAGAGTAAAAAAAGTGTACCAGGTCGAGCTGTAAGTGTCTCATTTGTACGGTAATGGAGGAAAGGGCTCTGCGAAGGGACTCTCTATTTGGATCTTTAAAGTGCGATATCTCCGAAACGGTTCGACTTAGAATGGAACGGGTTGGAATTATTTAATTGGCGTCTAATGATGTAAAAGATGGACTTTGTACTTGGTCGAATTTCGAGAGTTCGTTTTTTAGCCCGAAAAAGTTCAAAGGGGTTTTGCTTTTTTGGCAAAAAAATGAAGAAATTTTTTGTTCGAGATAAGTTGAAAATATGTTAGTTTACTTCATAAAAGATAGTTTAGAGTAAAAAAAGTGTACCAGGTCGAGCTGTAAGTGTCTCATTTGTACGGTAATGGAGGAAAGGGCTCTGCGAAGGGACTCTCTATTTGGATCTTTAATGTGCGATATCTCCGAAACGGTTCGACTTAGAATGGAACGGGTTGGAATTAACTAATTGGCGTCTAATGATGTAAAAGATGGACTTTGTACTTGGTCGAATTTCGAGAGTTCGTTTTTTAGCCCGAAAAAGTTCAAAGGGGTTAACCTTGCTTTTTTTGCAAAGAAATGAAGAAATTTTTTGTTCGAGATAAGTTGAAAATATGTTAGTTTACTTCATAAAAGATAGTTTAGAGTAAAAAAAGTGTACCAGGTCGAGCTGTAAGTGTCTCATTTGTACGGTAATGGAGGAAAGGGCGCTGCGAAGGGACCCTCTATTTGGATCTTTAAAGTGCGATATCTCCGAAACGGTTCGACTTAGAATGGAACGGGTTGGAATTTGATCTAAAAGATGGACTCTGTACTTGGTCGAATTTCGAGAGTTCGTTTTTTAGCCCGAAAAAGTTCAAAGGGGTTAACCTTGCTTTTTTTTGCAAAAAAATGAAGAAATTTTTTGTTCGAGATAAGTTGAAACTTGAAAATATGTTAGTTTACTTCATAAAAGATAGTTTAGAGTAAAAAAAGTGTACCAGGTCGAGCTGTAAGTGTCTCATTTGTACGGTAATGGAGGAAAGGGCTCTGCGAAGGGACCCTCTATTTGGATCTTTAAAGTGCGATATCTCCGAAACGGTTCGACTTAGAATGGAACGGGTTGGAATTATTTAATTGGCGTCTAATGATGTAAAAGATGGACTTTGTACTTGGTCGAATTTCGAGAGTTCGTTTTTTAGCCCGAAAAAGTTCAAAGGGGTTTTGCTTTTTTGGCAAAAAAATGAAGAAATTTTTTGTTCGAGATAAGTTGAAAATATGTTAGTTTACTTCATAAAAGATAGTTTAGAGTAAAAAAAGTGTACCAGGTCGAGCTGTAAGTGTCTCATTTGTACGGTAATGGAGGAAAGGGCGCTGCGAAGGGACCCTCTATTTGGATCTTTAAAGTGCGATATCTCCGAAACGGTTCGACTTAGAATGGAACGGGTTGGAATTTGATCTAAAAGATGGACTCTGTACTTGGTTCAAAGGGGTTTTGCTTTTTTTGCAAAAAATGAAGAAATTTTTTGTTCGAGATAAGTTGAAAATATGTTAGTTTACTTCATAAAAGATAGTTTAGAGTAAAAAAAGTGTACCAGGTCGAGCTGTAAGTGTCTCATTTGTACGGTAATGGAGGAAAGGGCTCTGCGAAGGGACTCTCTATTTGGATCTTTAATGTGCGATATCTCCGAAACGGTTCGACTTAGAATGGAACGGGTTGGAATTAACTAATTGGCGTCTAATGATGTAAAAGATGGACTTTGTACTTGGTCGAATTTCGAGAGTTCGTTTTTTAGCCCGAAAAAGTTCAAAGGGGTTAACCTTGCTTTTTTTGCAAAGAAATGAAGAAATTTTTTGTTCGAGATAAGTTGAAAATATGTTAGTTTACTTCATAAAAGATAGTTTAGAGTAAAAAAAGTGTACCAGGTCGAGCTGTAAGTGTCTCATTTGTACGGTAATGGAGGAAAGGGCGCTGCGAAGGGACCCTCTATTTGGATCTTTAAAGTGCGATATCTCCGAAACGGTTCGACTTAGAATGGAACGGGTTGGAATTTGATCTAAAAGATGGACTCTGTACTTGGTCGAATTTCGAGAGTTCGTTTTTTAGCCCGAAAAAGTTCAAAGGGGTTAACCTTGCTTTTTTTTGCAAAAAAATGAAGAAATTTTTTGTTCGAGATAAGTTGAAACTTGAAAATATGTTAGTTTACTTCATAAAAGATAGTTTAGAGTAAAAAAAGTGTACCAGGTCGAGCTGTAAGTGTCTCATTTGTACGGTAATGGAGGAAAGGGCTCTGCGAAGGGACCCTCTATTTGGATCTTTAAAGTGCGATATCTCCGAAACGGTTCGACTTAGAATGGAACGGGTTGGAATTATTTAATTGGCGTCTAATGATGTAAAAGATGGACTCTGTACTTGGTCGAATTTCGAGAGTTCGTTTTTTAGCCCGAAAAAGTTCAAAGGGGTTAACCTGGCTTTTTTTGCAAAGAAATGAAGAAATTTTTTGTTCGAGATAAGTTGAAAATATGTTAGTTTTCTTCATAAAAGATAGTTTAGAGTAAAAAAAGTGTACCAGGTCGAGCTGTAAGTGTCTCATTTGTACGGTAATGGAGGAAAGGGCTCTGCGAAGGGACTCTCTATTTGGATCTTTAAAGTGCGATATCTCCGAAACGGTTCGACTTAGAATGGAACGGGTTGGAATTATTTAATTGGCGTCTAATGATGTAAAAGATGGACTTTGTACTTGATCGAATTTCGAGAGTTCGTTTTTTAGCCCGAAAAAGTTCAAAGGGGTTTTGCTTTTTTGGCAAAAAAATGAAGAAATTTTTTGTTCGAGATAAGTTGAAAATATGTTAGTTTACTTCATAAAAGATAGTTTAGAGTAAAAAAAGTGTACCAGGTCGAGCTGTAAGTGTCTCATTTGTACGGTAATGGAGGAAAGGGCGCTGCGAAGGGACCCTCTATTTGGATCTTTAAAGTGCGATATCTCCGAAACGGTTCGACTTAGAATGGAACGGGTTGGAATTTGATCTAAAAGATGGACTCTGTACTTGGTTCAAAGGGGTTTTGCTTTTTTTGCAAAAAAATGAAGAAATTTTTTGTTCGAGATAAGTTGAAAATATGTTAGTTTACTTCATAAAAGATAGTTTAGAGTAAAAAAAGTGTACCAGGTCGAGCTGTAAGTGTCTCATTTGTACGGTAATGGAGGAAAGGGCTCTGCGAAGGGACTCTCTATTTGGATCTTTAATGTGCGATATCTCCGAAACGGTTCGACTTAGAATGGAACGGGTTGGAATTAACTAATTGGCGTCTAATGATGTAAAAGATGGACTTTGTACTTGGTCGAATTTCGAGAGTTCGTTTTTTAGCCCGAAAAAGTTCAAAGGGGTTAACCTTGCTTTTTTTGCAAAGAAATGAAGAAATTTTTTGTTCGAGATAAGTTGAAAATATGTTAGTTTACTTCATAAAAGATAGTTTAGAGTAAAAAAAGTGTACCAGGTCGAGCTGTAAGTGTCTCATTTGTACGGTAATGGAGGAAAGGGCGCTGCGAAGGGACCCTCTATTTGGATCTTTAAAGTGCGATATCTCCGAAACGGTTCGACTTAGAATGGAACGGGTTGGAATTTGATCTAAAAGATGGACTCTGTACTTGGTCGAATTTCGAGAGTTCGTTTTTTAGCCCGAAAAAGTTCAAAGGGGTTAACCTTGCTTTTTTTTGCAAAAAAATGAAGAAATTTTTTGTTCGAGATAAGTTGAAACTTGAAAATATGTTAGTTTACTTCATAAAAGATAGTTTAGAGTAAAAAAAGTGTACCAGGTCGAGCTGTAAGTGTCTCATTTGTACGGTAATGGAGGAAAGGGCTCTGCGAAGGGACCCTCTATTTGGATCTTTAAAGTGCGATATCTCCGAAACGGTTCGACTTAGAATGGAACGGGTTGGAATTATTTAATTGGCGTCTAATGATGTAAAAGATGGACTCTGTACTTGGTCGAATTTCGAGAGTTCGTTTTTTAGCCCGAAAAAGTTCAAAGGGGTTAACCTTGCTTTTTTTGCAAAGAAATGAAGAAATTTTTTGTTCGAGATAAGTTGAAAATATGTTAGTTTTCTTCATAAAAGATAGTTTAGAGTAAAAAAAGTGTACCAGGTCGAGCTGTAAGTGTCTCATTTGTACGGTAATGGAGGAAAGGGCTCTGCGAAGGGACTCTCTATTTGGATCTTTAAAGTGCGATATCTCCGAAACGGTTCGACTTAGAATGGAACGGGTTGGAATTATTTAATTGGCGTCTAATGTTCTAAAAGATGGACTCTGTACTTGGTCGAATTTCGAGAGTTAGTTTTTTAGCCCGAAAAAGTTCAAAGGGGTTAACCTGGCTTTTTTTGCAAAGAAATGAAGAAATTTTTTGTTCGAGATAAGTTGAAAATATGTTAGTTTACTTCATAAAAGATAGTTTAGAGTAAAAAAAGTGTACCAGGTCGAGCTGTAAGTGTCTCATTTGTACGGTAATGGAAGAAAGGGTTCTGCGAAGGGACTCTCTATTTGGATCTTTAAAGTGCGATATCTCCGAAACGGTTCGACTTAGAATGGAACGGGTTGGAATTATTTAATTGGCGTCTAATGATGTAAAAGATGGACTTTGTACTTGGTCGAATTTCGAGAGTTCGTTTTTTAGCCCGAAAAAGTTCAAAGGGGTTACTTGCTTTTTTGCAAAAAAATGAAGAAATTTTTTGTTCGAGATAAGTTGAAAATATGTTAGTTTACTTCATAAAAGATAGTTTAGAGTAAAAAAAGTGTACCAGGTCGAGCTGTAAGTGTCTCATTTGTACGGTAATGGAGGAAAGGGCTCTGCGAAGGGACTCTCTATTTGGATCTTTAAAGTGCGATATCTCCGAAACGGTTCGACTTAGAATGGAACGGGTTGGAATTATTTAATTGGCGTCTAATGTTCTAAAAGATGGACTCTGTACTTGGTCGAATTTCGAGAGTTAGTTTTTTAGCCCGAAAAAGTTCAAAGGGGTTAACCTGGCTTTTTTTGCAAAGAAATGAAGAAATTTTTTGTTCGAGATAAGTTGAAAATATGTTAGTTTACTTCATAAAAGATAGTTTAGAGTAAAAAAAGTGTACCAGGTCGAGCTGTAAGTGTCTCATTTGTACGGTAATGGAAGAAAGGGTTCTGCGAAGGGACTCTCTATTTGGATCTTTAAAGTGCGATATCTCCGAAACGGTTCGACTTAGAATGGAACGGGTTGTAATTATTTAATTGGCGTCTAATGATCTAAAAGATGGACTCTGTACTTGGTCGAATTTCGAGAGTTCGTTTTTTAGCCCGAAAAAGTTCAAAGGGGTTTTGCTTTTTTGGCAAAAAAATGAAGAAATTTTTTGTTCGAGATAAGTTGAAAATATGTTAGTTTACTTCATAAAAGATAGTTTAGAGTAAAAAAAGTGTACCAGGTCGAGCTGTAAGTGTCTCATTTGTACGGTAATGGAAGAAAGGGCTCTGCGAAGGGACTCTCTATTTGGATCTTTAAAGTGCGATATCTCCGAAACGGTTCGACTTAGAATGGAACGGGTTGGAATTTGATCTAAAAGATGGACTCTGTACTTGGTCGAATTTCGAGAGTTCGTTTTTTAGCCCGAAAAAGTTCAAAGGGGTTAACCTTGCTTTTTTTTGCAAAAAAATGAAGAAATTTTTTGTTCGAGATAAGTTGAAACTTGAAAATATGTTAGTTTACTTCATAAAAGATAGTTTAGAGTAAAAAAAGTGTACCAGGTCGAGCTGTAAGTGTCTCATTTGTACGGTAATGGAGGAAAGGGCTCTGCGAAGGGACCCTCTATTTGGATCTTTAAAGTGCGATATCTCCGAAACGGTTCGACTTAGAATGGAACGGGTTGGAATTATTTAATTGGCGTCTAATGATGTAAAAGATGGACTTTGTACTTGGTCGAATTTCGAGAGTTCGTTTTTTAGCCCGAAAAAGTTCAAAGGGGTTTTGCTTTTTTTGCAAAAAAATGAAGAAATTTTTTGTTCGAGATAAGTTGAAAATATGTTAGTTTACTTCATAAAAGATAGTTTAGAGTAAAAAAAGTGTACCAGGTCGAGCTGTAAGTGTCTCATTTGTACGGTAATGGAAGAAAGGGCTCTGCGAAGGGACTCTCTATTTGGATCTTTAAAGTGCGATATCTCCGAAACGGTTCGACTTAGAATGGAACGGGTTGGAATTTGATCTAAAAGATGGACTCTGTACTTGGTCGAATTTCGAGAGTTCGTTTTTTAGCCCGAAAAAGTTCAAAGGGGTTAACCTTGCTTTTTTTTGCAAAAAAATGAAGAAATTTTTTGTTCGAGATAAGTTGAAAATATGTTAGTTTACTTCATAAAAGATAGTTTAGAGTAAAAAAAGTGTACCAGGTCGAGCTGTAAGTGTCTCATTTGTACGGTAATGGAGGAAAGGGCGCTGCGAAGGGACCCTCTATTTGGATCTTTAAAGTGCGATATCTCCGAAACGGTTCGACTTAGAATGGAACGGGTTGGAATTATTTAATTGTCGTCTAATGATCTAAAAGATGGACTCTGTACTTGGTCGAATTTCGAGAGTTCGTTTTTTAGCCCGAAAAAGTTCAAAGGGGTTAACCTTGCTTTTTTTGCAAAAAAATGAAGAAATTTTTTGTTCGAGATAAGTTGAAAATATGTTAGTTTACTTCATAAAAGATAGTTTAGAGTAAAAAAAGTGTACCAGGTCGAGCTGTAAGTGTCTCATTTGTACGGTAATGGAGGAAAGGGCGCTGCGAAGGGACCCTCTATTTGGATCTTTAAAGTGCGATATCTCCGAAACGGTTCGACTTAGAATGGAACGGGTTGGAATTATTTAATTGGCGTCTAATGATCTAAAAGATGGACTTTGTACTTGGTCGAATTTCGAGAGTTCGTTTTTTAGCCCGAAAAAGTTCAAAGGGGTTACCTTGCTTTTTTTGCAAAAAAATGAAGAAATTTTTTGTTCGAGATAAGTTGAAAATATGTTAGTTTACTTCATAAAAGATAGTTTAGAGTAAAAAAAGTGTACCAGGTCGAGCTGTAAGTGTCTCATTTGTACGGTAATGGAGGAAAGGGCTCTGCGAAGGGACCCTCTATTTGGATCTTTAAAGTGCGATATCTCCGAAACGGTTCGACTTAGAATGGAACGGGTTGGAATTATTTAATTGGCGTCTAATGATTTAAAAGATGGACTTTGTACTTGGTCGAATTTCGAGAGTTCGTTTTTTAGCCCGAAAAAGTTCAAAGGGGTTAACCTTGCTTTTTTTGCAAAAAAATGAAGAAATTTTTTGTTCGAGATAAGTTGAAACTAATATGTTAGTTTACTTCATAAAAGATAGTTTAGAGTAAAAAAAGTGTACCAGGTCGAGCTGTAAGTGTCTCATTTGTACGGTAATGGAGGAAAGGGCTCTGCGAAGGGACCCTCTATTTGGATCTTTAAAGTGCGATATCTCCGAAACGGTTCGACTTAGAATGGAACGGGTTGGAATTATTTAATTGGCGTCTAATGATCTAAAAGATGGACTCTGTACTTGGTCGAATTTCGAGAGTTCGTTTTTTAGCCCGAAAAAGTTCAAAGGGGTTAACCTTGCTTTTTTTGCAAAAAAATGAAGAAATTTTTTGTTCGAGATAAGTTGAACTGAAATATGTTAGTTTACTTCATAAAAGATAGTTTAGAGTAAAAAAAGTGTACCAGGTCGAGCTGTAAGTGTCTCATTTGTACGGTAATGGAGGAAAGGGCTCTGCGAAGGGACCCTCTATTTGGATCTTTAAAGTGCGATATCTCCGAAACGGTTCGACTTAGAATGGAACGGGTTGGAATTATTTAATTGGCGTCTAATGATTTAAAAGATGGACTTTGTACTTGGTCGAATTTCGAGAGTTCGTTTTTTAGCCCGAAAAAGTTCAAAGGGGTTAACCTTGCTTTTTTTGCAAAAAAATGAAGAAATTTTTTGTTCGAGATAAGTTGAAAATATGTTAGTTTACTTCATAAAAGATAGTTTAGAGTAAAAAAAGTGTACCAGGTCGAGCTGTAAGTGTCTCATTTGTACGGTAATGGAGGAAAGGGCTCTGCGAAGGGACCCTCTATTTGGATCTTTAAAGTGCGATATCTCCGAAACGGTTCGACTTAGAATGGAACGGGTTGGAATTATTTAATTGGCGTCTAATGATCTAAAAGATGGACTCTGTACTTGGTCGAATTTCGAGAGTTCGTTTTTTAGCCCGAAAAAGTTCAAAGGGGTTAACCTTGCTTTTTTTGCAAAAAATGAAGAAATTTTTTGTTCGAGATAAGTTGAAAATATGTTAGTTTACTTCATAAAAGATAGTTTAGAGTAAAAAAAGTGTACCAGGTCGAGCTGTAAGTGTCTCATTTGTACGGTAATGGAGGAAAGGGCTCTGCGAAGGGACCCTCTATTTGGATCTTTAAAGTGCGATATCTCCGAAACGGTTCGACTTAGAATGGAACGGGTTGGAATTATTTAATTGGCGTCTAATGATCTAAAAGATGGACTCTGTACTTGGTCGAATTTCGAGAGTTCGTTTTTTAGCCCGAAAAAGTTCAAAGGGGTTACCTTGCTTTTTTGCAAAAAAATGAAGAAATTTTTTGTTCGAGATAAGTTGAAAATATGTTAGTTTACTTCATAAAAGATAGTTTAGAGTAAAAAAAGTGTACCAGGTCGAGCTGTAAGTGTCTCATTTGTACGGTAATGGAGGAAAGGGCTCTGCGAAGGGACCCTCTATTTGGATCTTTAAAGTGCGATATCTCCGAAACGGTTCGACTTAGAATGGAACGGGTTGGAATTATTTAATTGGCGTCTAATGATCTAAAAGATGGACTTTGTACTTGGTCGAATTTCGAGAGTTCGTTTTTTAGCCCGAAAAAGTTCAAAGGGGTTAACCTTGCTTTTTTTGCAAAAAAATGAAGAAATTTTTTGTTCGAGATAAGTTACTGAAAATATGTTAGTTTACTTCATAAAAGATAGTTTAGAGTAAAAAAAGTGTACCAGGTCGAGCTGTAAGTGTCTCATTTGTACGGTAATGGAGGAAAGGGCTCTGCGAAGGGACCCTCTATTTGGATCTTTAAAGTGCGATATCTCCGAAACGGTTCGACTTAGAATGGAACGGGTTGGAATTATTTAATTGTCGTCTAATGATCTAAAAGATGGACTTTGTACTTGGTCGAATTTCGAGAGTTCGTTTTTTAGCCCGAAAAAGTTCAAAGGGGTTAACCTTGCTTTTTTTGCAAAAAAATGAAGAAATTTTTTGTTCGAGATAAGTTGAAAATATGTTAGTTTACTTCATAAAAGATAGTTTAGAGTAAAAAAAGTGTACCAGGTCGAGCTGTAAGTGTCTCATTTGTACGGTAATGGAGGAAAGGGCTCTGCGAAGGGACCCTCTATTTGGATCTTTAAAGAGCGATATCCCCGAAACGGTTCGACTTAGAATGGAACGGGTTGGAATTATTTAATTGGCGTCTAATGATCTAAAAGATGGACTCTGTACTTGGTCGAATTTCGAGAGTTCGTTTTTTAGCCCGAAAAAGTTCAAAGGGGTTAACCTTGCTTTTTTTGCAAAAAATGAAGAAATTTTTTGTTCGAGATAAGTTGAAAATATGTTAGTTTACTTCATAAAAGATAGTTTAGAGTAAAAAAAGTGTACCAGGTCGAGCTGTAAGTGTCTCATTTGTACGGTAATGGAGGAAAGGGCTCTGCGAAGGGACCCTCTATTTGGATCTTTAAAGTGCGATATCTCCGAAACGGTTCGACTTAGAATGGAACGGGTTGGAATTATTTAATTGGCGTCTAATGATCTAAAAGATGGACTTTGTACTTGGTCGAATTTCGAGAGTTCGTTTTTTAGCCCGAAAAAGTTCAAAGGGGTTACCTTGCTTTTTTTGCAAAAAAATGAAGAAATTTTTTGTTCGAGATAAGTTGAAAATATGTTAGTTTACTTCATAAAAGATAGTTTAGAGTAAAAAAAGTGTACCAGGTCGAGCTGTAAGTGTCTCATTTGTACGGTAATGGAGGAAAGGGCTCTGCGAAGGGACCCTCTATTTGGATCTTTAAAGTGCGATATCTCCGAAACGGTTCGACTTAGAATGGAACGGTTTGGAATTATTTAATTGTCGTCTAATGATCTAAAAGATGGACTCTGTACTTGGTCGAATTTCGAGAGTTCGTTTTTTAGCCCGAAAAAGTTCAAAGGGGTTAACCTTGCTTTTTTTGCAAAAAAATGAAGAAATTTTTTGTTCGAGATAAGTTGAAAATATGTTAGTTTACTTCATAAAAGATAGTTTAGAGTAAAAAAAGTGTACCAGGTCGAGCTGTAAGTGTCTCATTTGTACGGTAATGGAGGAAAGGGCTCTGCGAAGGGACCCTCTATTTGGATCTTTAAAGTGCGATATCTCCGAAACGGTTCGACTTAGAATGGAACGGTTGGAATTATTTAATTGTCGTCTAATGATCTAAAAGATGGACTCTGTACTTGGTCGAATTTCGAGAGTTCGTTTTTTAGCCCGAAAAAGTTCAAAGGGGTTAACCTTGCTTTTTTTGCAAAAAAATGAAGAAATTTTTTGTTCGAGATAAGTTGAACTAAATATGTTAGTTTACTTCATAAAAGATAGTTTAGAGTAAAAAAAGTGTACCAGGTCGAGCTGTAAGTGTCTCATTTGTACGGTAATGGAGGAAAGGGCTCTGCGAAGGGACCCTCTATTTGGATCTTTGAAGAGCGATATCCCCGAAACGGTTCGACTTAGAATGGAACGGGTTGGAATTATTTAATTGTCGTCTAATGATCTAAAAGATGGACTTTGTACTTGGTCGAATTTCGAGAGTTCGTTTTTTAGCCCGAAAAAGTTCAAAGGGGTTAACCTTGCTTTTTTTGCAAAAAAATGAAGAAATTTTTTGTTCGAGATAAGTTGAAAATATGTTAGTTTACTTCATAAAAGATAGTTTAGAGTAAAAAAAGTGTACCAGGTCGAGCTGTAAGTGTCTCATTTGTACGGTAATGGAGGAAAGGGCTCTGCGAAGGGACCCTCTATTTGGATCTTTAAAGTGCGATATCTCCGAAACGGTTCGACTTAGAATGGAACGGGTTGGAATTATTTAATTGTCGTCTAATGATCTAAAAGATGGACTCTGTACTTGGTCGAATTTCGAGAGTTCGTTTTTTAGCCCGAAAAAGTTCAAAGGGGTTAACCTTGCTTTTTTTGCAAAAAAATGAAGAAATTTTTTGTTCGAGATAAGTTGAAAATATGTTAGTTTACTTCATAAAAGATAGTTTAGAGTAAAAAAAGTGTACCAGGTCGAGCTGTAAGTGTCTCATTTGTACGGTAATGGAGGAAAGGGCTCTGCGAAGGGACCCTCTATTTGGATCTTTAAAGTGCGATATCTCCGAAACGGTTCGACTTAGAATGGAACGGTTTGGAATTATTTAATTGTCGTCTAATGATCTAAAAGATGGACTCTGTACTTGGTCGAATTTCGAGAGTTCGTTTTTTAGCCCGAAAAAGTTCAAAGGGGTTAACCTTGCTTTTTTTGCAAAAAAATGAAGAAATTTTTTGTTCGAGATAAGTTGAAAATATGTTAGTTTACTTCATAAAAGATAGTTTAGAGTAAAAAAAGTGTACCAGGTCGAGCTGTAAGTGTCTCATTTGTACGGTAATGGAGGAAAGGGCTCTGCGAAGGGACCCTCTATTTGGATCTTTAAAGTGCGATATCTCCGAAACGGTTCGACTTAGAATGGAACGGTTTGGAATTATTTAATTGTCGTCTAATGATCTAAAAGATGGACTCTGTACTTGGTCGAATTTCGAGAGTTCGTTTTTAGCCCGAAAAAGTTCAAAGGGGTTAACCTTGCTTTTTTTGCAAAAAAATGAAGAAATTTTTTGTTCGAGATAAGTTGAAAATATGTTAGTTTACTTCATAAAAGATAGTTTAGAGTAAAAAAAGTGTACCAGGTCGAGCTGTAAGTGTCTCATTTGTACGGTAATGGAGAAAGGGCTCTGCGAAGGGACTCTCTATTTGGATCTTTAAAGTGCGATATCTCCGAAACGGTTCGACTTAGAATGGAACGGGTTGGAATATTATTGTATCTAAAAGATGGACTCTGTACTTGGTCGAATTTCGAGAGTTCGTTTTTAGCCCGAAAAAGTTCAAAGGGGTTAACCTTGCTTTTTTTTGCAAAAAAATGAAGAAATTTTTTGTTCGAGATAAGTTGAAAATATGTTAGTTTACTTCATAAAAGATAGTTTAGAGTAAAAAAGTGTACCAGGTCGAGCTGTAAGTGTCTCATTTGTACGGTAATGGAGGAAAGGGCTCTGCGAAGGGACCTCTATTTGGATCTTTAAAGTGCGATATCTCCGAAACGGTTCGACTTAGAATGGAACGGGTTGGAATTATTTAATTGGCGTCTAATGATTCTAAAAGATGGACTCTGTACTTGGTCGAATTTCGAGAGTTCGTTTTTTAGCCCGAAAAAGTTCAAAGGGGTTAACCTTGCTTTTTTTGCAAAAAAATGAAGAAATTTTTTGTTCGAGATAAGTTGAAAATATGTTAGTTTACTTCATAAAAGATAGTTTAGAGTAAAAAAAGTGTACCAGGTCGAGCTGTAAGTGTCTCATTTGTACGGTAATGGAGGAAAGGGCTCTGCGAAGGGACCCTCTATTTGGATCTTTGAAGAGCGATATCCCCGAAACGGTTCGACTTAGAATGGAACGGGTTGGAATTATTTAATTGTCGTCTAATGATCTAAAAGATGGACTCTGTACTTGGTCGAATTTCGAGAGTTCGTTTTTTAGCCCGAAAAAGTTCAAAGGGGTTAACCTTGCTTTTTTTGCAAAAAAATGAAGAAATTTTTTGTTCGAGATAAGTTGAAAATATGTTAGTTTACTTCATAAAAGATAGTTTAGAGTAAAAAAAGTGTACCAGGTCGAGCTGTAAGTGTCTCATTTGTACGGTAATGGAGGAAAGGGCTCTGCGAAGGGACCCTCTATTTGGATCTTTAAAGTGCGATATCTCCGAAACGGTTCGACTTAGAATGGAACGGTTGGAATTATTTAATTGTCGTCTAATGATCTAAAAGATGACTCTGTACTTGGTCGAATTTCGAGAGTTCGTTTTTTAGCCGAAAAAGTTCAAAGGGGTTAACCTTGCTTTTTTGCAAAAAAATGAAGAAATTTTTTGTTCGAGATAAGTTGAAAATATGTTAGTTTACTTCATAAAAGATAGTTTAGAGTAAAAAAAGTGTACCAGGTCGAGCTGTAAGTGTCTCATTTGTACGGTAATGGAGGAAAGGGCTCTGCGAAGGAACCCTCTATTTGGATCTTTGAAGAGCGATATCTCCGAAACGGTTCGACTTAGAATGGAACGGTTGGAATTATTTAATTGGCGTCTAATGATCTAAAGGACGGACTCTTTACTTGGTCGAATTTCGAGAGTTCGTTTTTTAGCCTGAAAAAACTCAAAGGGGTTAACCTTGCTTTTTTGCAAAAAAATGAAGAAATTTTTTGTTCGAGATAAGTTGAAAATATGTTAGTTTACTTCATAAAAGATAGTTTAGAGTAAAAAAGTGTACCAGGTCGAGCTGTAAGTGTCTCATTTGTACGGTAATGGAGGAAAGGGCTCTGCGAAGGGACCCTCTATTTGGATCTTTGAAGAGCGATATCCCCGAAACGGTTCGACTTAGAATGGAACGGTTTGGAATTATTTAATTGTCGTCTAATGATCTAAAAGATGGACTCTGTACTTGGTCGAATTTCGAGAGTTCGTTTTTTAGCCCTGAAAAAGTTCAAAGGGGTTAACCTTGCTTTTTTTGCAAAAAAATGAAGAAATTTTTGTTCGAGATAAGTTGAAAATATGTTAGTTTACTTCATAAAAGATAGTTTAGAGTAAAAAAAGTGTACCAGGTCGAGCTGTAAGTGTCTCATTTGTACGGTAATGGAGGAAAGGGCTCTGCGAAGGGACCCTCTATTTGGATCTTTAAAGTGCGATATCTCCGAAACGGTTCGACTTAGAATGGAACGGTTTGGAATTATTTAATTGTCGTCTAAGGATCTAAAAGATGGACTCTGTACTTGGTCGAATTTCGAGAGTTCGTTTTTTAGCCTGAAAAAGTTCAAAGGGGTTAACCTTGCTTTTTTTGCAAAAAAATGAAGAAATTTTTTGTTCGAGATAAGTTGAAAATATGTTAGTTTACTTCATAAAAGATAGTTTAGAGTAAAAAAAGTGTACCAGGTCGAGCTGTAAGTGTCTCATTTGTACGGTAATGGAGGAAAGGGCGCTGCGAAGGGACCCTCTATTTGGATCTTTAAAGTGCGATATCTCCGAAACGGTTCGACTTAGAATGGAACGGTTTGGAATTATTTAATTGTCGTCAAAGGATCTAAAAGATGGACTCTGTACTTGGTCGAATTTCGAGAGTTCGTTTTTTAGCCTGAAAAAGCTCCAAGGGGTTAACCTTGCTTTTTTTGCAAAAAAATGAAGAAATTTTTTGTTCGAGATAAGTTGAAAATATGTTAGTTTACTTCATAAAAGATAGTTTAGAGTAAAAAAGTGTACCAGGTCGAGCTGTAAGTGTCTCATTTGTACGGTAATGGAGGAAAGGGCTCTGCGAAGGGACCCTCTATTTGGATCTTTGAAGTGCGATATCCCCGAAACGGTTCGACTTAGAATGGAACGGTTTGGAATTATTTAATTGTCGTCTAAGGATCTAAAAGATGGACATCGTACTTGGTCGAATTTCGAGAGTTCGTTTTTTAGCCTGAAAAAGTTCAAAGGGGTTAACCTTGCTTTTTTTGCAAAAAAATGAAGAAATTTTTTGTTCGAGATAAGTTGAAAATATGTTAGTTTACTTCATAAAAGATAGTTTAGAGTAAAAAAAGTGTACCAGGTCGAGCTGTAAGTGTCTCATTTGTACGGTAATGGAGGAAAGGGCTCTGCGAAGGGACCCTCTATTTGGATCTTTAAAGTGCGATATCTCCGAAACGGTTCGACTTAGAATGGAACGGTTTGGAATTATTTAATTGTCGTCTAATGATCTAAAAGATGACATCTGTACTTGGTCGAATTTCGAGAGTTCGTTTTTTAGCCTGAAAAAGTTCAAAGGGGTTAACCTTGCTTTTTTTGCAAAAAAATGAAGAAATTTTTTGTTCGAGATAAGTTGAAAATATGTTAGTTTACTTCATAAAAGATAGTTTAGAGTAAAAAAAGTGTACCAGGTCGAGCTGTAAGTGTCTCATTTGTACGGTAATGGAGGAAAGGGCTCTGCGAAGGGACCCTCTATTTGGATCTTTAAAGTGCGATATCTCCGAAACGGTTCGACTTAGAATGGAACGGTTTGGAATTATTTAATTGTCGTCAAAGGATCTAAAAGATGGACATCTGTACTTGGTCGAATTTCGAGAGTTCGTTTTTTAGCCTGAAAAAGTTCAAAGGGGTTAACCTTGCTTTTTTTGCAAAAAAATGAAGAAATTTTTTGTTCGAGATAAGTTGAAAATATGTTAGTTTACTTCATAAAAGATAGTTTAGAGTAAAAAAAGTGTACCAGGTCGAGCTGTAAGTGTCTCATTTGTACGGTAATGGAGGAAAGGGCTCTGCGAAGGGACCCTCTATTTGGATCTTTAAAGTGCGATATCTCCGAAACGGTTCGACTTAGAATGGAACGGTTTGGAATTATTTAATTGTCGTCAAAGGATCTAAAAGATGACATCTGTACTTGGTCGAATTTCGAGAGTTCGTTTTTTAGCCTGAAAAAGTTCAAAGGGGTTAACCTTGCTTTTTTTGCAAAAAAATGAAGAAATTTTTTGTTCGAGATAAGTTGAAAATATGTTAGTTTACTTCATAAAAGATAGTTTAGAGTAAAAAAAGTGTACCAGGTCGAGCTGTAAGTGTCTCATTTGTACGGTAATGGAGGAAAGGGCTCTGCGAAGGGACCCTCTATTTGGATCTTTAAAGTGCGATATCTCCGAAACGGTTCGACTTAGAATGGAACGGTTTGGAATTATTTAATTGTCGTCAAAGGATCTAAAAGATGACATCGTACTTGGTCGAATTTCGAGAGTTCGTTTTTTAGCCTGAAAAAGTTCAAAGGGGTTAACCTTGCTTTTTTTGCAAAAAAATGAAGAAATTTTTTGTTCGAGATAAGTTGAAAATATGTTAGTTTACTTCATAAAAGATAGTTTAGAGTAAAAAAAGTGTACCAGGTCGAGCTGTAAGTGTCTCATTTGTACGGTAATGGAGGAAAGGGCTCTGCGAAGGGACCCTCTATTTGGATCTTTAAAGTGCGATATCTCCGAAACGGTTCGACTTAGAATGGAACGGTTTGGAATTATTTAATTGTCGTCAAAGGATCTAAAAGATGACATCGTACTTGGTCGAATTTCGAGAGTTCGTTTTTTAGCCTGAAAAAGTTCAAAGGGGTTAACCTTGCTTTTTTTGCAAAAAAATGAAGAAATTTTTTGTTCGAGATAAGTTGAAAATATGTTAGTTTACTTCATAAAAGATAGTTTAGAGTAAAAAAAGTGTACCAGGTCGAGCTGTAAGTGTCTCATTTGTACGGTAATGGAGGAAAGGGCTCTGCGAAGGGACCCTCTATTTGGATCTTTAAAGTGCGATATCCCCGAAACGGTTCGACTTAGAATGGAACGGTTTGGAATTATTTAATTGTCGTCTAAGGATCTAAAAGATGACATCGTACTTGGTCGAATTTCGAGAGTTCGTTTTTTAGCCTGAAAAAGTTCAAAGGGGTTAACCTTGCTTTTTTTGCAAAAAAATGAAGAAATTTTTTGTTCGAGATAAGTTGAAAATATGTTAGTTTACTTCATAAAAGATAGTTTAGAGTAAAAAAAGTGTACCAGGTCGAGCTGTAAGTGTCTCATTTGTACGGTAATGGAGGAAAGGGCTCTGCGAAGGGACCCTCTATTTGGATCTTTAAAGTGCGATATCTCCGAAACGGTTCGACTTAGAATGGAACGGTTTGGAATTATTTAATTGTCGTCAAAGGATCTAAAAGATGACATCTGTACTTGGTCGAATTTCGAGAGTTCGTTTTTTAGCCTGAAAAAGTTCAAAGGGGTTAACCTTGCTTTTTTTGCAAAAAAATGAAGAAATTTTTTGTTCGAGATAAGTTGAAAATATGTTAGTTTACTTCATAAAAGATAGTTTAGAGTAAAAAAAGTGTACCAGGTCGAGCTGTAAGTGTCTCATTTGTACGGTAATGGAGGAAAGGGCTCTGCGAAGGGACCCTCTATTTGGATCTTTAAAGTGCGATATCTCCGAAACGGTTCGACTTAGAATGGAACGGTTTGGAATTATGTAATTGTCGTCAAAGGATCTAAAAGATGAACATCGTTACTTGGTCGAATTTCGAGAGTTCGTTTTTTAGCCTGAAAAAGTTCAAAGGGGTTAACCTTGCTTTTTTTGCAAAAAAATGAAGAAATTTTTTGTTCGAGATAAGTTGAAAATATGTTAGTTTACTTCATAAAAGATAGTTTAGAGTAAAAAAAGTGTACCAGGTCGAGCTGTAAGTGTCTCATTTGTACGGTAATGGAGGAAAGGGCTCTGCGAAGGGACCCTCTATTTGGATCTTTAAAGTGCGATATCTCCGAAACGGTTCGACTTAGAATGGAACGGTTTGGAATTATTTAATTGTCGTCAAAGGATCTAAAAGACGACTCGTTACTTGGTCGAATTTCGAGAGTTCGTTTTTTAGCCTGAAAAAGTTCAAAGGGGTTAACCTTGCTTTTTTTGCAAAAAAATGAAGAAATTTTTTGTTCGAGATAAGTTGAAAATATGTTAGTTTACTTCATAAAAGATAGTTTAGAGTAAAAAAAGTGTACCAGGTCGAGCTGTAAGTGTCTCATTTGTACGGTAATGGAGGAAAGGGCTCTGCGAAGGGACCCTCTATTTGGATCTTTAAAGTGCGATATCTCCGAAACGGTTCGACTTAGAATGGAACGGTTTGGAATTATGTAATTGTCGTCAAAGGATCTAAAAGAGGACATCTGTACTTGGTCGAATTTCGAGAGTTCGTTTTTTAGCCTGAAAAAGTTCAAAGGGGTTAACCTTGCTTTTTTTGCAAAAAAATGAAGAAATTTTTTGTTCGAGATAAGTTGAAAATATGTTAGTTTACTTCATAAAAGATAGTTTAGAGTAAAAAAAGTGTACCAGGTCGAGCTGTAAGTGTCTCATTTGTACGGTAATGGAGGAAAGGGCTCTGCGAAGGGACCCTCTATTTGGATCTTTAAAGTGCGATATCTCCGAAACGGTTCGACTTAGAATGGAACGGTTTGGAATTATTTAATTGTCGTCTAAGGATCTAAAAGAGAACAATCGTTACTTGGTCGAATTTCGAGAGTTCGTTTTTTAGCCTGAAAAAGTTCAAAGGGGTTAACCTTGCTTTTTTTGCAAAAAAATGAAGAAATTTTTTGTTCGAGATAAGTTGAAAATATGTTAGTTTACTTCATAAAAGATAGTTTAGAGTAAAAAAGTGTACCAGGTCGAGCTGTAAGTGTCTCATTTGTACGGTAATGGAGGAAAGGGCTCTGCGAAGGGACCCTCTATTTGGATCTTTAAAGTGCGATATCTCCGAAACGGTTCGACTTAGAATGGAACGGTTTGGAATTATTTAATTGTCGTCAAAGGATCTAAAAGAAACAATCGTTACTTGGTCGAATTTCGAGAGTTCGTTTTTTAGCCTGAAAAAGTTCAAAGGGGTTAACCTTGCTTTTTTTGCAAAAAAATGAAGAAATTTTTTGTTCGAGATAAGTTGAAAATATGTTAGTTTACTTCATAAAAGATAGTTTAGAGTAAAAAAAGTGTACCAGGTCGAGCTGTAAGTGTCTCATTTGTACGGTAATGGAGGAAAGGGCTCTGCGAAGGGACCCTCTATTTGGATCTTTGAAGTGCGATATCTCCGAAACGGTTCGACTTAGAATGGAACGGTTTGGAATTATTTAATTGTCGTCAAAGGATCTAAAAGATGAACATCGTTACTTGGTCGAATTTCGAGAGTTCGTTTTTTAGCCCTGAAAAAGTTCAAAGGGGTTAACCTTGCTTTTTTTGCAAAAAAATGAAGAAATTTTTTGTTCGAGATAAGTTGAAAATATGTTAGTTTACTTCATAAAAGATAGTTTAGAGTAAAAAAAGTGTACCAGGTCGAGCTGTAAGTGTCTCATTTGTACGGTAATGGAGGAAAGGGCTCTGCGAAGGGACCCTCTATTTGGATCTTTAAAGTGCGATATCTCCGAAACGGTTCGACTTAGAATGGAACGGTTTGGAATTATTTAATTGTCGTCAAAGGATCTAAAAGATGGACATCTGTACTTGGTCGAATTTCGAGAGTTCGTTTTTTAGCCTGAAAAAGTTCAAAGGGGTTAACCTTGCTTTTTTTGCAAAAAAATGAAGAAATTTTTTGTTCGAGATAAGTTGAAAATATGTTAGTTTACTTCATAAAAGATAGTTTAGAGTAAAAAAAGTGTACCAGGTCGAGCTGTAAGTGTCTCATTTGTACGGTAATGGAGGAAAGGGCTCTGCGAAGGGACCCTCTATTTGGATCTTTAAAGTGCGATATCTCCGAAACGGTTCGACTTAGAATGGAACGGTTTGGAATTATTTAATTGTCGTCTAAAGGATCTAAAAGATGGACATCGTTACTTGGTCGAATTTCGAGAGTTCGTTTTTTAGCCCTGAAAAAGTTCAAAGGGGTTAACCTTGCTTTTTTTGCAAAAAAATGAAGAAATTTTTTGTTCGAGATAAGTTGAAAATATGTTAGTTTACTTCATAAAAGATAGTTTAGAGTAAAAAAAGTGTACCAGGTCGAGCTGTAAGTGTCTCATTTGTACGGTAATGGAGGAAAGGGCTCTGCGAAGGGACCCTCTATTTGGATCTTTAAAGTGCGATATCTCCGAAACGGTTCGACTTAGAATGGAACGGTTTGGAATTATGTAATTGTCGTCAAAGGATCTAAAAGATGGACATCGTTACTTGGTCGAATTTCGAGAGTTCGTTTTTTAGCCTGAAAAAGTTCAAAGGGGTTAACCTTGCTTTTTTTGCAAAAAAATGAAGAAATTTTTTGTTCGAGATAAGTTGAAAATATGTTAGTTTACTTCATAAAAGATAGTTTAGAGTAAAAAAAGTGTACCAGGTCGAGCTGTAAGTGTCTCATTTGTACGGTAATGGAGGAAAGGGCTCTGCGAAGGGACCCTCTATTTGGATCTTTAAAGTGCGATATCTCCGAAACGGTTCGACTTAGAATGGAACGGTTTGGAATTATTTAATTGTCGTCAAAGGATCTAAAAGATGACATCGTTACTTGGTCGAATTTCGAGAGTTCGTTTTTTAGCCTGAAAAAGTTCAAAGGGGTTAACCTTGCTTTTTTTGCAAAAAAATGAAGAAATTTTTTGTTCGAGATAAGTTGAAAATATGTTAGTTTACTTCATAAAAGATAGTTTAGAGTAAAAAAAGTGTACCAGGTCGAGCTGTAAGTGTCTCATTTGTACGGTAATGGAGGAAAGGGCTCTGCGAAGGGACCCTCTATTTGGATCTTTAAAGTGCGATATCTCCGAAACGGTTCGACTTAGAATGGAACGGTTTGGAATTATTTAATTGTCGTCAAAGGATCTAAAAGAGAACATCGTTACTTGGTCGAATTTCGAGAGTTCGTTTTTTAGCCTGAAAAAGTTCAAAGGGGTTAACCTTGCTTTTTTTGCAAAAAAATGAAGAAATTTTTTGTTCGAGATAAGTTGAAAATATGTTAGTTTACTTCATAAAAGATAGTTTAGAGTAAAAAAAGTGTACCAGGTCGAGCTGTAAGTGTCTCATTTGTACGGTAATGGAGGAAAGGGCTCTGCGAAGGGACCCTCTATTTGGATCTTTAAAGTGCGATATCTCCGAAACGGTTCGACTTAGAATGGAACGGTTTGGAATTATTTAATTGTCGTCAAAGGATCTAAAAGATGACATCGTACTTGGTCGAATTTCGAGAGTTCGTTTTTTAGCCCTGAAAAAGTTCAAAGGGGTTAACCTTGCTTTTTTTGCAAAAAAATGAAGAAATTTTTTGTTCGAGATAAGTTGAAAATATGTTAGTTTACTTCATAAAAGATAGTTTAGAGTAAAAAAAGTGTACCAGGTCGAGCTGTAAGTGTCTCATTTGTACGGTAATGGAGGAAAGGGCTCTGCGAAGGGACCCTCTATTTGGATCTTTAAAGTGCGATATCTCCGAAACGGTTCGACTTAGAATGGAACGGTTTGGAATTATTTAATTGTCGTCAAAGGATCTAAAAGATGACATCGTACTTGGTCGAATTTCGAGAGTTCGTTTTTTAGCCTGAAAAAGTTCAAAGGGGTTAACCTTGCTTTTTTTGCAAAAAAATGAAGAAATTTTTTGTTCGAGATAAGTTGAAAATATGTTAGTTTACTTCATAAAAGATAGTTTAGAGTAAAAAAAGTGTACCAGGTCGAGCTGTAAGTGTCTCATTTGTACGGTAATGGAGGAAAGGGCTCTGCGAAGGGACCCTCTATTTGGATCTTTAAAGTGCGATATCTCCGAAACGGTTCGACTTAGAATGGAACGGTTTGGAATTATTTAATTGTCGTCAAAGGATCTAAAGATGGACATCGTACTTGGTCGAATTTCGAGAGTTCGTTTTTTAGCCTGAAAAAGTTCAAGGGGTTAACCTTGCTTTTTTGCAAAAAATGAAGAAATTTTTTGTTCGAGATAAGTTGAAAATATGTTAGTTTACTTCATAAAAGATAGTTTAGAGTAAAAAAAGTGTACCAGGTCGAGCTGTAAGTGTCTCATTTGTACGGTAATGGAGGAAAGGGCTCTGCGAAGGGACCCTCTATTTGGATCTTTAAAGTGCGATATCTCCGAAACGGTTCGACTTAGAATGGAACGGTTTGGAATTATTTAATTGTCGTCAAAGGATCTAAAAGAACGAATCGTTACTTGGTCGAATTTCGAGAGTTCGTTTTTAGCCTGAAAAAGTTCAAAGGGGTTAACCTTGCTTTTTTTGCAAAAAAATGAAGAAATTTTTTGTTCGAGATAAGTTGAAAATATGTTAGTTTACTTCATAAAAGATAGTTTAGAGTAAAAAAGTGTACCAGGTCGAGCTGTAAGTGTCTCATTTGTACGGTAATGGAGGAAAGGGCTCTGCGAAGGGACCCTCTATTTGGATCTTTAAAGTGCGATATCTCCGAAACGGTTCGACTTAGAATGGAACGGTTTGGAATTATTTAATTGTCGTATCTAAAAGAGGACTCGTACTTGGTCGAATTTCGAGAGTTCGTTTTTTTAGCCGAAAAAGTTCAAAGGGGTTAACCTTGCGTTTTTGCAAAAAAATGAAGAAATTTTTTGTCGAGATAAGTTGAAAATATGTTAGTTTACTTCATAAAGATATTTTAGAGTAAAAAAAGTGTACCAGGTCGAGCTTAAGTGTCTCATTTGTACGGTAATGGAGGAAAGGGCGCTGCGAAGGGACCTCTATTTGGATCTTTAAAGTGCGATATCTCGAACGGTTCGACTTAGAATGGAACGGTTTGGAATTATTTAATTGTCGTCAATGATCTAAAAGATGAACTCGTACTTGGTCGAATTTCGAGAGTTCGTTGTTAGACTGAAAAAGTTCAAGGGGTTAACCTTGCTTTTTTTGCAAAAAAATGAAAGAAATTTTTTGTTCGAGATAGTTGAATTTGAAGTTAAGTTGAAAACTC